>OY728150.1:563094858-564344858 GCA_963277665.1 Viscum album | reverse complement strand
GCATTGAAGGTAGAGATAGGCCTCACCTTTCGCACAGTGGAAAGCATACATATGTGTTTCACAAGAATACAAATCATTCATCACATCAGAACCCATGTAAAGAAATAAGTTTCATAAACATTTTATCACAACATAACATATAGAAATGAAAAATAATTCATAAAGATCTTTCAATAATAAACATACACTTACCATAATTAAATTTCTATTTTTTAGGTATTTCATGCCTTTACATTTTAACATTATCTAATTTCATTATTTTACCTATAACATGATAAGTCATTCTTTTTTACCATTGGAAAACTAATAGAACTATAAATAAAAATTGAATTTATAAATAATTTATAAAATATTATTCCTAATATTTAATCTAGTTTACCAGAATTAAATACTTATAATTGAAAAAATTAGATTTATAATTAATCATAGAGACACAACATGAATACAGGTTTTTAAAGTGAACATATTCAAACGTTTTAAAAGTTTTAATATGTATTTTCATTGTGAAATTAATTAAAATGGCATAAATTTAATTAATTTATTTATAGATACATAAAAATAATTTAAAAAATAATTTAACTATATAAATAAATTATAAAATACAATATTTTTAAAGAAAATTTAGTATTTTTTGGTATTAATCAAAAAATAAAATTTATCTGATAGATATGAAAAATTCACACAAAGATAATTTTAATATTACTATTTCAAAAAAAAATATATATTTTCAAATAAACTATTTAAATTTTTCAATATTTTGTTTTAAAATAGGTGTTCCATTAAAATTCAGTAAATTTTTCACATATAAAATTATAATTTTTTATGCCTAAAATTTGATTTATGATTATCTTGATCATATTAAAATTAGTAGATTAGTTTCAATTTTTTAATGAATATATTAAATATAAACTTCATTAATAACCTTCACTAGTAGTTATTAATTTTTTTTATGAAGATAAAATCCTAATGTGGGAATAAAAATAGTTTTTTATAAAACACTTCCATTATGTTCAATTGGATTTTTATTTCAATTCCTAATTAACTGGTAAAAAATGAATTCAAATTATACAAAAGTGTAAACAATATTTTCATAATTTAGTTAATCTCATTCATTCCATCCAATTTAAAGAATTTATTATATTTGTTTTGTTAAAATAAAAATATTTTGGAGTTTGTTTAAGGTGAGTGTTTTGTGAAAAGTATGATATCAAAGAGATTAAAATTATTCATAATTAGAAACATATTATAAAATCATGGGGTGTTACAATATACCCCCTTAAAATAATTTTTCTCTATAAAATTTATACTCAGATAAAAATAGGTGAGGATAACTCTTCCTTATTATGTCTTTATAATCTCATATAACTTCAAAAAATTAGTGGTTTCACTACAAAACTTTAACCAGGTTAGCGGTATTGTTTTTATACTATTATCTCTATAATAAATAATCTCTACCAATTTTTCCTTATATGAAATATATTTCTTCTGGGGTACGACCTATGAGTTTTTACATGTGAAGGATCAGGTTTTTACTTATCACAATAGATATACATGGAAGACTTCATGAATATGAGTGAGATTTTGTGGAAGTGTCAATCAATTAGCTTCAATATTCATTCACAAAAGAATTTAAAAAAATTACATCCCCACAAATTTGAAATTTCACATCTAATATAAATGGTGGATATTTGAAAATGTTTTTTTGGGAAACCCATATAATAAAAAAGATCAATAAAACACCCTATTAAAAAATAGGGAAATTAAAAGGTGAGTATCACCACATAAGTAATATTACAATAAGTGTAAAATTAGTGGAAAGTGAAAACATAGAAATAGAAGGGAATTATAGCTACAAATATTTGATAGAGAATTATTGGGAATATAGTCATTATAAAGTTAATGTCCACAAAACCATTGAACAAATTGCTCTGAAAAGTTTTATCGATATCATCCAAAATGGAGATAATATGATAAATGTTTATTTCAATATCACTTGGGAATATATACTTACTTGATTTCATCTCATATTCAGGATCATATTCATCAGTTGATCCTTGATCAATTCTCATTTCATTTACTTCTCCATGAAATGAAGTTGAAATTGTAATACATGAAGAACTAGTGGATTATAATATTCATAATGGTATGACAAGTCATTTTTATGACTAATGTTATAAAAAAAGGTTCTCATATGTTTTTAAAAACAAATAAATCATTATATAGTCATTTCATACATTTATATATAAAACATCATCCAAATTTCAATGTAACCAATTTCAAAAATGGTTACCCTGATGAACCTTCCAAAAGATTAAAATCCAAATTTTTTTATTGAAGGTAACTAAAGTATAAAGATAATCATATATTTAATCCCCCAAATAACTTTTTATTGATTTAAATGTCACACATAAAATATTTTAATGTAATTATCATGTATTCTCTTGAATCATGGGAATAACCTAAATTACAATAAAACTGTAATGAAAAGTTACATGCTTTAAAAAATTCACCATTTCATCATTCCATAAATAATTTTTTTTATAACTTCAATCAATAAACAAAATTTTAATCAAATTAATAATTAATACCAAGTTCATTAATACTATCCCATTTATTTAATCACAAACAAACAACTATTTATCTAATTATTATCCCATAATCATACACATATTAGTGGTTATCATTATATTAATCATGTGGTATCCAAAAATATCGCCTCAATCACTTTTCATGTTTATTCATACCATTCAAAAAATAAATTTAAATACTTGTGGAAAAATTATAGTGGAACAATAATTAGATGATTCATTATTCTATAATAATTTAAAAGTACTTATATAACATTATAAATACTCAATAATTTAACATTATTCTTAAAACATTATTCCTTAACACTTATTCCATCACATATTTCATTTGTATTCTCATTAACATTAACATTATATCCCTCACTCATTCAACCTTGCTGATTCTTTTCACGAGAATCCCTCCTTGGTCATCGATTTGAATAATGTCTACACATTCCACAATTATAACATGTAACTATTCATGATGCCTTCAGAATACTATTATCCTCGTCTATTATGTTAAATAAACCTTTCAATTTTAATTTGAAATTATTTGTGTCCTTCTATTACAAACCCAAATAATATTTTATTTCCTTTGAAACATTCTCCTTTATTCCTCTTCCAACATTATTTACATGTTTAAAATTAAACTATCTTTCTTTTGTGGTCATCATGAAATTTGATATTTATCTTATTACATAGGCCATGAAAGTCACCAAAATTGGGATTGTAGATCATATTATGAGATTTTTGATGTGTAATAGTAATAAGGACATGCTTTCACCTCTTAATTAATTTTTTTATCATGAGGAAACACATTACATTGTCCATCACATTTACCATTACCATGTATCCTTCTGGTTCCATCAATTTTCTAAAACCCAAAAAATAAGTCTTTTAGCAACACTAAACATACTGGAAAAAATTCATAAGGGAAATTACATATAGAATTTCAATGTTTGAAACCATATGTTTAAATTAGACCATTCATGATCATTACCAAAACTATAGTATTCTAACCTAGACATATCCATAGGGTTCTTACTAAACTTTTCTCTTCATAGTTTCAAAAGTTTAATGGATCATTTTCTCTAATAAAAACTATAACAACCCATATTTTTCATATAGAGATATTACATCTAAATATATGAATATTCTTTATATAACACAAAAAACCACAATATAATCGTATGGGTTTAGTGTTTATTAAAACTTGAAAACAAAAAACAACTAGTTCGTAAAACAACTACATAATCTACCACTAATCCATTAATAACTAGAACCCTTTGGACATGTCATACTTAATACCTTCCTTCATATCATAGGAAATATCAACATAAGAAAATGGTCATTTCAGATTCTCACTAAGGGAAACCATGGGAGATACATAAGTATAACATGAAAAATAATGGTACGAGAACATGATAATAATATTTGAAAAGAATACCCTGCATGTTAAAGATCAAAATATTGAATCATGGTATTACAATATTTAATTTAATAAGACATGAATCCTAAATAATCATAGAAAATGATCTTTGATATTATAAAAACGGCATATGACATGGAATTGTGGCATACACATAACCTCAGAAAATCATATATTAAGGATACCTACCATGACATGCATAACATGTTATGCATGGGATATTAACTCATCTACCTATTTTAGGATTTCGATTACCTTACATGTACCCTTTAGTTTCATTATTGGGATGAAATCTTATGTGAACTCTTATTACAGCATATGATGACCACCATATAACCTATGTGTCTATAAGGCCCCGACCTTAAACATTACTTAATCTTGATTTATTTCAAGAATACACATTGAGGACCTTTTCAGGTTTAGAGTTTTAGAGAATTAGATCATAAAACATGCATTACACTCCACATTTAAACAAAGTGGTTACATAAAAGATTGTACTCATTTTTCCCATCATCAAAAACATATTTAAAATAAAACATAGATTCCTTCTTGACAATTCCTTGACACTGTCATCACATCATGTACCTTTCCCTTGACCTGTGGAAAACATTTCAAAAACATGGGATGAGCATAAAAATCTCAGAATGGGATATAAAAGTACGAAATGAAAACATTAGTCCATGTATGAAATCATACTTTATTCATAAAACATAAGAATTTTAACATACCTCATCAAATCATGAATAAATCATAGAAATCATAATACATGAAGGTAACTTGAGGCATTCATAACATTCTTACATAGGGAGTAACCCTCATGGTTACGTTTGGAATACCCATCACAGTATATTCCCTAAATCGCTTTAGAGAAACCTTAACGTTTAACCCCTTCATGTTACCCAATGCATTGGAGAGCTATATCAGGCTCACCCGCCCTTTGTTTATCACGGAACCACCCGTCTTCATAAAAAATGCCCATGAACCATAACATAATCATATCACATAAAACATGCATAAAGGAAACACAACATTTCCACATTCCAATCACAAGATATCAATAAAACAAATTGATATAATAAAAAATATATCAAAACCAATTTCAATACCAAAATAAAAGAGAAGTAATACATGGTATTTTTTTTCATTAAAAAAATGTTATGGCTTGTAGAGGAAGCCGAAACTCAAATAATGGTCACGGCGGTGGAGAAGTCATTGTCACCGCATACGTACGACAAATAAAAACATTCCATTTTTCATTTAGTAAATGATTCGTATAAAAAATATTACTTTTGAATAAACGTAAAAGTAAAAGGGGTTTATACACCGTATAAAATAAAGTTGTGTATAAAACAAAATATGCCTCAATGAAAGGAGATTGAGACGAAGTCCCTTACCTCGGGTCCGACTTGAATCGATCATTCTTTAACCTCCTGAATAATAAACTTGAGCTAATTTATAATTGCTTAAGAACCTTTTTCAAGTTCATTATTCCTTTTTATATCACTTATTACCATGTTATGAACACTATGTAATTATTTAAGTTAATAATGGTCGTTTTGTCGATCATTGGTACTTGAGTCAAAAATATACTCTTTATAATTAAAAGTTGTTCATGTATCCATTATATACATAGTTATATTCATTATTTAGATATCATATATATCATATATATCCATTATATACATGAATTTATAATATTACGTAACATTTAGAGGTAAGAAATGAAATTCACCGTTCTTGGAGACAGTAAGCCGTACGTACGAATGAACGCTACTTTCATTTCTATTTCGTATTTTTTGGAAGGAATTCATAATGATATAAAGGAATATTATAATTCCAGTATAATATCATATATAACATCATTAAATACATCCTTTATATGTTCCACATATGGCATTAACGAATCAAATCACTTTGAGGGGGAGGTAGTCCGCACTTCCTAAAATGGTGATATCGTGTTTTCCCATAATGGAAACCATAAAGGTATGCCAAAAATGAAATTTACATAAGCTTAAGGAAAACATAAACATATTATATATAATATATAAATATAGTGACATCTTAATTTCCACCTTTGAAGGTGTTAGAATAATATTGATCAATCATCGTTTCATGAGGCAGAAATTCGCCATCCACAGAAACAGTATGCTCTTTAACCATTAGAGGTAGGTGTGTGTAATTTAACTCAAATAATTCTTATAAAAACATCCTATTATATTGAATATACTGGTTTTGTTACAAAATAAATGAATAAAAAGAGTTTATGGGGTTGGAGAAGCAAAATAAAACAAAAGAACATTAGAGAAGACTTTACCTTTAAATCGGGCAACTCTTCTTGGTTTGAACCAAAATGGTTTTTTGAAGAGCTTTTTGACTAAGGTAAGGCTTATAGGATGAAGAGAGGGATGTGGAGAGATAAAATGATCAGATCTTGGCCGATCCAAAGGCTTGAGAAGTTTGGTTAATGAGGCAGCGTTGGGGTCCTTTTATAAGAGGAGAGGAGGGGAACTCTTGGAAAGTTATAAAATGTTATTTTATATTAAATTGAGTTTCGAATTTTAAAGGTCCCACATTGATATATTTCGAGGATAAGGTGATAAGGGTTCGAAATATACTTATCCAATAGGTATTTTACAAGTTTAAGTCTTAGATTTTACATTATCTTTTCATTTTATTTAAATTGTTCATTAATGAGGTAATCACTGCCTTATCATGATGTCATAAATAATTTAATTTATTTAATGTCTAAAAATTATAAAAAAATACTATGATGTAGGAAATATTTTTATCTTTTCAATTAATATTTATATTTCATGAGATCATTTATTTAGACAAAATTAAAAATGTTTTACTCAGGTGACACATTCTTTAGTGATATTCTCCTTTCTTTAAAAATAAAAAAATAAAGTGTCCCTTTCACCCAAAAGTGAGTCCATGGGGTCCCTAAGTTTGGAACAAGGCATAACATGGTCAGAAATTACACAACCAGTAGCATTATGACACATTTTGGGGTCATTTTTTATTATTATGATATTATTTTATCATCCTTAACTACCCAATTAATAATTAATCAAGATAATAAAAGATAATTACCGTCGTTACTATTCATAATGTCAAAAAACAAAAGAGTATTAATTTCATAATTTGAAACTTATTATTCCAAATATGGAATCCATTTTACCAAATTCCAAATATAGAAATTTCAATAATTAATTTAAAAATAAATCCTGTTGTCAAAACAAATAGCGGGTTTTTTTTGAAACAATATCTATGAAAAGTTTGGCACTTGTTTATGCCAAATTCCAAAGTGAAATTAATTATAATGAACACAATTGGATTAAATGCTAAAAATATATTCTAATTACACTTTAAAACCAATTAAAAAGATAATCTAACCATATAACTAAATTAGATCAGAAAACAGTTTTGATGTAACATGCAATATTTTTCACTATTCAATAAAAAATGAACATGGTCCTAAAAATACCAAAAATTTATCCAAAGTAAATTTCAATGTCCCAATCATAAATAATAAGTTTATTTTGAAAAATAGAGCTTATAAAATTGTCAAAAGATAGATTTAAAAAATGGTTCGCATCAAAAGGCGGTAAAACAATCTTTTAAAAATATTAGAGAATTCTATGCTTAAGATTTGATTTATTATCATTTTAAGCCTATAAAACACTATCTAATTCATAAATAGACATAGATAAGAATATCTATTATTAAATTATTTCTTGGGATGTTACATCCTTCCCCCTTTTAGAAAATTGTGTCCCCGCAATTTATTTACTTGTTGAATAAGTGGGGGTATTTATCCCTCATTGCATTTTTAGATTCTCATGTTGCCTCTTCAATCATGTGGTTTTTCCACAAAACCTTTACTTGATGAATCACCTTATTCCGCAACACTTGATCCCAGTGGTCAAGAATATGGACTGGTTGTTCCATATAAGATATATTCTCTTCTAGGTGAACTACCTCTGGACTCAAAACATGAGATGGATCTAGCATGTACTTCATTAACATTGAAACATGAAAAACATTGTGTACCTAAGATAAAATCGGAGGTAAAGCCACTTGGTATGAAACTGTTCCAACTCTCTCCAAAATTTCATATGGTCCAATGAACCTTGGACTCAACTTTCCTTTCTTACCAAATCACATCACACTTTTACATGGTGAGAATTTGAGAAAAACATGATCACCTACATCAAAAGAGAGATCCTTCCTCCTGTTGTCTGCATAACTCTTCTGCCTGCTCTGAGCTGTTCTCGTGTGTCTCTGTATCAGCTGAACTTTTTCTGCAAACTCTTCAACCAATTCTGGTCCCATCAACTTCCTTTCACCCACTTCATCCCAAAAAGCTGGAGTTCGACACCGCTTCCCATATAACACCTCAAATGGTGCCATCTGTATACTGGAATGAATACTGTTATTATAAGAAAACTCAACCAAAGAAAGATGTTGGTCCCAAATTCCTTTATAATCCATCGAACAAGAACGTAGCATATCCTCCAATGTCTAAATCATTCTTTCTGACTGCCCATATGATTGAGGATGAAAAGATGTACTAAAATTTAATTTAGTACCCAATGAATTTTGAAGGCCTTTTAAAAAGTTAGAAGTGAACCTGGGATCATGGTTAGATACAATAGAGTGAGGAACTCCATGTAACCTGAATATCTATTTAAGATACAAACAGGAAATTTGATCTAGGTAAAAATTATCTCGTATAGCAAGCAAATGAGCATATTTAGTCAAGCGATCAACAATAACCCAGATTGCATTATTACGTCAAGGTGTCTTCAGCAATCCCACAACGAAGTCCATGGATATATTCTCCCATTTCCACTCTGGCACTGGTAAAGGCTGAAACATCCCTTTTGGTAACTTCTGCTCTGCTTTAACCTCTTGACAAGTCAAACACTTGACAGTAAAATCAGCAATATATCTTTTCATTCCGTCCCACCAGTAATACTCTCAAAGATCTCTATACATCTTAGTACTGCCTGGATGAAATGAAAACGGAGAACTATAAGCTTCACATAACAACTCTCTCTTCAACTGTGAATCACAAGGCACACACAATCTCTTCCCAAATCTCAAAACACAATCATTATCAATGTTGAATTCACACAACTTACCCTTCTAAACTAGCTCAACCTTTTTCTGCAACTCACTGTCTTGCTTCTGTGCTTGCTTAATTATTTCTGATATAGAAGATCTCACTGATAGCTGAATCAAAATAGAAGGAAATCCTTCACCAACAACTTCTATTCCAAATTTCATCAAATACTTAACCAAAGGATCACGTTCCAAATGCAACATTGTTAATGAAGCATTACTTTTTTGACTCAAAGCATCAGCCACTTTATTTGATTTTCCCAAATGGTAATGAATAGTACAATCATAATCCTTGATTAATTCCAGGAATCTCCTCTGTCTCATGTTCAGTTCTTTCTGAGTGAATATATACTTTAAGCTTTTTTGATCGGTATATATTTCACACTTTACTCCTTACAAATAATGCCTCCAAATTTTTAAAGAGAAAACAAAAACAGCTAATTCCAAATCATGTGTAGGGTAATCTACCTCATGTGTTTTCAACTGACGTGAAGCATAAGAAATTATGTGGTCATTCTGCATTAGGACGCAACCAAGTCCTTTCAATGAAGCATCATTGTAGATAACAAACTCCCCATTCCTGGAAGGTAGTGCCAAAACTAGAGCATTCACCAATCTTCTTTTCGGTTCCTAAAAAACATCATCACATTATTTTGTCCACATAAACTTAACACCCTTCTGAGTTATCTTAGTCATTAGACTAGATAACTATGAAAACTTTCTAACAAACCATCGGTAATAGCCTGCTAAACCAAGGAATCTACGAATCTCAATTAAATTTGTGGGTCTTGACCATTCTTCAATAACCTTTGTTTTTGCAGGATCAATAGTTATCCCATCTTTAGAAACAATATGACCAAAGAAAGAAATTTGTTGCAGGCAAAACTCACACTTGATGAATTTCCCATACAATTTCTTTTCTTTTAAGGTTTTTAAAATAACCCTTAATTTACTTTCATGCTCCTCTTTACTTTTAGAAAACACCAAAATATCATCAATGAAAAAAACCACAAACTTATCCAAGAACTCATGGAAAATTCTATTCATAAGGTCCATGAATACAACAGGTGCATTGGTTAGCCCAAAATTCATAACTAAAAATTCATAATGGCCATATCTTGTACGAAATGTGGTCTTCAGAATATCTGGTTCCTTTACCTTCAGCTGATGGTACCCCAATCTCAGGTCAATCTTTGAAAAATACTGAGCTCCCAGGAGCTGATCAAACAAATCATCGATATGAGGCAAAGGATATTTGTTTTAAACAGTGATGTTATTCAAGGCTCTATAATCAATGCAAAGTCTCATTAAACCATCTTTATTTTTAACAAATAAAACAGGAGCACCCCATGGTGATGTGTTATGTCGAATGAAACCTTTCTCTATTAAACATGCAATTGATCCTTCAACTCTAAAAGTTCAATTTGAGCCATTCGATAATGGTGTTTTGAAATTGTTTTAGAATCAGGAACTAAGTCAACAGTAAATTCTACTTCCTGGTCTAGTATTATTCAAGTCAACTCATCAGGAAAAACATCAGGATACTCATTTACCACTGACACATCATTAATCTAAAGAGTTCCTTTGTTTTCAACAATATGTGAAAAGTAACATTCATTGCCATCTTTTAAAAGTTTCTCAGCCTCTTGATAAGTTATCAATAGTAATGGTTCATTCTTGTACACAAACTGAATGTCTTTCTGAAAACAAACTTCTTTAGCTCTACAATCAATCTTATCATGGTAAAAAGAGAGCCAATCCATAACAAGGATAAAATTAAACTCTACCATAGGTAAAACAATAAGGTTTTCAAGTAGGTTTTTTCTACGGATAAGGATATGAAGATCCTTATAAATTCTTTTTTCCTCAACATTTCCCCCAGGTGTTTTTACAACAAGTTCAGGAGTCATTTCTTGAGATGGTATTCCCATTTTACTAGAAAATTTTTCAGAGGTGAAAGAATGTGTAGACCCTGAATCAAACAACACACTGACATAATCTGAAAAACAAAAAAAAATTCCTAATACCACTTCATTTGATGGCCCAACATCTACTGAAGTAGTTTCAAAGGATTTCACCACCCCTTTCTTCTTGTAGTCTAACTACTTCCCATCACTCGAGCTCTTTTTCGGACACTCGTTTGCATAGTGACCCATCTCATTGCAGTTGAAATATTTCACTAACTGTAAATCAAATTTTGTCTTACCATCACCCTTATCTTTTTCAGTGTAATCACGAGCCTTATGTACCATCTTACCACATCAGTATCACTTTCCAGAATTCAGAAGACATTCCCCAGCATGCCTTTTACCACATTTATCACAAACTGAAAACATAGTTTTCTTATCGTCAGACCTTTTTGAAGAATTCTTTCTTTTCTCCTGCCACCTCGGTATCTTCTTCTGTTGGTTGTTATAGAACACTTCATCATCGACAAACTCAATTTCCACCTTCTCAGCACATCGAACAATATTTTCATATCTTTTTAACTCATGAGAAGCCAATGACCTTCGATATTTTGGGTTTAATCCTGAGTAAAAATGATTGATTTTACTATCAAGGTCTCAGATAAAATTTGGAGCATACCTTGCCAATCGAGTGAACCCGTCTTCATAAGCAGCCACCGAATCGTCCTCTTGCCTCAATTACAAGAATTTTTTTCCATCTTAAGTCGAACAACCTTAGTAAAATACTTCTCAACAAACATACCTTTGAATTCATCCCAGTCGAGAGCACCAATCTCATCAGCATCCCTAATATTTTTAACCATAGACCACCACTGATCCGATTCACCCTCCAAATGGTAAATAGCATGACTAACATTTTGATTGTGAGAACACCCCATGACATCGAAAATCTTCTCCAGTGCATTAATCCACCCTTCAGCTAGCACATGGTCAGATGATCCTCTGAATGATGGGGGATGTTGCCTCATGAAATGTTCCACCACTAACATGTTCCTCTGCGGTTGATCTGGCTGATCTCGTGCATGGATACCACCACCATTTATCGCTAGAGTCAATTGCGCTATCACTGCAACAAACTATTCAGTTCCAATTCCGACCATCTCAGGATGCTGATTCGGAAGGTCATTTCCTTTTGTACGCCTTCCTAGCACTGCTTCCCTATTTCCTCTACGGAAAACCATTCTGAACAATCATGTCTTAGATGAAGCAACATGGTAATCTTAAAATGCTATATCATTTCAATTTGACCATAAAAAATATTTTTGGCTAATCATTTAACAGAATTATAACTCCTAAAGTTATCTAAAATGACCTCTGATACCAACTATGAGGCCCCAACCTTAAATATTACTTAATCTTGAATTATTCCAAGAATACACGTTGAGGACCTTTTCAGGTTTAGAGTTTTAAGGAATTAGATCATAAATCATGCATTACACTCCACATTTAAACAAAGTGGTTACATAAAAGATAGTACTCATTTTTCCCATCATCAGAAACATATTGAAAATAAAACATAGATTCTTTCTTAACACTTTCTTGACACTCTCATTACATCATGTACCTTTCCCTTGACCTGTGAAAAACATTTCAAAAACATGGGATGAGCATAAAAAGCTCAGCAAGGGATATAAAAGTACGAAATGAAAACATTAGTCCATGTATGAAATCATAATTTTCTCGTAAAACATAAGTATTTTAACATACCTCATCAAATCATGAATAAATCATAGAAATCATAAGACATAATGGTAACTTGAGGCATTCATAACATTCTTATGTAGGGAGTAACCCTCATGGTTACGTTTGGAATACCCATCAAAGTATATTCCCTAAATATCTTCGGAGAAAACTTAACGTTTAACCCCTTCGCGTTACCCAATTCATTGGAGAGATATATCGGGCTCACCCTCCCTTAGTTTATCACAGAACCACCCGTCTTCATAACCAATGCCCAAGAACCATAACATAATCATATCACATAAAACATGTATAAAGGAAAAATAACACTTCCACATTTCAATCACAAGATATCAATACAACACATTGATATAATAAAAAAAATATGAAAAACATTTTCAATACCAAAATAAAAGAGAAGTAAAACATGGTATTTTTTTTTCATTAAAAAGGTTATGGCTTGTTGAGGAAGCCGAAACTCAAATAATGGTCACGGCGGTGGAGAAGTCATTGTCGCCGCATACGTACGAAAAATAAAAACATCCCCCTTTTTTCGTTTAGTAAATGATTCATATAAAAAAGATTACTTTTTAATAAACATAAAAGTCAAAGGGGTTTATACACCGTATAAAAGAAAGTTGTGTATAAAACAAAATATGCCTCAATTAAAGGAGATTGAGATGAAGTCCCTTACCTCGGGTCCGACTTGACTCGATCGTTCTTTAACCTCCTGAATAATAAACTTGAGTTAATTTCTACTTGCTTAATAACATTTTTCAAGTTCATTATTCCTTTTTATATCACTTACTACCATGTTATTATTTAAGTTAATAATGGTCGTTTTGTCGATCATTGGTACTTGAGTCAAAAATAAACTCTTTATAATTACAAGTTGTTCATGTATCCATTAAATCCAGAGTTATATTAATGATGTAGATATCATATATATCATATATATCCATTATATACATGCATTTATAATATTACATAATATTTAGAGGTAAGAAATGAAATGCACCATTCATGGAGACGGTAAGCCGTATGTACGCATGAACGCTACTTTCATTTCTATTTCGTATTTTGTGGAATTAATTCATAATGATATAAAGGAATATTATAATTACAGTATAATATCATATATAACATCATTAAATACATCCTTTATACGTTCCACATATGGAATTAAAAAATCAAATCACTTTGAGGGGGCGATAGTCCGCACATCCTAAAACGAATATATCGCGTTTACCCATAATGGAAACCATATAGGTATGAAAAAAATGAAAAATACAGAAGCTTAAGGAAAACATAAACATATTATATATCATATAAAAATATAGTGACATCTTAATGGCCACATTTGAAGGTGTTATAAGAATATTGAGCAATCATCGTTTCGTGAGGCGGAAATTCTCCATCCATGGAAACAATATGATCCTTAACCATTACATGTAGGTGTGTGTAAGTGTAACTCGAATAATTCTAATAAAAACACTCTAGTATATTGACGATACTGGTGTTGTTACAAAATAAATTAATAAAAATAGTTTATGGGGTTGGAGAAGAAAAATAAAACAAAAGAACATTAGAGAAGACTTTACCTTTAAATCGGGTAACTCTTCTTGGTTTGAACCAAAATGGTTTCTTAAAGAGCTTTATGCCTAAGGTAAGGATTATAGGATGAAGAGAGGGATTTGAAGAGATAAAATGAGAAGATCTTGGCCAATAAAAAGGCTTGAGAAGTGTGGGTAAGTTGGTAGAGTTGGTGGCCTTTTATTAGAGGAGAGGAGGGGCACTCTTGGAAAGTTATAAAATATTACTTTATATTAAAATGCGTTTCTGATTTTAAAGGACCCAAATTGATATATTTTGAGGATAAGGTGATAAGGGTTCGAAATATACTCATCCAATAGGTCTTTGACAAGTGTAAGTCTTAGATTTTACATTATCTGTTCATTTTATTGAAATCGTTCATTAATGAGGTAATCACCGCATCATCATGATGTCATAAATAATTTAATTTATTTAATGTCTAAATTTTTTTAAAAAACTAATATGATGTAGGAAATATTTTTATCTTTCCAAATAATATTTATAGTACAAGAGATCATTTATTTAGAAAAAATTTAAAATTTTTTACTCAGGTGATACATTCTTTAGTGATATTCTCCTTTCTTTAAAAATAAAAAGATAAAGTGTCACTTTCACCCAAAAGTGATTCCATGGGGTCCCTAAGTTTGGAAAAAGGCATCCCATGGTCGTCCATGACACAACCAGTAGCATTAGGACTCATGTTGGGGTCCTTTTTTTATTATTATGATATTATTTTATTATCCTTAACTACCCGATTACTAATTAATCATGATAATTAAAGATAATTATCGTTGTTACTATTCATAATGTCCAAAAACAAAAGAGTATTAATTAAATAATTTGTAAATTATTATTCCAAATATGGAATCCATTTTACCAAATTCCAAACATATAAATTTCAATAATTAATTTAAAAATAATTCCTGTTGTCAAAACAAATAGCGGGTTTTTTTGAAAATATATCTATGAAAAGTTTGGCACTTGTTTATGCCAAATTCCAAAGTGAAATTAATTACAATGAACACCATTGGATTAAATGGTAAAAATATATTCTAATTACACTTTCAAACAAATTAAAAATATAATCTAACCACATAATTAAATTAGATGAAAAAACAGTTTTGATGTAAAATGCAATATTTTTCACTATTCATTAAAAAATGAACATGGTCAGAAAAATACCAAAAAATTATCCAAAGTAAATTTCAATGTCCCAATCCAAAAGAATAAGTTTATTTTGAAATATAGAGCTTATAAAATTGTAAAAAGATATATTTAAAAAATAGTTCTCTATTAAAAGGTGGTAAAACAATCTTTTAAAAATATTAGAGAATTCTATGCTTAAGATTGGATTTATTCTCATTTTAAGCCTCTAAAACACTATCTAATTCATAAATAGACCTAGATAAGAATATCTATTATTCATTACTTTCTTGTGATTTTATAGTGGATATAAGGCCCCAACCTTAAACCTTACTTAATCTTGAGTTATTACAAGATTACACATTGAGGATCTTTTCGGGTTTAGAGTTTTAGAGAATTAGAACATAAAACTTGCAATACATTCCACATATAAACAATGTGGTTACATAAAGGTAGTATTCATTTTTTCCATCAATGGAAACATATTTAAAATAAAACATGGATTCATTCTTGACACTTCCTTGACACTATCATCATATCATGTACCTTTCCCTTGACCTGTGAAAAACATTTCAAACAAACTTGGGATGAGCATAAAAAGCTCAGTATGGGTTATAAAAATATGGAAAGGAAACATAAGTTCATATATACATAAGAATGAAATCATAAATTACCCATAAAACATAACCACTTTAACATACCTCATCAAATCATGAATAAATCATAGAAATCATAAGACATAAAGGTAACTTGAGGCATTCATAACATTCTTACGTAGGGAGTAACCCTCTTGGTTACATTTGGAATACCCATCACAGTATACTCCCTAAATCTATTCGGAGAAACATTAACATTTCACTAATTCGCGTTACCCAATGCATTGGAGAGCTATATCGTGCTCACCCGCCCTTAGTTTATCACGGAACCACCCATCTTCATAATAATTCCCAAGAACATCAACATAGTCGTATCACATAAAACATGCACAAAGGAAACATAACAATTCCACATTTCAATCACAAGATATCAATACAACACATTGATATAATAAAAACATTATGAAAACCATTTTCAATACCAAAATCAAAGAAAAGTATAACATGGTATTTATTTTTCTTTTAATAAGAAGGTATGGCTTATAGAGGAAGCTGAAACTCAAATAATGGTCACGGCGGTGGAGAAGTCGTTGTCGCCGCATACGTACGACAATAACATTCCCTTTTTGCATTTAGTAAATGCTTCTTATAAAAAAGATTCCTTTTGAATAAACGTAAAAGTCAAAGGGGTTTATACACCATATAAAAGACGGTTGTGTATAAAACAAAATATGCCTCAATGGAAGGTGATTGAGACGAAGTCCCATACCTCGGGTCCGACTTGACTCGATTGTTCTTTAATGTCCTGAACAATAAACTTGAGTTAATTTATACTTGCTTAAGAACCTTTTTCAAGTTCATTATTCCTTTTATATCACTTATTTCCATGTCATGAACACTATGTAATTATTTAAGTTAATAAGGGTCGTTTTAACGATCATTGGTACTTGAGTAAAAAATAAGCCCTTTATAATTACAAGTTGTTCATGTATCCATTATATCCAGAATTGTATTCATGATGTATATATCATATATGTCATATATATCCAGTACATTCATGCATTTATAATATTACATAATCATTTAGAGGTAAGAAATGAAATGCACCGTTCATGGAGATGGTAAGCCGTACGTACGCATGAACGCTACTTTCATTTCTAATTCATATTTTATAGAATGGAATCATAATGATATAAAGGTATATTATAATTCCAGTGTAATATCATATAAAATATAATAACTCCATCCTTTTTACGTCCCACATATGGTATTAACGAATCAAATCACTTTGAGGGGGCGGTAGTCCGCACTTCCTTAAATGAAGATATCGCGTTTACCCATAATGGAAACCATAAAGGTTTTCCCAAAATGAAAAATAAAGAAGCTTAAGGAAAACATAAACATATTATATATCATATATAAATATAGTGTCATCATAATGCCCACCTTTTAAGGTGTTAAAATAATTTTGAACAATCATCGTTTCGGGAGGCAGAAATTCGTCATCCACTGAAACAGTATGTTCTTTCATCATTAGATGTAGGTGTGTGTAAGTTTAGCTAGAATAATTCTTATAAAAACATCCTAGTATATTGAATATACTGGATTTGTTACAAAATAAATTAATAAAATGATTTTAGGGGGTTGGAGAAGCAAAATAAAACAAAAGGACTCAAGTGAAGACATTACCTTAAAATTGGGTAACTCCCTTTGGTTTGAGCTCAAAGGCTTTCTTGGGAAGACTTCTGCCCAATGTGAGGCTTCAAGGAGTAAGAGAGGGAAGTGGAGAGACAAAATGGGCAGGGTTTGGCTGAGCCAAAGGCTTTTGAAGTGTGGGTAAGGAGGTAGAGGTGGGGGCCTTTTATAAGAGGAGAGGAGGGGCACTCTTGGAAAGTAAAGAAATGTTACTTTATTTTCAAATGGGTTTCGGATTTTAAAGGTCCCAAATTGATATAATTAGAGGATAAGGTGATAAGGGTTCGAAATATACCCACCCAATAGGTTTTGGACATGTGTAGGTCTTAGATTTTACATTATCTTTCCATTTTATTTAAATCGTCAAATAATGAGGTCATCGCTGCATCATTATGATGTCATAAATAATTTAATTTATTTAATGTCTAAAAATTATGAAAAAATACTATGATATAGGAAATATGTTTAGATTTCCAATAAATATTTATAGTCTAAAATATCATCTATTTAGACAAAAGTAAAAATATTTTACTTAGGTGATACATTCTTTGTCACATTTAATATTCTTTAAAATAAAAAGATAAAAAGTAACTTTATCACAGAAGTGATTCCATGGGGCCCCCAAGTTTGGAACAAGACATCTCATGGTCGGACAAGAGACAACTAGTAGCCTTAGCACACATTTTGGTGTCATTTTTTATTATTATGATATTATTTTATTATCATTAACTACCCGATTACTCGTTAATCAAGATAATTAAAGATAATTACCGTCGTTACTATTCATAATGTCCAAAAACAAAAGAGTCTTAATTACATAATTTGGACCTTCTAATTCTAAATATGTAATCCATTTTAGCAAATTCCAAACACATAAATTGCAATAATTGATTTAAAAATAATTCCCGTTGTCAAAACAAATAGCGGGTTTTTTTGAAATAATATCTATGAAAAGTTTGGCATTAGTTTATGACCAATTTTAAAGTGAAATTAATCCTAATGACCACCATTGGATTAAATGGTAAAAATATATTCAGAGTAAACTTTAAGAACAATTAAAAATATAATCTGACCATATAATTAAATTAAATGAAAAAGCAGTTTTGATGTAAAATGCAGTATTTTTCAGTATTCATTAAAAAATGAACATTGTCAGAAAAATACCAAATATTTATCCAATGAAAATTTTAATGTCCCAATCATAATGAATATGTTTATTTTGAAAAATATAGATTATAAAATTGTCAAAAGTTTGATTTAAAAAGGGTTTGCCATCAAAAGGCAGTAAAATAATCTTTTAAGAATATTAGTGTATTCCATGCTTAAGATTGGATTTATTTTCATTTTAAGCCTCTAAAACACTATATAATTCATTAATAGACAGAGATAAAAATATCTATTATTCATTACTTACTTGGGATGTTACATCCTTCCCCCCTTTAAAAAATTGCGTCCCCGCAATTTATTTACTTATCAAATAAATGGGGGTACTTATCTCTCATTGCATTTTCAGATTCCCATGTTGCCTCTTCCATCATGTGGTTTCTCCACAAAACATTTACGTGATTAATCACCTTATTCCATAACACTTGCTCCCTATTGTCAAGAATCTGGACCGGTTGTTCCTCATAAGATAGGTTCTCTTCCAGTTGAACTACCTATGGACTGAAAACATGAGATGGATCTGGCATATACTTTCTCAACATCGAAACATGAAAAACATTGTGTACCTGAGATAAACTCGGAGGTAAAGCCACTCGGTAAGCAACTGATCCAACCCTCTCCAGAATTTCATATGGTCCAATGAACCTTGGACTCAGATTTATTTTCTTACCAAATCTCATCACACTTTTCCATGGTGAGACTTTGAGAAAAACATGATCACCTACCTCAAAAGATAGATCCTTCCTCCTGTTGTCCGCATAACTCTTCTTCCTACTCTGAGATGTTCTCATGTGTTTCTATATCAACTGAACTTTTTCTGCCAACTCTTATACCAATTCTGGTCCCATCAACTTCCTTTCACCCACTTCATCCCAGAAAGCTGGAGTTCGACACCGCTTCCCATATAACACCTCAAATGGTGCCATCTGTATACTGGAATGAAAACTGTTATTATATGAAAATTCAACCAAAGAAATATGTTGGTCCCAACTTCCCTGATAATCCATCGAACAAGATCATAGCATATCCTCCAAGGTCTGAATTGTTCTTTCCGACTACCCATCTGATTGAGGATGAAAAGCTGTACTAAAATTTAATTCACTACCCAACGACTTCTGAAGGCCCTTCCAAAAGTTAGAAGTGAACCTGGGATCACGGTCAGATACAATGGAGAGAGGAACTCCATGTAACATGACTATCTATTTAAGATACAAACGGGAAAGTTGATCTAGGGAAAAAGTATCTCGTATAGCAAGGAAATGAGCAGACTTGGTCAAGCGATCAACAATAACCCATATTGCATTATTACCTCAAGGGGTCTTCGACAATCCCACAACGAAGTCCATGGATATATTCTCCCATTTCCACTCTGGCACTGGTAAAGGCTGAAGCATCCCTTTCGGTAACTGTCGCTCTGCTTAAACCTGTTGACAAGTCAAACACTTCACAGTAAAATCAGCAATATCTCTTTTCATTCCATCCCACCAGTAATACTCCCGCAGATCTCTGTACATCTTATTACTGCTAGGATGAACTGAAAACGGAGAACTATGAGATTCACATAACAAATCTCTCTTCAACTGTGAATCACAAGGCACACACAATCTTTTCTCAAATCTCAAAATGCAATCATTATCAATGTTGAATTCAGGCAACTTACCTTTCTGAACCAGCTCTACCTTTTTCTACAACTCACTGTCTTGCTTCTGTGCTTGCTTGATTCTATCTGATAGAGATGATCTCACTGATACCTAAACCAAAACAGAAGAACTTCCTGCACCAACAACTTCTATGCCAAAGTTCATCAAATACTTAACCAAAGGATCACGTTCCAAATGCAACATTGCTAATGAAGCATTACTTCTTCGACTCAAAGCATTATCCAGTTTATTTGCTTTTCCTGGATGGTAATGAATTGTACAATCATAATCCTTGATTAATTCTAGCCATATCCTTTGTCTCATGTTCAATTCTTTCTGAGTGAATATATACATTAAACTTTTGTGATCGTTATATATTTCACACTTTACTCCATACAAATGATGCCTCTAAATTTTTAAAGCAAAAACAACAACAGCTAATTCCAAATCTTATGTAGGGTAATTTACCTCATGAGTTTTCAACTGATGTGAAGCATAAGCAATTACCTGATCATTCTGCATTAGGACACAACCAAATCCTTTTAATGAAGCATCACTGTATATAACAAACTCACCATTCCTGGAAGGTAGTGCCAAAACTAGAGCATTCACCAATCTTCTTTTCAGTTCCTGAAAACAATCATCACATTCTTTTGTCCAGATCAACCTAACACCTTTCCGAGTTAGCTTAGTCATTGGACAAGATAACCGTGAAAAATTTCTAACAAACCTTCGGTAATGGCCTGCCAAACCAAGGAAACTACAAATCTCTGTTACATTTGTGGGTCTTGTCCATTCTTCAACAACCTTTGTTTTTGCAGGATCAACAGTTATCCCATCTTTAGAAACAATGTGACCAAGGAAAGAAATTTTTTGCAACCAAAACTCGCACTTGCTGAATTTCCCATACAATTTATTTTCTTTTAAGGTTTTCAAAATAACCCTTAAATGTCTTTCATGCTCCTCTTTACTTTTAGAAAACACCAAAATATCATCAATGAAAACCACCACAAACTTATCCAAGAACTCATGGAAAATTCTATTCATTAAGTCCATGAATACAGCAGGTGCATTGATTAGCCCAAAAGGCATTACTACAAATTCATAATGGACATATCTTGTACAAAACGCAGTCTTCGAAACATCTTCTTCCTTTACCTTAAGCAGATGGTACCCCGATCTCAGGTCAATCTTTGAAAAATACTGAGCTCCCTGGAGCTGATCAAACAAATCATCGATATGAGGCAAAGGATATTTGTTCTTAACAGTGATGTTATTCAAGGCTCTATAATCAATGCAAAGTCTCATTGAACCATCTTTCTTTTTAACAAATAAAATAGGAGCACCCCATGGTGATGTGCTAGGTCGAATGAAAACTTTCTCTAATAAATCTTTCAATTTCTCCTTCAACTCTAAATGATCAATTTGAGCCATTCGATAAGGGGGTTTTGAAATTGGCTTAGCATCAGGAACATAGTCAACAGTAAACTCAATTTCCCAATTTGGTATTATTCCAGGAAACTCATCAGGAAAAACCTGAGGATACTTATTAACAACTGGCACATAATTAATCTGAACAATTCCGTTATTTTCAACGATGTGTGCAAGGTAACATTAATTTCCATCTTTTACAAGTTTCTCGGCCTCTTGATAAGTTATCAACAATAAGGGTTCATTATTGTACACAAACTGAAAGTATTTCTGAAAAGAAACTTCTTTAGCTCTACAGTCAATCTTAGAATGGTAAATAGAGAGCCAATCCATACCCAGGATAACATCAAACTCTACTAGAGGTAGAACAATAAGGTTTTCAAGTAGGTCCTTTCCACAGATAAGGATAGGATGATTCTTATAAATTCTTTTTTCCTCAACATTTCCCCCAGGTGTTTTTACCAAAAGTTCAAGAGTCATTTATTGAGATGGTATTCCCATTTTACTAGAAAAGGTTTCAGAGATGAAAGAATGTGTAGACCCTGAATCAAACAACACACTGGCATAATATGAAAAAATAAACAAAGTACCTGATACAACTTCATTTGATGGCCCGACATCTACTGAAGTAGTTGCAAAGGATTTCACCACCCCTTTCTGCTTGTAGTCTAACTACTTCCCATCACTCAAGATCTTTGTCAGACACTTGTTTTCATAGTGACCCATCTCATTGCACTTAAATCATTTCACTAACTGTAAATCATAATTGGTCTTACCTTCACCTTGATCTTTTTCAGTGCAATCATGAGCCTTATGTCCCATCTTACCATATCGGTAGCACTTTCTAGAATTCAGAAGACATTCCCCAGCATGCCTTTTGCCACATTTATCACAAACTGGAAACTTAGTTTTCTTACCATCAGAATTTTTTGAAGAATTCTTCCCTTTCTCCTTCCACCTTTGTCTCTTCTTATGTTGGTTCTTATAAAACACTTGATCATCATCAAACTCCATTTCTACCTTCTCAGCACATCGAACAAGCTTTTCATAACTTTTAAACTCACGAGAAGCTAATGCCCTTCGATATTTTGGCTTTAATCCTGAGTAAAAACGATTGATTTTACTATCAAGGACTCGGATAAATTTTGGAGCATACCTTGCCAATCGAGTGAACCTTTTGTTCATAGGCGGCCACTGAGTCTTCCTCTTTCCTCAATTCTAAGAATTGATTTTCCATCCTAAGTCGAATAGCCTTAGAAAAATACTTCTCATGAAACAAACCTTTGAATTCATCCCAGTCAAGAGCATCAATCTCATCGGCGTCCCTGATATTTTTAACCATAGACCACCACTGATCTGCCTCACCCTCCAAACGGTAAATAGCAAGACTAACCTTTTGATTGTCTGAACACCCCATGAAATCAAAAATACTCTCCAGTGCTTTAATCCACGCTTCAGCTAACACATGGTCAGATGATCCTCTAAATGATGGGGGATGTTTCCTTATGAAATGTTCCACCACTGACATGTTCCCCTGCGGTTGATCTGGCTGATCTCGTGCATGGATACCAACACCATTTATCGCTTGAGTCAACTGCGCCATTACTGCAACATACTGTTCAGTTCCAATTCTGACCATCTCAGGATGCTGATTCGGAAGGTTATTTCCTTCTGTATGCCTTCCTAGCACTGCTTCCCTATTTCCTCTACGGAAAACCATTCTGAACAAACATGTCTTAGATGAAGAAACATGGTAATCTCCAAATACTATATCACTTCAATTTGACCATAAAAAAATTGGATAATCATTTAATAGAATTATAACTCCTAAAGTTATCTAAAATGACCTCTGATACCAACTATAAGGCCCCAGCCTTAAACCTTACTTAATCTTGAGTTATTACAAGATTACACATTGATGATCTTTTCGGGTATAGAGTTTTAGAGAATTAGAACATAAAACTTGCATTACATTCCACATATAAACAAAGTTGTTACATAAAGATAGTATTCATTTTTCCCATCAATGGAAACATATTTAAAATAAAACATGGATTCATTCTTGACACTTCCTTGACACTATCATCATATCATGTACCTTTCCCTTGACCTGTGAAAAAAATTTCAAAAAAACATGGGATGAGCATAAAAATCTCAGTATGGGTTATAAAAATATGGAAAGGAAACATAAGTTTATATATACATAAGAATGAAATCATAAATTACCCATAAAACATAATCACTTTAACATACCTCATCAAATCATGAATAAATCATAGAAATCATAATACATAATGGAAACTTGAGGCATTCATAACATTCTTACGTAGGGAGTAACCCTCTTGGTTACGTTTGGAATACCCATCACAGTATATTCCCTAAATCTCTTTGGAGAAACATTAACGTTTCACTCCTTCACGTTACCCAATGAATTGGAGAGCTATATCAGGCTCACCTGCCCATAGTTTATCACGGAACCACCTGTCTTCATAATAATGCCCAAGAACCTCAACATAATCGTATCACATAAACCATGCATAAAGGAAACATAAAATTTCCACATTTCAATCAAAAGATATCAATACAACACATTGATATAATAAAAACATTATGAAAACCATTTTCAATACCAAAATAAAAGAAAAGTATAACATGGTATTTATTTTTATTTTAAAAATAAGGTATGGCTTGTAGAGGAAGCCGAAACTCAAATAATCGTCACGGCGGTAGAGAAGCCGTTGTCACCGCATACGTACGACAAAAACATTCCCTTTTGTCGTTTAGTAAATTATTCGTATAAAAAAGATTCCTATTGAATAAACGTAAAAGTCAAAGGGGTTTATACACCATATAAAAGAAGGTTGTGTATAAAACAAAATATGCCTCAATGAAAGGAGATTGAGACGAAGTCCCATACCTCGGGTCCGACTTGACTCGATCGTTCTTTAATGTCCTGAATAATAAACATGAGTTAATTTATACTTGCTTAAGAACCTTTTTCAATTTCATTATTCCTTTTATATCACTTATTGCCATGTCATGAACACTATGTAATTATTTAAGTTAATAACGGTCGTTTTAACGATCATTGGTACTTGAGTCAAAAATAATCCCTTTATAATTACAAGTTGTTCATGTATCCATTATATCCAGAATGGTATTCATGATGTAGATATCATATATGTCATATATATCCAGTACATTCATGAATTTATAATATTACATAATCATTTAGAGGTAAGAAATGAAATGCACCGTTCATAGAGACGGTAATCCGTACGTACGCATGAACGCTACTTTCATTTCTAATTCGTATTTTATAGAATGGAATCATAATGATATAAAGGTATATTATAATTCTAGTGTAATATCATATAAAATATCATAACTCCATCCTTTTTACATCCCACATATGGTATTAACGAATCAAATCACTTTGAGGGGGCGGTAGTCCACACTTCCTTAAATGAAGATATCACGTTTACCCATAATGGAAACCATAAAGGTATGCCCAAAATGAAAAATACATAAGCTTAAAGAAAAAAATAAATATATTTTATATCATATATAAATATAGTGTCATCATAATGTCCACCTTTTAAGGTGTTAAAAGAATGTTGAACAATCATTGTTTTGGGAGGCAGAAATTCTCCATCCACAGAAACCGTATGTTCTTTCACCATTAGATGTAGGTGTGTGTAAGTGTAGATCGAATACTTCTTATAAAAACATCCTAGTATATTTAAAATATTGTATTTGTAACAAAATAAATTAATAAAAAGAGTTTAGGGGGTTGGAGAAGCAAAATAAAACAAAAGGACTCAAGTGAAGACATTACCTTAAAATCGGGTAACTCCCTTTGTTTTGAGCTCAAAGGCTTCCTTGGGAAGACTTTTGCCCAAAGTGAGGCTTCACGTAGTAATATAGTGAAGTGGAGAGACAAAATGGGCCGGTCTTTTCCTAGCCAAAGGCTTTGGGAGTGTGGGTAAGGGGGTAGAGGTGGGGGCCTTTTATAAGAGGAGAGGAGGGGCACTCTTGGAAAGTAAAGATATGTTACTTTATTTTCAAATGGGTTTCGGATTTAAAGGTCCCAAATTGATATAATTCAAGGATAAGCTGATAATTTTTTGAAATATACCCATCCAATAGGTTTTGGACATGTGTAGGTCTTAGAGTTTACATTAACTTTCCATTTTATTTAAATCGTCAAATAATGAGGTCATCGATGCATCATTATGATGTCATTTATAATTTAATTTATTTAATGTATAAAAATTATGAAAAAAATACTATGATGTATTAAATATTTTTATCTTTCCGATGAATATTTATAGTATAAAATATCATCTATGTAGACAAAATTAAAAATATTTTACTTAGGTGATACATTCTTTGTCACATTTAACATTCTTTAAAAATAAAAAGATAAAAAGTCACTTTCTCACAAAAGTTATTCCATGGGGCCCCCAAGTTTGGCACAAGGAATCTGATGGTCGTCCAGGAGACAACCAGTAGCCTTAGGACACATTTTGGTGTCATTTTTTATTATTATGATATTATTTTATTATCCTTAACTACCCGATTACTCGTTAATCAAGATAATTAAAGATAATTACCGTCGTTACTATTCATAATGTACAAAAACAAAAGAGTCTTAATTACATAATTTGGACCTTCTGATTCCAAATATGTAATAAATTTTACCAAATTCTAAACACATAAATTGCAATAATTGATTTAAAAATAATTCCCGTTGTCAAAACAAATAGCGGGTTTTTTTTGAAACAATATCTATGAAAAGTTTGGCATTAGTTTATGACCAATTACAAGTGAAATTAATCCTAATGACCACCATTGGATTAAATGGTAAAAATATATTCAGATTACACTTTAAGACCAATTAAAAATATAATATATCCATATAATTAAATTAAATGAAAAAGCAGTTTTGATGTAAAATGCAGTATTTTTCACTATTCATTAAAAAATGAACATTGTCAAAAAAATACCAAAAATTTATCCAATGTAAATTTCAATGTCCCAATCATAATTAATATGTTTATTTTGACAAATATAGATTAAAAAATTGTCAAAAGTTTGATTTAAAAAGTGTTTTCCATCAAAAGGCAGTAAAACAATCTTTTAAGAATATTAGTGTATTCCATGCTTAAGATTGGATATATTTTCATTTTAAGCCTCTAAAACACTATCTAATTCATTAATAGACATATATAAAAATATCTATTATTCATTACTTACTTGGGATGTTACAGTGGTGGTCTTAGGTTTACCTCCCATGTATTATCTTCTTATAGGATTAAGATGTTGTCCCATATACAATTCTATTGTGGTCTTAGGATGACCTCCCGTGGGTGCTTTTTGTTTTAGGATTAATAAGACCTAAAATGTGCCCTATGTGTTTTATATTTGGATTATATATCATGTATCCTCACATTAGGGGCTTAGGTGGACCTCCCGTGTAACAATTTGTTGTGGGCTTTGGCAGACCAATGATGCGCCCATTAGGACCATATAAAATTTAATCATTAACCAATGTATTGAATATAGATATATCTCCCACCAAATACACATTGAAAATCCTACATGTGTATTCAATTATATTAGAAAATCATTCATCACATCCGAACCCATGTAATGAAATGAGTTTCAAAATCATTTTGTCAATAAATATCTAATAGTAAAGAGATAGGATTAACAAAAATCATCCCATAATGAACATAGAAATCCATAAAAAGAATTAGGATAATATACTTAAATAATATCCCATGTGAATAATATGTATCACTAAAAAAATTCTTTCTTACATGGAAATTAATTTTGAAAGATCGCTTGAAATAATTCTTAAGGAAAATATACTTTTTTATTTTAAAATCATTTGTTTGAAAGGGACACAATTATAAAATAAAAAATTATTATTTCAAATAACCTTGTAAGATTTTAAAGGAAGTGTATAGTAATTAAAGCACCATGATGGTATGAAAACCCCTTTTTTCCGTATATGGTTAAAAAATAGTCCGTTGGTATTTTTGTCATAAAAATCATAAAGAAACTTTCTTAAAAAATGAAAAAAGGAACCATTTAAAAAATTATATAAATTAAAACATCATAAAAAATTAATTTAAAAAATAATAAGAGAACATGGAATAAATTTGAAATAATTTTTAAAAAACATGGTCAGAGAAGAAAAATTGTGTTTTAAGAAAAAGTTTTAAAAGGTAAAATTTATAAAGAAGATACATTATAAATATCAAATAATTGAAGTGAGAATTAAAACATTATTTTGATTATGAATAGTAAATGTAATCCCAAATAAAAAAAGTTCATATAAACATAATATAATAAATATTTATCCCAAAAATAATCATAGAACACCATAAACGATGAAGTAGAAGGTCAACTAAATGAATGGAAATTGGGTTAAGAATTCTCTCACCACTTTGTAATTAATTGAATTGTATACCCCATAACATTAATAATTATCAAATAAAGAATTTAATAAATTTAATATAATGAAATTCATGATTTTATATATCAATGGGAATTATATAAACCACACATAATAAATATGTGGTGGATATGACATATATCTCATAGGAGAAAAAGTGAGATATAAAACCCTTATGTCACGGTTCCCATTAGTAATTCTTAATTTAAACACCTGTATAAAGGATTAAATGATGTAATTAATTCATTATAGAACTATACTTATATTTATAATATCTTATGTGATACTTTAATAACATATAACTACCAGTTCATTAGTGATATTTCATTATTTTAATTGTTTTGGGTGTGTATCTTTCAAGGTTTCATGATTGTTTCATTTGTGAAAATTTATGGATTTTATTGTAAAATGGAAATAGAAATATAGAAGTGAAGATAAATTGTATCAATGCACATTGATATGTTTAAATTTTCCCATATATATGTTTTATTTTTTAAAGGAGGATAATTAATTTTATGAAATGTTAATGATAAATATTTAGTTTAATTCCACAGTTATCCCACCATCAAAAAGTAGTTTTTTTATTTAATATTTTGTCTATATATTAGTTATAAAACATGAAAGAAGTTATAATATAACCATTAAAATATTATTTAACCATAATAATATTTTTATTACCATCCATGATGGAAGTAATGGAAAATGAACAAAATCCTTAATCATTGTGGCCATTAATAGACTTAATTTAGACAATAGTTTTTCTTCATTTAATAAGTTGGATTAGAAATGAAATTATTATGTGATATTATATTATTAACATAAGGCTATAGTATATAAATTATTCTATAATTATAAATTATTGTAGTTTGAAAGAGGTGATAATAAAGTTGAAGAAGAAAAGAATATAAGAGTAGTGTTTTTAGAAAATTACATCATGAATATCACCACTTTGAATGACCCATTGAGAGCCCTGGATTTGGTATTTTTGTGTAAAAAAGAACTTTTATGCATGATGAGTGATGATGATATGGTTTTAAACTTATTTTACAATCCTTAAGTACTGTGAGGATAAATGGGATGATATTTATACTTGGTGAGGGGTGGTTATAAGAGATGAAATAATGATTATTTTATAATTAAAGACAAACACATTTAGGTGGAAATAATTTCCAAGAATATAGATGATAATTAATGTTTAAAAGGATTATCAGGTTCTTTGAATAACTCAAAAATCCATGAAATGATCTATATTTTTGGCATTTCAATCATTTATCATTTAGCTTTAACCTGTTTCATTATTTTACCTATTCCGTGGTAAATATTTCTTTTTTACTACGGTAAATGTTTGTTATAAAAAATGAATATTAAATTACTACCTAATTTGGAACATCTAATTATAAAAATGGAATCCAAATTACCATATTCAATTCATAGAATTTAAGAAATTATATTTAAAATTAATCATGCAGACCAAGTAGAAAACTATGTTTTTAAATTGAAAAAGTTTATAAGTCTTAATTATTTTTTTATACAATGTATATTTAAAATTGGTTAAAATGATATAAATTTTATTTAATGATATATAATTTATCTACTTTTATGTTAAAAATTATTTAACATATAATTTTAATATATAAATTAATTAGATGAAAAATTAGTTTGTAATTAAAATTCAGTATTTTTCACAATTGATCAAAAATTAAATAATTTCCAAAAATTAAAAATATACTCCAAAAAATAATTTTTATATTATTATTTAAAAATATAAGTTTAATTTTTTAAATAAAATTTATAAAATTTCTAAAATTTAGTATTAAATAAGTTTCTCTTTTAAAAGTTTCAAAATTTCCTTTCTTAAAAAATATAGCTCTTTTATGATTAAATTTTGATTTATTATTATCTTGAGACATTTGAAAATATGGGTGAATTTTAAAAACATTATTTATAATATGAAATATTAATTTCATTAATATATTTCACTAATTGAGATTAATTTACTTAAATAAGATAAAATTCCATTGTGGGCATAAAATAGATTTTATAAAACACTTCCTCTATGTTCAATCGGTTTTTATTTTCATTTATAAATAATTAATTATAAATGAATTAATTTTATAAATATATGTGAACTATTTTTTCATAATTTAGTTAATATCATTTATTCCCACCAAATTAATAACTTTTTTATAACTTTTGTGTTAAAATAATAATATTTTGGTATTCCATTAAAGCTCTATGTCTTGTTAAAAGTTAGATATTGAAAAGATTAGATTTATTTTAGAAACAAGAAATACCATAAAATCATGGGGTGTTAAAATTTTACAACAACACTTCTCTTTTTCAATTTTTACTAATTTTCCCCTTATTTAGCTATTATCCTCCCACACAATCCCCTCCTTCCTCTCATATACTCTTGTGTGATTATTCCCCTTTTGGTGTCTCATTTGAGCACCATATATTGAAATAAAGATCCCTTAGTGAGTATATAGATCCTATTAACCCATGTTTTAAATTTACAACACTTATAAATAGTTTTACTTTGGTTTCTGTAAATATTCCATATTTTAGGTTGTTTTGCTTGTTTTCCTATTTTGTTGATTCCGGTACGAGCGAAAAATGATACCCAATTAGTAATATCACTATGAATGAGGTAGGTGGTACCTAATCTTAATCCATAGAATCCTGTAAATTTTAATGTGAATGGGAGGTGATGTCATATACACTAAAATAATTTTTCCTCATAATTTTTTAATTTTTTTCCTCATGCTACCTTAAATAAAATTTCTAATTAAAATAGTTGATTATGTCTTTGTGAGTTTCAACTTAAAGGATAATAAATTCATCACTTATTCTAAGCTGGTTTCCATGTTTTTTATAAAATGGTGGTGAAATATAACTTAAAAAACATTAGTTAATTGTGATTTATAATTTATTATTGATTATCCCTTTATAAATAGTAAGTCTTTTATGAAATAGTGTTTTCATCAGATTGAAATAGTGAAAATTGGATTTTAGCTTCCATGTTGTGTATTGATTTTTATTGTTATAAATGGTTTTTTAATTTAATGTGTATGAATTAAAAATGGGGATATATGGTTTCATTTTTAAAATCTTTAAATTTTAAATTTTAAATATTCAGAGGAAATTAAAATACCCTTTCGGGGTTTGGTTTGGTTTTTTTAAAATATATCAAAGATCATATGACTTATTTACATTTAATGTTTATATGTGTATGTAATTTTAAATTCTCAGTTGTTTATGGTTAACTAATGGTAAATTTTTTCCTCAAGGGATGTTAGTATTATGGTTATCCTGGGGTGAATGGTTCCCCCATGGGATGATACATTTTATATTTGACCTTGGATGATCCCTTTATCTATAGGATTCTATATTTTTTGGTTAAATTGTGGGTGAATATTACCCCTGAGGGACATTGGGGAATAAAATATTGGTATATTTCTCATAGATTTTGGTTTGGATAAGTGATAGGAAAATTTCCTCTTGTTCGGAGTGGTATGGTTTGAATTTTCTTTATTATACGATCAGAGATACCCTAACCCTGGATAATGAATTTTTGTACCATTCCTGGGGTGAACTTAACTCCTATGATTGGAATTTATTTTATGCATTAGTTTCAATTTTTTTAGTTTTCTAAAATTGATATGGTTTAGCTTGAGAACTGCTTCATACACTATTGTACAAACTGGTTATTTTTGGGAGACCATTTCTAGAAGCCTACAAATTTTTTCCCACACCCTGTCTAGGCCATTATGATAATCAGGAACTGAATTAGAAGACTATATTTTTATCGGGTACAATTTTTTGGAATGGGACATTACATTTTGGTGATTAGGTATGTTGGAGTTTGGTATTAATAGTGGGACTTATCTAGATCCTAGACTATTTTGGGGGTGAGTTTTCTATTTTTTTATTCTCTCTTATTTCCATTTTATTTGATACTCCCATGGTGGATATATGAGACATGAATATCAACCCATTTGTTATATATTTTTTACATTTTATTTATTTTCTTAACTTTCCATGTGTATATAGGATTCATATATGATTTGTTTTATCTTTTTCCATTACTATAGTTCTTTTTTTATGGGGGGACTATTATTCCATAGTATTATCATAGGCCCTCACCACTAGTATATATCCTCTAATTACTTTTGAGGTGTACCTAAGGTGACATAATAACTTATTTCCCAATATCAGTCCTTGGCTTGGGGTAGTGGGGAATTACATTAACTCATGCACCTCAATTATAGATAAGTGAGATTCTAAAAAGTATTATAGGGATAAGTTGGGATCATAATTTTATAGTGGGTCATAAATCTTATGATGATGATATTGGGTTGTCATAGTAGGCCTACATGACTTATTGGGTGGTTTCTTATGGATATTTATATAATTATTGGATTTAATTGAATATTTGTATTAATTAAAATATAAATAATATATTTATTGTTTTATTATATATATTGGTAATAAAAAAGTTAATATTAATCAAAGTTTTTTTATTGAAATAAAATAATTATTTTATTTTTAGCTCGGCTTTACATATATGATTCACTGCTATGAAATTTTATGTCATTCATCACATTGTTGAAATTGATAAAGCATACTTCTTATTGTTTTTCAATTATTATATCTTTGATTATCATATATTTTTAATAAAAGAGTCTAATATTAATTTTCTTTTATAAAAAATTATTTTTCATTACTTATCATAAACACTAGTGTTAGTTTATATTACAATTTAAACATAAATTCTGACCATGTCTCAAAATCATGCTTAAAAACATAAAATAATCATAACATTTTTAATAGATTTTTAAAACACCCATAAATCATTATATTGATTTTAAATTTCAATATTTGGTTACTCCTGTCATGAGGATGATTCTATCCTTCTATACAAATATGGGATTCATCGAAGAAGACAACCATTTTGGGCCTTGAATCCAAAAAATTATCAGTGAAGTGAACTAGAAAACAATCCAACAAAATGCATGAATTGGCCATAAAATAAGTCAAATAAAGCTAAATATTATATTATGGATTATTTAAATACTAAATAAAATTTAATTAAACTGTTTATAGGGATAATTATTATATTTTAAATGTGATTGATGCATCCCAATCATATATAAAAATCTTAAATTGATTTTCATGTCCAAGAATGACATCCCACTATTTGAATTATATATCTAATATAATGAATAAATTAGTTTGTGGATTCAATATTTTTTAGAATAAATATTTTATAAATTTTATTAATCTATTAAATACCCAAATATTTCTCTATGTAATATCATTTTTGTCTATAAAGTGGAGGTAAATAGTTTTCATCGATTCTGGGTCAAGGGTGTAAAATCTTATAGTACACAAACTTTATACCCACCATTAAAAACCTAATTCATGTTTTAGGACTTATATATATGGGTGGTTAACCCAAAGATCCATAAATTATTATTTAATGTAGTATTAGCGAAGAAAATATAGCAAATTATGAATTTTCATTTAATTGTAATATAATGGTATCATTTAGTCTTCAATTTTTTTTAAAGTAAGCTGTGTGAACAAAACTACTTCCATAATAAAGCTTTTTGTGACTATATTAATATTTTTATCAATATAAAATTGATACCATTATATCAAGGTGTGTATATAATCACTCCAATAGTTGTGAGAATCTTTACATTATGGTGGAGTGCCCATTAATTCCTTATTTTCCCTTCTTTAATACTTGTTTTAATCACCCTAATTATATCTTCCATTGAGATTATTGTATCCATAGAAGGTAAATAAAATTATATATTAATATAAGGAAGATACATGCGACTATATTAAATGTTACATTATATTCCATTAATTTTTTATCATTTTATTTTGATGATTTGTTCATTTGAAGTTTCACATCCTTCTTTGAGGTTAATGGATTTTAAGGCAATACATGTTAGGTGTTAATATGATTAATTATATTTGAGTTCTCATCAAAAAATTTCTCAAATTTTATTGGTTAATAGAATTATATTTTCATAGGAATTAAACTATTGAGAGATTAGGGATGTTTTTATTTCATTTAATTGATCCTTCTAAAATTAATGAAAGTTAAATTTCTATAAAAAACATATTCATTCAATATAACATTAACAATAAACTAGGATCAACCCATTATCCTTAACAAAATTATCTTATGTATTTTTATATTCTAGAAATTCAAGTAAAATTAAAACAATGTTGTCCACTATATATAAGTAAATATATTGAGTTAATTTTTGCTTTTAGGTTTCTTATTATGCCTTTTAGGATTTGACTACTTATGTTTTTTAGTAAGTGGTCTCTTTAACCCTCTTGAAAATTTTTATCATACCAAATTCTAGAACCATTAACTCGGACCCATGTAATTGATCACAGACACTCACATTCTATTCTCACTACATTTCTCTATTATAATCCCTATTTCTCATATATTTTCCCCTTTTATTCATTCCATACATTTCCACCTATATCAATGAATTTTCAAACTACCTAGTTAGGGTGGATAATTCTAGGGGTGGGAGTCAAGCATACATAATGATCTACTTACATTACCTAGTAATATTCTTAAAAATATGGATACAAAAACTGAGTTTAATATAATTGTGGGCCTTAAATTAGGAATTATAATAATATTGAATAATAACCAAAATGATAATCCAAATGAGGAATCCACTAACATGGGGGATGTTATTGATAAATGAAATAATGAATACCTTACACCTTCCTAGACTCATATACCATATTTTACTAGAAATTATTTCCTAGTATATTGCCCATATATATCCAACCATCAAGTCCTAAAACACCTATTACCTTTGATATAATGGAATCACAGTTTCCTTAACTTTATATCTGGGAGCGAGTTCAATGATATTATTGACATCATGTACCCCCACATCAAATCGATACAATTAAGATAAGGATATTTAATTTTCCCCTAATGGATCATTCTTCAAATAATTTATGACTATTATCGAACCATTATTGGGATCAATTATTAAGATAGTTTAATAAAAAAACTTTCCATAACACAAGAAAATTTCAATTAAAAATATAATTCAATTATTTTATGAAAAAGAGAGAAATTTTTTATAAAACTTGGTAAAGGGTTGATGAAACCCTAAAAATTTTACCAAATAATGGGGTTTCTATCATAGAACATGTGATATTACTTTATAAATTTTTAGGGATAAGAAAAAAAATAATTCATTGACATTATCTGTAATGGGACCTTTAAAAAACCCAAAAATTAATTTTATGTGTATATATAAGGTCTTTATGAAAAAAATAAAATGTGGGATAACCTTTATCTATTATATGAATCCTCCCAAATCGTATTGGATGAAAACTATTATAGAATACAAAAAATTACGGGTAAAAATACATCCCTCACTAAGAAGGTCAATGAGATTGATCTTAAGAGAGGATAATAAATTAAATCTGCTAACATTGCTTTCATTATTTGTGAAAAACATTACCATATGATGGATAATTTTCCAACTATTCCAACCATAAAAGATATTATTATTGGAGGTACACCAGTGTAGGTGAATGATACGAGTTTTTAGAATCCGTAATCATTAAAAAAACATTTAATCAAAGGTATATTATCCATCCATTATTTTTTTAAAGAGAATCAATAACTGAATTAGCCATAGGGAACAAATCCCTACCTTATATATAATTTTCCAACCCACATTTGATTTCAAACCAAAGTAGTACAATTCAAACCCCCATTTTAAAAATCCAACAACCTATATAATAACTTATCCAATAAGATAAATATTCCTATAGGATAATCTAAAGAATTTAGACCCCTCCATAATATGATCCTCTCACATTAATAAAGAAATATTGAAATAATTGAGTAAAAATGAATTAAAAATTTTCAACATTAAATAATTCATTAAATCCCCTTAAATTTGGTAAGTTACATGATCCTATATAGGTGATCCACTCCTCAACCATAAGTCGATAACCTAGTGGCACCAAATCATGTCTTGAATGGGTCAATGTATTAACCATGTTGATTAGTGAAAAAATCTATTGAAAAATATGAACCAACTAGTCCTAGACCCTAAAATTATTATAAAAATAAAGATAATTATGAATTAAAAACCTTATAATTTAATAAATATATTGATAATGTGGAGGAATAATCACCTCACCAAAAATCCCAAAATACCTTCCATTCCATCAAATAATGAGTTGAAAATATAAAAACATGTCGGATAAAAGTTTTATATAAATATTCTATAATGTAAACGTAACACTCCCCTTATGATGCAATATCAAAAATACCTAAAAACTTCAAGTAGATTACGTTTCTTTTTAATTTTAAAAATAAAATTTCTCACAAAAAAACAATTACATTTGGCAGCTAATATGAGCTTCATAATCGACGAAATCATGCTTCCAAATTTTAAAGACACAAATTTCTTATATATAAATGTGGAATTTAGAGAAAAAAATCGTAAAGGACTTATATAATATAGGGTTCATGTTAAACCCATTATATATGTTATATAGTTTATGATAGGTCTTGAGGTTCTCCATCCAACATCTGTCTATCTTCAATTTATTGATTATAGTGTTTAGGTTCCAAAGGGTATCTTAATGGATGTTTTCATAAATGTTTAAAACTTCAACCACCCTTCCAACTTCATTTACTTGAAAATCATCCAATCATGGACTTTAGGGAACACACTTATATCACCCTTATCCTGAAATTCCTTGAAACAATCAACTAGATCATCTGATTAATGAATATTAACGTGATCATTATCTTTGGGACACATGCACCTCGATCTAAATATTAATATTTTTAGAACTAAAATTAGGTATAAGGTGTAGGTTCAAGAGTGGAATTGTATTGGTATTGTTGAAAGAGAAAAATTATAAAAAAAGGAATTTTGAAAGGATGTTTAATTCAAGATAAGATTTATTTACATTGTTCACATAAGGGATATTTGTCTCTAATATTGAATCTATTATATATATATATATCCTATGATGATTTTTAATGATAAAAAGTCTGTGAAAACTATGTATACATCATAAAAATTGAGTCTATAACCATTCCCATAATTGATTTAATAAATTTGATTACATTAATATTTATTTAAATGAAAAAAATCTATCTATAATCTGAGAAATACAAACTATGTTTGATTCAAATTCCAAATATTATTCTTTAAATTAAATCTAAAACAATCTAATATTAAATTTTCTACCTACCTCACTCATGGATGAATTAATTTGGTAAATAAAAAACCATATTTATTTTCATTTATTCATCTATTGATGCAAACCAAGAGTGTATTATTTGAGTTGTATTGAGAAATAACAATAATTTAAATGGATTGATCATTTATATTATTCTCAAGATTATCCTAGTTATGGTTAAACATATGATAATTAATGAAACTGATTATAAAATATGCTGGTAACTCATAGAGACTCAATAAAATCCCAATATAATTGGTATAGAAGGATATCAATTAGTTTTTAAATGAAGGTATTATATATCAAATTATTGAGAGTGAGTAGGTAATCCCAATTCAAGAGGTTATCATATATCTATAATTGCTATGATTTCTGGTTAGAGTGTGAATTGGCTACTGTAAGTTGAAATGAAGTAGTAACAAATATCATTTTACCTTCTCCTTCAATGATTAATATATTTAAAAAGATGTGGTACATGAATTATATTTCATTCTAGACGAGTATTCAGGGTATAATCAAATATTTGTTTCAATATAATATCAATTTGAAAATATCCTTCCCCTCTTAATTTGGAACATTATTCCAATAATTTCATACCCATTATGTTATAAAATTCCCCTAATACCATCAGGAAGTGCGTGATATGATTCTTCACTGACATGGTGAAAGGATTATATAAAATTCATTAAAGATGAATTCAATATATATGAGGATACATTTTAAGTATGAGTAATAATTTTTGATATTTATTTCAATATATAAGGATAAAAATATTGTCCTAAATTTTGAAAAAATAAATTTTATGGTAAATGAAGACTATTACTTTACCAATTTATATACGGTAGGGATATCAATGTAGATAAATCCATGATAAGTATTATTTTTAACCTCCCATAGTCAGATGATGTTATTGAATTTAAATCCTTCTTAGGATATACAAGTTTCTATAGATGGTTCTTTTTGGATTTCAAATCCTTTGTAAACCACTTTATAATATATTTTTTAAAGATACTATTTCTACAAAGGCATAAATTTATGATGTATCATTATCAATAAATAAATAATGTATTATCTCTCCAAAAATAATATAAGATCCTAATTGGAAACCCTTTTTTCAGGATATGTATAACTTGAGTGACTTTTCTATTGATTCATTCTTAGGAAAATGATATCATAAAATTCCATTTGTCATTAATTATAATTAAAAATAATGAAATGATTCACAAATCAACTACACAACCAATGAGATATAATTTATTATAGTCGTATTCATCTTAGATAAGTTTAGATACTATATATTATAACCCCCATCACTTATTTCATAGATCATTCAACATTAAAATACCTTTCCCAAAAACAATATTCCATGGATTAATTTACTAGGTGGGTCATTATGATATATGAGTTTAACATAAAAATTAATAAAAACAGGATTTTAAAATTTGGTAGATGAACAAATTTATTGGATAGAATTAATAGATAATTCATTTCATCATTACATGACTCATTAACTCCTTGATTAAAACATGTATTATTTGAATGACTAGCCATGGTATTCTGATACTAAAAACTACATGGTCACAAGAAAAATTTTAAAATTTTTTGGGAGATGATATAGGATTGTATTAATTTCTAATTTCCAAAAATATTTGTTTGATGATCAATTCCACAATAAGCGTTATCCCATTTTGGTTATTAGTATATATGTAACATATTTGTATCCCGTGGACATTCTAATTTTTTTTTCTAAATAGGAATGTGGAGGGTACACATCCACACATAAAACCCATAATTTTTTTATAATGTGGTCTATATTGGGATAACATCTCTTAGATGTTGATTATGTCTCTAAATGGGTTGAGGTAATTCCCACAAAATCTAATGATCATCATGATATGATTTGTTTCCTTAATGAAATCATCTTTTATACACATAGAATTCCTAGAGCTATCATCATTCATAATGGAACCTATTTATAAAATTATCCCTTATCGACAATCATGTTGAAGTATATGATCCAGAAAAATGTGTCAAAAAACTACCACCCCTTAAAAGATGGTAAATATTATGTGAAAATAGGGAAATAAATAACGTTATTCAATAATGTCTCAACCACTCTGGAATAAATTATCCTTTGAAACACATTGATACAATTTTGGAATATGAAATTATATAAATAATAATAATTACTATTCCAACATATCAATTATCTTATAAAAAATGTTTCTATCTACTATTTGATATTGAGATAATGTTCTTTAAAAAATTATGGAATTGAAATTTGAAAATTATTTTGCTAAAAAGTGGTGGATGTTAGACCTCACTGAACTTGGGGAATATGGGATAGATGATTATAAAAATTCAATGATTAAAAAATATAGAAATAAATCCTACCAATCTAGAAATTTTAATGCCAAAAAAATAGAAATGAAATTTTTGGCTACTTAACAGTTTTGAAATTATTCTACTACTAGGAATATTATGTTCAATATGGTCAGGTCTCCGTATTATAAATCATCAATACCTCATGTGGTAGTCAATATTCAAGAGCCCCTTAGTGGTCACATTTTTATAGTAAACAATCATAGGTTAAAACTATTCATATAAACATTCCTTAAACATGAAACAAAAGATTAGTTGAGTGATCCAACCTATAAACTAGAGAATAATTGATGTATTAGGTTTCCAAGTCCTGATGAGGATATTAAACTATATTATACCTCAATATTCTCTGATATGAGAGGGGTTAATAAAGTTGTAATTTTGTTATTTTTTATTTAAAGTATCTTTTCTCCACAATGGTATGAACTCGTGAAACATGCCTAAAAATGAGCATTAACAAAACTAATAAATATAAAATAAAAAGTATGGTATAATTTTACTTGATTAACCACTAAGAGATATTCCAAGATGTATATTTTGATGATGTGTAAGTAATAATATAATCCAACATGCTTCACTAGATTTTATGGATTATAATTTTTCGACTATGTTCCCCCTATGCTAGGAACACTAACATTACAATGTAACTATGGGAAAACACTGCCTTCCTCATATCTCTTTAGCCAAATCCTCTATTTGCACTACCAAGGATTAATACTACCATAATTTTTATATTTTATGGTCACTTTTCCATTTTAATGAATTTTTGTTTTTATTTTCATAATTATTTCCTAAATTTGATTCTTTAAAATACTCCTCAACATCAAATAAATCTTATTGATATCTTTACATGAAAAAACATTACTGAATATGCCTTATGTGATGTAAAATCATATGAATAGTGAACTGTGTTCTCAATTTGTGGACCACATACTCCCATTAATTGAATAAATACTCCAATTCATGAACTACAACATCAAGATTCCTTCATCCTCTTTATGAAAACCAAACATACAATATAATCGAATTTGTAAACCTATATATTATATATACATTGTGGGATTTCATGATAATATTATATCCTAGAATGAATTTACCTTTGAGAAAAAAATTTAAACGCATGCTTCTTACTTAACTTATTATCCACCTCTTAATTAAAGGATTAGATGAGTACTTATTTAAAAATGACTCCATTAAACTCTTTCAAAATTAGAATTACTTTTCAATCCATTTATAAAAAAATTATCCATGGAACTCATTGAATCTCCACCTAGTGAAAATGAAATCTACTAATGACCACATAAAAACATTGTGGTTGACTAATCCCATTCAAAAAATATTTTTATACAGAATCCCATCACTCTCCATGAAATTTATTAACATTAATTCCCAAAACCACCTTCTAACTACATATTTCTATGTGAAATACATATTTAACTTCATGGTTGAATGATCTGATTCAAAAAAATCCCATTATTGGGCGACAAACTTGACCACACTTGTCATTTTCCTACTTATGCGATTCATGTTCTTAACTATGGAAAGATCCCTCATTCACCATGAAAGCATCACCCACACATTTTGTTTCTCTTTAATTTTTTGGGAAAACAGTTGAAAATAATGGAAAAAATTCTTCAATTACTCTTAGAAATCTCTATTTTATTTATGAAATATTTATAGGCCTTTTAAATCATTTATTAACTTAGAAATGGATTTTTAAGAAATGCCACATCAATATAAAAAAGTATCACTACACTATGGTTCAAATATTCTCCCGTTTTTGTTTGTTTGAAACTCAATGTGAAATTCAATTCCACAAAACTATCAAGAATACCAAAATAACTCATCAATCACTCTATGTATATGTGAGAAAGTATATTTTTAGAAAAAAATAATTCAAGAGAGTATCAAATTCCAAATTTTATAATAGAAATTACCCTTTATTAAAACCATGACCCCCCATCATGAGGGTCTTGTAACTGTAACCCATTTTTAGAAAGAAACATTTATCTATTTTTTAATATGATTAAACCAAAAAAAAATTCTATGTATTTTGACCATTTATTGCCCCACTTTTAAATGAAACCCAAAGATAGGGGTTCATAGGATATTGTTTTAGCATGACACATACCATGGATCATATATATCTTTTAACCCTATATCACTTCACAAAAATTTGGAAACAATTAAATTCAAGGGGGAAGGGGTACTTCATAACCACATTGAGCTTAGGTAGGTGGTAAAGACCTAGGCTCAACCGATGCTTCTCAAACACAAGAGTGTCCAATAGTTTAGTCTTGATGTATATAACTTTCTCACAAGTAACTATATAATTCAGTTTAATCCATCCTTGTTATACATTTTAATTAATAAATTATTACCATATTTTGATATATTTGGTATAATAATGATGAAAATTATATATTATTTACATAATGGCACTCTTGTTGTCATAATAGATCACTACATGCCACTTCCTGTCATCACTGATATCATTTAATTATTTCATCATCCAAAACATTTATATAAAATCCTTATTTAATGAGATATATTCTATTTTTATTATAAAATGTTAAATGATTTATTACATCTTACTCATCCATATAAAACATTTACTACTATTAATTAATGGACCATCTCTTGATGAATTGTGGAACACCATATCTCTAGAACAACCTATATAATCAAGTAATGATAATTTATAATATTTTCCCTCATCAAAGAACAGTCCAAAATTGATCATACAATGTATATACCAATGATTCATATAACTAATACCAGATAATGTTACTTTTAGATACATAGGAAAGGATCCAATATAATTGTCACAAAAATTATATTTGGTTGTGTTGCAATCAAATAATTTATACACTTAATAATTCTTCTATATATGTTGGTATTGAATAATATACCATCCTCATGATTCTAAAGATTTGTTTCAACTATAATTTTAGTCACAATTTGGTTGGAATTAGGAAAATTGATCTTGTTCAGTAGATCTTTGCAATATTTTTCTTGAGATATGGATGTTTATTACCTCTATTTCATCACTTACAACTATATAAAGTATGTGAGTTAACCAATCATGGACATTTCAAATTCTGATTTGATGTGGTTATCAAACTCTTCCAAGGATTAATCCTTTTTTCAACCAAATATGATATCATAAACATATAAAAGAACCTTAAATTATTGATCCTCAGACAATTTTATATGAAAATTATGTTTGAAATATTCCTTTTTTGTTATACTTATTAAAATTTGAATCCATCCAAGAATATAATGCCCATAGTGCCTACTTTAGACCATAGATTTCCTTAATTAATTTTAAAACCTTTGTTTCATAATTTTCAACTTAAAACCCTAGTAAATTCTCAATGTAAAATTCATTCCATATTACACCATTTAGGAAATCCATTTTTTTATCCAGATTGTAAACATTACATTCTCTTTGAATTTCCAGAGAAAAAAAGTTCCCGATTGAAAGACATTCGAATATTGAAAAAATAATTCACCAACATTAAAATATTCAATCTATTAATGTCCTTTACAAACCAAGACCACCATATTTATGATTATCTTAGCATGCACATTGAATTTTCTCTTGAAGATCCATTTTTTTCCAATCACACTGTGACTTTTTTTCCTTTTTGATATTCTCTCAAGTCTAATATTAATCAATAAAATTTTACTCTCAACTCATGGATTTAATCCATGATTCACATCTAAAAACTTCTTCAAATGATATTGGATCTATTGAGGATAAAACATCCACATGATCAAGAATCTTCTGTATCATTTTATATGTTAGTATAAATTTATCTTCAATTATATTTGACGTATTACCCTGTATTCTATTTTTTCTCTTTCGAGGAATAGGTTTATCTTCTTCAAATAATATTTCCACTTCTGACATCATCTGATATTTTTCATCATCCATATGACTCTTAAAGGATTCTGGATTTTTAGTAACATAATTATCTACCTATCCTTAATTATATAAAATGTCTCCATTGTTTCCACTTGAGTTCTCCAAGACTTTCTCTTCAATGATTTTGACATCATCTCTCTCCATAATATTAATAAACCCATTGTTGAGGAATTTTAAGGCCTTAATATTTTTTAAGTATCTTATAAATAATCCATTATTCATAGTATTACCATACTTTCCATGATTTTTGTATTTGTTTAAGATTTATCTCAAAATTCCAAATACCTAAATGTGTTTTATTTAAGGCTTCCTTCAACAAACAATTTCATATGGATTTATATTGATACTTTTCCTACATCTTTCTAATTTTTTTGAGAAACTGTTTATTTAATGAGAAACGATTTTTTAATATTGTTCACTATTGAACATCTTAATTTATTTAATATATTTTTTTAGTTGAGTTATCATGAATTAATCATTATGATTTATTTCATGTTTCTTAATATTTTTCTCAAACCCCACTATGGTGTACTCTATTCTATCATTATAACAGAATATATTAATTATCCACCAGATCAATTTTTATACTCTTATTAGATAACAATTTATGCATCCCATCACTTATCACTTTTATTTCATAATCATAGAATATTCCATTTTGTAATAGTCATAGATGAAGATAATCAAATATTTTTCTCCATATGTTCTAGAAATATTAATCAGACCAGATACACATATATGGAAAAGATCTTTTAAAATATATTCCCTTTTATTATTTAACTGATTGGGATTTCTCACTATTTCCCCACATACAAGGATAAAAGTTCCTTTCACTGTCCCCCTTTAGACATTGTATGTACATATATTACTCATATCATAGATAAATTTTCAAATATTTTTTGATAATGGTGACCTAACCACATATTCACTAAGTTTTTTTCCTTATCTATTCATTTGAGAGATGTATATTCATAAACATAAACTCAGTATAGATTAATGTTTGTTATAATTCCACTCACAAGAGAGCTCTAAATCTACCATAGACTATATATCAATTATCATTAAATATATCCTCAATACAAAAAAAATATTTTACTCACATATAGATGTTTATTCCATAACCCATCCATAAGAAGAAATTCAGTGTTATTTAGCTCATCACCCACTGAATGGGTATATCCAATCCCCTTTATCTTTAATGACTTTACTTCAACAAAGAGAACTATTCCAAAAAATTTATTTATAAATTTTTGAATTAATTTACATTTCCTCTTATGTGCGATGAATAATATCTATTTACAATCTTGGTTCTACTGTTCTCAAATTCATTGAGAGAATTTTATTCAAGATTTTAATTCTCAATAATCTTTTCTGAACCTTGAAATTTTGTGATGTTTATTTTGAATTAATTTAATATTTTGAATTCCATGAAACACATTATATTATCTTTCGTTATATATAAATATAAAATAAATAAGTTTGGCTTTGGGATGGGTTGTCTAAACTGTGTCAGGTCTTGGGCCTTTAAAGTCATGTATTGGGTCTGGTATGTGCCTTATGAATTGGGCCTACAGCTCATATATGTGTTCTCATACAACAATTTAAGGGAATATTATCCAAAAATAAAATAAAAATTAGGCCTTCATGCTAGTCAGGTGAATCATATAGATTCACTTATGGAACATGTAATACTGAGTTAGTATGCATTACACACAAGATCGAGTGTTACCACCTTTTAATGGCTCACCTATGTTAAGAATAATTGTTGAGAACTTTATAAATTTTATTTTTCAAAATAAAAATCATTCTTAATTTATAATCTCAAAATTTTATTAGGGTGATTTTTCGTTATTTATATATGAATTTTCATGTTTTCTGATGAATAGTGAAAATACTATATTATAGTTAAAAACTACCTTTTTGGTTAAATAATAATTAATGTAAAATTATATCTTAATTTTGTTTTTGAATTCAAAATAGGTCAATTATACATATATTAATTCAATTTATTTAATTAGAATATTTTTTATACTGAAATTGGTTATAAAAACATTTTGAACTTTCGAACATTATTTTCTTTAAAAATCCACTTTTTCACCACCTCTATGAGATTAGTATTAATCTTAATGCATGCACATCTATTATTTGAATTTGGAAAAATTGACATACAAAAATATAATCACTATGATATTCATATTCTAATAATATCAACTTAATTGTTGACCAAAAATATCAGTGAAGGTGATTAAAATTAATCATGATTATTATAGTAAAATTTGGTTTAATTAGGAACTATACCTTAAACACAAGAGCCAAAATGACATAGACACCTCTAAAAAATCCCTTTTCTACCCATATTTCAACAATATATCTTATTAGTGCAATATGTAATAAGTTAGTGGGATACTATTCAATAATATTTCCATATTTTATAAGATATGGAAAAAATAAAAAAATAAATTATTCCTCATATTTAAAATTTATTAATATTTGATATATGAAAAAAATATTTTCAGTTATAAATATCCTTTTGAAAATAAAACGATTTATTTTAATCATAACAACTTATTAATAATTTTTAGGGATAATTTAGTTACTTCAAATGCTTAAGAAATGCCAATGTAGTTGATATTTAGTTAATAATTAACTAAAATAAATGATACTATAGATATTAAAAGTTATGTAAATTTATTAAATTATTTCCATTATGTATTTTTTAAATTAACATATAATGTTAAAAATTAGTTTAATAAATATATATTTATTGAAATATTGTTTTTATATTTATTAAATTAAACATTTAAAAATAATTTCACAATTGACAGTAATGTTTTTTCATAATAAATTATATTTTTTGAAATGATTTAAAACTAATAAAACTCCTATAATCTGAAAAGTTATATTTATGTATTAATAAATATTAAATATCATCCATTCATTAAAAATTTTATATAATATAATCAAAAATTTTACCCATATATATTAAAAACATTATTAGCATGGTCCCAGTTAAAGCAGTTTTTTTTCTACGTTACATGTGTTTGTTTCAAAAATAAATTCCAACACACATGGTAATTTTTTTAAATTAGATATCAAAATTATAATTCATTGGTTATATTTTTTATATTAAATTTCTATTTAATTTATTCATAATTTTAAATCTACTTATGATAGAATACTAGATACTTCAATAAAAACAAAAATGATAAAATTGGGGAAACCTATAAGTTTAAGGGAAAAATTAACAAAATGAACTTTTTTGTGTGATGTAGATTAATAAGACCATGAATCATATTTAATCCACTATATTTCCTTTTTAGGTACATTAGATAATGGATAACGCCCATTATTTATATCTTATGGTATTAAAAAGAGTGCCACTCCTCCTCCACTATAAATTGGACTCATTTCCTCCCACTTCCTCATACTTATCAAGACACATTAGAACAACCAAGTTCTTACAAAATAGATCATAATGATTCAAAATTTCACCTTGATTCACATTTTTTGTATAAATACATCCATGGAATCCCTTTGGTTCAAATCAAAAGGAGTTACCCGAATAAGTGGTAACATTCATTCTCAAAATCATTAGTTTTATTTCTTTCTACACTCTTTCAGTTATCCATATTCCATGATTATATAATAAAAACAGTATAAAAAATATATTGAGATTATGTTACGATATGGGTTCAACATACACTATCAAAAACATACATCTAATGGGTAATAGACTTATCATTTATGTGTCTGGAGAACTACTGCCCGACAAAACGACGATTGTTCGTTCTTCCTTTATCGCATATCATGGTGGGAATTATGATGGAAAATATATTTATATATAATATATATGATATTTATCATATATTTATGATTATTTAATTATTTTATATCACATATCATTATAATTTAAATGTTATGTAATTACGATAACATCGTTTGTGGACGTGTGGACTTCCTCGTCTTCAAAGAGTTGTGATTCGTTCACACTGTACATAAAATGCGTTAAGGATGGTTTTAGTAAAAATACTATATATATATATATAAAATAATAATTAAAATTTAATTATATTATATAGGTATATACATTCATTTTATTTACTTACTTTCTTTCAATTGGACAACAAAACAGAAACAACATTCATGCATACGTACAACCTACCGTCTCTATGAACAATGTATTACATTTCATCTTTATATATTTTATACATTATTATAAATACATATATGCTGAATATATATGATATTTATATAATATTTTAACTTCTATAATTATGTAAATTAGTATCTAATTAAGACAATAAATAATAACGAGTCAAAACATGTATGAAGAACAAAGCAAATATTACTCAAAGAGAAACCTCAACATGGAATTGTTAATAAGTGGGTAATATAAAGTCATAATAAAATCATATATGGTGTTAGATATAATAATATGGTTATTTAAAATATTTATAACAAATTTATATTAATTATACAGTAGTATTGTATGAGTATGGTGAGAGTTAAGACACAAGATAATGAAATTTCATCTCACTTTTTATTTTAATGAGATTTAGGAATTATTCACCACTTTTCTATTTTATGATATGTGTATACGTAATGAGTATGAATTTTATGATTCTGATAATTCAATTTATGTTCATTTACAAATCAATTTTTTTATTTTCCTATCACAGAGTTCATTTTTCAAAAGATACCAAATCAGTAATGTGAGTTTGCCTCCATTTTCCTTATTTGACACACATGCCATGTTATGCACCTATATTTTTCTATGAGGTGTATATACTACCATCAGAATTGTATATCATGAATAAAAATATTTTCAGGATATTTTATTCTTAATTTAATGTTATTATATCTATGTTGTTAGGATTCAATGTTATAAAATTGGTAAAGGTATACATCTATAATCTCACCGTTTATCGAGATAATTTATGCTTATTCTTCCATGGAATAAATAATATAATCCATCTATCAAGAAAAATCATGAGTTTTCTTACCCATTGTTAATTAATTTTATATCCATGTAATGAGACCATTTTTCCAAAAAAAATTACGTAATATGATCAAGAATGGGTTTTTAAGAAAGTATGAATACACCTATCTCTTCGGTCAGAAATCTATGTTCCTTCAAATCCATGTTTTATAAGGGTTTTGAAAAATATTATACTATTATCCTATGATCATTAGAAGAAATTTTTACCCATTTTATACCTTTTAAAAAATATTTTTTAAAAGCAATATTCTTTTCATTTTATGGTCGAGGTACTTTTCAATTAATTTTATGATAAAAATTTAATATTTGGCATGTACAGATTTAACCACATTAAAGACCATCATTACCTTGAAAATTAATAAACAATATTACAAAGATATTTCTTTAAAAAACAATTTTTTTATGAATATTCTAGAAATTATTGTATTTTAAAGTGTTTTTCAATGAAAAAGGGGTTGAAATTTTTTTATGTATAAAAAGTGTTCTAAATGATTTTTAAAACTCCATTATAGGTTTTCAAAAGTTTGTTTTTAAATGAAATTGATGTCAATTATTTTGAAGATTATTTTATATGTTTTATAATTATTTTCATGGAAAAAATTCTCAAAATTATTTAAAGTGTTTTTCTAGGTTTTTAAAATATTTTCATAGAAAATGGTTTTCAAACTTTTTTTCTTTTAAAGAAAATGTTTCAAAGAAGAATGCATATTTTTTATCAAAAAATAATTCTAAAATAAATAACAAAATTATTTTCCATATATGATGAAATAAATTGATGCTACTCATTACCATCTTGGAAATTATCCAATGGTTCCATTCAAATTATTTCTTGAACGGATTATGTTTTTATGGAATGATGATAATAAAACCTATTTATATTCCATTGGTTATATGATTTTAAAACATTATTATTTTCAATGGTTATGCTTCAATGAAATGATTATAAAAACAACATATTTTCCATAGGTTATGATTTGATGAAATTTTAGTAACACCCATTTCATATCATGAGTTATGATTTTATGTTTATAAAACCCAACTTTTTTCATGTGATATGAAATGATGAATGTTTTTCAACTTGTGAAACAAGTATATCTGATTTTGTTATGTCATGGGTGGGACCTTTATCTCCCTCCATTATATTGTGTAATGATAAATGTTTTATGAGATCCAAAGGGTATAGGGCAGGAAATACCACTCCTAAAACAAGAGGTCTTAATAATACCAAAATAGTAGGGTATATGGGAGGGCATCCCAAGAATGAAATATGAGGGAATCGTAAGCCCTAAATAAGAGGATACACAAGAGGGAATCCCAAGCCCGAAAAATAAGGTCAATGAGAGGTAATCCCAAGACTGAAATAATAAGGTAAAAAGGAGATCATCCCAAACCCAAAAAAAGAGGATACATAGAAGGTAATCCCTAGCTCGAAGTTGGTACACTTGATATTAGCCCAAGACTAACATGTCATAACAGTCTTGGTAGGTATCTTTAATATAGGATTTTATATATCTACGCATATTCCACGAGTTCCATTTCTCTTTAAATTATTGATCATGGTTTTATCTTCTTTATGATTCATAACTTATGAAATCCAAATATTTATGTCAGGACTCATTTTTATGATCTTTGATATGTAGGTTATAATCATCTAATGATATGATCACTTTCTCATACCCTTATACTTGTGTTTAAGCTTACATATCTCCCTTGTTTACCCTTAATGAGAATTTAACCTCACTCATTTTTATGTTACCTTACCCATGTTATGTAGATATATTTTATGTATGATATATCTAAGAGGTGTGGTAGTCTTGTAGAACCAAGTGGGAGCCAATATAGTTCACACATATACCAGTGTTTAACTATCCATTACTCTAAAGGCACTGAACTAATATGGTATTTGGGTGTCTGTTTGTATAATGTTTTGAGTATTCTATAAAAGTGATGAAATATCCTTATAATTTAATACTGATTCATTATAGTTGATTTCGGAGAAAAAGTCTAGTCATCCATTGGAATCTTGGATGAAAAAACATTATTGAAATCCCTAGGAATATTTCTAACGATATGTCTAGGTATATCTCAAAGGATAAGTTTAAGGATGAGAAAAAATATAGAAAAATGTATTGGAATTTTGGTTAAAGATAGAGAGAGTCGTTTCCTATAATTACATCCATGTATGGATACTAAACGTGGATTTTGATCTGGAATAGATGTACATAAAGGTAACAACTTCGAAAAGGTGCGTTGGGCCTAACTCATTGTAAACTAGTACAGGACACCAAGACTTATTGCACAACTGGTTTGGCACTACCAGGGGATATGCTTTAAAAATTGAAAAATGTTTCATGGATGATTAGGAAGGATTTGAAATTATGTTGGCTATGATAAACCTATTGGGTCCTATATTAAGTAAGTTATCATGATTTACACATCCTATAAGTAATTATTTTTCATGTATATGTTTTTCTCTACCATGATAATTATTTCTCACCCTATGATTAATGATTTTAATCCATAGTAGGAACTAGGAGAAACATTGAAAACATTTAATTTTTCAGATGGGAAAAGTATGTTAATTATGAAAATCAACAACCCAAGTGGAAATATCATAAATAGAAATAGGAATGTTGTTTGAGTATTGGTTATACATACGAATAAAAAGGGACATGAAATGAAATGTGAAAGGTATGTGATGTTATTCCAATATTATATACATTAAAAATAATAATAATTATTTGTTTGATGTTGAGTAACCTTAAGACATTATTCATTTTTCATATTCTCATAAATAGGCATTAATTAATTATTAGATGAATTTTGAGTAATGGGTTATGATTAAATTTGGTTGATTGAAATGTATTTGTTATGGAATTCAAAAACATTGTTATGTTAATCATGAAATTTATATTTATTTTCATTATATTTTTTTCATCAAATATTGAAAAGGATATGTTGGATGGTGATGAATACATAGAAAAATGATATCCTAATTAAGGTAATATAACCATTAATGTATTCAAGATGTTGAAGAAATTGTGTTTAATATGGATAAAGATATGATGATGTGGATAATGTAAACTAGATTGTGTTTATAACCTCAGTCGTGAAAAAGGATTTATTTTAAGAGTATTCAATTTTATCATGGATTATATTTATATTTTGTTTTTGGATTTAAGAAATATATACAATACAAGAATGAAAAATAAAACAAGCATTTTTTCAATAAGGATATAATGTAATTCCATCCATTACGACCTTTCAAGAGAATACATGATAAAAGTATTCAAATTTTGGGAATATGATAACCAAGAGATACTTTTTATTATACTTCGGTCAATGTAATTCTGATTTCATTAATTTATTTATATGTTTTTGTATTTTCATCATTCATAATGATTAGAATTTATCCATTTATGGAACATTTTTGTTAAAAATCAGTTGAATTTTGAACGATTGAAGTGTTATCACACAATATAAAGATTTATTAATATTTTATAACATGTTTAAAAAATATAGTGTTGATGTCGACTGATGAAAAATGTGATGGTATATGATTGATCTCATGTTATTTTTTTTCCTTCAAGAATGAAAAATTCACCTTTATTTTTGGAGAAAGGGGTCTTGTGGACCAGGGAACAAAAAAGGGGTTAGGTTGTCTGATCATGTAGTGATTAACTATTAATTTCCACCCTTATACCAATGTATTTAATTAATTTTGTATCGTAAATTCCAAATTTAAGAACAAATTTAACATCAATTTTTATGCATTTTTTGTTATTAATCACTATTAAAAAAGGTGATTTCATTTTTTGGATGATTCCATTGTAGTTGGATGTGATTTGGAAGGTACATGATGAAGTCGAATAAAATTGTGCCAAAATGTGAAAGATTATGAGAAAAATAGTTAAATAAAATAGAAAATGTTACTAATTCTTACATCCAAGTGATATGATATTTTGAGGACTATTCCATAATTCACTGGGATACAACTCTTTTGAAGAAACTAAATCTTAATTCATCGATTAAGGGGCCCAATCAAACTAAACTGTCCATGACAATGAATCTACATGAATTCAAACATGGTGTACTGTGTTCCATATATATCTTTATATTTAAACCTTGGAATGATTCCATATTTTTAGTGGTGATATTCAATAGGTGGGGAAACAATTTTTAGTTTTCTCTTAAGTGAGGTAATACTGTTTGTATGTAAAAACCATGGGATAGATGGTTTAAAAAAAATATGAGGGCCCAAAACCACCATCAAATTTTCTTATAAATGGGCACCTTGGGTACCCCATTTGTATGTTTGACCAGAAAGAAATTATTAGGTATTTTGGAGACATAATAGATTCCCTTATTCATCTTAAAATTTCTAGAATTGTCCTCATTGGTAGATAGAGGATGAAGTTGAAGTTCAAATAAAGCCTCATCCTCCTCTCGATGGAGAGATAATTGGTGGATGTTGATTTAAAGGGTGCTACCCACAGTTGGAAGAGTGTTTCAACACTTCTTCTTCTATTAGATTTTTGTAATTTGTGAGTTTAATGTTCCAATAATATTTTATCTTTAAACAATTATCCTCTAAATTATTTTTTGGGTTTAAATAAGTGAACCAGTTTTCATTTCAACACCGAATGGATTCATATCCAAACCTTTAAAACATGATTGTTTTGATAGGTTATCACCCTTTTCTTTCATTTTATGCGGTAAGAGGGACATTAAGATCTTAACAAAACTAAAACAGTATATTAAATTAAACCATGTGAAATTTTTAGAAAACAAAACTATCCAAGAAATGTAGTGACTATTAAATGAACTCAATATCTCATATTTTTTAAAATACACTTGGATTTTCAACAATTAAAATCATTAAGTAAGTCATTTTTGTTTTTTGAACTATTTTCAAAACCACCCACACTTTTAGTAATATTTATTAAAAATACACACTTTAAACATCCAAAACACTTATATTGATGACCTAGAGTCCACCATAGACAATAATATAATGTTTTAATCTTAATGAATTTGATGTGTCATAAAAAACAGTCACATTTTGGAAAAGTTTTCTAAGAGAACTTTTTTTACTGTGAGTTTTTTATAAAAATATTGTGTATATTTTAATTATTTCTTATCTTTTTTCTTACTTCATTTTTTTATTTCTAGAATATTACTTATGTAGACCCTGCACATGATACAATATTCAGTTGAGAAATTAATTCCATTAAAATATGAACTAAAGAGGATCTTGAATCATCGAAACCTAGGCGTATCGAATGATCCATTGAAGGAGGACACACAAGGCATCAACACACTTCTTGATCCATCATCTTCATTTAAAAAAACTATCAAGACTAAAAATCATTCTTTATATTGCTGAAAACAACCAAACATTAAAAGTAATAACCTAACCAAATATTTATTTCCAACCCACCTACATTCAAATACAAGGTGAGGCAGTAAATCTGGAACTTAAATAAGGATTTATTCACTTATTAACAAGATTCCATGCACCCATAGGATAAGATCCACATGAGAATTTAAATTAATTTCATACCATGTGTTATACATTATAACATTATAATGTGGTTGATGAACAAGTAAATATCAGGGAATTCCATTTTTTATTATAATATACTACAAAGGATTGACTATATTATATTAATTCTCTATTGGATTTTGGGAGGGCATGAAACACATTTTCTTGAAAAATACATCCAACATATCGAACTGCAGTAACTAGGAAATACATTTAGGGTATAAGAAAATCACAAGGGGAAACACTTCATGAATATTGGAAAAGATTTAAAAGGCTTCATTAAAGTTTCCAACACCACAAAATAAGTGATTAAATTTTAATACAATATTTTTATGAATATTTAAGTCCTATTTATTGAAACATCATTGATGCTAATGTAGGTGGTGAGCAAGTGGATAATACCTCGATTTCATCGAGGATGCTCTTTGATAACATGGCACATAACACTTAATAATTTGGTTCAAGGTCCAGTGTACCCGTTTGTAGTGTCCATATGGTGCAGAGTAAAAATTTTGAGAAGAATGTGGATATGTAGTTTGAAGATGTTAGTACCCTAATTTTGCAACTTTATCTTACCCAAGTTAAATTCCAATCTCATTCTCCCATCGATTTTGTTATCTCTTCTTCCAAAACCCACTATTCTAAACAAATCCCTCAACCAGGAGAATGATATGAGAGTTGTGAGGAAATAATTATAGGTGACCCCTACAACCTACCCTTTATGAAAGAACCTTACTATCCATCCAAACATGGGTGGAAAGACAAACAATCTTATATTCCAGGTGGTATTTAAACCAACATCAAAAACCATGAAACCAACTAGGGTAGAGTAGTCATCAGCCACTACTCAGAAATCCCCAATCACAACATTGACCTTCCCAAAAATTTCATCCAAAAACTAATCATATCCTAGAATACCTAATAAAAAAATGGTTGCACACAATCTCTAATTCCAACAAACCACCCAACCTTCCTTACAATACCTAAAAACCCAATTAGGCAAACTTGGAAACTTGGTGGGGTAAATAAAAAGTCATGGGTTGAGTAAACTACATTTTCAGCCACTAGTCAACATTATGGATAAGGGAAATGTCAGTTCTATAACCATTAAGAGTGATAGACAACTAAAAATCTAAATTAACTATCATCCTATCTCGAGGAAACCACCATCCCAACCACTGAAAATAGTCCAAATGTAGAAAAAAAATTTCCTAAGAGAATCCCATCCAAAGTAAATAATGTTTCATTTTATGAATCACTAACTAAAACCATTCCTCTACCATTTCTTGAGAGATCCACCAAACCAAGTAAACAAAAAAATTCCAAACTTGATAAATAAATATTGGAAAATTTAAAAAAAGTGAAGGTGAACATCCCCTTAATCGATTACTGGAATCAAATTCAATGATACGTCAGGTTTCTAAAGGATATGTGCACACACCAAAGGAAACATTGAGGTGATGAAAAGGTGTGATTAGGGAGTAATATCTTAGAATTGGTAGAGACATTACATCCCACCAAATTCTACATTACTGAAATATTATTGATTCTATGCACTATATGGGAGTATTCCTTATCCAATGCTATAATAGATTTAGCTGCTTCTATAAATGTGATGAATCAATCCATTTTCACTTCATTGTAGGTCATATAATTAAATCCCATCTGAATTTTTTTCAACTAGAAAATATGAGCACCACAAACCCCACCAGTCTGTTCGAGGATTTTCTTGTGAGGGTGAACATTTTAAATTTTCCTACTATCTTTTATGTTCATAAAATAGAAGTTGGTATAATGAATGGAAATGCATTAATTATATTGGGGAGGGATTTCTTAAAAACATAAAAAACCATAAATAATTCCCTTAATGGTTCATTCTCTATGGATTTTGACGGTTAAAATTTCCCCTTAAAAATCCATGATTCCCTTAAACACCCCTAAGAATAATATTCTTCTCTTTCAGTTAATCTACATGATGTACCCAATTCACTAAAAAACATCTTTTCTATCCATTGATCCCCTATGTATGTTTTCATTATTTATAGATATGCTTGTAAATTAATCATTTATAGAATATTGTACTGGTATATAAAAATTTAATCCATGGTTTCTAATTGAATATTTATTGAGCAATGAGGATCCTGTGACCATCGATGATACTATATAGCTTGTAAAGTCTTATTTCTTATCTTAGGATGTTAATATTGATAAGTTAGATATGATCATTGACCCCCCACTTATACACTCACTCCCGCCAATCCAAATTCCACATGAATTAGTACTTAAAAATCTTCCTCAATATTTAAAATATTAATATATTGAGAATGGAAACAAGCTTCCTATCATCATGTCTAGTCCACTCCCTCAAAAGATTGAATTTTGACATATTTATCATTTGAGTGAGTATAAACAAGCTTTGGAATGTACACTTGCTAATATTACTGGTATTATACCTTCTAATTTCACACATTATATATTATTTTATGATGAGGTTAAATGAATTATATAGGAACAACCTCAGCTAAACCCAATCTTTTTATATGTTTTTAAAAAGAAAGTAACAAAATTATTATCTACTAGAATAATTTCCCTTATCGTTGATAGCCAATGGGCCAGTCTTATGCAACTATTTCATAAAAAACTATTCCAACATTAATAAAATATTAAAACAATGAACTTGTTCCAACTCTTGTGCCGAATAGTTGGCTTGTCTATATAGACTATCACTAACTATACCAATACACTAGGATGGACCATTTCCCACCGTCATTCATTGACTAGATGATATAGAATCTCGTAGGGATGTCCTTATAATATTTTCTTAATGGGTATTCAAGATAATTTTAGGTCTATATTTTACATAAGGATTAAGAGAAGACAAATTTCACTTTCCACTTTGTCACATTTTCTTATATAAGGATTCCATTTTTTATGAGCAATGCTGAAGGTAATTTCAAGCAATGCATGGTTAGAATTTTCTCAGATTTCCTATATCATTTCATGGATGTTTTCATGGATGATTTTAATGTATATGGTTTCTATTCTTATTATTTTTTGATTATTCTCGATTTTATCCTAGGTCTCTCTGTTGAAAGGAATATTTTATTAAATTATGATAAATTCTATATCATTATACGAAAAGGAGTAGTACATGAACATGTCATTTCTCGTGATGTTATCCAAGTTGATAAATCAGATTTAGATTTAATTTCTTCTCTATAATCAACCGAAACTATTTGGGATGTGTGGTCATTCATCTGACTTGATGTATTTTATCATCATTTCATTCGTGAATTTAGTAAAATTTAATTTTACCTCTTGCAATTAATCATAAAAGAATAAGAATATTTTTCAATAAATAATGCAAGGAATCTTTTAACAAACTAATATATAGTTTCACATCACCCTCAGTAATCCAACCACCTTAGTGGGATTTACCATTTTTGGTCATGTGTGATGTCTCAAACTATGCAGTTGGGGAAATCTTATCACCATGGGTTGATTGATATCCACATTTCATTTCCTATAACTCATGCACATTGGCCCCTTCCTAAGAAAACTACACCCCAACTAAAAAATAAATCATTTCTATTGTGTTTACTTTGTATAAATTTAGGTTATAAAATTTTGGGTCCAAATTCATTGTGTCCTCAACCCCAAAAGCACTCCAGTATCTTATTAAGAAATTATAATCCAAACCACATATCATTCATTGGATTCTCTGACTTTAGGATTTTAATATAGAAATTGGGGATAATAAATGAGCAGAGAATGTGGTGGATAACAATATCAGTAGGATCCTCCCATCTGCAAAAAATTACTCATCCCCATTTATTCTCCAAAAAGACATGTCTCTGTATGAGAAAATATACTAAGTGCAAGATGATATTCCCTAGTATTCCAAAATTGTAAATTATTTGGTAAAATATCCCATTCCATCCAATTTCAATAAAAACCAACCCATTCCTAAAAAACATGAGCATCATTGGTACATTTTTGATTTCACTTACATTTCGAGCACATGTAGTGATCAAGTTATTTGGTGTTGTGTTCCCAATAGTGTGTTTTAATCTATCCTTAGGTTCTGCTACACTTATGATTGTGGGGTCCACTTTGGTCCCCACAGACTTCTCACAAGTTCTTCAATTCTACCCACTTTTGGCCAACACTATTTTAGGATGTCCATGATTTCTGTAAATCTTTTCCTCATTGTCTATGAATTAGGAACGTCACTAAAAGAATTGAAATTCCACAATAACTCTTTATATTTCATGAAATTTTCAATGTTTGGGGAATTGAATTTATAGTCCTTTCCTTAATTTCTTTGGAAACTTTTACATTCTTTTGGAATTTTATTTCATGTTAAAATGGGTAGAGGCATAAACCATTGGGATAGATTATTCCAAGAAATTTGTTCAATTTTTGATAAACCCAAATTTATTTTGGTTTAGATTACCTAGGTTTATCATTAACGATCATGGTTATCATTTATATAATCTAACAATGAAATAACTTTTTGGTCAGTATGGGGTCGAGCCTCAAGTGTAAACTTAATATCACCCTGAAACTATTGGTCAAGATGAGGTGTCAAATCGATATGTAAAATAAATTCATGAAAAAATAGTTCAACCCAATAGAAAATACAGAGTTTTAGACTCAATAATTCATAATGGGCTTACAATACTAACTTTAAATCTCCAATTTGAATGTCACCCAATCAGCATGTTTTTGGAAAGAGTTTCCACCCCCATATTGAGATAGATCACTAATCCTACTGGGGAATTAGACAATGAAATTATAATCATTATATTGTAGGTTATCAAAGGAAGATATAGATTCAGGATCTAGAGGAAATGCGTATATATTCATATGATAAATCCCAGTTCTAAAGGAAAAAACCATGGATTCCCACAACTGCCTCATCCATAATCATCAATTCCACATTGGGTAGAAGGTAATACTTTATAATGAAAGGATGATGTTTCATCATAGGAAGCCTGGTTTCCATTGGTTTGGACAAAACACTATTAGTAATGTTTATCCACTTAGTGTTTCAGGCTCAAAATGTATAAATAAATAATTTTCAATGGGTAGTGTCTAAATCACATTCATGAATCCATTTCAGAGTCCCTGATGGAGGAACACCATTTTGATGAAGAAAACTACCAATGACACCCACTATCTTTTATCATTCCTTGCCACATTATCTTTTATTCTTTTGAGAAAACTACATACTCTAAGTGTGGTTGGATGGGTACATTCTTGGGTTAGTTAGTAATTTTCATAATCATTCTTCTTTTTTATCTTTATTTATATCTAGATAGTATTGTTTCCTTTCCCCCGTACCCCTCACTTTTTGTACCAAAATGTTATTTTTGGACTCACAATTTATCATGAAAAATGATCCCCATTTAATCATGGGAAAATATTCCCACTTAATCTTGGAAACTGATTCCCTTTTAATCACGGAAGTTATTGAAAATTATTGATGAATTTCCCTATTTTTTGTTTTTTTATAAAAAAACACTTATAGAATGCATGTTTTGGAATTAATTTAACATTGTGTTGTGAATTATTCATTAAAATTAGTATTTTTTATGATATAAATGGTTTCAAAACTTTGAATCCTTTTAGAAGAATTGTACCCATTATGTGAGTATTTTATGAAAAAATCATGTCAATTAATTTCTCCACACATCATTCCACTCAACTAAGAAGTTTGATTTTTTTTTTCTTTCCCAAAAAAAGTTAAATATAAAAAAACTAAATATTTATGAGCTTTCCCAAATGATTTTTCGATATGTTTATTCCTTGTCTAGTCAATTTCATAATGGTACTAGATTGAACTATGTGTGTGTACATGTTATCTGAAAGTTGTACGCACTAAAAACATTAAAATAAAATTAAAAAAACAAAAACAATAACACAAATATGTGGGTTGTGTATTGGGTTGGTCAAAATCCACTCTTACTCAACCATTTATGTTGTTATAACTATTTAAATTAGTGTCGTGATGAGAAAAAATAAGTGATGAGTGATGAGTGTGAGAATTTTTCTTATTTCTACATTTCAAAAAAAATAAAAAATAATAATAAATTTGGAGAGTGTTGAAATTTACAAAATATGAAGATATCTTGGTTGGGAGATTTTGGTTTTACTTCTAGGAATGCATAAGTGAGTGGGTCATGATATTTTATTACAAAGGATGTAGGGAAGGTTTTGTGGACATAATAATATAATTAGATTTTTTAATATAACCTATATTTACATGATATAATGTGGAAAAAACATCCTGAAATAGTTATAATATACACACGTTTATAATTGGTGAAATTATTTATTTTTTAATTATTTTTTTCAAACTGGTATCATCCTTCTCATTGAATTTCATTCTAATACAATTTAGGAGACTTATTTTTTTATAATCACCAAGAATAACTCCATGGTCTGATTTTTACATTGATCACATTGCTATCATAGATGAAATTTTCACATAATTTTAAATATTTATAATGTTTGGAATATATCCATGAATAATTTTAGAAAATGTGACCTTTCATGGGAGTGAAAATTTTTAAGTGTGGGGGTGTGATCATGTAGTGATTCACAATTCATTTACACCTTCATACCACTTTTCTAAACTGATTTTATATCATAAATTACAAATTTAATAACAAATTGAACATAATTTTTGATTCAATTATTTTGTTTTAAATACATTTAAAAATATTAATTTTATGTTTTTAATGATTTTATTGTAGGTGGACGTAGTTTGGATGGCCCAAGACAATGTTGAATAAAATTAGGCCAAAATGTGCAAGATTCCAAGAACACCAGTGGACTCAAACATGCACTTCTACTAATCAGTGTATCCAATTAGGCTATGATTTTTTTACTGATATGAAATTCACTGGGATACTACTCTTATGAAGACACAAAATCCTAATTCATCCATTAAAGGGTCCAAACTATCTAATGGCGTGTTAAACAGTGGACATTCATTTCAATGGAGCTACACATACTTGAGAGAGAGTTCTGAAACTTGTTCTTATACTAGTTTTGTGAAATATTTTTGTTAAATATTCCAATTATTTTTATCTTAACATCCTTCTCTTATTAATGCTTTGTTTGGGTTTAACTATGTGAAACACTTTTCATTTCAACACTGATTGTGTTGAGATTCCAAATGGGGATCATTTGTTGTTCCAATTGGATAAAAAAAGATTCATATTTCTCTAACAAATACATAATAATTAAGTATTCTTTGGTATACCTTTTTGTATGATTAATATTCTAACTTTGAAAACATGATTTTTTTGATAATGGGTTATTCTTTGTGCATCATTTTAAGAGGTTATAGGGAAGTTGTGATCTCGACAACTCTCAACCAATGAATTCTATTAAAAAATTTGGACATTTTATAATAATGAAATATCCAATATATATAATGGTCTTTACATGACCTAGTTCTCTCATATTTTTTAATGTGCACATGGGTTTTCAACAATTAAACGCTTTAATTAAGTCATTTTGTTTATAAAACAATATTAAAAACCACCACCTATTTTAATAATTTTTATTCAAAATACCAACAATGAACAACCAATTATTCTTGAGAGATGACCTAGGGTCCATCATATACTATAAAATTATATTTTAATCACAATAAAATTTACATGTCATTGAAAAGTAGTCATTTTCCTAAATTCATGAAAGTGTATCATTACATTAAAATTATTCAACTTTAGGAAAATTATCTTGAAACATAATATTTTATCCTAGTAACTTCGTTTCTGATGAATCATATGGTACCTTAGGTTATGAAATATTTATGGATTTGTGATATCTAACTTTATCGTAACCATGTGATCTATCCCTCTTCATGAGAACTTGATGGTAGGATTTCTCTTTCTTGTCCATGTTTTCAATTCCCACCTATCTTCTCCTATGTGGGAAGCTAGAAATGAGTAAAATTGGGTAACTATTATGATTGCTGCTTTATTTTTTAATGGAGTTTAAGTATTTATTTTTTCAATGTGGGTTTCAATGAAAGTAAATTTCAAGTATTAAACCTTTAATAACCAATATGAATTTTTGGGGTGAAATTCATTTTAAGGAGGGTAGAATGTAACAGCCCGGGATTTTGTGAATTTGTTTTGAATTAATTTAATCTTTTTCACTTCATGAAACACAATATATATTCTGATATATATAAAAGAAATATTCTTGTCTTGTGTTATATTCAACACCAAGTTTCTCTTACATTTCATGCAACTCATAAATTTTCTTATGGTAAACACAACACTGAGTTATCGTGCATTACATGCAGGACTACATTTTACCACCTTTTAATGGAGCACCTATCCTACAAATAATTTTTGAGACCTTTATAAATTTTATTTTCCCAAATAAATATAATTATCAAATTCATAATGTTAAAATTAGCTTATGATATATTTTTTTTGTTATTTTATGATGATTTTAAGTTTTTTGATGAATAGTTAAAATACTATATTTTAGTTAAAAACTAACTTTTAATTTAAATAGAAATTAGTATTAAATTATATTTTAACTTAGTTTTTAAAGTAATAATATATCAATTAAATATATTAATTCACTATAGGACATTGTAATAATTTTTATATTGAAATTGGTTTTAAGGACTTATTGAACATTTGATCATTTGTACTTTAAAAACCAACTTTCTCTACACATTAGGAGATTAGAGTTAAACATAATCTAGGGACATCTATTCTGTGATTTAGGGACCCAAAACCTAGTACCCCAGAGCTGGTGCTCTACATTATTACATTGGTATGATGACAAAGTTGTCGCAACCCAAAGGACCAAATAGTTTATTAGTTTTAGACAACTAGATACAATCATAATATATAAATTTCAACATGAAATGAAAATAAAGTATAAAAATTCCCCTAGAAACATCCATATCATTTATATTATCCATTTAATTAATTCATTATAATATTCATCTTCAATTTTTGGGGAATGATAAAATATAAGAAATTGGTGAGCTTAGATGTTCAGAAGGGTAAGTAATACAACAAAAGTTTTCACAAACATAAACAGTCGGCATGTTGAATAACTAAAAACACATGGATTTATAAGATAAACTCGTACATAATATGGAAGAAATGAAAGATGAGTAAATAATGTTATATAGTTGATCATTATAGAGTAAACCATAATCATGGATATTATACTAGTAAAATATCATATGGTTTTTCAATTACTAATTTCATATTGATGGATTGAATAATTATGAATGTATCAAAAATATGGTCAATGCCTTGGCAATGACGTTTGAAAATACTAGGGTAAGGCCTTAGCCAAAACACAATTATTTTTTTTTCTCATGAGATATACCAATTAATTGAGAGGTTATATCAGGAACTACCGATCACTTGTTAATTCCAATTCATTTTTCATATGAATGGGGTTAAACAAAAACATCATATACATATCAAATTTAAACAACATTCCCTGATCTAAAAAACTTAATCACTAACCATTCTGAGTAGTATGGTGAATGATATCAAGATAACACATCCAAATTCAAAATGATCATAAAAAATTTAATAAAATATTTTGTATGATAATCATAAGTTATAAATCATGAAATTCAATAGAGGTGTCATAAAAATAAAGATAATCTAGTAGAATCATTAAAGAATTATGGAGAGAAATACCACTTTTTTACTTTGCAAAGAAGTGTTCTTCTGTTCAATTTTTTTGTTATGATTGTTTCTGTAAAAAAATTAAGTAAATAATATATTTTTATATGATGAAATTAATTATTTTATAAAAATAATGTTTTCTTAAAACATATTATGGATGGTACTTGAAAATGTGTAATAAATTGAGACGTTCCCTTTAATCGGGCTTGCGAATCACGAAGAAATGAGAAGGGAACCTTGTGAAACATTTATTCTACAATAAAATAATGATATAAGGATCTAGGTACATGATTTTGGAATATATATATATATAATTTGAAATAATAGTATAAAAATAATGAATAATTACATTGGTTTACAGAGGAAAAAAGCATACCCTAAATGAAAATGGAGGGTTGAGAAAGAAAATCATTACCTTATGCCCGAATTTGTTATGTACACGACCTTAAAATATTGGATAATCAAATTAATTCCATTAATTAACAAATTAATAATGTTATATACATGTATTTTATTTATTATAATTTTATTATGTTTATTTATATCCATTTTGATGAGTTATAAGATACGATTTTATTGATCAGGAGCGTTCATTTCTATTGTTTTCACGATCTATATACTTTTATATGACTATGGATGTTCATGTGGAATTTTTATAATTTTATTTAATTAAATTTATATGATATTAATAAGCATATATAAGTTTAAATGGTTATATATGTCATTTGGTTATATGATATGAGGAAGAATCATTAGATAATACATTTTGTGATAATCGTTTTTATTATTACAACGGTTATTGATCATAATAATCTTATAGTGTTTTATCATTTAGTATTATGTAAATATGTTACATAATGAAGATAATAAATATTCTAATACATATATTATAATTTTATTTCACCATAAAAATAGTTTCATTACTATCATAGAATGATAAATTGCAGAATGAAAATCCGTCATCCTCGAAAGTTGTAAATCAACACCTCTCATAAGATGATTTCCCTTTTAAAATAAAAGAGAGAGAGAAATGATTTTGAGTATGTTTATTCCATTAAAATGATATCATTATAGTATATAGATGATACTGGATTTATAATTCTCAATGGATAGAGTATGTGGGGAGATAATTATAAAATAAAGTAAATTTTAACAAAATCAAATGAAAAATGAATAGGATTTAACCTTCTTAATACTCCTCCTTGAGAACTTCTTAAAGGGGATTTTTTTGGTATCTTGTTAAGTAGAAGTGGTCCTATATGTGGTGGATAAGAATGGGGAGAATATTGGGCTGATAGTTTTTAAGATTTAAGGATTAGAGGTGTAATGAGAAGTGGTGGTGAGGGGTGATATTTGTAGTAGAGGAGATGAGCGATTTCTCATTATTTTAGTCATTATTTTTTTATTTTCCCCAATAAAAGCAATAATGTTTATTCTTGTGACTAAATAAATTACTATGTTTGTTCAAGCCATGGGTTCTTACATCATCGAAAAATCACTTATTACCCACTACATAATTTATTTATTTTATTTCGTAAATTATAGTATTTTACTATTAAAAAAAATTCATGTATTTTAGAAAAATCACAAAAATTCACACTAAATATTTACCATTTTGTAGAATTTAAAATTGAACTCCATTTTATGAAAATATTTTCTAAATAAGATAAATTTAAATGTTAATTAAATTTATCATTTACCCAAAAAATACAATTTTTAGAATTATAACTGATTTTATAATACCTTGAAAATTTTACTAAGGTGTCGTTAAATTATCATAAAATCATAAGATAGGAAAATATTAATTTATGTATAAATTTTATGAAATTAAAATTAAATTATAAATAATTTTATTAATTTTAAAATTGTAATTAAATATTTAGGGCTTATAGAAATACCAAAATTTAAATATTAATTTTTTAAATTTTCACTTACCAATTCTATGATACAATTAACTCATACATTACTTTATAAGGTGCCTAAATTTTATTTATACATCCATGGGTTATGTTACTATTAATTAATATTGTTTATTATTCATATGGGTCATATTAATATTCCTAATGTCAAGTTAGTATTTCATCGGTATATGTTCCATTAACTTCTATAAATTCCACTTATTTCATTCATTCATTATTTATGATGTTTGTATTTTGTTCTATGATTGATGTTTTGTGATCTATACTATATAAAAACATGAATTGAAATTTCATTGATTGAATTATGGGTCGTTACAATCTCCTCTCCTATAAAAATTTCATCCTCAAAATTTCTAGAGTGTTCCCTCATAAAAATATTTGGGTAGTTATTCATCATAAGATCATCAGGCTCGCACATAACCTATTCAATTTTATGATTTCTCTAAACTGTCTTTACAACCTGAGTCATCTGATTCCTCAACACCTATTATTTAGGGTCTAGAATCAGGATTGTCTCTTCACAATAAGATATGTCTGGTTCCAATTCTTTTCAATCATAAGTGAGTACATGTGTTTGGTCTGGCATGTACTTCCTGAACAAGGAGATGTGAACCATATTGTGCACCTTTGAAAGCATTGGCGACATTACTAAACGATAAGCCAAATCTTCATTTCTATTTATAATTTCCAACGGGCCAATGTACTTGGGGCTGAGATTCCCTTGCTTCCATATCATATAACACCCTTCCATGGAGATACAATCAAGAAAAAGTGATCTCCCACTTAAAATTCAAAATCCTACATATAGTTGTCGGCAGAACTATTTTTTCTTACTTTGAGTTACGTTGATTTTGGTTTGAATAATCTTTACATTTTTGTTGTTTCCTCTACAGGCTCTGGGAATATAATCTTCCTTTCCCCAACTTCACCCCAATAGGTTGGTGTATGACATCTCTTTCCATACAACGCTTCATATATTTCCATTTGAATACATGAATGGAAATTATAATTGTATGTAAACTCTAGAAAATGTAAATCATGGTCCCACATACCATTAAATTCATGGAAGAATTACCTCAATATGTCTTCTAATGTTTGAATTCTCATTTCAGACTGCTTGTCAGTTCGAGGGTGATTAGAATTTGTCAAGTGATGCTCAGTACACAAATATTTCTAAAGAATTTTCCAAAATTTGAATGTAAATCATGGATCACAATCAGAAAAAATATAATTAGGTGCTCCACGAAGTCTTACAACATCATTAATATAGAGTTTGGTAGGTAACTCTAGTGTAAAATAATCCATTATAGAAAAGAAATGTTCAAATTTTGTATGTTGATACACAATTACCCATATTTCATCATTTTTTCCTAGATTTTTGGATAATATAGTTAAAAAATCCATAGTAATGTTATCCCATTTCATTGTAGGAATAGAAATAGGTTGCGTGACTCAACTAGGATGTTGTCTTTCAGCCTTCAACTATTGACAGACTAAACATCTTGATAAATAATAAAAAATTTCATGATTCATATTATCCCACCATAAATGTCCCTTCTAATATCTAAAAATCATAGTGATACAAGGGAGTATAGAGAAATTCAATCTATGGGAATCATCCAATAACTCTTTTTTTAGATCAGGTATATAGGGAACACATATCCTTGTCCAAAATTTCAGAATTCCATTGTCATCCATAAAGTTTTTAAATTTCCATCATTCACAACATTAATTTCCTTTTGTAGATTTTCATCATCACTCTAATATATTCTAATCCATTCAAATAAATATGGTTGGGAAACCAATTTAAAAAGTAGTGATGTTTCACCTTCTTTAATAATTTCTATATTGTTATTTTCTATATTCAAGTACACAGGATCCTTATCAATACTCATTTTGTTCACAACTCCATGATCCTTCTTGCTCAATGCATCTTCTACCGTATTCACCTTCTATGGGTTTTAGTGTATTGAACAATCACAGTCCTTGAGTATCTTGAGCCATTATCTTTGCCTCATGTTTATTTATTTCTCTGAGAAAATATATTTCAAGCTCTTATGATCGGTATATATCTTTCATATTTATCAATAGAGATAGTGTCTCCATATTTTTAAAGAGAATATTGTAGCTGAAAACTCAAGATCATAATTTGGATAAATCGTTTCATGAGTTTTTAACTATCTCGATTTGTAGACAATAATTCTATCATTCTCCGCAATGACACAACCAAGTCATTTTTTGATGCATCACTATAAATCACATGCCATCCATTTATCAATGGTAAAGTAAGGATTGGATAAATCACTAATCTCCTATTAAAATCTTCAAATAATTCTTCACATTATTTTTTCCATACAAACTTAACCCTTTACGAGTAAGTTTGGTTAATTGGGTAAGTAATTGGGAGAAATTCTGAATGAAACACCGATAATTACCTACTAAACAAATAAGACTATGTACCTCGGTTATGTTTGTTGGTGTAGGCCATTTCTGAATAGACTTTTTATTTTCAAGATCAACTACGATTCCATCCATAGACACAATATGAACCAGAAAAGAAACTGATTGAAGCCAAGATTAACACTTCCTAAATTTCCCATTTAATTCATTTATTCAAAGAGTCTTCAAAATAATCTGAATGTAATTATCATGTACATCATAGCTGATGCAGTATACGATGATATTATCAGTAAATTCCACAACAAATTCATCATGATATTACCTTAAAACACTATTCATTTGATCCATGAAAATTGAGGGTGCATTATTCAGTCAAAATGGAAATACTATATACTTGTAATGTTAGTACATGGTTGGAAATGTTATCTATGGAATATCTTCCTTATTCAAATTTAACTAATAATATCCAAATTAATGTTCAATCATTGAAAAATATTGATCTCCGTGAATTTTATCAAATAAATCATAAATATGAGGTATAAGAAACTTGTTTTTATTGTAATATCATTGATTACTCTATATTCAATGAAAAAACTCATGGATCCATCATTATTCATAAAAAATTAACATGGGTTCCCCATGGATAAAAAAAGGGTGGATAAATCCCTCATAACCGAATTCCTCTAGTTGTTTATTCAGCTCTACTAATTCCACTATGGACATTATATAAGGGGTCTTTGATATTGTCCTTATACCGAGAATTAAATTAATAAAGAACTAAACTCTTCACTCTGGAGGATGTCCATATAAACCCTCTGTAAATACATCAATATATTATTACTCAATATATACATCCTCAATTTGAAGATTTATTTCCTCACCCGTAGATGTGGTTTTCTCTTCCTGCCTAATAATTTATTTTAGTAGATCTATTGGTGTGGGTCTAGATTAGATGATGATATTTCTCTTCTAAAGATAATAGTTTCTACATTGTTCTATATAATTTTAACTTCTTTCATATTATGTTACATTTTTTAATCATAATTTGAATGTCAATGAATACATCGGATTATATCAAATTCAATCAAAGGTATGATGATAAGGTGAGGAATTAAATCAAATTTATATTTCATAAAGGGAACTAGTTGATACATTTTTATTACAATGATACTTACCTTAGGTGTTTTTATTTAAAAAACCATTATTAAATAAAAATTAGAGTGTCATTTTATTAAAAAAAATAATATATAAAATAATGAGATGATTCATAATCCAATAAAGCATTTACTGTGTTTGAGGAAACAATTAATGTACCTGCCGCCACATTATTAGGAACATCAATCTCCACAATTATGATCACATAGGCTTAGCCTTTCTCCCTTGGCATTTTTTGGGGAATGTTTCCATGAACAATAGGAAAATAATTATCCTAAAATACCATATATTTATAATTGTTGCATTGAGCATTAATAGCTTCTTTATTTCCCATGAAATCATAGGCTTTGTATCTTTTTTTCTCCACATATGTTACATAATCGTTTTCCTTTTAAGATGGTTGTAGGGTGTTTCTTTCCATAAGTATCACATGTTGGAATCCTCCCTTTTTTATTCATCCCTTTGGAAATTCATTTCACCACCACCCTGTTTTAGTCTTTATTTACCTTAAATTCATAAGACTTAAGGAATTATTTCTCTATCTTGATAGCACATGAGACTATGTCTTCATATAATGGGAATTTTTGGGAAACCAGTTACCTTCAGAGTAATGTTTTTAAACCATCAAATATTTTACCAATCATAATCTTTATATGACGTATATAGTCTAAAAAATTCCTTGCTGACATTGTAAAATTGGATTCATACTTTGAAACATTTTCATCCTCTTTTTGTTTAATACATAAGAATTCCCCCCCCCCCATATCTTCACGATGTTCTCAAGGAAAATATTATTCATAGAAGACTTTATTAAATTCATTTCATTCCATTTCTTATATTTCATCCTCCTCATACACGATTTGAATTAGTGACCTCCATTGATCTATATCTCTTGGGAGATGATAAAATACCATGATTACCTTCTCCCTATCATTGCATCCAAAAGCTAGAAACATCTTTTATAAGGAACTTATCAACTACTTTGCTATAAATGGGTTCATAGTCTCATTGAACGATGATGTGTTTTTTATATAATGCAGTTTAAAATTTAACATACATGTTATGGATCATGATTCTCAATATGAGTAAGGTAATTTTTCATAAATTGAGTCACTTATCCTTGTATAGTTATAAATTTCTATGCAGCAGTTACGTCTCCAGAACCATCATCATTATCTTTATATGATGGAAATATCTATATGAATTATGTGAATTGGTATGACTTAAATTACTTCCAACTAGGTTCCATTTCAATACAATGGAATACACTAAATTAATATATTAATCATAATGCATAATTTTTAACTATAAAAACCCTTTATAGAAATTAGAACTTATTGCATAGGTAATCTATAAACATGGTTTATTTGGGAATATATTTATTTTTAAATCCTTCATTATGGTTTGTTAGTAAAATGTGAATAATCCTTATAATTACCCCCATGTGTGTCAAACTATGTTTTTAGCAATGATCTTTGTCCTTTACCAGGTTACCCTAAGCGAGGCTTGGAATACCATGTCATAGTTATTACTCCTAGCAACATCTATTCTAAAACCAAATCCACATGTAGTGTTTATATAGGGATGTATATATAGGAAGATAAACATAATCTTTAACATACCAAAATTCTAGGGTGATTGTCTATTATTATCCTAAAAGTCTTTATTAGGGTTATATTCCCTAATCAATGTTTTTTAAATCTAGTTTCCTAGGTTTCTAGAAAATTTCATATGATTCCAACAGTGAGGACCCTTACCCCAGTATCATAGATCTCGTGACTTAATTTATTACATTGGTATGATTACAAGGATGTATCATCTCAATGGACTAAATAGTTTAGTAGTTTTGGAAATCCATATAAAAAGATAATATTTACATTATAACTTGAATGGATAATAAAATATAGTGATTCTATTGGAAAAATACCTACAGCCTAGAATATATCTGCAAGTCATTAATAATGATATTCAACTTCACATTCTAAGGAATATGAAAACCTAAGAGGTGTGATCAGATTATTAGTATGGGTAAATAATACAGTAGAAGTTATCACAATCATAAATATTAGGCATGGTGAATAACTAAAAACAAATACCTATAAAAACAATCATGAGAATAATATGGTAGAAATGAAAGTTGAGTAAATAGATCCATATAATTGATTATAAGAGAGTGAATCTTGATCATATATTTCTTACCTGTCAATTATCATCAAGTTTATCAATTACTAATATCATAGTAAGAAAATTCATAATTCCTAACATCAAAAGAATATCATCAAAGTCTTATCCAAGACATTTGAAAATACTAGGGTAAGGCCTCAGCCAATGCCCAATTCTATTATGTTTCGTGAGACCTAATGATGTATCGATTGACTATATTGGGACCCACCCATCCCTATTTAAGTCCAATGAATTCCACATATGGATGGGGATAAACATAGAAATCATATACATTTTCAATAAAAATACATTTCCACAATATGTAAACATAATTACTAACAATTTTGATTAGCATGGTGAATGGTACAAAGATAGAACATCCACAGCCAATCTTATCATAAACCATTTGATAAATTATAGTGAATTATAAAAATATAATTTAAACCATAAAATTTAATATAGGTATTCAAAATGATGGAATAATCTACTAATATCATCAATGAATTCTTGAGGGGAAACCCCCTTTTTTACTTTATGAATAAGATTTCTTTGGAAAAATAATTATTATTTGTCCTTAATTTTTGTATAAAAAAGTAATGAAAATATATAGTTTTATATAATAAAATTATTGATTTTTCAAAAAAAATTGGTTAAAAAAAAAATATTATTTATGATAATTTAAAATGGGTATGAAATAAAGTTGTTCCCTTTAATCGGACACGCATATTGGGAAGAAATGAGAAGAGAAACCTTGTAAAACATTTATTCTACCATCAAAAAATGTTGAAATGATATTGACACATGATTTGAGAATATATATATATAATTTTTATGAATTATATTAAAATAATTAATAATTACATTGGTTTATAGAGGAAGAAATCATAACACAATTGAAAATGGTGTTTTGGGAAGAAGAACCCTTACCTTATGCTTGAATGTGTTCTGCACTTGACTCTAAGGTCCATGATAATAAAATTAAATCAAATAATTAATTAATTTTTAACCTTATATACATATATTTTATTTGTTATTATTTTATTATGTTCATTTTTGGGTTTTTTAATGAGTTATAAGATATAATTTTATTTTTCTGGAAAATTTGTTTCATTTGTTTTCACAATCGATATACTTTTATATGAGTATGTAAGATCTTGTATAATGAGTATAATTATCTAGAAATGAGTTTATGTGATATTAATAAACATATAGAAGTGTAAATGGTTATATATATCATTTTGTAATATGGTATGATGATGAATCGTTATATAAGACATTTAGTGGTAATCGTTTCCATTATTACGACAATTATTCATCATGGCGATATAAATTTTTTTATCATCTAGTATTGTGTAAATATGATAATTCCAGAACATATTAGTGGTTGTAATAAATATATTATTCTTTGTTTTAACAATAAAAATGGTTTCATTAACTTTCTTAAATGAGAAACTGAATAATGAGAATCTGCCATCCACAAAGGTTGTAAATTGGCACCTCTTAGATGATGATTTCATTTTTAAAATAAGAGGGGGAGAGATATGGATAATGGAGTTTGGGTACGGATATTCCACTAACATGATATAGTTATATTATATATATTATACTAGGGTTATCATTCAAATTGGACTAAGAAGGTGAGGGGATAATAATAAAAGAGAATAACTTGAAAAGAAATTAAAAGAAGAAGGAAGATTATTTTACCTCTTGAATACTCCTTCTTGAGAACTTCCATATAGGGATTTGTTTTATTCTTTTGTTAAGACCAAGAGATTTTGTATGTGGGGGAGAGTCTTGTGTATAGTATTGGGGAAAAAAATTTCCATTTTTCAAGGCTCAGATGTGTGAGGAAAAGTTGCGGTGATCATGGTATTTATAATGGAGGAAAGGGGTGATTTCTTATTATTTTATTCATTAATTTATCGTTTTTCTCAAGATAATCAATAATGTTGATTATTTTGACTATATATAGTAATATCTTCTAGTGAGTTCCAACCAACGGTGGTTAAACCAGCCAAACATCACGAATGACACAACAAATCATGTATTTATCATTTATCGTAAATTATCGTATGTTACGATTAACAAAAAATTCTAGAATTATAGAAAAATAAAAAAATTTACCATAACCATTTTCTGATGTGTAGATTTCAAAAATGAACTCCATATTTGAAAATATTTATCTAATTTTTATAAAGTTAATTTTTAATTGAATTCATCATTTACTTGAAAAATAAATTTTTTAAAATAATAACTGATCTTATCGCACTCTGAAAAATTAACTAATGACTTATAAAATTATCCTAAAATCATAAGAAAAGAAAATATTAATTTATTTAAATTTTTTAGGAAAATAAATTTACATCAAAATAATTTTATAAATTTGAAAATAATAGTTAAATATTTATGACTTACAAAATAACAACACTTAAATATTAATTTTTAAAATATTCACTTACTTTTACTATGATATAATAACGTCATTCATTAATTTATAATAATATTATATTTTATTTATACATTTTGGGGTTAGGTTACTATTGATTATGATGATCTCTTCATAAGGGTCACATTTCAATTCTTAAGGTCATGCTACTATTTCATTGTTATAGGTTCCTTAACTTCTAGAGATACCTCTTATTTCATTCATTCTTCATTTGTGATGTTCATATTATGTTCTCTAAGTGATTTTATGTGATCTATACTAAATAATCATAAGAATTAAAATTTAATTGGTATAATTATGGTTTGTTACATTTGAATTTAGAAAAATAGGCATACAAGGTTTTAATGGGTAGGATTTATGAAGTCTAATAAGATGAACATAATATTTGACAAAAAATATTAATGAATGTGATTAAAATTAATCATAACTATTAAGGTAAAATTAAGATTAATTACGGACTAAACATTCTTTTATGGGCCAAAATGACATATAAACTTGTACAATATCCATTTTCTTCCCATATTTAGAATATATCCCATTAAAGGCTCTAATATTATGAATTAGTTGGATACTATTCAATAACAGTTCCCTATTTGATATGTTATGTAATGGAAAAGAAAAAAATGGATCTTTCCTAACCATAAACATTTATAAAATGTTGAGATATGAAAAAAAGAACATATTTTTTCTTATACATTTGGTTTGGAAAATTAAGTGATATATTTTTAATCTAATTAATTATCAGTAATTTTTAGAGAAGATTTAGTCACTTAAAATGATTATAGAACTCCAATGTAGTTATTACTTAGTTAATAATTAACAAGAATAAATGATATTATAAATATTAAAAGTGATGTAAATTGGTTGAATTATTGTAATTAATTATTTTTTATATGAATATATACTTTCTAAAAGTTGTTTAAGTAATATATTTAGAATCAAATATTGTTTTCATATTTATTAAATTAAGACTAAACTAATAGTTTCAAAATTGAAAATAACATTATTTTATAATAAATGATATTTTATTAAATGATTTAAAATTAATAAAAATAACACCTTATTCAAAGTTATTTTTAATTTTTAATAAAAATTATATATGGTCTATTAATGGGCTGATAGATCTTTTATAATTAACAAATTTACACATCAATAGTAAAAATATTGTTAACAAGGTCATGGTTAAAGCAGTGTTTAGGTCTGTTATATGCGGTTGTATTAATATTAATTTACAACAAACATGGTATTTTTATTTTGTAAATTAGATGTCATAATTATAATTAATTGAGTATATTTTTATAATAAATCTGAATTTAATTTATAAGTAATTCTAAAATTAGTTATGATAGAATACTGGATACATTAATAAAAACTAAAATGATAAAATTTCGGAATCATAGATGTTAAGGAGGAAAATTATAAAAATGCACTTATTATTTGGGGTTTAGATTTTTTTAATCCATGACTCAACATTAAAAATTTATTTTTCCATTTTTTGGCACATTAGGTAAGGTTTCCCCCCATTATTGTATTCCTTTTGGTATTTACAAGAGAGCCACTCCTCCTCCACTATAAAAGTCCTCCTCTCCTCTAATTTCCTCACACCTCTTAATACTCATTCTCTCAATAATTCTTTAAAAAAATAGATCCTCAACATACCCTATTCGTCATTTAAGCCTAACTTTGGTCAAAAATCTATTGAAGGAATCCCTTTGGTGTAAACTAAAAGAAGTTACCAGAATAAGAGGTAACCTTCTTCCTCAAACTCTTTAGTTTTATTTCATTATCAACTATTTAAATTACCCTTATTCAATGATTATATAAAAACAACAGTATCCAAAATTTAATGAGATGTTATTATAAGGGGTTTTCCTAAACATAAACACTCTTCCATCTAATGGGTAATGAACATAGAATTTATGTGTATGATGAACTGCCACCTTATGAAACCAAAATTGTTCATTCTTACATTACCATATCTCATGGTGAAAATTATAATATAAACTATATTTATATATAATATATATGATATTATAATTTACCGAAACTTTTTTAATTATATCTTATCACATACGTTGATAATTATCATCTTGTGTAAATATTATAACATTGTTTTTGGAAGTGTCGACTACCGCCTTGTCAAACTTATGTGATTCATTCACAATTTACATGGAATGTATTATGGATGGTTTTATTAAACAAATGATATATATATAAAATAATAGTTCTAATATAAGGATATTATATACATATATAAATATATTTCATTTATTTACTTTCTTTCAATACCACAGCAAAAATGAAACAACTTTCATTCGTACGTACAACCTACTGTCTCCATGAATAGTGTATTCCATTTCAACTTTCTATATTTCATATATTATTATAAATTCATATATAATGAATATATATGATATTTATTTAATATTTTACATTCTGTAAGTTAGTAAATCATGGTCTATGTATGGAGATAAAGAATTAGGAGTCTAAACACATACTAAGAACAATTTAGATATTAGTAGAAGATAAATCCTAACATGGTATTGTGAATAAATTGGTAATATAATGTCATAATCAAATCATATATGTTATTATATATGATAATATGGTTCTGTAATAGTTGTATAATGAACTTATATTTATTGTACATGAGGTTTGTATGAGTATGGTGAGAGTCAAGACATAAGGGAATATAATTTCTTCTCACTTTTCTTCATGATATTTATACCTTATTCACCAATAATTTCTTTTTTTTTTGTGGTGTGTATACAAACCATGGATGTATTTTATGATTCTTCTACAAACATTAATGGGTGTCTACATATCTATTTTATGATCTTCTTTTAATGGAATTTATTTTTCAAAAGTTACCATATTGTTAAAGTAATTTTATCTCAATTTTCCTTTTTTGAGACACATGCCATATTATGAACCTATAATTTTCTATGAGCTGTATATAATTAATTTTGCATGTTATATCATGAATATATTTATTTTCATGGATTTATATTCTTTTTTAATATTATTCTTTCTTTTATATGAAAATTGAAATTTACCAAACTGGAAACATTATATACTTATAATAGAAATGTTTATCGAGATTGTTTATTTTTTTATGAAGGTGGTGAATCAGTCAGAGGCCAAGGCACAATTTATTTAAAAAAGGGGCTATATGAGTATGAAATATGGAAATTTATTACAGTCTTTCTCATAAAAAAGAAGTAGATCTCTAGATAGATCAACCTACCATGAAATATCCTGGTTGACTCCCCCATTTTCAAGAGCATGAGAAACCCTATTTTCTTCATGGAAGGCATGGGTGATGATGTAGTTGATTTCCATGAGTGAGGCAAGACAGCTCATCTAATGGGTAATGAGAGGCCACACAAGGTGCACCACCCCTTTCCAAATATCCTGGACAATAGTGGTTGAATCACTTTCAATAAAAATATTTTTTCATCATTTTTGTTTGGAAAAGTCAACTACATTGATCACACCCAACATCTCTGCTTCCAGTGATGAGGCCGTACCACAACTACCAAAGAAACAATCATGGAAATGAACATGAAAGTCTCTAAAGATAGCACTACAACCTTCTGGTCTTGGGTTACCTTTGGAAGAACCAATGTTATTCACTTTGACCCATCCTGGAAGCAGAGCTTGCAAGATTACATCAAAAGACTATCTTGGAAGCCTATAGAGCTCAGAATCCTATGATGGTATAGGATCTCAAAATCTCCAACAGAGTTGTCATAGAAATATTTCTCAGTCGTGGCAGCATCATGCATAGAAATGAGAATTCTCTGACCTGAATTAATCCTGGATGAGCTACTATTATGCATAATATTATTTCTATCATACCAGATCACTTGGAGAAGCTCAGCCACATCGTCCAAAAAAAAATATTATTGATTTGGTGATAAGGTTAAAATTCAACACAATGCTACAGTTGTGAGCTAATTGATTCAATAAGCAACCATCAGCAACCAAATAGGTCAAACACATAATTCCAAAGAGATGAATCTATAGCACAAGAAATATATAGATGATTATCATATTATCTAGGTTAGTTTCAAAGGTGACATTTTGAGGAAAGTTGGATGCCAAAAGATTGCAGACAAACATCAGTGGGGACTCTGTTATGCACAAGACTCCAAATAAGAGTTTTTCTCGATGGCTTAATCCATGGATTGCTAAAATATTTCAACCAACTAATACCTGAATCAGAGGCATGGAAGTTATGATTGTAAAAAATCATGGAATAAAGAACAACATTATGATTAGGCTCTCATATGAGGAAATAATCAGGGTTGGAATATGGATATTTTTCAATATATTATAGATGTTATCAAGGAAGGAATTTATATGAGAGTTAAGCACATACCATATATAATTTTTTCAGTTCACAGGATTCTCAGTGGTAGCTAACATGTCAATTAAAGGTGCACCGGTCCAGTTATCAAGCAAGAAATTCATGGAAGAATCAGAACTGACCATCCATCTATAGTTTCTCATAATGTTGGTAAAGGATTGTCTATAGATGAACTGGTTGATGAAAATATATAATTCAAATTCAAATTATTTTGTTTAGTAATGAATCTATTATGGAGAAAAGAAATAGAGTCAGAGTTGTTGTGAAGAACCCTCCAAGTGAGTCTATCCTGAAGGGCATCATTAAAAAGATGAAGATTTTTGATTCATAGACCACCCTTATCTAAGGGATTACCACATGTTTTCTAAGGAATGGTCAGATTTTTCCTTTCAACAATGCTACCAGTCCAAACCATGTTTTTAATGAAAACATTATCTTTTTTATGTAAACAAGTGGGCCAATTATAAACCATCATTAGGTAAAGAATTTTGAAAACAATTGTGGATTTCACAAGAAAAATTCCTCTAGCCACATATAGGGATTTACCTCTCTCTGTGGAGAGATGATTGATGATTTGATCCAAAATTTTAGTGAAGTAACTGGATTTTGACCTACGCAAAAGGGAGGCACTCCAAGATAGGTGAAAGGGAAGGGGCCTCCCTTAATGCCTAAATAATTATTGATATTAAATTTTCTATTGGTAGAAAAGTTTTTCCCAAAGAACACAAAAGATTTGTTCCATATTATAGATTGGCCTGAGACATCTTCATAATGAGACGAGGTACTTTTAGGACTCCTGATATTTATTTTATCTTCTTGAAGGAATAGAATTATGTCATAAACATATAAAAGATGGGTGGGGATGTTTAAGAACCTATACACATGAATAGGTATTATTTTGTTTTGTTCCACAAGATGAGTGAGCAGTCTGCTTAAGTAATCTTCAGAAATAGAAAAAAGAATGGAAAAAAGAGGTTACCCTTGTCTAACACACTTATTTTATTTAAAGAAGACCTTAGGGGAACCAGTTACATGAACAATGATAAATTCTGAATTAAATAAATAGTTAATCATATTGATAAAAGCATCATTGAATCCAAAATATGTGAGAACTTTGAAAATGAAACTCCAATAAATGGTATCAAAATCGTTCCTAATGTCAAGATTGATTGCAACTTTACTTCCTATTTTGGATTTATTCATGGTATAACTTCATTCAGAGGCACGATGAATACAGTCTTTAACAGACCTACCTTTGATAAAACACAATTGATTCCAAGAAACAATTTTATTTCAAATGGTAGAAATTCTATTAGAAAGAAGTTTAGAAATAATTTTACAAAGAGTATTGAAAAGATAAATTGGATGGAAAAGATGACTCTTAGAGGCATTATCCACTTTAGGGATCAGAGTAAGAAATTTAGCATTGATACCATGAAGAAGAGGACCAGTGGAGGATAAAGTTTTAACAAGTTTGCAGACATCCCACTGAATGATCTCTCAATATTTCTAAATTAAGCCATTATTGAATCTATCAACGCTTGGGGCACTATCAGGATTATGGATAAACATTGTTTCCTTGATTTAATGCTCAAGAGGGAAACTTGAGAGAAATTCATTTTCATCCTTAGTCACAAAGGTTTTAATTACATCCGGAAAGAGATCCTTGTTGACATCCATACCATTGAACAAATTATGAAAATAGGAGACCACATGATTCACAATTTCCACCTCAGAGTAAATGATATTATCTTTGTATTGGAAAAAGGAAAGGGGTCCACAGACTTTCCTAATTCATTGAAGCGAATTATAGAATTTTTTATTTTATCACCATCTGAAAGCCATTTAGTTTCGAAAATTCACTTACGAATTTTATCTTTAAGAATAAGAAGAGATTTGAGCTTAATAGATGTATTGAGTTCAAGTTGAGGATCCAAAGTGAAATCAGAACTGGTATTTGAATTTTGGATTTGAATAAGTTCCTTTTCATGGGAGAAAATATCATTGTCAAGTTGTTTATTCTTTCGTATACACCAACTTTTAAGACATTGCTTCAGATGTTTTAATTTAATGAGACCGGAAAAATCGTCTTTGTTATGGCTCATACTTTCCCAAGAGCTTTCTATGATGTTACCACAATCATGATCCCCACTCCAAGAATTATTAAATTTGAAAGAGAGGGTGAGATTAAAGCTTTTAGTAGAGAGGGTGACCAGAATGGGATGATTAACCGAGTTATTTTTATCCATAGTGATACTGGAAATAGAGTCCCATTTATCATGGGTAGAGATATTAGTGAAGTCACTATCAAGATTACTATAATCCACCCTATTGTAGTTCCTTCTATACCAAGTGTACATAGCTATAGTAATATTAATCTCAATAATATTACAATCCTTAATCAAATCTCTAAACTCTCTAGAGGATATAGGATATTTATATGGTCGATTTTTTCACTGGAGGCGAGAATCACATTTAAATCCCCAATCACAAACCAAGGATCTTGAATATTGTCAGCTAAAACACTATGGTCATTCCATGGGGGTCTACGATCTTGGTGTATATTATTAGCATAGATCATAGTGAAATAAGCATATAATCCATCAGTGGTAAATACATAGGTAAACATTTTTTCAGTAATTTTAAAATTACTAATCGATTACAATGCGAAATGATAAAAAAATCCAAAGAGACTCAATAACATTACCCTCTTTGTAAGAAACTAGGAACATATAACCATAATAAAAAAATGAATTTATTTTTATTTTTTTATTTTTGACAAGTATTTTAAATTATTTTCAAAACATCCTTTATAGGTTTAAAAAAGGGTTTCAATTATTTGATGGCTTATTTTATATTTTAAAAAACAAATTCATGTAAAAAGGTTTTTGAAATGATTTCAGGATTTCTTTTAATGTTTTAAATTTATTTTTTATGAAAATTATTTTCCAAAGTTTTTTGTTTTAAAGAGTATTTTTCCTAGAAGAAATTATATTTTACTTAAGAATGGTTTTTATTAGATGTTTCAAATGTTTTTTCCATATATGATGAAATCCATTGTTATTAATAATTCCAATCTAGAAAAATGATCCAATGGTTACAATCCTATTATTTCATTAATGGTTTTTGTTTTTATAGAATGATTCTTATTATACGAATTTCTCTTCCATAGGTTATATGATTTTGAAACCTAAATCATTCAATGGTTTAATCTGTGATGAAATTATTTGGAAGAAAATCTATTTTTACTAGGTCAAAATCTGATGAATTTTTAATGATACCTATTTCATTTAATGGGTTGTGATTTTTTTTATAAATCCCATATTATTTTAATGTTTCATGATATACTGATTTTTTTTGTTATATATTTGCATATGTATGTAAGATTTTATAATTTTATGGGTGATATCTTTATCCCCTAGAATGTATAGGCTAACAATAAATGTTTTATGATATTTATAGTGTAAATGAGAGGGCATCCCAACCCTGAAACAAGATAGATTATTAAGATATAAACAAGAGGGTACACAAGATGACATCCCAAGCCTAAAATAAGAGGGAATATTAATCCTAAAAAAAGAGGGTTCATGGGAGGGCATCCCAATCCCAAAATAAGAGGGTAAACAGAATCTTATCCAAATCCTGAAAGAAGAGGGTACATGGGAGGGCATCCAAATACAAAAATAATAGCGTAAGAGGAAGGGAATCCCAATCTTGAAGCAGGTAAATGAGTTATTAGCGCAAGACTAACATGTTATGAAGCTATTTGTTGGTATCATTGACATATTATTTTCTATGTCTATGTGAATGCCAGGCATTCCGTGTCTTATTGCATCCATGATCATTCTCTTATGTCCCTTGTTATACATGAATTACAATATGCTAATATTTATTCCATTATTTATGTTTATGATCTCTGATATGCATGGTATGATCATATAATATTATGATCAAATTCTTATAGACTTACGCTCATATTTATGCATGCATATCTCCCATTTTTACCCACAATCAACAACCAATCTTACCCCTTTTAATGTTTTATTCTCTAGGTTATGAAGATATAATTTAGGTACGATATTCTTAATAGGGGTGGTAGTCTTAGAGAACCTAGTGGGAGATAATGTAGCCCACTCATGTGTCTGTTTTTTTGTTTTCATGTTTCAAAAGGCACTAAATTAATAAAATCTTTGGGCATCTATTTGTGTAATGTTTTAAGTATTCCACAAAAGTGATGTAATTTCAATGTATGTTAAGACCAGGTCTTTATATTAGTGTTTTCCATCCACAAAATATTTGGTTGAGTAGAAGAAAATTATAGACACTCAAAATAATTCTTATAGAAATAAAACTTTTCATATTTTTTCAATATAGAGTATCTATTTTATGAATTATTTTACTTGATTATCATGTATTCATTTGCCTTTATGTTTTTTAGTTACTAGTTCCACGTCCTCTTTTCCTAAAATCTTTGAGTTTATTAATATAATTCAATTAATGTAAACAATATACATATAAATTATTCCCCTCTTATATCAATGATATGGAACCATTCTCATTTTAAAACTATTAGTTTCTTCTTGATTTAAATATCTTATTTCCCCACTGATGTATGACATTGTGAGCCCAAGGTTTCCATATAATTACCACTTAATAAGAAGAAAAATCATATCTACTTCATTCCTCCATATGTCCCCAACCATTGTATATCACGTTAGTTATTGAAAATTATATGTGAATCATGTATAGTTTTCATACTATTCATTTACGCACAATCACTAATTATTTAATTGTATTAAATAAGTCAAAGGAAACAATATAGAGGAAAAACAAAAAACATAAAAAGAAATCACATGACCGAGAAGGGATGAGGGGGATTATTTCTTTACTTTACCTATTATATTTATTCTTCAACTTTGACCTTCTCAAATAATATAATTTTTTATTTATCATTTGATTTAAATTAATATTAATGTTTCATTCTTAATTAAACAACTACCTATTCAAGGGTTTAACATTTTAATTTCTCCCATACTAAATTTAATTAACTTCATAAATTAATTTAGTCTATTCATCAATCTTAATCTTGAATATTTAAAAATAATTTATCTGAAATTATTAAGAAAACTAATTATATAAAACATTTTTTCATAAATTCAATATCTTATTTATGTTTATCCACATTTTTAATTTTTTTTTTAATTTTTTAAGTCATTTTTTTAATATCAATAACATTGAGAGATCCCTTATGTTCCACCCTGACATAAACCAATCCTTTATATTCATTTTCTTTTTCTAGTTCATGTTCTTATTTCTCAATATTATACATCAATGGAAATTCTTTATCATATTTTAATTCTATTTCTCTTATCTCCAAATAGTTATTATTTTTATTTTATAATTCACCCACAATGTTCTTTGTGTGAACATTAATTCCAAATAATCTCCCATTTCTTGAGTCTCCTCTTGGTGGTAAGATCCTTCATGGGGTTTTTGTAAATTCTAATTAAATTTCATCATCATAAAATCCACTTGTTCACATTACAACAATATAACAAACTTTTCTTCCATAGAAAAATCTAATTCCACCCATCCTTTGAATATACCCTTCCCCCTCCTGAATTTTCTATCCCAAAGAGAGATAATTTTATCATTCACATCCACCTAACCATTTTCTATGTTATAAATATCAACATTCAACATGGATTTGAAATCTTTATCTTTATTTTCAAGGGTTAATTTCCATTATGGTTTTACAGTCATTTCCCAAGACACTAACCCACCTAAAAATCATCAAGAGAGAGCCATAAAAAAATAAATCTCTTATAGAGATGAGAATTTTGGATTGTTTATAGGTATAAACCATCAAAAATATTCTTATTAATATATTTTAGACATCGAAAAGTTTGTAACTACTAAATAAAGTTTCGAAATGATGAAGAGAAATCATATTCAGACCCAGAAGCCCGGTCCGGAGGGCCCAGAAGAGTTGAAAAAAATAAAAGAGGATGTGCATGAAAAAAGGTTGGCCACGCGAAAGGAGTCCGGGATTCATGAAAGGTCCTCGGCACCGGCACACAATTTTGAATGTCCGCCCCGCGCGGTGCCCTTTTTCACACCACCGTCTCTAGAGTGCAACATTTCTCGTGCCACCTGGATTCTGTGATGCTTGAGGTATATAAATATAAGGAGACCCCTCCCATTTTGGGGTTGCGGAATTTGATCTGGCTCTCATGCGTGAAATAGGACTTTTGCGCACGTAATATGGCCTTCAGGTATTGTCCCTTTTCGTGAAACCTTACCCTGGGATTCGCCTTTGCGCGCAATCCCACCGTCTTAAATAAAATTCCAAACTCCTTAGGGTTCTTCACTTGCACGCAATTCCTTCCATTGCACGTAAAAGGTCCAATTGCGCACAGTCCCTTCAGTGGGTGTGGCCTTGCCTTAGTGTTCGTCCTTTGCCACATGCACAGAATTCACTTCCCTTGAGCGCAATTCTTCTAAGTCACGCGAAATTCCTCTTCTCCAATTGCGTGTTATCCTAGTGTTTTGTGTGCAAACCATTTCTTTGGGCGCAATCCCTAGGATCCCTCACCTTGATGCCCCCTGGGTGCCTCCCTACATAGGCGCCCGATGCCCTTCATAACGGGCATGAACGCCATGCACTATTTTCTCGTACAGCCTTCTAGGCTCGTATGAACAAACCTCAAAGCCCCTTGGGTGGTGTTTCCTGTTGCGTTGCTTTGCCACATGCTCCTTCTCATAGGCACGCTAATGGCTATTGCTTCTTCGCATAGCAAAGCTAACATGGACCCCTCGATGGTTCGCTCTGCGACGCCCCTTTACTACAGCCTTGTCGATGCCTTCCCTCCCACAAGAGGTAGAGGGTGTCGGTTATGTAAGTCCCAGGGGTGTGGAGGGAACCCACCTCATCCGAGATGCATGACGTTAAACTTCCAAGCACTTCGTTCTCAACACATGATGTTAAACTGTGATCTGGACCCGTGCCTCGTACGCAGGGTCCCTCCGGCTGAGACAATCTTTACACCGCTTGTCTCCATGGGAATGAAATCTTCCTCAAATATAATTATATCCTACCTCTCGGAGTGGCGTTTGTCCACGAGGGAAGGGAATCCACCTTGGTGTAAGCCCCTAGCCTCTCTTTCAGAAGGTAGCACCCATGCACCTCCGTACTTCCCCACTACCAAGGCCATAGGAGGGCGTGATAGAGTACGAGGCATCTCCTTTGTTCGGTCCCAAAATGCTCCCCCACTGCGCTTTGTTGTAGCTCAGGCCTCCATCCTGGAGTAAGTCCTGGCACCATGGGTTGATCAACGTGTAAGCCCCTCTCCACTTCCCACGGACGCACCTTTCGCGACATGATCGTCTGGTCCCTACTGCCTCTTGTTTCTCACACCGAGCACGACTCACGTGGGATTAGAGTGAGCATTTACCATGACATCCTCTTATGGGCCGCCTAATAGCTTAAGCCCCATCCCGGTTAACTACGATGACTTTGATCCGTGCTAAGGCCTGGTACATAGGAAGACTCCATGAGGTTCAAGCCCACCACCCGGTTGTTCCGACCCCTTCACGTCGGTTCAACAACTCCTTGGGCCGCCTCAGAGTTTAAGCCCCAAATGCAGTCCCACACGACGTTAAACTATATGGCATCCTGCACGACATTAAATTGTCTACCTCGTCCCGCATGACGTTAAACTACACAACCCGAACTACTAGGACTTTGATCCGTGCTAAGGCATGGTATGTAGGAAGCCTCCATAAGGTTCAAGCCCACCACTCAGTCGTTCTAAACCCTTCGTGTCGGTTCGCCAACCCTATGGGCCGCCTCAGAGCGTAAGCCCCATATCAACCATTGTGGGCCGCCTCAAAGCGTAAGCCCCATATCCACCTTGGGCCGCCTCAGAGCGTAAGCCTCAAATGCCCTCATCCTGCATGACGTTAACTTGTATACTCGAACTACATGGACTTTGATCTGTGCTAAGGCATGGTACGTAGGAAGCCTCCATGAGGTTCAATCCCAACACCCACATCTCATCCTGACCTCTTCCTCGATCCCACATGCCTTAAGAAGCTCAAGCCCTAGCCCAAAGGCCTTACTCCCTCTGGGTTCCATCCATGCGTTCATTCTCATGGTTCGACTTTTTAGGTGTCCTACCGTATCATCGAACTACGAAGACATTGATTACCTACCACGGGGATACGTAGGAAATTTCTATGAGGCTCAAGACCCTCTTCACTTCATCACCCATATTGATTCTTACCTGGGCTGCCAAATCCCAGTGGGATCATGCCACTTCACTCCACTCCACAGCATCCGGGAAGCCGCCCACATGCTGGCCCCAACATCGGAGTTCCCTTCAGGGGGTTCTTTTATCTGATCCACTCTCAGTGTTCTGATCAGTCTGATCCGTCCCCACTGAACGTTAAACTCACAGAATACCCCGTTTTAAAAATGGGAAGCTAAGGAAAACCTCAGATACATGCCCATGGAATGGAATTCTTCGTGTTCGATGTGGGATGCCTCGAGCTTCCACGCCCTCGAGAAGCTCTATAATAAGGGACAGAAGACAGACATGCTAAACCCCCAGTGTCAAGACACACCAACGACACCTCAGACTGACCACTCTCATAACCGAAGGTTGCTGCCTCGACCAGACCCCTTGGAGCATCTTGACAGAACCCGTGTAATTAACTGGTGTCCATGAAGACATGTCACCGGGAACGAGATTCAAAAATATGTCTTAAATATATGAGGGAGACTCGAACTAGGTGATGAGCTCCGAGAAGGAATCCACGGAAGGAATAACCGACATCCCATCATCCCAGTTTTGATCAAGGAGTAGACATACCTGAATAAGGAATGAATTTCACCCCACTTTGAAAAGCAGGAATGCGGGGAAACAAGCCGCGCGTCCTCCCCTACGTGACGGATGTGCGCGCGCACCCCGGTAGAAAGCATCAGAAATAGAAAATGGTAAACTCGACAAGAATATCTTTTCCTCAAATACGATGACTGGTAGTGTTTGGGGTGTCGGAAGATTAGCATGTCACCAGGTCCGGGCACCCAGCACCATGAAACCTGCCAGGTGTTGGGGCAGTTAGGATGTCGAGCACTCCTTTCTGCGACATTGTCAACGCACATCCATCTTACCAAATATAAAAGACGGAATGAAACTAGGCTGTTGTTTGGGATTCCTTTTCTTGTTAGTGTTAATGGGTTCATCTCCCTGCTTTCAGGAATCAGAATGCTGAATTCGAAGCTCGATCGCCACCTTCCCACCAGCGCAGGGACAGGGGCAATACCAACGCGGCCACCACGCACAATTCCACCTTTTACAAAACTGCTACGACCGCCGCAACTGTTGGGTGATCACGCCCCCTCTCCCCATCAGAGATTATCCAATAGAGGGTGATCAACGACCTTGTGCATAGGTATGAGGAGGAAGGGGTCATCCCCACGAGGGACATGACCCGTTTGGATCTCGAGGCAGCTTTGCCACACTGTCGTCGCTGCCCTTGAGGACCACGCAGGGAGCCACTACTCCCCACCCTGAAGTTCAACCGTTTAGGGAGTTTATCCCCAGAATATCTTAACACCTCCCTTCCCTACGTCTACAAGGTAGGGGATGTCCGGGTTCTCCCGATCAGAGAACCGCTTCAAGGATTCACGACAAGGTCCCCCGCCAGGCCACGTCAACGCCACTGCCCGAATCCCTTGGCCCGGAGCAGGCAATCCCTATGCCTGAACCAACGTCTCCAACCCACCTGACCCGACACCAGCGTCGAGCAAAGGTGAAAGAGGATGCTTTCCCTGGGGCATCAACGTCAGCAACCACTATGGCCCGAGCCACTGCTGACTCCTATCATCAAACCCTCACACACATTGAGCAGGGCAGTTATATGCCTAATCTAGATCGAGGCCCCGACCGCCCCACGGGCAGGTTAGGTCGACTCTCCCAGTTGCTCGAACAGGAAATGGCCGCCGCTGACCAATTCACGGTACTGCCATCCAGCATGAAGGCCTACTCCGTGCCACCATTCTGGAAGGTAGGTGCCCTCCCTCCTTCCAACCTCGGCTTAGAGGCCTGCCTAGCACCACCCTAACCACAGGTAAGCAGCTTCCCCATAACAGGAACACTCCGGGTGGGGCTCTCTCCAGCACCCACTACACGGGGTATGGGGTCACTTCCCCTGCCACAGACCACGAGTATGGAGCTATTTCATGTCCGGTCACCCGCCCGCATGGAGGTCCTCCCCATGTCCCTTTCGACATTTTCCCCGGTGCTCCCTGCACCCCGACCCTCAGTCCTCTCGGCTCCGGCACCAGTGCGTCCAGAGGACTCCATGATGAAAATCAACCTTGCCCCGAAGAGCCACCTAGGGGTAGGAAGGCGGGACATCTTCACCATAAGTGAAATTCCAAAGAAGGCCAGAAAGAAATCAGACCAGTCCGTTTCTCAGACTCCGAGGCAGAGTACGACTTGGCAATGGAGCCCTCCCCTCAGTCCTTTAGTCAAGGGCTGGGATAGGGATGTGACGCGTCAGCCTCGTACTCCCTAAATGTGAGATCCATATGATCCCCGCCTCCCTCCAAAGGTATATCCAGGAGGAAGAGGACCTGGCGTACCCTCAGGGATGAAACTTGCAGTCACCATAGACCTCTCCGTAAGCACCTTCCGTCTCAACCATAGCCGACAGACCTTTTTTGGGGGTCGATGGCGAAAGATCCACGACATAGCGCTTCCCCGGTATGCACTGACACTGTGGTAGGAGGCCCGTTCACCAGCCCATCATATCGTGATGTGGCAGCCAGGACACTACAACCCTCAGAGGGCCACTTAGGGTTCGGCAGCCAATCGGCTTGCTCACCGTATTCCCCACCGGCCAGCCCACTGGCCCAGCGGCCTGCTTCGGCACCACTGCCAGTTCCCCAATCACTCCCAGTTAATGAGCGAGGCTATCAGGGGCCAGATCCTAAACCTATGTCGTGGACCTTCTGGACCATCCTCGTAGCAGGTCACATCCCAGAGAAGATTTGGCCAATTGCAGGGTTGGATTTTGATACACCAGAATCGCTCACCCTGAGAGAGTATGAATGTTTCCGCCAAACTTTCCGAGTGACTCACTCCCATATTATCCATCAAAAAGTGCCTTATCCTGAGATCCAAGCACACCTCGATGATATCGGTGAGCAATTTCGTCAGGTCGACCTGGCCGCACTCCCCACTGTTCGGCACCCCGAATCACTTGGCCACCACAGGGCCCTCCAACAACAATGCGTTCAAAGGTTTCAAGTACTCCACAAAGTTACCGAGGAGGCCACCCCCCATGCACATGTTTGTGGATGGGGGAAGTACACCACCCTTCTCTTTAGTAAGATTCGTCAGCAACCCGACTCACTGGGTGACTCCGAGGAAATGCCCCTGAGGGCAGCGACAGTCAACATGGTCGATCTGTCTGGAGAGGGGAACGGTCTAGAACTCCTCGATGTGAACTCACCCCCTGGAGACAAGCCGCTACTAGACACATCAGGGAGGATAACTCGTTATCAGAGGAACCTCCGAGGTCTACCTGCGCCCACTAAGGCATTAACACTGATCTGGAACATCGGTAAGGTTAAAGAGCACGTTGGGGCTGTCAGGCTCACCGACCCATCTACCTCAGTGCAGAAGGCAGAGGAAGATCCCAAGAAGGCCATGCTGCACCAAAATCTTGCTGAGTAGAAGAGGTTGGTCGATGAGATTCCGGCTGAACGCATTACAGATCAGCGTCCCGATTACGGTGATCCTAGACCGGGGCATCAGGGGCAGGAACAACTACCCCTCGGTGAGATTCTACTGGGAAACCCCGATCTCGCCGTGGTCATTAACAGAGGAGAGGGTGGAGATCATGGAAATAGGGCGCAATATGTTTTGACAAACCCTCATGAGCGGCATGATCACCCAAGGGATCCCGATGGGTTCCTCCCGTTGCGCCAAGGGTCGCTCCACCAGCTGACCCACGAGCTGCTGGGCTTGTCTAACGAATTGAATAGACCGGAAATGCACTTGTGGTTAGGGATCCTCTTCAGGATAGGAACCCACGTCCAGAAGATCTGATGATAGTGCTCCTCGCTTGCTTAGAGGCTTTAGAGACTCGGCAGGTGGTGATCCCACCAGATGGAAAGTCGTACCCAACATGGGTGGATGATACACCCGCACCCCCGAGATTTGGAAATCCCACTTTCGCCCCCTTTAATGGGACAGGAGACCTACCACAACACCTGGACAACTTCATCTCAAGGTGTGGGCCTATGTTAGGGACTCCAGCATAGCAAGAGGCTGCCAAGCTCCATTGCTCTGTTCAGACACTGGAAGGGCCGATGTTTGTCTGGTATAGCCAGATCCTTATCGGATCTGTGACTAGCTGGGTGGAAGTTCGCAAGAAATTCATCCACCAGTTCAGTTCCAAAACCTGGAAGATGAACATCGCAGACCTCTTCAGGTGAAAGAAAAAGCCCGATGAGCGAGTCGCAGACTTTATCACCCGATGGAAAGGGATCAATACTCCCTTGACATGCTGTTAACTCATAAGAAATTACTGACAATGTGTATAGAGAACGTCAAGGATGAACTAGTTCCATATTTGATCACTTTGAATTACACCGGAGGATTTCGAGACTTTTTAGACAAGGCCCAGCGACTCGAAGAAGCCCTGCAACATGCGAGTCAGGCATGCCCGCTGCCTCCTGTAATCCCTGTAAGGAGAGGTGTCAGAGCTGATCCCACTACTGTGGCCCAGACTAAGGCCCCCAGGCAGCTAGAGTTGCTACCAGTGAGTCCATCCCTACAGCCCCATAGGGGTCCTCCTCCACGGGGCACAACTTCCAGCCCAGCAGCGACAGCCTCAAAATCGGCAAGCGCCTCTGCATAATGCACCGCCACAGCCTAGGTGAGATTATCAGGTTTCGCCTCCTCGACATACCTCTCTGGCCCCTAGTCATGGCCAGCCTCTTAGAGCCGACATTCTAGACCGAAGGAATCAGACCTACTAGTTTGACGAGGCTCAGGTCCCCGGTTACCTCTGTAGTGACTTGGAGCAGCGGATTGTGCGACTTCCTGAGTGCTGGAAGCTAGAAGAGGCGCATCTCACTGATCACCCCAACTACTTCCCTTATCACAGGACCCTAGGGAAAACCATCCAATGATGCTATGTGTTCAAGGACTGACTCCAAGACCAGATTGATAATAATATTGTCAGGTTGGGCCCATCCCCGGCATAAGTGGCAGCTGTCTTTGTGAGATCAGATGACAGTAGCGGCGAAGAGGATGAATGGCAGCTGGTTTCCGACCATGGGTCCCAAAATTATAATGATTGGATGGCCCGAAAGATGGTTTCCCATTCCCATGGCATCATCTGTGCATGACTGAATCAGCCAGAGCCCTCAGAAGATATGGTTACTACTTCAGCATCGTCATATCAGCGAGCCTCTTCCCAGAAGAGCAAGTAGCGGTGGCGCAAGAAGAAAGAACGCGCCCTGCCAATTCCGTCATCGTCTCACACTCTTGGCGACTTTATGCCCTTAGAAATGGGTATTCCTTCTAGAATCCACCCTGTGGTGGATGACTCTTCAAGTGACAGTCCAGGGTACACTTCAGTTAACACCATAGAGTTGGTAAATCCCTTTTTGACTCCCAACGTTGAGGAACGCTAGTTGGACCTACCCAATGTCCCCAACCGTCACCATCACCGTTGGAGCCGTGGCTACATGAATCACCAGGGCACAACAATTGGCACCTATAGCCAGGTCATGCACGCTGCGGAGACCAAACAGCAGGCACAGTGCAGAGCTCTGCACAGGTGTCCCCTTTATCCGGTGGCGACAAGTCTGCCTCTACCACCGTTTGTGTTGTTGGATCTGGAAAAATCACCTCGGTCCTGTCACGACCAGCTCCACCCTGTCACCAGCCGACCCCAGCCTTCCGGTCCTCATCCAGAAGCCACTCTCCAGGCTTCAACTAGTGAACAGCTTGATATGCCTAGTACTAGTCAGCCACCAGTCTAGCCGACAGGGCCCATCATGCCTCTAATCGCAGAACGGACTCCTGTAAGAAGAAGATCACGTTTGGCCCAAAAGTATGATGTTCTAAAGCACCTGGCCGGCATTCCAGTAATGCTTTCTATCCTTGAGTCTCTTCACCTGTCGTCTGAAATGCGTGAGGTGCTCGCCGAGGCCCTATAGAGCCCCCTCCAATTTGAGACGGAGGTAGCAGCTGCAGAAGCCTTCCATGATGAGGCAATTGAGGAAGCCGAATGACAGAAAGTTATATCATTCTCTGGTGAAGATGAAGACCATCCCATACAGGGGAACATTCGCCCATTGTACATCACTGGCTAGTTCAATGGCATGGAAGTCTGCCTCTGTCTTGTCGACACGGGTTCTGGGATTAACCTAATCCTAACTCAGACACTACGGAAGATGGGGTTTTCTGAGGATGATTTAACTCCCTCAGACCTCAGAATCCAAGGGTACAATAGGACTGAGAAAAATCCATTCAGCAAGATTCTCTTGAAGACCCAGTTCGGTGGCCTAATTTCTAGCACCGAATTCATGGTTGTTTCTCAGGACACCGCCTACAATGCGTTGATGGGCAGACCGTGGCTCCACCTATATGCAGTGGTCCCCTCATCGTATCATCAATTCCTCAAATACTCCCTTAATAGTTATGTAGGCATGCTCCAAGGAGATGCGTCTCCTTTTGCCTCTTTTGAATCCCATTATCTAGACACCAACTATTACAAGAGCAAGGATAAGAAGATTCTGGCAGGTGAGATCAAGCTAGTTGCTGACACAAGTGATCCTTGGGCGGGTCTGAATGATGCTTACATCTTCCCAATCCATCAGTTGGAGGCAACAACCCCCGACATGGGGTAGTTTTTTGTCGTTTCAGGTACAAGAGGAAGGCATATTTACATGCCCAAGCGATGGCGGAAAATCACCTCGTACTCCTACACCAACCAGGCTATGGTGATCCCAGAATCTCATACCCCTATACGGTATCAGGATGTCAGGCTCATGGAAATGGCGGTACATCAAACATGTCTGTTTCATGGATTTGGAATTAACCGGCTCAAGCCGACGCACCACTACTGCTTTGATGTCATCAAGCGTGGCCCCTTGGGCTGAAGACCAGATGGGATTGGATCGACTGCCTTCATCGCTATGATCTCAGTGGCGCATGAGTCTCCTGATATGATGACCACTGCCATCCTGGCCGGCATAAGCCACCCATCAGGATTTGATAGCTTAGAAGCAGCTCCCCCCCACCGATGATCCCTCTATAAGTGGAGAGGAGGATATGGAAGATTCTCCACCCACCTTTGAGGAGGGAATCTCCACCACGGTCGACGAGTTGGTACATGTGAACCTCGATAGCGAGGCAGAACTGAGACCCACATTGGTCAGCGCCGCAATGCCCCCCCCCCGAGGAGTAGCAGAGTTTTTTGGAATTCCTTAGACAGCACCGTGATGTGTTCTCTTGGAGTCACAACGAGATTATAGGAATAGATCCTTAGGTAACCGTCCACCACCTTGTTCTCCCGGCAAACCATCGCGGGTTCAAGCAGCCTCCTAGAAAGATGTACCCTTCTCACGGAGCCATGGTTGAGGTCGAAGTTGATAATATCATCAAAGCCAACTTCATCAAGGAGGTCCAGTACCCCAGGTGGCTATCCAATGTTGTTCCAGTCAGGAAGAAGAATGGGAAGATCAGAGTCTGTGTCGACTTCCACGATTTCAATCGCCAATGTCTGAAGGATGATTTTTCCCTTCCAGGGACAAAATTGTTGATTGATTCCATGGATGGGTTCCAAGCCCTCTTCTTTATGGATGGATATTCCGGGTATAACCAGATCTGGATGGCCCCCGAGGATGAGGATTTCACTGCCTTCAGGGCACCCCAAGGTATTTTCTATTACCGGGTTATACCCTTCGACATGAAGAATGATGCTGCCACCTATCAACGGGCCATGCATCGCATATTCAAGACAATTATGGGAACACTGGTGGAATGCTACGTAGATGATCTGGTGGTCAAATCTTTCCAGTGCCAGGACCATATCAAGGACCTTGAGAAAATGTTTGGTTTCCTCCGTTCCCGCCACCTGAAGATGAACCTATTGAAGTGTGCCTTCGGGGTCACCTCTGGAAAGTTCCTTGCCTTCGTCATCAGATATCGAGGCATTGAGATAGACTCGGAGAAGATCAAGTCCATCAATTAGATGCCTCCCCCAAGAAATATTCGGGAGCTTCGAGGTCTCCAAGGCCACTTAGCCTACATAGGACAATTCATTGCGAATCTGGCTGGCAAGTGTAAGACATTTTCCCAGCTCATGAAGAAAGGCGCCACCTATGAGTGGGATGAAGAGTGTCAGACCTTTTTTTGAGGAAATCAAGCAGTATCTTCTCCAAACTCTAGTCTTGATGCCTCCCATCTTGAGGAATCCACTGGTCCTTTACATGACCGCCCTGGAATGGTCCCTTAGCGCACTTCTCACATAGAAGAACAACTAGGGAACAGAGAACAACCTCTACTACCTCAGCCGCATGCTCCTCGATATGGAAATTAGATATTCTCCTATCCAGAAGAGATGCCTAGCACTCGTATTTGCCATACCGAAATTACGACACTACTTGCAGCACCACGAGGTACAACTGGTCTCTCGGGTAGACTCGTTGAAGTACATCTTGAACTGACCTATGTTGACTGGCTGGCTAGCGCAGTGGGCGGTGATCTTCTAGCAGTTCGACATTAGGTTCATACTTCAGAAGGCTATCAAAGGACAAGCATTAGAAGACCTTTTTTCTACCCACCCAACCTTAGTGGATCAGGTGCTGGAACTTTGTTTTCCTAATGAGGCAATACTCTCAGTCGATTATGCCGTCCCATGCTGGCAGATTCACTTTGACGGTGCCTCCCAGAGCCCCACTGGTAGGAGACTCAACGATCCTAGGATCAAAAGGGTGGGCATGTGTATCATCTTCATCACCCCAGAGCAATCCATTCTGCCATTTTCATTCCTATTGTCAGATGGCTGCACCAACAATGAGGCAGAGTATCATGCCCTCATTACCGACCTCGAGCTAGCCCTTGAGATCGACGTGGCCCATCTTCATGTAAAAGGGGATTCTGAGATGGTCATCAAGTAGGTCAATGGTGACTATGTTGTCAGAAAGACAGAACTCGTGCCATTGTTAGAGGGAACCCTCTATCTAATGGCCCAGTTCCCTTCTCAGCTGGAGGTCGTTCATATTCCTCGGTTACAGAATGCTCGATCAGATGATTTGACCAGCTTGGTCTCATTGCTTGCAGAGCCCAAACAGGATGACCTGATTATCCACGTGGCGCACCAGAGAGTCATCGCTCCCGTTATCCCAGGGGACAATTGTGGCTCGTAGGTAAACCATCTTACTACTGGTGCCCCTATGTCCGAAGCCAAGGGTCTTTCAGATACGGTGTTTGAAATAGTTCTTGATTAGAGGACACCCTTTGGTTGAATACCATCGACACGGTAATCTCCTGACAGACCAGGAAGAGCGCGAGCGATTCCGACACTGCGCGCTACAGTTCACACTTCAAAGAGGTCCCAACCTTGGGAAGATCCTTTACATACGCAGATTTGATGGTATTCTCCTCTATTGCATTCAAGGAGTCAAGATCCCACATGTCATGCAAGAGGTTCATACTGGTTCCTTTGGCGCCCATTAGGCCGGGTCAAAGTTGTCTCACTAGATTTGGAGACTGGGATACTTCTGGCCCTCCATGATCCATGACTGCATCGAGTTCTCCAAGGGGTTCCATGCATGCCAAGTTCATGCTAACTTCGTGCATTGACCACTAGAGCCTCTCCACACTACAAAGTATTATTGGGCTTTTGCATTCTCGGGGTTGGATGTTGTAGGACCTTAGCCACCAACAACGACCCGCCAATGACGGTTCATTCTGACCGCTACGTAGTTATTTTCCAAGTGGGAAAAGGCAATTCCGCTCAGGGAATTAAAATCCTGTTCTATCTCCGACTTCACGAATGGACAGATCGAGGCGTTTAACAAAACCCACTCTATCATTCTGCAAAAGATGGTTTGCTAGAAGAAGAAAATTTGGCCAGATAAAATCCCCAACGCCCTCTGGGCTTATTGGACGACGACTTGTAATTCCACCCAAGAGACCTCGTATTCCCTGGTGTACATAGCTGAGGCTGTCCTGCCCATCGAGATTCAGTTGCCCTCAGTCCGCACTGTGGTCTACGACTAGCAACCGCTAGATAGAGTTGTTTAAATCCATCTAACTGAATTGGACGCACTGGACGAGAATAGGCTTCGTGCTTTGCACAACCTGGAAAGGCATCATAGCAGGATGGCTTGAGCGTTCAACAAGAAGGTTCGCCTCTGATCCTTCCAGCAAGGTGACCTGGTATTGGCCCTCAGGGCGCCAATGATACCTGGTAGGAAACCACCCAAGTTGGAACCCAAATGGGAAGGAACTTACATTATCCATAATATTTTTTCCAATGGATCATACTCCTTGGTGACCATGGATGGTGAGAGTGTAACTCCTCCTACCAACGCCAAGTTTCTCAAGCAGTACATTCCCTGAGCCTAAGGGTCTTGCATGACCATACACTGTAACCGGGGTCCCCCATGACCTTAAACTAGTTTGCAGTCCCACAAGACCCTAAACTGCATATGGTCCAGCATGACCCTAAACTGCATTTGGACCAACGTTTGGGCCCCTAGGGTTTCCCATGACCTTAAACTGGCCCACGGTCCTGCATGACCCTAAACTGCACGCTTGTCCTGCACGATGTTAAACTATAAGCCGGTCAGGCATCCCTGACCGAGGCCAAGCCTCGGGCCTCCGACTCAGGCTCTCTCCTATGGAATTGTATGGTGTGGTAGGCAAGACCTCGTCCTCATTCACGCTGGGTTACTCATCGTTTCATACACCTCCCCTGTTCATGGAATCCAATTCCCCCACGTTCGTCCTCACTGCAAGACGTTAAACTGCAAGCCGGCCAGGCCTCCCTGACCGAGGCCTAGCCTCAGGCCCCTTGGCCTTCCACGACACAGTCTGTCTTGTGGGATTGTATAGTGTGGGGTGGGATTATTTCCTCATTCACGTCTAGTTACTCGTTGTACCGTACCTATCCCCAGATGTGATGTGTCCCCCGTCCCACATGATGTTAAACTGCATTTCGTCCTACATGACATTAAGCTGTGCTTTTAGAACTACGTGCAGCTTGATTCCCATCCTTATAGGATACATAGGACTGCCTGAATGTCTAGTTTTCAGGTCCAACCCCGTCTCTTAGGAGATCCCACGATCTCTCGGTCACCTCGGCCTCTTGGCCTGTCCCTCCCCATGGGGGTGGATATATAGGTGTGGTACAGGGTTTTTGGCGCCATGCCCTCTTCTCCTGGGAATCCACCATATTTTTTCCGCCCTCAAACTAAGCCCTTAGACCCTTTCCAGTGGTCCACTAATGTGTTCAGAGTACTCTAGTCTAGGACATGGAGTGTCAGATTCAACATAGGCAAGTTCCGTCCACTTGCCAAGCTTCGTGCTCCCCTTCCTTTGGGCCCCCATTATCTTTCACACCTGGAGGGACCCCCAAGAACAGCTTGGATACAACACCTAAGGGATCTCCTACTGTCACGGGCCAACACCCCCAAGCATTTCATACAACAAATTGATAAAAATCCCGCATTGCGAATATGGTCAACGGTTGATGCTCATTTGTTTGTCCCTAAGGCTAACATGACATGATTCTATGTTGCGATCATGGTCAGCAGTAATCCTACATCATCACTCCAACTTCATCAGGCCCTAAATGTTGGTTTCATGATTCACATTATGTTCCACCCCATCGTGTCAAGGTGGAATCGCGACACTCCTTACACTAACCCTCAGTGCACCTCCACACGTTAGGCAGATAAAGCTGCGTTATGGCGTCTCTCGGGGCTCCCGTGATCTGAGCGCTAAGATTATATGCTTGGGTTTTATATAAGGACCATGCGCAGCTTGACCCTCATCCCCATGGGAAACGAGGAGTCTCCCAGACATTGCGTTTTAGGCCCAGCTCAGCTGGAAGCTAGTGTCTCCTGCCCCATGATTGTTGGACCCTCGTCGGCTCCTTGGCCCAAGGATCCTCTCCCGGAATTGTGCGCGCTGATGGTATGGGATTATGTCCTCATGTACATCGGGTATGGCTTATCGCATCGTGCGTTTTCCCCCCCAGGTCCAAGCCATACGGCCTTAAACTGTGCTGGTTGGTCCTACCACATGACCACAAACTGTGATGATATCGTCCCGGCCACCTGACGGAAAATGACACTACATTGTGATGACCTCTCCATAGGGGACATAATGTTGGGTATTGGTCAATTTCCAAACCATTTGTCAATGCCTGTATACGACTTGATTATTTTGGTGATGCCAGGAGTTTCTACCCTTCACTCCACAAAAGAAAAACCATCTACCTTCAAGAACAAACAAGATACATCAAATACCGCTTCTTTTGGTGCGATGGATAGACCCGCATGCCTCTTTCATCCTTTTCACAAGTACCATGTCGTGTCGTGCCACCCTTTCAAGAACTACATGAAGCTTCATCCCCATTCTTATGGGGTACATAGGAACGCCCAGACCTCTTGTCTATGGGTCCAGCTTGAGGTCTGCTAATTCATCGTGTATGTCACGCCTTTAGGACCTTGACCATGGGACTGCATGGCGTGGTGAGCAGGACCTCGTCCTCATTCACGTTGGGTTTGCAATAGCCACACCGCGTACGACCTGTTATAATAATTAGCCAACCTGTGTCCCGTCCTGCACGACGATAAAAGGTGCCCCCAAGAACTACCTATGGCTTGATTCTCATCATTATGAGATACACAGGAGCGCCCAAGAATTTCCCCATGGGCCCAACCTAAATTTCATTCACGGTCCCTTGACTGGAACACTTCCAATGAACACATGGTATACAGGACCACATACTCATTCACGTCAGGTTTTGTAATCACCATAACATGTGTCTCCTGTCATCCTTACTAATACTTGGTCCGAGTTCTAAGACTTTAAACTAAGACCCTTTCTAGAACTACGTGTGGCCTAATTCTCATCCTTATGTGATACATAGGAATGCCCAGACATTTGATCTTAGGTCCATCACCAGGGATTACCAAGTCTCGTCCCTCCTAACTATCGGCCCATTGGCCTGACATTTTAGGGAGTTGTGTAACTACATCATCTGCCCCGAATAAGTTCGGGATGCCCCATAGTGATGTTGGGAAGCGACCGTTCTCTCGCCAGAGAGGTCCTGTCTAAAAATTGGGATGACCCGTGACCAGATTAATACGTCTTCCTAATGCGCCTCCACCACAGTGGCACAATTTTGGGAGTGTTGGATTCTATTTGAACAAACCAACACTCCACTTTCCACGCTTTGCGTGCCCCTTTATTCGGATCCTCATACTCTTTCATGTTTTATGGGACCCCCTAATAGTATGGATGCTCGACCTGTGGTCTGCCTGCTATAACAATATGGATGACTGACCTTTGGTCCGCCTATTGCAAAAGTATGGATTATTGACCTATGGTACACCTGCTGTCATGGGCCAACGTTTCGGAAGACTGGTCATGTTTGATGGGACCCCAAATAGTATGGATGGTCGACTTGTGGTCCTCCAGCTATAACAATATGGATGATAGACCTTTGGTCTTCCTATTGTAACAGTATGGATGATTGACATACAATCCACCTATTGTCCTGGGCCAACGTTCCGGAAGACTGATCGAAGATGTTTGAGTTAGGCCCCGTATTGCGAACATGGTCAGCGATCAAGCCTCATTTTTTCCCCATTTCAGGCCAATGTGATATGGATGTTGCATTTCCGCCACGATTAACAGTTATCCTCCATCATCGTGCCCCCAGAGTGTTCCAAATTTGGGTAACATGATTCGCCTTTTTCATCTCCCTTTGTTCGGATGGATTTCAATGCCCCTGGCATTGCCCCATTCATTTGTTAGAAGACATTGAGGAGACGATATATCGATCAGTCTGAGGTCCCCTCCTCTTGACTAGACTTCCATCTCCTCCTCATAAATCTGGGCCCAATTTCTGATGCCTGAAGCTTGGTTGACGCCTCACAGTCGGACGGAATAATAACACGAGCATCCTTTGTTTCTCACATTGGGTACGACCCACATGAGCTTAGGTGTGAATTTATGTTTATTTCAAGATTATGGTATAGCGTATTAAACCAAAGGGTACAGATAAATGGATTCATCCATACACTAGTTTGAAATGGGGATCAGTAAAAGCAAGAAGTTCATGAGATGACCAAAACAGAGCCCTTAAGGATCAGCGTGCTAGATTGATCTTTCCAACGCCGCTACCCTTTGGCTGGTAGCCTCCATGACTACTTCTCGCTCCCTAAAGTCTTTCTCTTCATCAACGGCCACATAGCATAGTTCGACAATCCTAGCTTGTGCCTGCACCCGTTTAGTTTGAAGTACCGTCATCTGGTGACTCGCCTCCATCAATTGTTCTTGGGCGTCCGCCAGCTATGCCGTCAGTTTATCCACGAGCTCAGAGATTGTTGTAATGAAGGTCTCCTTTTCTGCCTCCTGAACTTCGAGGCACCGGACTTCCTGCTCCGCCCTCAGGAACGCTCGGGTGCTCACCGATCGTTACCAACATTGGACAATGTCGGTGGGTAGGTTTCTCTCACGTATCTTCTTGGCCATGTAATTACAGACGGTTTGATAAAGGTGTTGCGCATCAGCCCCTCCGACACAAAAGAAACACAGCCAGGTCTAGAGTGATCCCATCAGCCTCAGCCAATCCGTCTGAGGCTGCCTGAGAAAGCACTGGATACACTTCCACCCTTTGTGCCATGTTATCCGGCTCTCCTCGACCACTTTCGAGTCTGAATCATCTATCTCCTTGGGATCAGCAGGCCGATATGCAGGAAATCAATCTAGAAGGTTGGAAGTAGGGTCTGCCTCAGGGATGTCTTCATGAGGAATAGGATCCTCTACATCTGGGAAACCTTCCTCTCTTGCCCCGTCAGTAGCAGGGCCTTCACCAGCTTCCATCCTCGCTCCAATGACAACACCACTGATGTCCGCCACCCCCTGCTCACCAATTTCTAGGGCCGACTCAGTTTGGGAAGTATGTTCTAGAGGAGTTGTTACGTCAGCCACTGGTTGGCTCAAGGATGGCCTGGGCTCAGTAGCTCGACGAGCCTCCAACGTCGAGATCACTGTACAAGGAACATCCTGATTAGTTGAGTTCTCTAACAGTAATCCCTAGTAGTGAGGCAAGGAACATACAGGAACCCAGAGTGTCATCCTATGGTGTTATGGCTGCTACTGGAGCTGTTGTGGCAGGAGACTCCTCAGGGCTTGTCAGTTAGATGATAGGTGTCAGAGCCCCACCCTTCCCCACTGGTGACTCTTCTCCATTCTCTATTGGGGATTCCCAATCAGCACCTATATGCTCCTGATTGAGATAGAGAAATGGATTATAAATTGAAAAAGAGAATGGACAAGGAAGGATGGTGAATAAGGATAGAGACAGACCTTGAGTATCTCAGTTATGTCAAGATCAGAGATGAAAATATTACCACTCTCTTGGAGACTCCCTTGGTAGGATTCCCACTACAAACCCTGACCTTCGGGTTCTCCTTCACCTTATCCTTCATCTTCTCCTTTTCCTTCATATTCTCTTGTTTCATCCTCTCCCTCCGACTCATCATCATTGTCGCCCTCTCCCGGCGGCATAATTTCCGGATCATGCTCTTCGCCGAGAATCACTTTCACTAGGAAAGGTGGATCAACACGCCGACCCTGTTGGAACGCATATGTGTCCATGGCCGTTAGATATGCGTGCCACCGATGGAAGTTTACCTGGTCAGTAACCCGGATGAGCCCGACTTCTGGCAGCTGGATCCCATCCTGCATTATCTTCTGCCAGAGGGCTTCAATGCTCATTGATTTCTGCTTGGTCATCCAGGATGACCACAATGTCGGGAATATTAAATCATGGGAAGGTTTGATCAGGTATCTTATCTACTTCCCGGGCAGCTCTCTGGCCGCCTCGTGTGACCCCCCTCTGGGCAATAAGGTCGAAGCGACGCCATGTGATGCCCCCACTACTGAGGTCCCGACCTGTGTAGGCCTTGCCGCCTGGCACGCCCCTGGTCCCCCCTTCTAGAAACACCTTTCCTGCTCTCTCGTCACCTAGTTTCCATGGGGGTAGTCTCGAGTTGCTGGAATCTCTTGCGTAAAAGCCCTTCAGGGTACGCGATAACCCAATGTTCAGCATACTTGGTTGATAGGCCAGCGTTGAACCTAGTGGGAGGATGGGTAATGACATCACCAGAGCCATAAGTGATGAACATTAACCACATTTGGAGAAGGGCGCATGTATTATTCTCCTCCTAGACATCCGTGAATACCTTCTTCGGCATTTGCTGGAGGCACCCGAACTGCCTGGCGAATCAAGACGACATGTAAGGCTCACAGATGATCTTCCCATCAATCCGAGCCACAAGCACCCTGAATCGGATGCTCTGGAAGTATTCTTGCTTCTCCAGCAAGCCTTTCCCATTTTCCACCATCTGGACTACCGGGGTGGGGAACAGGATGAAGTTGAAATTGGCATGGGTGCCGATTCAGATCCTTACGCCCTTCTCGTTGAGTGTCATCGGTGCAACTCCGACAATGTTCAGGAGAGATGGCCGCATGCTGTTCCCTGGAGGACGAACGACGTTTGGGAAAGTGTATCCACCAAGATGAGCCACCACCCACCCGTGAAAGATCTAGAAGGGGCCACACAGCCTCCGAGGCGACCCCCCTCTAGAGATGCATCCTAGAATGGTGTACAACCTAGCCCGCACAGGGACCCCCATATTGAACCTTTTTTTGCCGTCCATGGTGTCCGCCATCACTACAGTTGCTGGATGGACGCCCATCCTCATGTACCGCACTGGCAGGAGCCACCCACTCAGGAAGGTGACAAGGAACCTAACATATTGGACGTTCGGGTCCTAGGCCTCAATGATGCGGTAGCCCCATGACTGGCATTTCCCAATCTCTAGGATCCTTTAGTATGATCCTTTCTTGCTCCTCTGAGCCATGGTTGGGCACTATTTTCCCCATCCCAACATCTTGACCGCTAGGTACTTCTCCAGGAACTGGTTGAACCAATCCTTTTAGGTGATGTCCTTTAGGAAATCCTTCACCTTCAGCCTCTCTTTGGCCAGATCCAACAGGCTACACGTTAGCATGGTGGTCCGTGACATGTCCTCCGATGTGTTCGTTGGAGGAAGGAACTCATCTTATTGGTATCCCGCCAGTGGGATACCTTCGATGCAGTGGACGTCCCATATACTAATGCCAACTTCCCCATGGTGAAGATGGAATGTGTTGGTATTAGGGGACCAACAGGTAAACAGCTCCGGCCCGATTTTAGGTTGGTGGTTGAAGTAGAACTGCGATGTCCACACCGCCTCAAATAGACCAATGTGCCATAGCTTAGCCCCGAATTGGTCACACGTATGGAGAAACCAGTACGCCTAGGCCCACTCATTGGTGAAGTTGCCTCCGGACTGCAGGTCCCAATCTTGCAGCCAGCCCTTAATGTCATACGTGATGATCTGATGGAACGTACTTGCATAGAGGGCCGGAGAGCTCTCCGAAATAGGATCACCCCCAGAAATGGTCCTAGTCCTCAGGTTCAGGACATACAAATCCATGTGTCTGGTCTCCCGGGAAGGTTGGCCATTATTGGTGATATTGTAGCGGGGTGGGTCGTCCTCTCGGGTTACCTATGACCGTGGTGTGCCGAACTCGAAGCCCGGTAGTGGAACCTCCTCCAGGATGCCGGAGTTCTAGAGTGGGAGGTTTTTGGACAGAGGATACTTCTTCTAGGCAGGGGTCAGCAAGTTGAACAAGGTAAGGTTGTCATAAACAACCACCCTGGAACCATAAATCTCTTCATTCGCCGCCATTTCAGCTCTATGAGCGGCGGACTACCCCTGATTGACTTGGTTCGTAGCCATTTTGAGTTTTTTGGGAGTTGCGTAAAATCCAGATGGGTTGCATGAAATTGGGAAGAGTTGCGCAAAATCTGGAGTAGTGGTGTGGAATTCTTGAGTTGGGTGCGAAATCAGAACTGTTGGTGTGAAATATCCCGAGTTGCACGTAAATGCGGCCGAAAATAGGAAGGAATTATTCTCTAACACATCGTGTTTTCCATGAATTCGCAAAGGAAATTTCGCGCGTGAGAGCACGGAGCCTATCGTGCGAGAAAACTTGAGTATAGAGCAGGGACCCATGGCCCCTTTTTATAGGTGTGGTCGGGGATCCGCGCCGCGTGAAAAGATAATTCCGCGCAAAACCGGACTTTTACACACCTCGTTAGCTTTTGCATGCAAAGGACCCAAAAAATACAACACTTCGACATTTCAGTGTTTCCCTCGGAATCCGATCGTTGCGACATCTCGTCAATCCAATTCTGAGGGGGGGCATTTGTAGATGCCGAAAAGTCTGTAACTACTGAAGAAAGTTTCAAAATGATGAAGCGAAGTCATATTCGGACACGGAAGCCTAGTCCGGAGTGCCTGGAATCATTGTGCGGAATATAAGAGGATGTGCATGAAAAATGGTTGGCCGTGCAAAAAGAGTCCAAGATTTGCGAAAGGTCCCCGCTGCCGGCGCGCAATTTTACGCGCCCGCCCTACACGGTGCCCGTTTTCGCACCTCCGTCTCTGTCACACAACATTTCACACGCTTCCTGGATTCCACAATGCTGGAGGCCTATAAATAGAAGGATACCCCTCCCGTTTCGGGGTTTTTAAATTGGATCCGGATCTCGTGCACGAAATAGGACTTCCGTGCGCGCAATATGGCCTTTAGGTATTGATCATTTTCGTGCAACCTCACCCTGGGATCCACCTTTGTGCATAATCCCACCAGCTTAAATAAAATTCCAAACTCCTCAAGGTTCCTCCCTTGCATTCAATTCCTTCCATTGCACACAAAAGGTCAAATTGCTCATAGTCCCTTCGGTGGGGTTGGCCTTGCCTTATGGTTCGACCTTTTCCACTTGCGTGCAATTCACTTCCCTTGCGTGCAATTCTCCTAAGCTACGCACAATTCTTCTTCCCCAATTATGCGCCATCCTGATAATTTGCATGCAAAACTTTTCTTTGTGCACAATCCCTAGGATCCCTCACCTTGAATCCCCGAGGTGCCTCCATGCGTAGGCGCCGAATGTCCTCCATACCGTGCATGCATGCCATGTGCTGTTTTCCCGTACAGCCTTCCAGGATCATACGAAGTAACCTCAAGGTCCCTTGGGCGGTGTTTCTCGTTGTGTTGCTTTGCATCATGCCCCTTCTCATAGGCACACTAACGGCTATTTCTTCTTCGCATAGCCACGCTAACATGGACCCCTCGATGGTTCGCTCTACGACCCCCCTTTACTACAGCCTTGCCGATGCCTTGCCTCCAAAAATGGGTAGAGGGTGTCGGTTATGAATTTCCTTGGGGTTTAGAGTGAACCCACCTCGTTCCAGCTGCAGGACGTTAAACTGCCAAGCACTTCGTCCTCAACAAATGACGTTAAACTATGATCCGGCCTCGTGCCTTACTCGTAGGGTCCCCCAGGCTCGGACATTGTTTACACCGCTCGTCTCCACATGAATGGAATCTTCCTCACATGGAATGATATCCTCCCTCTAAGAGTGGAATTTATGCATGGGGGAAGGGAATCCACCTTGGTGTAAGCCCCTAGCCTCTCTTTCGGAAGGTAGCACCCATGCACCTCCGTACTTCCCCACTGCCAAGGCTAGTGGAGGGTGTTATAGGGAACAAGGAATCTCCTTTATTCTGTCCCAAATCCCTCTCCCTCTATGCTTTGCCACACCTTGGGCCTCCATCCTAGAGTATGTCCCAACACCATTGTCTACTCAACGCCTAAGCCCCTCTCCACTTCCCACAGATGCACCTTTCGCGACGTGATCGTCTGGTCCCTGCCGCCTCTTGTTTTTTCACACCGAGCATGACTCACGTGGGATTAGAGTGAGCATAGACCATGCCATACCCTTATGGGCCACCTCAGAGCGTAATCCCCATCCCAGCGAACTATGAGGACATTGATCCCTGCTATGTCATGGTACGTAGGAAGCCTCCACGAGGTTCAAGCCCACCACCCGGTTGTTCCGACCACTTCACGCCAGTTCACCAACTCCTTGGGCCTCCTTAGAGTGTAATCCCCAAATTCCATCATGCACGATGTTAAACTGTATGACATCCAGTACGATGTTAAACAGTCTACCTCATATTGCATGACGTTAAACTGCACCACCCGAACTATGGGGACTTTGATCCATGCAAAGGCATTATACGTAGGAAGCCTCCATGAGGTTCAAGCCCAGCACACAGTCGTTTTGAACCCATCGTGTCAGTTCGCCAACCCTATGGGCCACCTCAGAGCATTAGCCCCATATCAACCATTGTGGGCTACCTCAGAGTGTATGCCCCATATCCACCTTGGGCCTCCTCAGAGCATAAGCCCCTAATTCTCCCATCCCGCACGACGTTAAACTGTATACCTGAACTAAAGGGACTTTGATCCGTACTAAGGCATGGTACGTAAGAAGCCTCCACGAGGTTGAATCCCAACACCCACCTCTCATCCTGACCTCTCCCTCAAGCCCACGTGCCTCGAGAAGATCATGCCCTATCCCAGAGGCCTTTCTCCCTCTGGGTTCCATCCTTGCGTTCATTCTCACGGGTCGCCTTTTAAGGTGTCCCACAGTATCATCTAACTACACATACTTTGATTCCCTGCCCCGGGGATACATAGGAATCCTCCATGAGGCCCAATCCCCTCTCCACTTCATCACCCATATTGATTCTTACCCGGGCCGCCACATCCTGGTTGGATCATGCCACTTCACTCCACTCCACAGCATCCGGGAAGCCGCCCACATACTAGCCCCAACATCGGAGTTCCCTTCAGGGGGTTCTTTTATCTGATCCAATCTCAGTGTTCCGATCAGTCTAATCCATCCCTGATGGACGTTAAACTCATGGAATACCCTATGTGTAACATGGTAAGCTGAGGAAAACCTCAAGTACATGCCTATGGAATTAAATTCCCCGCATTCGATGTGGGATGCCTCGAGCTTCCGCACCCTTGAGAAGCCCTATATTAAGGGACATAAGACAGACATGGTAATCCCCCAGCATCAAGACATGCCAACGAAACCTCAACGTGACCACTCTCCTAACTGAAGGTTGCTACCCCGACCAGACCCCTTGGAGCGTCTCGACGGAAGCAGTGTAATTAACTATTGTCCATGATTATATGGCACTGGGAACAAGATTCACGAATACGTCTTAAATATATGAGGGAGACCCGGACTAGGTGATGAGCTCTAAGGAGGAATCCATGGAAGGAAGAACCGACATCCCATCATCCTAGTTTCTATCAAGGATTAGATTTCCCTGAATAAGGAATGGATGTCACCCCCCTTTGGAAAGCGGGAATGAGGGGCAACAAGCCGCACATCCTCCCCTGCGTGACGGATGTGTGCGCGCCCCCCGAAGAAAAGCATCAGAAACATATATATACCCTTAATATTCTCCCTGTCATTGGATAACTATAAAAACATTGGTGATTTATTCAAATAATATTTTGACATTCACATGTGGAAACATTTTAAGATAATGAAATTTGTTATGGAGGTATTGTAACTTGGACACCTCCAGTATACTATCACACACAAACACACACACACACATAAATATTATAAAATTTATCCCAAATTTCCTTTACACTAGAATTTATCATTACTCTTATATATATGTTTTTATTGAGCACCAGATAAAGTAATTTGAGTTTTAGCATCAACATCCTACCATTTTCTGTCATCTTTAGTGATAAACATCCATATCACATTAATAACATCAATCCCATGTAGAGTTATTGAAAAAACATATATCCTAGGAGATAAAAGATGTGATATATTTATATTCTTTCAAATAAGATCATTTTTTCCTTCAAATAGTGGATTTCCATTAGCATATATAATGTTTTCGATCTCCAAGAATTTATGATGATAAAATTAACGATATATACCTAAAATATGAAACCATTTATTATATCATTGGATTCCATGAGATTGGAGAATATAATTATTCCATAAAAATTTTCTTTTTCTTTAAAAGATATTTTCCACACATTGGTAGGAACTCATTAAATTGAACTAAATGAACGCGAATTCACTAAAATGATAAACACCGATATAAAATAGAAAGAAGTAGTTTTAATTAATTCAATACTAAGGGATAGTTCATGGATTATATTATGATGATATTTTCATAATACCAGAATCCACTATGTTTCACTAGATTTCTTTGTTATAATTTTTTAGTCATGGTCAACTGATTCTATTCTCACTAACTATAGAACATATTACCAGAAAACGAATTACCTAACTTGGATAGTTTTCCTCAAATCCACCTCACGCATAGCACTGGATGAATTATGCCTCCATTTATAAACTTGAAGGTCATTTTCTCATTTTCAAGAACATATGATTTTATTTTCAACCCAAAATCATGAATTTGGTTCTCCAACTGTTTATTCTCTAGCAAATTATCTTGAGATATTCATGAGAAAATATCTATCTGAATTTTCCTTACATGATATAACCATATGGATCATAGTTCTTCACATGCTCATCATATAGGCCACATGTCCCCAATTGTTAATAGAGTACTTAAATTCAATAAAAAACACCTCATGATTTCACCCCTATATATATAAACCCAATTAACTGTGCACACACCTTTACACACATAACTCATTAATATACATTGAGATAATCCTTCATGAACTAACATTACATACCAATTTCATTGAACAAATATTCATTTTAAATAATTTTTGAAACTCCAAAATATATATTAACTTCTCATCCTCATACTATTTGATGGTTTTGTAGGGTATTTATAGGAATTTAACTCTTTAGAAATCACTATCCACCAACATTAGTATTCAATACCGTTTTATAAATAATTTTTTTGGAACTAAAACATATCCACCTTTTATCTCCACATTCAATTGGTAACCATGTACTTGAGTTCTCAATTTACCATGATGCTTCATATAATAATCTTCCCTGAACAACAACCCTTGATCATGTACATCTTTCATGTTTATTCCAAAAACAATTCTTATCAATGAATACTAACATGTATACCACATACTTAAATTTATGGCTGAATAAGATACTCTGTATAAATCTAACTATAGAGATGTATAGGTGACCATACAGGTCACATGATTGATAGTAAGATCCACAATCTTTACTGTTCATAGACCCTTCCTTTTCATTGAAAATAATTCCATTTGAAAAAAATTCTTTAATTACTATAGTTGTCCATTTTTTTCTTTAAACCATATTCCAAGGCATTAAAACTACATTAATAAACCCCTAAATTGATTTTCAAATAAAAATATCAACATCACATAATAATCTAAATACCCATTGTTCCAACAAAAAATATTATTTTTGAGAGGTAACCCATCATCTACAAGGATTTTTTTATTTTAATTTGTGTGTTAATGTGTTCATAAAAATATAAGAAATAATTTTATTGAAAATAAAAACATAAATATTCTCTTAGAAGGACAACATGTTGGTTGAGCTAAAAACATGTAGCACCCAGTAAGGCCATGTTGCTAAAACCCATAATAGAAGGTAGATTAGGGTGCAAAACCTACCACTAACCCATGATATGTCATAATCACTTCTAATGTAATTTATATATATACTTATATTTGATAGTTTTTTTGTGTGTCTATATATATATGATAATTTATTTTGGTATTTTAATTTTTTATCCTTTTCTAAGATTTAGTATTTGTGTTTAAAAAGAATAGCTCTATATTTTCAATTATTTTATTTTTTGAATGACTTTAGTTAAATCAACTCCATGGTATTTACATAGTCTTATAATTAGGTTTGGATTTATGATTTATTTGATATTTAGGATAAAGGATCCTATATTTTTTAATGTTTAATCTCATACAGTCATGTTTTATGATGACATTATCGGTTTTCATGGAGCTGAAATGATCAAGAAGTTATAGAACATGATTCATATTAAAAATAAAATGTGACATTCTTATATAATTTTATTTAAAATTTCATTTTGGAACTCCTATAATCTATTTATCCCCACTTCAAAATTTTCATTTTTAACACATAGGGTCCTTCAATTTAAATGGGAAGGAGGTTAAAATAAATAAATAAGAAAAATATTCTTTTTTCAATGGAAAATAAAATTTATTTGACATTACACATTATAATTTACATTTATAACATAAAAAATAAATATAAAACAATAAAGCAGTACTTGAGTCTAATTAAAATGAAATTATAAGTTTTAAAAGGACAGATTTATCTGTCAGATATTATTTTTCCCCAAAAACAATATCAACCATTTAATAAAAATTTCTTAGTATAAGTAATTTATATTATAGGGTATGTGTTTGTGTTATTAGTGTCCCTTCAAACATATCATGGGTTAGATAATACTTTTATATTTAATATGTGTATTTTAAATAACAAAAATAAAAAAAAATAATGAAAAAAATAAATATTTGTGTGGATATATAGATTGTCTTAATGTGTTTCTTTCAACACATGAAGATAAATACTTTATAGTGGTCTAACTTATAGTCAAGAATTATATCTCATTTTTTATAGTTTTAATTTTATATTGATTAAGATAAATTGAGATTATTAATGAGTATGTCATCTTCAAATGTTTCTCTAAAGCCTTTATACTGGTGTGTCATTAGTAAAGTATTTTTATAGGTGTTGAATTGATAGTGCTTTATGTCAATTACCATGGAGAAATTTCATAAAAATATGGAAACATAAAAATGAAAACAATAATATATAAATAAAAAATTGAGTCATATTGGGGTTAATATATGATTCCCATCTAACAATTATATATTTTTCACCTTGAAAAATGTGATTCCCCATTCATTGTTGTCACATATAACATTCTTCAAGTTTTATAACAATTCAATAGAATATGACGATGTATTTAAAATGTGGAAAGGTATTGGGATTTTTATATTAAGGTGATCCAAGGTATTTTTATTTTATTTTTATGGTTAATATGATTTTTTGATTTGAGGACATAATAATTAGTAGTGTATTTCAAAATGTGTTTTGAAAATGGAATTCAATTTTCATTTTTTATTTTAGATATTTTCACAAGATGAGAAAAACAAAAGTTTTAGGGAATTATTAGCTTCTAAAAGAGGCTAATATTAATTTTTTATTATATAAAATTCAAATTCAACACTCTTAATAAACACTAGTTTTAGTGAATTTTTAAATTTAGTCACAAATTCTCATCATGTTTTCAATTCATGGATATAACAGACTAATAATAAAAAACAACACAATAATTTATAAAACAACCACTGGTCATAATATTTATTTAAAATTTTCGGATCAGGTTACCAATTTTATGAGTATTATTATTTACTTTTTAAGAAAAAAATGATTTATTGGGGAAGATAACTATTTTGGTTCTTGATTCCAGAAAATTATGGATGAAATGAATTAGAAAGAAGTCCATTGTGTATCAACCGTTAAATAAGTATAATACGGATAAAATTTCTAGATTGGATATATTGTATCATGAAGAAAATATCATTTTACTATTGATAGACATAATTATGTGGTTTTGGAGGTAATCCATGCACCATTTGACAAAGATTAAATTTTGGACTAGATTATTTATCCTTGAATGAAATATCACTATTTTAGTCATATATATATGCTAATGAATAAAATTGTGATGAAAAATTTGGATATGTTAGAAGGATTATTATTATTTATTTTCATATTATATGTATGAAAAAAATTATCAATCTAGAATATTTTTCTAGAATATCATGTGGAGAGAAAAAATACAATGATTCTAGGTTGTGGATAGAAAAAATAAATTTTCAACAAAATATCCACCCAACTATTCTAAAAAAAATTGATTTGTATAACTAGGGTAATAACTGGATTACCTCAAGACATTGAAAAATCCTATCTAAGGTAGTTATATATAATTTAGTGGTGGGTATTTTTATATTCATTAAATTCCAATGTTATGCTATAATTCTGTATTCATAGATTCATTTTTCCAATGTATGTTGTATGAATCACATTATATTATTACATAAAATCACTCTTATTTTATTATTATGTTATTATTAATAACATAATGATATTATTATCTCATGGTGTGATTTTATGGACACAAGTACACGTGAGATTCTTCACATAATGATGATGTGTTAATCATTTCCTTATTTTCTCTTATTTTATCCAAGTTTTAATAAGTCATCCTATATATTTTTATTAAGAGTGGTTTATTAATGGAAGGATAATCCTATTATAAGTTTATACAAGGACGTTTTATGGGTCTATATTTAATGTTATTTCATATTACATATATTATTATCCATTTATTTTAGTTGATATTTTCATTTAATGGTTCACATTCTTGCTGGACATTAATAAATTTAGAGGAAGCACATTTCAAGTGATAATATAATCCTTTAACGGAGAGTCCTTGTAAAAATTATCCTCATAGTGAAAAGGTGACTGGAATTAAATTTTTATATGTATTTAACCCATGAGTGATTAGGGTAGTTTTGATGTCATTGAATGGATCCTTCATAAATTTACGAAGTGAAATTCCCTAAAAAATGAAATTCATAAAAACTATCCATATAAATAACCAAGGATCAACTCATTTTATTTAATCAAATTCACGTTGGCCTTTTTATTTTCAAGTAATACAAATAGTACCCCAAAGTTATCCAATTTATATCCCAACAACTCTAAATTATGATCCCATGTCTATATGTTTATACATGGGTCTATAATGATTCGATAACACAAGTTATGTTGGAAGAAATGACATTCACAAACTCAGTTAATTATAGAGAAGAATCATTAATCAATCATATTTAGTATTTTTTATAAGTTTATATCATATTAATTGTTATTATTTATTTTATCATGGTTCCTTAGATTTATAGTAATTCCACTACATATTAGTATCAAACACTAATAATATAATTAATTTATAGCTTCATGATGTGTTATTATTTCATTGTGTTTAATTATTAATTAAATAATTCTCATTATTATGATTTTATAGTTTGTTTCATTAGTGTGAGAGTTCCTACTATTTTTCACCTAGATTTATAATACCTTTATATTTTAATAAATTAATTTTATATTTTGTTACATATATTATAAGATACCTAGGAATGAAATATGATTTTATAAACAAAAACATGACATTTAAAATGATAAATACTGATTTTTAAAAGTAAATAGTTGTTGAAAATGAATTCATTATGGTGTTTTAAAATTGTATTTGTTTTAGAGGCGAATAAATCATATTATTTTCAATTTTTGAAATGAAATTTTTTTTACAGATATATTAATTTATTAAAAATATTTTAAATTGGATTTTATAATGTAATTAGAAGGATATTTTTGTTTAAAAAACAATTTCTATGATGTGAAAAAGTTTTAGATAAGTGGGAGTGTCTATTATTCACATATTATAGAAAGTATCATAATAAATTGAAGATACATTCAAGTTGAGACATCCTTATGATTTTTTTATGGCTATAATCTTGTGTTATTTTTTGTTGTATGTGTCTTTCTATAAAAGATGGAATATTATGGATTAAAATGTCATAGGATTTAGGGGTGGTGTATTTTAGTGGAAGAGTTTCAGAAATTTATAGAATGGATGTTTTAATTATAGGATGTGTTCTTGTATTCCAATTTTAGTATGACAATTTCGTGATCCTTGTGAATGTATGAAATTTAGATTCAATTGCTTGGATAAGTGATAATCACATAAAGTTACCAATTAGAATGTGTTTAATAATTTTAAGGTTTTGGATATTTTGGGAACATCATTAGAGGATGATGGATTTTTTTGGGGGATGAAAATGATATGGTAGAGAGTTTTTAATGACCTTAACCTTGTTAATTATGTTAAGATGGAATTTTAGTTATAATATTATGAGTAAATTTTAATTTTAGGTTTTGGATAGGGGTATATTTTTTTGGAGTTTGGTTAATGAATTAAAAGCCTTATAATGAAATTATAGTTATTTATAGGTATGTTTTATGGAACAATAGGATGTATGGGAGTCAGGTTTGGTTATAAAAAGGTACCACATATATAGTTATTTCTTAGGAGGAAACATGTACTCGATGAGGGATCATTAAATAATCAGTGATCTATGAAGGGGATATGCCCACATGAGGGTGCTACTTGGTATCTAGTGGAGATATTTTGAGTTCCCAATAAGAATCTATTTTTTTTGTTAGTTAACATTATTATAAGAAGAGAATTTAATTTCATTATATATTTTAGATCATTGTCCACACCATAAATCTCTCTCATTTCCAAATTGGTAGAAAACATTTATGGACTCTCTGTTTTTTTTCTATTCAAGTGACATTAATCCTTTTTAAAGATTATGCTTGGGTTTGGGAGAATCCCTATAATGATATGGTTAAACATTAACTATTCTCATTTATTTACCCATTTTATCATTATTTTATTTATAATCTCTTAATATAAATAATTATCTAATTTTTAATTTCACTAAAGTCATGGTGATTTTTTTGAATTAATTGTCCTTATCTAGTTTGGAATATTGAAGACATTAATTTGTTTTATCTACCTTTTTTTCTCACTATTTGGAAAATGATTTATTATGAAATGTTTTTATTTATTTTTTCCAATTTTTGAGGATTTTATTTATGTATATTTGGGTGAAATTTATCTATAGTTTCTTATTGGTTGATGATTTGAGTAATTTTGTGGTATTCTGTCTTGATTTCTATGTGGCTTTTCTTGTATTTTTTTATTTTGACATTAATTTCATGGTAAATAAATTATAAATAATTATGGATTATTATTTGATGATAATTAAGAGTTTATTGGGTGATATTTGAGTATGGGTAGGGCTTAATCAAAGATAAGTGAGGGGTAGGTTTATCTGACTAAAATTGAAACCCTAAACCCCCTTCCACTATTATATTAAATTTAATAAAATTTTAGTAAATTTTGATATTTTTGGGAGTTTTTAGGATTACAATTTTTTTTGTTTTTTTCAAGTTATATATTTCTATATGTAGTGGTTCACATCATCAAATATATGAGTATCATCATGATGGTTATTTGTATTATGCTTTGATTAGGTCCTTGGTGTAATAGTTAACGAAGTTAATCATATGTTTATGATTTGTTTTTAATAAAATACATTTCCATTTTGAAAAATTGAAAGTAGAAAATAGTAATTCCACAGACAATAAATTCATTCTTTGATTAGTTTCAGGGATTTGAAATTTGTTAATGTCCTAAAAAAATAGCAAATGAAGTTACTCTTGTAAATGGTCACCCTAATGCATTAATTGTTTTTTTCTTTTATACAATTTTAGTGAGGATGATGACCATGTCACAGTGGGTGTGATATTCACTATAGTGGGGACTCACAATTGAGTATATACTATGAAATTAGGCCATATAGATACCCTATAATATGGATAATGATGTTCTTTCCACAATTTCCTAGGCCTTGGGTCTTTTGTTTCTTCCCATATAAGGTATTCCATTCAATTTCTAGAAGGGTCACACTAGGATTCTGTCTACCCAAGTTTTAGTTTTAGGATTTTCCCTTATTACCCCTATTTACATATTAGACCATTTTCTTCATCTTTTACCTCATTCATACTTCTTAAACTAGAGGTTCAATGAGATTTAAATGTTTTATCATATTAATAAATAATGTAGTTCATATATGATTTTTCTTATTTTATCACTTTTATTTGATAGAAGTCATGGGAATACTATGTAGATAATTAGATGTTATGAATGAGTGATTGTCTATATTAGATTGTGAACAATATATGGGTATTTATTTGTGATACCAAGAGAAAGAAACATATTTTTTTGTTCAGGTTCATATATGGTCCTAGTGTTCTACAATTCATGTTTACATTTGTTGTTGGGTCACATGTTTTTCGGACCGGGTGAATTTTATAAGGAAATTTTGAATTCTTCTGATTGGTATGCAGATCAATTTTTTTAGTTTAAATTCATTTGTTTGGACCTAATAATAATGAATATGGGAGTCAAGAAGGTTTCAAGGGTTTCGAGGGCTCATTCAGAGCCCAGAGTCCCAAACTTAGAAAAGGAAGATTTGGCTGCACAGTTAGAAGAAACTGTGTTTCCCAAAAAAAATTATTTCCCTAAATCAAGAGGCATGAGGAAGTGGGGTGGTGGGGTTTGCAAGAGTTATCTTTAATCATTTGACCACTGGCACATAGTTATGTGATGATGAAACCATCTTTTAAAGAATACATTCACAGGGTTAGAGCATGGTTTCGTCAACCATTAGGCCACACTATTCATCCATATCTATGTGGGGGAAATTCAACATTTTCCCTCTTAATGTTTCAACCCTCAAATTTCCATACCTACTATATTTTTATTTGTAAGAAGTCTCCCAAAGGGTTTCCTCCTCCTCTCTATATGTATTTTTATATCTCGTTCACATTATTTCCAATTCATTCACCATGGAAATAATTATAAATCTTGCGGTATGTTTTACACCCCTCATCCTTCCATTAATCATAGCTTGCTTCCTCTATTTTACTATTTTGGTCCAACCTAATTTTTTCAATCTAATTCATTCGGTTCATCAATTTATTTCAAGATAGACCAAATCATACCTTGATATTTGATGAGTGGTTCATCATAAGAATTAGGTAGGTGGTCTATAAAGTTTCACTCAAGTTTCATCATTTTATAAAATGTCACTATTGTGTAACATGCTAAATGTTCCAATTATTTCTTAAAATAAATTAAATAAATAAAATTAATTTTTTTAACCTACCTTGTGATGCGTTCACACCCTTTTTTGTGTGGTGGTAGTCTATGAACTAAACTTGAACCACCCTATTTGGGTGGGTTTGTTTTGTATCCCTGATTAAATGTTGTCTTCCCTTGTTAAAGCCACCCCTTTGGGTGTTCCTTTTTTATTTATGTATTGAATTTTGATTATCACTTGTATATAATCCACTATGAGGTGGGTTGTTTAGGATTAATGTTAGAATTATTTTTCCAATATAAAACTGAATGAATGTATTGAATAACAACATAATGATTTCAAATAAAATCCCTTGATGAAGAGTTCTGTCTTCAAATTGGAATAGTGATTTATATGTTATCCTTTGATATTCTTTATGGTATAGGTTTTTCCATTTATTTTATTTTAATACTTCATCTTGATGTAAATTTCTTGTGTATGTGCCAATTTTTATAAATAAAGAGAGTGGAAATGGGTTTAAACCTCCCCCCATATTTTATCCTTGTTTCATATGTCATGTCCTTTATCATGAAGATTTTTTATAGTTTAAATTAGTTGATTAAATGAATTATAAATTCTATGAGTGATACTGATGTTTTATTCCCATGAATGTCTAGAAAGGGATCATCACGCTTATGATGAGTTTTGATGATAGATTATGTATATGTTGTGGGAAACACTGGTATGTTAGGATGGTATCTCCATGACATCCTCTTACCTCATTATAAGTGATACGAGTTCCCTAGGGGAGACACCTTGGACGAGCTAATTAGAATGATGGATATACAAGGACAAGAATGATACTTTGTCCCCTACCTGAGATACCAGGTATGAGCTCAGAGGTCTTGTCTCAAATTAGGATGCTAGTTATATTTGCGAGGAATTTAATGGATTTTATTGGATTGAATACGATAGTAGTGAACTTTTAGGGTGCTCTTGGGGCGATACATAGGGTCCTTGTTAAGGTTCACCTTGGATAAGAATATGATGTTTAATATCAAATTTTGGTAGTTAATTTTATAGAAAGGTATGTTGATGAAAATATGATATCTAAGGGAAATTTCCAGCTTGAAAAACCACATACTTAGGATCAGTCCAACCCTTTCTACATATTTATTTCATTTGTTCTCACATTTCCCTTATCTTACTTGTACAAGTTTTCTATGTTTATACATTTTCGGCATAGGCCAAAGAAATTATGGTCCATAAAAGTTCCCTTGAGGAACCTAAGCCTGACATTATGACTTATTTATTTTATATTAATAATTTATTTTTGATATATATGAAAAATAATATTTAATAAAAAAATATGGTTTGTAATTTAGACACTATTGGTGGTATACTATAGAGTATATATCACACCCTAATAAAGACATCATTTCACTAGGGTACCCAATAATATCTTCATGTTCTAAATTCATTGGTTTATTTCTTATACTGGAATGATCATACCTAAGAGTTCAGAGTACATGACTGAGTTGGAGATCAGGATGCTTGTGGAGTATGAATTTAGAGATTTTATTTCCTTTCTTTATTCATGTATTTCACTGTATCATGCTTCCATATATGTGCATTTTTTTTAGTTTATATATCATAATCTATAAATTAATGCATGGTTATATATATTTTTCATTGGCCTTTTTTATATAGTTCATATGTTTATCATTCACTACCTTATCATTTATTATTACTGATTTTATTGATGACTATTGTTTTCTTATTATTATTCCATTTTTTACTATGAACTTGAGTTTATAAACATCACACCATATAGTTTTTAGATCCTTTATTATAGTCTTGGGCCTCTAGTATATTGGGAGGCATGATTGAGTCCGTGTGGCGACTGGTCCAACTACAGGTTTTATAAGAAGCTGGACTAGGATGTTACAATGTGGTATCAAATACTCTTTTTTCTTTTTCATACAATTTTGGTCTAATATGAATCTGACATGGAATTTGCTTGTTTTTGGTAAATAGTCATGCATGGGAGTGATCAGCCAAAATATTGGAAAAATTCAAAGTGTGCAAGGATGGGACTGTTTTTCTTATTGTTCTCCATTATATTTAATATTGATTTCACCTTGATGGATTGGTGTACTTTCCACTACTTATTAATTTATGTGATTTATAGTTTACTATTGGACAAGTATGGTAAGGAGGAAGAGATACATGAATCATAGGTATATAAGGATTCATATTAAATACATATTCCACAACATGTAGAATTCATTGTTAGGTTTTTTGAAATTTTTTGATGTTCCTTGCTTGTTTTATTATCATGGATTTTTGTATTCTATGTTGGGGATTTCAATAACATATTTATTTTTCACCTTATTAGGTATTTTACTATCATACTTCTGCAATTTAAATTATCCTTATTTTCTTATATGACATGTTGAGTGTTCCCTGCTCGTATAGTATCTTTCCATTCATATTTTACATGCTCATTCTTATTTAGCATGCCTAGTGATTAATTTAGATTTTATGATTTCATTCCATGTTTAGGTGATGAATTTATATGTATGTTTCTATTTTCCATAATTATATGCATTTTAGCATGGGATGAAACATGCTTGTTGTGAATAAATGGGGGTCAATTTACAATTTGTAAGGTGCATGAACTCTTTATAAATTGGAAACTAACGACCCATATAATAAAACCATTATTGATGCACTTATATTCATAATGAAAATTGTATAAATTCTAAATCTATTAAAATTTATATTATCCTAAATAAATTTCATCCAGTTGAATGGGAGCATGCCTTCAATATGTAAAGTGTATGGGAACATTAGAAATTGAGGAGTTGTAACACATATAACTGAACCATATTTTATGAGCTTTATATACTTATTGACTAATGATTAATATCAATGTATTTTATATTTAAATGAATTGTTTGCCTTATTATGGCATTCACATCAATTTCTTGGGCTTAATTAAATGTTTGACTAAACATATAAATTCATATCTTGACACATGTATGTTATTTGGTGTATGTTACAATAGAATTGAACAATTAAGGGTTTTTAAAAATTCATAATGTTAAAAATAAAATGGAATTACATTTAGATGGACACAAGATGGCTAAATGGGATCCTTGAAGGTCTTTAATGACTTTTAATTTCTTCTCAATGCTTAAACCCATTGAGGAAAGTTTAATGTAGGGAAGATAAACATGGAGGAGTTCTTACAGACATGGGATAAGTTTCTAAGCTGGTTTGAGGATCTCATTTCAGAAGATCCAGACAAAGAGGTAACAAGGCTTTTATAGATGACTTTGCGGAGCAATACTTCTAATAGGCTTAAACTTGATTTCAATGGCTAGTCTATCTTTTTTTATGTTTGATTTTGTGTTTCCTAGTTGGTCCTGGAGTCTTTTTTGTAAGGTTTCCACTCTCCCACAAAGTGGTTTTTAGAAAATAATAAAAATATGATTATGGCCTTCTATCTACTTTGGATTTGTATTTTAATATAAGGTATCCATTAATTAAAATTACAATAAAAAACTAAAGGGTGATTTCCTCTATAGTTACAATCGACACATTCATTAAAAAATCAAATTGTGAAGTATTTTAAAATAATTAATGTTGATTATGGTGTTTACAGAGTCAACGGCCTAATTATGATAGGATGTTACTAAATTAAATAATGTTTAAAGTATTTTTAATATAATTTTCATGTTTTTCCTGGAGGTCCTATCTAAATTCACTTCCTTGTGACTGTTAATAGTTTTTATTTAAAACTAAACCCTTAAATATTTAAAAAAATAAATGATTATTGGTTAAATTTCTTAAAATGGAACCTTAAGTGGTGTTATTAGTTTGGTCCTCATTTAAGTATAGTTCGGTGTTCCTTGAGATTTCTATAAAGCACAATTATAAAAATTCCCCATAGTCATATTTTTGAATTGCTCGAAAAGAATAGATCATCTCATTAGTTTAATAACCATTTCTATCATTATCCCATAGTATGGTCATTTATTATTATCTTGATAAGGGGATCACCAATTGTAGGTATTTCCCTCAGATCGTCAAAATATTTCCTAGTAATTTGTGGACCTTTTTCTGACTAATGGAACTATTTGGGTGTTGTTTTCCATGTAGGAATATTAGTTTCCTAAAAACACCCATATTTTTATGAGTGTTCTTGTGTTCTTTTAACATTTTCTAGGAGCATGGTAATTAAGAAACGAGCTTTTCTAGTTGGATATACAATCCAATAGAATGTTTGGATGTATTTTTGGGCGTGTGGCCCTTCATTTCCATTCTTTTCAGTGTTTGATAACTTGGGAGGTCGTCAGCTTATTATACAGTCATATAGAGTAATGCGACTATAGGTTAGTTCTTTATAGTGGACTATTTGATACATGAATTCATAGGGATGCTGATACCATGGATTGTACCATGGATTTTCCTTTTTCTCATGAAACCTTTGGGTAGTATTCTTTGATAAATGTGATACATGTCGAGTTGTAAAAATGATACATGAAACTATTTGAGATCATTGTTAATCATTTAATATTAACTTCTTATTATTTGACCACATTCCATCTCTAATTTAGGATGACATGAGCATCTAAGAGAATCAAACTCATCCCAATGCTTGAGATGATGTTTCAAGAGGATAAGGTGTTTTGACATAGTGGTCAATCGTTTTGGATTTTACACATATAATTTTGGCCTATGTGGATATAATGTAGGAGGATAGACAAATGTATGTCTAAATGTTAATCTTATATATCTTTTTTAAGTGGTTGTTTTTCTATATCTTCAGTTAAGAACATGATCAATATTTTTAGAAACTTCTAGGACCCGTGGTTATTGGTCAATAGAGCATTTTATGTGGTATGAGTTTTATTCTTTTTAGTAATTTTGAAGATAAAAAATCTCCTAAGTTTGGGAGTGGTGCGTTAATATGGGTATTTCTTTATCTATAAGTAGAAGGATCAAAACCATGAAAAGTACCTTGGAAAATTATCTACCTTTCATAAAATTAAATTGTGGAATGTAATCTCCTAATTTAAGCTGATCATTTCTAGAGACCATGATGATGTTGTGGTTGGATGTATGCATAAACTTTGAGGAATCCATTAGATTGGGATGGACCATGATAGTTGTGATTAAGAAATCACCGAATGCTTCAGGTTGCAATGATGTTGTGATATATTAATGGCGATTCACCGTGAAGTGAAACTGAGATATTTAAAATTGATGTTCACTATTACTGGATTGACTAATCTTCTTCTGGTATTTTGGTACGGTGGGTATAAGGAAGTACCAAGCAATTTATATGTATTATAGTAGGGGTATCTCAACTTTTGTATCGTAATCGTTCAAATATTCTTAGTGAAATCTCTCTAAATGATGACCATTTTCATAATATTGTGGTCATAGGGTACACTGAGAGAGAGTTCGATATATGCCATGATAAATTTAATATAAATTGTTCTTATTTAGTGGTATCTATTATAAAATGCTTGAAATATTAGTTCTCCCTAAAGGCATGTTTTTTCTATAGTGGCATATAGGTTCCAAAGTAAGAGGCCCTAGAAAGACTCATGGATGCTTTCTATTTCCCTTGGAATTGATCACTAGATGGTCATCACTTTGGATATTTTCAGCATTCTTGGTATGAGTAAGATCAGTATTTTACTTAAATATATCTTGTATGTTCCATTTAAGGATTTCATTGGATGAGATATTTGGAGTTATTTTTATGATTCTGAAGTTACCCAGACATTAATCAATCACATAAGGGATGTTTTAAAAGGCTGGGGATGCCATAGGGATAGATCAGGTATACACATGTGTTCATGCTGGGGAACAATAGAATAAATTGGGTGTTTTGGCTAGATACTTTTTTTGAAGTTGGTTACTAGATTCATTGAGTGTGATCGGAGAAAAACCTATGGTGCCTCTATCAAAAAGGCACCAGTCATAGATTTAGAGTACACCAACTAAGACACCCCGATCCCATAATGTATTTTGGAATGAATGAATTTTTTTAATGTGAATTATTATTTGGGTGAAAACAAAGAAACTAAATTCAAATGAATTAAAGACAAAAGTAATGAAAAAGAAACATTTATTTAAGAAAACACCAAAATGTCACATTGTAATAAGGTCTTTAGGTGACAGTTGGTTTTGGTAACTATCATAAAATTTTATAGCCATTAAGTATTTTAATTATTTTATGTATTCTAATAATATGTGTATTTTATGTATTTTTAGTGTTTTAAAATTGATTTAAATATTTTAATGTTATATTGTTGGATAAATAATGACATAGTTTTAATTAAAGATATATTTTACATTTGGATTTTAAAAATATGATAACCATGAAATTTATTTTAAAGTGAATGAAAATTTATAAAAGTAATAACATGTTTTAAAATAAGTTTTATTTTTAAATTTTATGTTTTAAAACTCAAAATATATACAAAAAAATAAAATAATAACATCTATGGAAAAGAATGACTATATATATATAATTTAATTAATAAGTGCATTTTTTTCTTTTAACTATGTTTAATAATTTTTTGGTAATAAATTTGGGTGGGTAACCACCAAACCAATGGAATCCTTGAAGGAAAATCCCTTGATGTTTGAGTGGGTGTCTCACTTTGGTTATCGAAGCCCGGTAGAGCGCACACATAGTGGTTGCTGAGTCACACTCAGGCCCATGTGTAGGGCCTTGTTAGGCATGAGTAGGGGGTGAGGTAGGTCTTACATAGGCATGGGTGAGGGTGGGCCATAGCCCGTGGGTGGAGGTCATGTGTGTAAGGACCATATGGTGTATGTTTTTGGGTCATCAGAGTGATGGCAGTGGAATAATGTAATATAAGGTGGTCCGAGAACCACTCCTGTTTCAATGTGGGAAGACAATTTTTAAGGGAGATCTAATCCAGGCCATCTGATCTCGCCACACAAGATTTAAACAGTCCGATCTGGTCTAGTCTTCATACTCCACCCCATTTCATTTTTTTCATGATTTTCATCAACCACATTATCAGGATATGTTTGATCTCGACCGCACATCCCATTTAAATCTCATAGTTTCCCCACCACCATCTGATCAATATTCATTATAATCTCGACCACGCTTTTGATTTTTAAACCGTAGAATTAACCACATTCGTATGATTGACTAAAACCCAATCCAAGCCATAAATAATTTTCTAATTCTTCTCTATTTATTCTTCTTCGTCCTTGCACCACACCAGTCGACGTCGCCCTATCCTTCTCCACTTTTTCTTCTTACTCCAATGAGTCTTTCCATCTCTCTCCTTAGACCCAACACTTTTAATCTTACCAAAAGTTCACATACAATTCCTTAGTTTAATAAAACCACTTTATTTTATCATAAATGTATTGAATAGAATATATATATATATATATATATATATATATATATATATATTCAAAAAACTAATCCATTTAAGATTTTCCATGATTACAATTTTTGTTTTTTGTCTAAATAGTTAGATTTGGTATTCTTTATATATATTTATGTATATTTTTATGTTTAACCATAGTATAAAAAATATACCTAAATAGTTTATATACACCTCTTATATAAATCCATTTTCCACTCTAAACCCTTTGGGGTTTCCTCTCATCCACCTTCATCCAACTTATGCTTGTTTCAACCTCACCTTTGAGTCATGTAAGATTTTATTTAGTTTTGTATTGATTATCCCATATATACTTATATGTGTATATACATTTATATATAAATACCAAACCTATTCTATTTTATATTTTCTTTAAACTGATGAATATTTGTATTTAAATGATGTTCTTTATTCATATAATTCACATATGGTTTAATCTAACATCATTTTTGATATGTAAAAACCCATATATATAGTTTTTGTGTATACATTTATATGTATATATGTATAGATTTTAATTCTAATCTGACTTAGGTTTTTATGTAATTGATATTAGTGATTAAATAATGTTTTTGAAGTGTATGACACTTTTAAGGATTAATCAAATGTTATTTCAGTTATGCAAACCCCATGTATACACATTGTGCATACATGATTTTTTAAAATACTCAAGTCCAAATATATTTTTGGGTTTTCAAGTGATGATTATCAGTAATTAACTAATTTTTTGATGCATGTAACACTTGTAATAGGATTTATCAGAGTGTTTTTTGAGTTACTAAACTTATACATATATATATAAGGTTATATATACATATAGTTTTTCATCGTAATCTGATTAAGTATCTTTTATTCTAAATTTGAACCCATATTTTTAATGGTGATGCCTATCTTTATAATTATTTTTTTAATTTTTATTTCAAAACCAACAAACACACACACACACAAACACACACCTCTATACTAGTACCTCAAATATATTTATGCATATTTTTTTGCATTTTAAAAAGTTTTGATGGTATTAACCTTGTTATGATTTTGTGTTTTGAAATTTATACAATGATTTGTTCAAAAAATTTAATACAATCCACACGTGATCATATCAATAGTTAATCAAGCTAGGTGACATTTCAATGAAATACAAGTGTTTATATTTCTACATGATTCACATTTGTAATCAACCCTTGAATTTGATTTTTTAAATATATACCCTAATTTATTATATGATCACAAATACAATTTTATATTAGAAAATAATAACAAAAAATTAATTTTTTATTGTGTGACTATATATTTTAGAAGAGGTCCTCACCAGTTATTACAATTAACATTACATGCAAGAATCTCAATTAATAATTTTAGAATTAAATTTTAGAATTATCTTTTGTTTAATAAAAATATATTAACATGAATAAGCACATGCAATGAATTTTGTTTTATTATTTACTTATGAATAAATATATCACATTAAATGAATGTTTTAAATTTATAAATTTTATATTTTAACTCATAAATAATCAGCCACAATTAATACAAATAATTATTAAAGTTCATGATTGACACCCCCATTTATCAGTGGATGATTTGAACATGAATGATAACTATCTTAATTTCTAAAACATGATTTTTTTATATTAAATGTTTATTTACATAGAAAAATGGTTTTGAATTTAACAGTTTTTATTTTAGGTTAAAACCTATGAAAATTTTAGATTAATTGTTTCATTTTTTACACAACCCACTTTATTTATGAATATATACTGTAATTTCAAAATGAAATTTATCTTTGATAATAATTTATGGATTAAGAATTTAATTATTCAAAGAGGTATGTCAAACTTTTAATAAGATACATAATTTAATTATTCAAAGTGTTATGGGGCACTTTGAATAAGAGACATAATTTAATTATTCAATGTCGTATGAGACACCTTGAATAAAAGACATAATTTAATTATTCAAAGTGGTATGAGACACTTTGAATAAAAGAAATTATTTAATAAATCAAAGTGGTATGAGATAATTTGATTTAAATACTTATTATACAAATGAGTAATGAATATGAATTATTAACTTATGGGTGTGGACCACTATATCCTCTCGATGCATCGGTAGGTTTCATGAGACAAACTATGATCTTGACATGAGGCCTTGACAAAATGACTATGTATGGTCATGGAATGAGGCCTTAATAGAATGACTGTGATTGTCTTGCATTATGAATTCCCTTAGTATATGATTAATATTTAACCAACCATGTTATTATTTTACTAGTATAATATCCTTGGTTAAGAATCTTTTACTAATTATAATGGTAATAAATTCACATGGCATAGTGATGAATATACTTGGCATGTCATTTATAAAGAAAGTGAAGAATCTATTTTAAGAACATTGATACATAAGTTCGAAATTAAAATGTCATTTCATGAATTTCATTTTATGTGCTAAGTGAATTATGATATTTCTTCTTGTGAAATTCAAAGAAAGTATTATTATACGTGTTAATTTATACCTTGACCTATTCATTCCACCGTTAATTTAGTTGATCGACTCCTGAATAATATGCAGCATTACTTGAATTTTTGTACCAGTGTGCGCACTCTGAAATGGGTTTTATCTGTAGATTTTTAAAAAATATATAATGTCTTATGTATGAGATTTCCCTAAAATTATTTCATGTAGTCTTTGAAAAGTAATGATTTCGTACTATAAGAAATGTTGTTTCCTTTTAATAAATTGTTTTCATTTTTAAAAGATGTTTTTAAAAAATAAATTTCATTAATTAGTATTAAGACCCCTTACAGAGAATTATTGTACTCACCCAATGTCTTTAATTTATTTTCCTAGTATTAATAGATTTGTCTGCATTGAGTTATTCTTTGTGGCGACAACACTATGGAGTTTATCTCAATCAATTTTGATGAAATTTATCAATTATATTTGGTTTTCCAGAACATAGACCGGGAAGATCCTCTGTGATGAGTTATGATGTGTAATTTTATCAGAATATTTTTATACAAAACAAATTACACAACATGTTTTAGGCACCAGCCCCGAAATTCTGGGGTCGGGGCATCATAGTTGGTATCTAAGTAATGAGGTAGAAAACCATGTAAACATTAAAAAAATAAAAATTTTATATGCTTTGATGAGTGTAACGTTTTTCATAAAATGTTATGATTGAAGGCGGGGGTTCACCAAAAAACCACTGGTCTATCCCTACATTATTACATGAGAACATAATTGTCAGGTTATTTATAGAATCATATCATCCTTTCATGAACCTACATCTATTTTTCAACCACCTCTACTGGGTGTCAAACAAACCAAATGTTCATCGACTTCACCAAGGGCCAAGTCATGTCTACTACCTTATTTACCAAGAGAAAATTTTGTATTATGTGCATAAGAGAATGTATTATAAATGCCTCTTCATATTCTTCACCTTATCTGTGACTTATCTGGCTGTAGTAAATTTATGAGAAGTTGTAGAGGTGGGTTGACCCCATGCAACCTATCTATTCCAAATTATGAGCTTTAGGGGTATGAAAGACATTATAATATGTAGTTTATAAATATCATTGTTGTCTTACAACTGTATAAGAAACAAGTCCATTATGATATCTTCAAATTGTACACCTCTCATGCCACCCTTTCAAGAAACAACTCTCTTCCACATGAGTTAGACTTTAGCAGTTTGAGGTGCATCTGTGAAAATAAAAATGGATAGTTTAAAAATGTATTTAGGATCATCCTAATCGGAAGAACTTACTTAGAAAATCACTGAAGCTGGGGGAACTGGTGAAGGGACATCGATTTGGATGTCATAAGGTAAATTACCATAAGACTACGAGAGTACGATAGAATTGTTATGACACAATTATTTTGAGGGAGGAATAATGTGACACCCCAAACCCATAATTTAATTTGGAATGAATGACCTCTTTTAATGTGAAATGTTATTTTCTTGAAAATAAAGAAAGTCAAATCAAAAGAATTAATGAAAAAAAAATGAATAGCGACACTTTAATTTATTAAAACACTGAAACATTACTTTGTAATAAGGTCTTTAGGTGACCGTTGGTTTTGGTAACTATCATAAAAGTTTATTGCCATTAATTTTTTTTATTATTATATGTATTAAATGTATATACGTATTTTAATTATTTCAAAATATTTATAGATGATTTAAATATTTTCACGGTATATTTTTTGTTAAATAATGATAGAGATTTAATTAACGATATATTTTATATTTTGAATTTAAAAATATGATAACCATGATGTTTTTTAAATGAATAAAAATTCATAAAAGTAATGTCATGTTTTAAAAGAAGTTATATTTTGAAATTTGATGGTTTGAAACTCAAAATAAATTCAATAAAATTAAATAATGAAATATATGGGAAATAATCTTATATTTATACATAAGGTAATTAATAAGTGAATTATATTATTTTAAATATGTTTAAGTTTTTTTGATAAAATGTTTGGTGAGTACCCACCCAACCTAGAGAAACCATAAAGGCCAAGCCCTCATGGCATGATCAGTCATCTCACATTGGTAACCAAACCCAAGAAGAACACATCCATAACACTTGATAAGTAGCACTTGGGCCTGTGTATATGGACAGATCAGGCATGAGCATGAGGTGAGGTAGGTCAAACACTGGTGTAGGTGTGGGTGGGACAAGGCCCATAGGTGGGGTGTTCTGTGTGTAAGAACCCTGTTGTGTGTGTGTTTGTGTCATCAGAGTGAATCCAATGGTGTCATGTAATATAAAGAGTTCTGAAAAATGATCCTATTCCAATGTTGGAAGACAATTTTTACAGGAGATCTAATCTAGGACCTCCGATCTAGCCGCGCGAGATCTCAACCGCCCCATTTGGTACAACCTTTGAACTCCACCACCACTCCTTTTTTTCCATTATTTTCATCAACCATCTGATCTAGATGCATTTGATCTCAACCGCATATCCATTTTAAGTCTCATGGTTTCCCTACGACTGTCCGATCAATCCACATTATAATCATGACCAATCATATGTTTTTAAAAACATAGAAGTCACCACAACCGTCTGATCGACCCACGAACAATATGAACCATCCATCATTTTCCACCTATACTCCCTTTATTCTTCTTCTTCCTCATGCTACACCAGTCTATGTCACCCCATCCTTTTATACTATTTCATCCTCATCCTGTCAGTCTTTCCATCGCTCTCCTTGGACCCATCCCGTTTTGTCTTGCCACATGTCCACCAAGGGTGCATTAGTTTAATGAAAACCTATTTTGTGTATCATGCATGTTTCCAATAGAATATATGTATATATATATATTATTAAACTACTAATCCATTTATGATTTTCCTTGATTATGGTTTTTGTTTTTGTCTAAATAGTTAGATTCATTTTTCTTTAGGTCCATTTGTTTATATTTTTTTTATATAACTGTAGTATATTATATATATATATGCAGTTTATATAAACTACCTATAAAAACCCATTTTTCACACTAATACCTATGGTTTTTCCTCTCCTCAACCTTCCTCCAAATTCTACTCATTTCAATCTCACCTTTGTGTCATGTAAGGGTTTATTTTGTTTTGTGTTGATTAACCTATATATACTTATATGTGTATATACATTTATATATAAATACCAAAACTATTATGTTTTGTATTTTTTTATAATGATGAATATTGGTATTTAAATAATGTAATTTATTGATATAATTCATGTAAGGGTTAATCTAGCATCGTTTTTGATATAGCAAACCCCATATAAACACATTGTGTATCTATAATTATTTGAATATATATAGATTTTAATTAAAATCTAATTTATGTTTTCATATAATTTATATTAGTTATTAAGTAATGTTTTGAAGTGTATGATACTTGTAAGGATTTATCAAACCCTATTTTTGTTTTTCAAATCCCATGTATACACTTTTTGTATACCGGGGTTTATATAATCTTCAAGTCCGAATCTATTTTTGGGTTTTCAAGTGATGATTATCAGTAATTAAATGATTTTTTGTTTCATGTAACAATTTTAAAGGGATTACTAAGAGTGGTGTTTGAGTTTCTAAACATATTCACAGACACAAGCACAAACACACACACACATGTATATATGGTTATATATATATAGTTTTTAATCCTAATAAGATTAAGTATCATTTTATATATATTTGAACAATTATTTTTAAAGGTGATCCTTATATTTATACTTATTCTATTGATTTCGATTGAAAAACACACATGTATATATATGAGTACCGCAAATACCTTTAAACATGTCTTGTTTCATTTTAAGAAGCTTTGATGGTGTTGACCTTGTTATGATTTTTTGTTTTGAAAGTTATACATTGATTTTTTCTAAAAATTTAATATAATACACATGTGATCATATCAATTGTTAATCAATCTAGGTTAAATTTAAAAAAAATACAAGTGTTTATATTTAAACATGTTTTAAATTTGTAATAAACCCTTGAATTGGATGTTTCTAATATATTTATTAATTGATTAAATGATCACAAATACAATTTTATATTGGAAAAAAAATTAAAAAAACCTTGATTTATTGTGTTTCTAAAGCTTTTAAAATAGGTCATCACCTTTTTATTACAATTAACATCACATGCATGAATCTCAATTAATAATTTGAGAATAAATGGTTGCAATTATCTTTTTTTAATACACACATATATACATACATAAGCATATACAGTGAACTGTGTTTAATTATGTACTTATACATAAATATCTCACATGAAATGCATGTTTTACATTTATAAATATTTTATTTTAACTCATGATGAATCTTTCACAATGAATTCTGTAAATTATTAATTTTTATGACTGAAACCCCCCATTTATCAGTGTATGGGTTGAACATGAATGATAACTATATTAAATTCAAAAAAATGTATTTTTTTATATTAAATGTTTACATACATGAAACATGGTTTTGAATTTAATGTTTTTTATTTTATGTGTCAAACCGTGAAAATTTTAGAGTAATGATTACATTTATTGAATGACATAATTTATTTATGAATATAGACAGTAATTGAAAAATGAAATTTATCTCTTATGATGATTTATGGATTAATAATTTAATTATTCAATATGGTATGGGGAAATTTTAATAATAGACATAATTTAATTTTTTAAAGTGGTATGTGACACTTTTAATAAGATATATACTATAATTATTCAATATGGTATGGGAAACTTTGAATAAAAGACATAATTTAATTATTCAATGTGGTATGAGACTCATTGAATAAAATACATAATTTAATAAATCAAAGTGGCATGGTACACATTGATTTAACGACTTATTATTCAAATGAGGAATGCATAAGACATATTATGGGATAGGTGAGGCCTTCTATAGAATCTCGATGCATCGGTAGGTCTCATGAGACAAACTTTGGTATTGGAATGTGGCATTGGGGAAATGATTATGTATGGTCTTGGTGTGATGCCTTAACAGAAGGATTATGATTGTCCAGCATTATGCATTCCCTAATTATGTGATTAATATTTAACCAACCATGTGATTATTCTACTACTAGAATATCCTAAGTGAATAATATTTTACTTATGATAATGATAATAAATGCACATGTCTTAATGATGTATATACTTGGAATGTATGTTTTAAAGAAAGTGTAGAATCTATTTTTAGAACATTGATATAGAAGTTAAAAATATAGTTTTCATTTCAGGAATTAATTTTTATGTGTTAAGTGAGTTATGGAATTGTTTCTTGTGTTATTCTAATAAATTATTATTACATGCGTTATTTTTTTACCTACACCCCTTCATGCTGCCCTTAATATAGTTGATCAACTCTGAACTAATATGCAACATTCCATTCATTTTTGTACAAGTATGTGTACTCGGAAATGGGGTTTATCTTTAGATTTTAAATAAATATGTAATTTCATATGTATGAGATTTCCTTAAAACCGATTACATGTAACCTTTGAAAAGTGATGATGACCTACTACATGAAATGTTGTTTCATTTTAAGAAAATGTTTTCATTTTAATACGATGTTCTCAAAAATGGAATTTCATTAATTAGTTTTAAAAACCCTTACTAGGCATTCTTGTGCCCATACTATGCCTTTAATTTATTTATACATGATTAGTATATTTTTCAGCTTTGAGTAAGAATTTTGGCAGTAGCACTATGGAGTTTATCTCGTATATTGTTGAAGATATGTATCACTTGTATCTAGTTTCCTGAACCTAGATTGGGGAGATACTTTGTGACGATATGTGATGTGTAATTTTATTATCATATTTTTATAAAAAAATGACACACCATGTCTTCGGCACCATCTCCAAACATCTGGGGTCAGGTGTCACACCAGCCATTTAAGATGCGTATTTTGATATTATTCAACTAGGGATGTTTTGAAAGGGTTTTACTCTCTCATGTAATATGTGGTTGGTGGGAAATCACTTAATGGAACATTTTATTTTTGAGGCAAGTGAGATTAGTTATAGATGATAATGTTTTGGAGATGTTGAAACATCTATACCTCTGAGGTCCATTGAGGTGCAATTGACTATTTAAGTTGAGAATCATTCCCAGTGAATGATTGGAGCACTAAGGATATGCTTAAATTGGTTATTTGATAAGTGGAATACACTGATATGATTTTGGCCTTCCAAATGATATAATCTGTGGTGGTAAAGGAGTTGATGATGTGATCATGTCTCGGGTAAGGCATACATTGGTATGAACTGTCTCAATGATTCAATTAAAAAACAATTCGGTTGAAATTCTATAGATTATGTACTGTATGTTAGGTTGAAACATGGTGGTTCTTTTGGAGATTGTAAATGAAACAAACCTATTTAAACAATATATTTTGACTTGATTTGGTTGAGTGATGTTCTATTTGTTTCCCAAAAACTTTTTGGTTTTGAGACATTTTAATGTGGGGGATAATAGTGTCTCATGTTTTTGGATAGAGTGAATTTTCTAGCGAAATTCTGAATTTTATCAGATTTTTTATGATATTTTTTTAATAAAAAACCCTTAGTTTGGACCTAATACTAATTCATAAGGGATTCAAGGATATTTCGAGGGTGTCGAGGGCTCATTCAGATCATGGAGACCTAAACTTTGAAATGGTATACTAGGCTGCATGGTTAGGAGAAACATTGCCTCCATGCTTGCACAACATCCCTAAATCATGATACATTAGAAAACTGGGTGTTGGGGACTACATAGTTTTTCTAAAACTGTGTGACCCTAGGTAAAAAACCATGTAGTACTGTATTCCACTTGGATAGAGTCTATTTACATGGGGTTTTCATAGTTTTTCCAACTATATGGCCAAATCGTGCACTCATGTGTGTGTGTGTGAAGTTTCACTTTTTCCCTCTAAATGTTTTTAGCCTAATTTTTTTCTTCCACGTACATTTGGATCCAATAGTAGCCACTCGAGATGATTCCTCCTACACACAATAAGAATTTTTTCCCTCCTTCATATGAGCTATAAATCCTTAACTATTATAAGCATCAAAAAGATTTCGGTACTATCTACACTCATCGTCCTTCCATTATTCATTTCATCCCTATGATTTTTGTGAATTTTGGAATGCTCTATTTCACCATATTTCAATAGTTTTTATCTATTTCATCAATTTCTCTCAAACTCGAACAAATCAAGCCTCAATATTGGATTAGTGGGTCATTATAAGCATTTGGCAGGTGGTATATTGATTTAATATAATATTATTTTGTTTTTTCAAATTTCATTATAATGAAAAACATAATACTTTCCCAGTGTCACATAAAAATTGTAAAAATATGTGAATTAATTTTTGTAACCTTCCATGTGATATATTTTGAGTCATATTGGCATGGTGGGCGGCTATGTCCTCATCATGAACCACCCCATTTGGGAGGGTTAATTTTTTATCCTTTATTAAATGTTTCTTTCTATTATTTGAGAATTTTTTAGGTGTGTTTTTTTATTTATGTATTAAATTTTGATGCTCAGTTGTATATAAACCACCTTGCGGTAGGTTTTTTATGAATTATGTTGGAATTAGGTTTCCTAAAGTGAACTAAAAGAATTTATTTAATATAAACGTCATTTTTTTAAACTTGGTGAAGATATCTGTCTTCAAATTGAAAATGTTATTTATTTGTTATTCCTTTCACTGATTTATGGTATGTGTGAATCCCTAGATTCTGTTGTAATCTTGACTCTTGATGTGGATTCCTTTCGTATATTGACCATTTTTATAAATATGTGGTGTGGAAAATGGGTGTTCCAATTAATGAATCCATGATTCATATGTAAATCCCTTTATTGTGTCATTTTTGTATTGTTTAAAGTAATTGATTAAATGAATTATGGATACAATGACTGATGATAGGTTTTCCTTCTACAAAACACCAAGGACAGGCTCATCGTGCTTGTGATTAGTTTCAATGAGTGATTGTGTACTCCCTTGGAGATACATTAGTATGATAGGAAGGGATCTCCATGGATTCAACTTACCTCATTATGAGCGATAATATTTCTATAAGGGAGACACATTTGAAGGGCTCTTTAGAAAGATGGCTATACCATGAAACAAGTGAAACTTGGGACCCTATGGGAGATAAAAGGTGAGAGCTTAAAGGACTAGCCTCACATTAGGATGGAAATGATACCTAAAATCCCATTCATGGATTTCATTGGATGAACTTTAATAATTGTGAGATTTTATGGGGATCCTAGTGTGATACATGAGTTCCTTGTTATGGTTCACCTCATATGGACCCAAGATTGTGGTTATTAAATTTTCGATATTACTTTTATAAAGAAGTCTAATGATGTAGATTTGATATCTAAGGGACTTTACATCGAAGCCAAATCACATGCTTGGTATTGGTTTATCTCTTTATACCTAATTATTTCTATTTTTATCACTTTCCCATTATCTTAAATGTATATGTATCCTTTGGCTTATATATTTCTATCATATTCCGAAAATGGTATGGTCGATCCAAGTGTCCTTGGTGAATATTACCAAAAATTGGTGATATATTTATTTTGAATTACTGATTTATTTTAGATAAACATACACACTACCCTTTTATATGAACAATCTAGTGTATTATTTATACCCCATTGGTGGTGTCCTATTAAGTTTATCACACACCCTACTCATGCCTACATTTCACTGGGGTACCTATATAGATATTCATGTTCATAGGTTCTTGGTTAATTTCTTGTGATTTCATGCTCATGCCAAAGAGTTAGAAGAGAAGGACTGAGCTAGAGGTTAGGATGCTTCTAGAGTTCCCCTTCAAAGATTTTATTTCCATTCGTTATTCATGTATTAAACTATATAATGTTTCATACAATTCCTCCTATATTTTAGTTTATATATAACCATCTAGACATGCTTGTAAAGTTGTTAATATTTTGAATTGGCCTCTCTTATAATCTTAATAGGTTTATCTTATATATCCTTGTAACTTATTATTTTTAATGATTCCATTGACTTATGTTGTTTAATTATTACAAAACCATTTTGTGACTCTGATATTGAGTGTCTAGTCACCACACCATACCGTCATTAGACCCCCACTGATAGTTGGAATCCGCTTTTGTTTGGGGAGACATTATTGGGGCCATGTGGTGACTATTCTGGTTACTGGTTTTATAGGAAGATGTCCTAGGATGTTAAATTTGTTTTACATATATTTACATTCAATTATAAATGTTTTTTCGATATTTATTACTAATTTAGAAGGTATAGTCTCCCCCATTCCATCATTAGACACTCACTATTTCTCAGCATCCTTTGGCCTATAGGGAGTCATGCCTGGGATTTGTGGTGTATTGAATTGGGGCATTGTTTTAGTGGATCATTGGTTGGGACATTATAAAAGAATGTCCTGTACCATTGATAAAATTCATGGGTTTTCTTATGATAACACATCAATTAATAACATCATTCTTCTTGTCACAGATACTTTAATGGGTGGTTGAGAGTGTCATCAAAGGTTTTCATCTTATATTATACATTCACTTGATGGTTTTATTTCCACATTGTTATTATATTTTCAATCATATGTAAATTATTTTCCATAACATGATAGAGATGGGTGTGTAAGAGAATGATTCACTAAAAAGATGAAATGGAACATGTTGTGCTTGAGAGGCTTGTAAGTCACACTATGTTTTATAACTAAGATTAAGGGGAGTAATGAGAGAGAGGTTTATAATACATATATGAGGTATATAAATCAATTAGTATCATTTTATAATGAAATTTTAACAATTATTTTACTTTTTTACATTCACCTTTATAATCAATTCTTTTATTTCAATTTATTTATTTATTTAACTCAAATTTCAAACTCTTGTTCATTATGTCTTTCCATTATACCCATTAACTCGAAAATGAAAATAATAATATTTTTTAGGAAATTGTGAGTTTATACCATGTATCCTTATGTGAAATGACCTGGGTTATCCACTAGGATATATTTTAGGTTTCAAAAAAATTTCATGCAAGACCCATTAAAATGTTTGATTCATTGGAACCATTTGTAACGACTTCAAATTTCGCTATGTGTATTATTAAAATAAATATTTTGTTAATAGATTAATTTTGAGGTAATACATATCATAAATTATAATTTTATGATATTAAATATAACTATTATATTTTATCATTATAATAATGCTGTTAATTTTTTTTGTATAAAATTAAGTAATTATATTAAAAAATTTATCAAGAAAGAGGAAAGAAGAATAATATGGTAGCATAAGTGACTATTATGATCCCTATTTTCAATGATTCAAAATAAGTTAGACTAAAAATGGGTTTTCTTAGATAGATAATAATTTAAATAGAAACAATTATGGAATGATAAAAATATTGTGTGAGAAAGTTTTATGCTTTGGAAAATTTCCACGAGATTCGTACTAGTGGAATCACCACTCGCGACTACTACTATAAATTAAACTATGCTTAGATATTACAAGGATATTTTGAGGTGTTTTATAAATATATTTTAGTATTATATAAATATTTAATTATTAATTAAATATGTTATTCATCAAATAAATTTTACATATTTCTTTATATTGCTTTTAAAGGAAAAAAGTTTTTATTTACTAACACCTACATAAATTAATCAGATCATTTTATTCAGGAAAATTTGTTTATTCTAAATTTGAATTTTTATGTGAATTATTTAATTAAAATAAGTATATTATATATTATTTATGTGAATAATATTTAACTAATATAATTAGTAAATGATATGAAACAAGAGTAAGAAAATTTAATTTTCTTAATTTTTTTTTGATTAAAACAATTTTCCAATTTTTTTTTCCATTTATTGAAAATTTATATTATAAAATCATTGAATTTAAAATTTCTATAAAATTTCATCATTTGTTCACTTCTAATAACAATATTATCTTATTAAGTTTTTTGGATTTTTCAAATTAAATTTATTTTTACGTTGAAGTGAAAAACATTGTTTTTACAAAAACTGTAGAATCTATAAATATATCAAGAATTAAGAATAAATTCATAACATATAAAACATTTTTTATTATAAAATTGTATTTATATAGTAAAATTATAAATTTTAAAATGTTTAAATTTATTTAAATTTTTTTTCAGGAATATAAACACTCACCTATTTTTATAATGATTTCATTTGATTTAACTTCAGTATTATTTTAATACAAAGTAGTGCACATAATTGTCATCTTGATGACATTATAAAGTATATGTGAAGTGTTGTAACCATAATTTATCATCTTAAAAAATCACATAATCATTTCATATAAACCATCAAAGGAGTTAGAAGAAAGAAAGGGTGACTCCTTTTGAAGGTGGAGATGTACAGACAACACTAGCTAGCCAGTGCTATTGGTCAAGAATATATAGTTTTACAAGATACCCAACAACTACCTGATAGAGTCACCCCAACCATATAGTAGTGTGGAAGAATTGGAAAGATCCTCCAAGGGTCTAACAACCATCTAGTGGTGGTGTACTGTGTTACTGGTTCTAGTTATAGAAGCATTCATGGTTCTATGAAGCCCACATACTACCCGATTTTGGATACTAGGAATCCATTAGAAATAGGAATGTATCTAAAAGGAGTAGTTAAATGTGTTAATAATGAAAATTATGGTAATTTTACTCTACTATAATTCACAAGAATAATCCCAGATGGTTTCTAGTCAAATTGGAGCCTTTAATATGAGTCATGTGGTATCTATGAAGATAAAACTTCTTCCGAAAAATGAGTTCAATATTGATTATATTATGAAGTTATAGATTTCTCTAAAAACACTTTGATAGTAAATCCCAACTTCACAATATCTAAAGGGATAATATACATTTCTCCAAAATATAAAATCTGATATTATAATCATTAATACAATATGTTTATGATAGGAAATGTAATAGGATTTCTCAAGAATACTACTCTCTTATCATTATATTTCATTAATGAGTTCTCACTACCAAAAATCAAGTGTCTGATTACTTACCTACCAAAATATATCAATAAGGTGGTCAAAAACCACAATTGTGATGGATGGGTTTCTTTATCACAAATAATATTAATGAACTTAAATCATTGACCTTTCATGTCAAGGGGTGGATATATATGAGCTCACACTGTGATATTTTTGAACTCTTTATCAAATATTTTAACTCTCTTGTTACTTTTTTTGTTCCATAATTTATCATAGATTCACATAATTATATAAATTTGATTCCAGATTTATTTTCACTTATTTTACATTGTTATTAAATTTGTAACTCATATAAAACATGTTAATTATTTTTCAATGTCTTTATTATTTAACAGTTTTATTTTGATTTTAATATTTATGATAAAATTAATTTTATTAAATTGGAAATTCAACCACTATAATTTTATATTTCTGGACAAAAAAATGATATCTAATGAGATATTTTCATATTTCTCTTCAATCTTATTTACAAAATTGTCACTATTTTAATTTTTTTTAAAATCTTAATCGATTTTAATGCTCGATCTTTTTGTTATGGAATCAAACACTTATTTTTGTGCTCCAAATTTTTATGGAGCCAATAATTCTTACTGAATAAATTGGATGTAAATTTATACTTGTAGTATTAGATACCATATTGGAAAAACTATAAATCATAAATATATTCCAACTAAATAATCTAAATAAAAATTTACTGCAAAATTTGTTTAGAACATTGAAATTAAAAGAAAATATATGAATCCCTTAATTTTTCATCTTGATTTAAATGAATTTAATTGTGTATATAGATGAAAAATATCTTTATAAATATTTTAATTATTATATGTCATACATAAAAGAATGAATAAATTAAATATCTTTAGATTAAATATGTATCTTTATGATGTTAAATGTTTCTCTATATATTAAAATGAATATAGTAATATCATGTTTATGAGTTTTACAAACATTAAAAATGGTATATATTTCCTTGATGATGAGTTATTAACAAAAAAATAAGTTAATAAAATACAATGGATTTCACATAGAAATTGGTATCTATATTTTATAACCATACAAGTACCTAAAGTTATAAAGGAAATGGGGGTCAAAAACTCATCAGATACCTAATAAATTATGAAATAATGATAAATTGAAAAAATAAGAAGGATTCCAATGAATTAAAATAAGTAGATAAAAATATCTTGTTCAAATATTTCAATGATTATTCATCCAAAGGTGAAGTTAAATGAATTTTTCAACTATTGAAAAACATGAATAATTCCTTTATGTAGAAGAAAATTTTTAACTGATCAAAGAAGATAAATGAAAAGATAGAAACATAAGTTACATACTATGAATGTAAGAAAAATGTCACATAAAACCAAAGTTCACCATCTAAAAAAACATTAATGAAAAAGATCATGGTTAGAAGGCCTTGAAAGTTATATCCATATATGGAACAGATGTATCTAAGGAATCAATTCCTAAAACACATTATGTGACTCATTCCACATGTGTCTTATGGAACATGTGGATAAAAAAATCTTGGTTAGTAACCCTCTTTATATTTTATCCTCCTCCTCCTCTTCATATAATTCATGTCCTCTACATTATATTTATTTCTTCGCATGTCATCTTAATTATGAATGAATAAAATATGATCATGATCAACCTGATTTGTTTCATTAATCTAATTAATTATATAAAAAACATGAAATTTTATTAAATAAATTGTTTCAATAAAAGATCAACTTAAAAAAGAAAAGGATCACCTCTTCATGGGAAAATAATATCTCTCTATGAATGTAAAAAATAAAATTTATGTTAAAAGAGTCAAATGTATAATTAGTTAATTCAAAAATCATCTTTATGAATCTATCTAAAGAGAATATAATTTTAAAAAATTGGTCTCTCCATGATATCTAAAACAATGTGTTATTATTTGTTTATCTGATCATTCAATATCCACTAAAGATTCATCCAAATGTTTTTTTATTAAAGGTTAATCTGAAGATATTTTTTTAAATTAATCTGATATAATTGTTCATTTAATTTTTATTTTTATTAGAATAATTCATGATATTGGCGGCCACAATAAATACATATTTCATCGATTAATCCAAAAATAAAACCTCAGGTTTAAAAAATATATATTCCAATATCAATATTGGCCAATATAAGTAGACCCAATTTCATTTGGGTATCAAAATATATTGTCATTGGGTTTTATTAGAAATGTTTCTTATGAGAAAAACCAAATAACATATGTGGTATTTAGATAGTGGTGTCTCAAGAAATGTTTTTTTGGAACACCTTAAATTCAATAAAATAAATAAACAAGAATAAGGCCATCTCACCTTCGATGATAACTCTAATTTTATGATAATCAGTGAAGGTACCATATGTTTTTTATATCCAAATAACAATTATTTTTTTGTAAATGTCTTGAAACAAAATCTGATAAGTATTTTCCTATTGTGTGATAGAAGATTGAAAATTTCATTCTAAAATTATTTTTGTGAGTTTTTTTAAACAAAAGGAAATATTTTATTTAATGTGTACTAGTTTCAAAATGTTTATAAAATAAATTTACAAATTTGTTCTATTAAAAAAGCTAAATAATTTAGTGAAAAAAGTTATTAATTGATATAATTTTCATTGAAACCTTTTTTATTATAACATATGATCACTTTCAAACTCAACAACAATAAACATGTATAAAGTATACGAAAATGTCATTTCAAAAATGACTTCGTTTATGAAGCCTTCCAATATGGTCTAAAGTAAAATTATCTTTTAATCCTAAAAAAATAATTTCCTCTTAAAAATATCTTGAATTAATGTATATTGAGTTTTTTGGACCCTCTCAAATTGAAATTATAGTATGTAAATGCATGACTTATAATTTTTGATGACTTTATAAGATTAAATTTGGATTATATATTATATCATAAATTAAAAGCGTGAAAATTATTTTTAATGTTTTATAAAAAATGATTAAATTGAATAAGTTTTAAATATTATTTCAATATAAATTTTTCATGGAAGATAAATTGATAATAATGAATTTTATTGTTTATAATATTTTGAATCGTATAATAATTCCTTTTATTCTCCATTAACAAATCAAATAAATTGGAAATAAAGACGTAGAATCAAATAATCGATGAAATTACATTTAATATTTTAAATGAATTAATTTTTTGAAGATATTTTTTCTTCAAATAAGTTAATTTTTTATGCTATATCATTTATCACATTCTCATAATACCATATCTAAAAAATACTATTTTTTTAGAACGATGTCAGTGGATTTTTCACCGTAGGTTGATTGTGGTGGGGGTCAACGTTTTTCAAAATAACTCACATCAGGTGCACCATTTTTTAACCTTACATTGAAATTCACAATGGCTCCCATATCCATAATTGGGTACATAAATTCATTCTGAAGGCATTCATTCAGTTGGTCTTTCAGACCTAATGATGCTTAGGAGCTCAAATTGGTCGGGAGGAGGGAGGTCAGGATCATCACAACCTTTTTAGTGGGGATAATTATTTACTAAACCATGACACTATTATAGATTTATTATCTGATGAAAATTATATTACTAATCCCGATATGCGACTAGATACCCTAAAAATAGGATCATATGTTATGTCTCCTTTTATGTAGATAGAAGGAGGTCTTATTGGTGAACCCATCAATATTTATCTATGGTTCTTCATTCATTTCCCTTTGATGGGTAACTTCTCATATCTAGAATCCATATAACTAGTCAATCTAGGGTTTTTTAACCTATAGAGGAGGTTAATATTTTGTAGATGTGATTGAGCCATTATGAGGCATTCTACATATCCTGTTGAATAAAAATAATCAAAACCCATGTAGTCAATTAAACCTATGTATTTTAACGTCATATGGAAGGGAAATATATGCGGGAACTGGGGAACCATATTTTATAGTTCAAAACTCAAGGAGGTGTCCTAAGTATCAATTTTATGATAGGAATCAGAGTTATCATAGTTAGTTTCTGCCCTTTGGACTTTCCCCAAGGTAGATACTGTTGTCTTTTAGGTAGTTATATAATTCCATGGATCAAAGATTACACACTAAGGTTACACTATATAGGGGAGATTTATGAATCCAATTTGGTGATCAATGTGACTCCATTTTCCCACATGAAATATTCTCAGTGTGAGAAAAAAGGGATATCATGTAATCAACCTTATTTAATATGGACATAGGGTTATGTGTTGGGAAAACCTATTAGATGCTTAATAGAGAGCCTGCGCCCTAGGAAAGTGTCATATATATTTTGGTTATGGCATGAATGAGAGTCATATTATTTAAATGATTTTTTAATCCCCAAGTGGATGTGGAAGGATGATTATCCCATGGGAGTTATTGGGTCCTGATGGTTATAATGTTAGAGACATTTTGAGAATTAAAATGAAGTGGATAGCCATTTGACCTCATCCCTTAGGAAGGAATCTTGTATATCATTGTTATTATTTGAATCATAGATATTATAGTTCATTTAGTTCGGGATTACACACATATGTTTCCTTTATATAGAGGAGATAAAAAATTATGATGTGGGTCGATGCTTATACACTAAGGTTTCCCTTATCTTTATAGAGTCTCTGATGTGAATTATTTAGTCATTGCAACTCCCTATGTTGACGTGAGAAATTTTTGGTGTGAGAAATAAGGGATAGAAAATAATTATTCTAACTACTTATAGATGCAGTACTCACACACTGGGGTAACCCTTTGGTGGTTTGATATAATGATCAACCTTAGGAAGGGGACCTATGTATCCTAGTTATGGTAGGAAGAAGAGTTATCATAGTTTGTTAACCAGAGTATTACACACTAAGGCTACACTTATACATATTATGGAAAATTTTATCCATTCTTGGGTGACCCACTTGACCTGGCCCATTTTTCTGGTTTACATACGTCTATTTTATGATCGACTTTCCTTGATTTTCTAATTTAATTATAGGAGGATTCATGTATGACATGTCCAAGTAAAATAAAATGATCTAGTTGACTTATCTAGAATATTCCACATAATTTGGATGTAATGTTTGAAGGTCATCACATGGCCAAGGATGACTTGTTCAGAGTACATCATAATAAATGGATGGTTGATCTTGGAATCCATCACATTATCTTAGATGATATGTTGGGTGTCATATGATCCATATTACATTCCATGGTTTCATCAAGGATGATGGATGGCATGCAGGGAGGGCGTCATGATGGTCAACGTTACATGTATGGAGGGTGATGCATGATTTCTGATGAAATGTGTTGAGGGTGTCTTGAAATCAAGTTGACATGTCTAGAGGATGTCATGACATATGGATTATGTCCCGGGAGGACACAATTATATCAAGTTGAAATGCCCTATTTCTATCATAATATTCAACATGAATGTATAAATTCCACAAAATGATTAAGACGACTTGACTGCGGGGCATCACAATCTTTGGATAGAGATCCCATAGGTCTTTGTCAGGAATGGGAGGCATGCCGGGGGGGTATGTGAATTTCATTGACATGTATAGATGAATTTGTATGATCCAAATATCATTTAAAAGAAGTGTTGCGATATTTGGGAAGCATTTTATGGTGGTGTCAGTTGATCTGGGTGGTTAACTCTATGTGAATGAGGATCAACATGTATGTTCGTCACATAAGTATCCCATATTTTTATTCATTTTCTATCCTTTATTCAATTTTCTTTAGATTTGTTATGTGTTATCTTTTTTCAAGACTCCCTTGATATTTTAGGTATGATGGATGTTTTTCATATGACCGGAGAAAATTCCCTTATGTGATCTATGAGTGATTACATGAAGAGCCCATACATGATGCTTGATCACTCATATTGTTATCTAAATCATACATTAGAGAAACATTTCTCAGTCTCTAGATCAGCTACTGTAAGAAATCCTCTATGATACCTATGTGTGTAGGTGTGAGGTTCAATGGAAATATTTTTACATTTTTGATGTTGTTGTGGAGGATTTATAGGCCTTTCTAACCTGATTATTTTCCACTTTTCAGGGTATTCATTTCTCAAATTTATGATGCAGTTTGTGGGGGGATTTTATATTATGTGTTTCACGGAATCATGTTGTAGGTCATTCTAGGTGCGTAACATGATTTTATGTGAATGTGAGACCATCTTATCAACACCACATCTAATGTACTGCATCTAATTAATTGGGTCTTTCCAACCCATGTATACATTCCAGGAGACCATCCAATTGTGGGGCTGACATGTTTAATTAATTTTGAATGATTAGGTTTCATATGGAATAGCTTTCACATGATCTGTGAAAATGTATCTAATGCCATTCATGAGACATGGGTTGCTGGTTAAGGGTGATTCACAATGTCTTGCTGAGTGAAGGAGTGTGTGTTATTAAGTTTATATCCACAAGTGGATCCCAATATTTTAGTTTTTTTTCTTTATTTTATATTTCAACGACATAAGTATCTTTTGAGCATTTATGAGTGTTGTAGAAAAAATCATTCCCCATAGGTGATGTGCCACAAGAATAACAAAAGGTCTTATTGAGATGCATAAGAATTATCATGGATGAGACCTTCGATATATTTTTAGATCCATAGGGGGAGGACAAGACTACTTGGACTTGTTCAAATCCCGTTGCATGGTGAGGGTGACATGACATCGAGATCTCACGTGGATAGACGGGAATGTCCCTATGGACCTGTGGTGTCTTGTGAACCTATTGGGGCGTGTCACTCGATATTTATGACTGAAATAAGATCATGTAATTTCCCTTTTTATTTCTTTTATATATTTCATGATGGTTGTGGGATATCATCAGGTTTTATTAGTGTTTTCGAAGACAATCACTCCACCTATCAGTGATGCATGACATGATATTTTTACTACAAGAGGCCCCTTCTATTTGGAAATTTCTCTCATATTTAATAATTATTTTTGGATAGCCTATATGACGCTTTCTAGTTAAAAATTTTAGTATCCCAAGGGTGCTTTTCTTCTATCACCTATTTATATGCGAGTATGTAGGTTGAATTTTAAAGAGGAAAAGTACATTCTAAAAGAGGTATTGAGGGATATTCTATATGCTACAAACTACGTGTAACTGTCCTCATGACCTTGCACAGGTCATGCAATCACGTTTATCCTGAATTTTCACGCAATAAACATGAACATATACACCTTATTATTCCATTTTTTGGGAGAGAAAATAATTCCCATATTCAATCATTTATTAAATTATTTATTTTTCAATGCTGATGTGGATAGTTTTAATAAATTCACTCCTTAGGAGTGATGTATGTGGGAACAAGGGATTTGTCCTGAGGAAAGTATATTCCCACTTGAAGCCTTGTTTCCATCTCTAATTGGTGTCTTGAATATCTTTTTGGTCTTCCGGGAGACTTTTTGTATTCCTTGGAATTCCCTATAAATGGTGGATTAGAGAGCGACTCATTCAACAACTACTCAATTCTCAGACCTCTTGTTCCCTAGTCATATTTCATAACCTTATCGCAAGATGGCTCTATAAGATCCCATCATGATACATCACCACGAGTCCATTTTAAGAGATACTATTAACAATACATCCTTTTCCTAGGATCCCACTCGAATAAAACCACAAATTTTTCTTTTGGAATTGTTTGATCATTGGACATGGGGATAGATGGTTGTCTTAAGGATTTAGCATGATTTGATTGATTAATCACATGATCCTATGACTATTATTCATCTCTAATTACCATGTTATGTTTAGGTGATTATGATCATCTGGTTTTATGATACCTTTAGGATATATATGATCCATGATATCTTGAGGATTTAGGCAATTCATGAGTCTTTTATGTGATTCATGAATTCTATGTTGATTCATACGATTCACATGAATATATTGGAATTTTGAGGTCTCTAAATTGAAAATATTTTATTCTATCTTCATAACATATTCCACTTTCTGTTTTTATATTTATTCAATAAATATTAATAGATCCTATGATTTGGATAATAAAAAGACCATGATTACTCAAAACCACATTGCTGACCATCGATACCATGTAAATTATGATAAAGAGGGTTTGAAACCACTTATTCATTTCATGTTTATGAATAATACTTAATCACACTAGCTTCCCCTATATGAGTTTAGCTTTTTGGTATAAATTTCCATTCCTTCTCTGGACTACAATCTCTCATCTTGTTGGGTTTAAATCTCTCTTAACTCTGTTTGGAAGTCAATTTTTGGATATGGCTGACTGGTTGCTGCATTATGTGAGGGATTATATTATATGTTTTAAAAACCCCCTGGGGTATAGAGGGATTTTATTTTTCTTACCATACCACCACTAAGATCTATTCAAGTATATATGTTGCTTCTATGAAAATCTCGGGAAATATATAGAGCTTATAATTAGATCTCCATTTTTTTGGAATCTTTTCTGAAGAATTGGTGAGTAAATTATGGTTCAATAAAATATTCTTAGATTTTGTCAACCAGTTATATTCCTTCAATGTATATGAAGTAGTATGGATTTTCCAATTTATTATTTATCGCCAGCCCAATCTTTTTCGAGAGCTATTTATCCATTAGTGTCACTACAACAACTCATTTCATATGTCCCATAGTGAGGTGGGAATAAACCTATGGGGTATCTACCAACTTGGTGGGATACTCCATCTAAGAGAGTTTTGTGATGATTTCCATCCTTCCACAGATGTCTATGATGAAATTTTGCAGACTCCAATATTGGTGAGGGAGATTTTCATCATTGTGAATGAGAATTTAGGAAATGAGATGACTACTTTAGTTGAGACTCTCCATCATAGGGATGAAGTAGATGAAGTGCAGAGAGTGGTAATTTAGTGTTAAGTTATTTTTTATCGCCATACTCTTTCTATATTGGCCAGATCAGCTGATCAACTATTATGATAGTTTGAAAGATTATATGTATTCTATTTTTGATGATATTCTTAGAGATAATCTGAAGTGTGATTATTCCATAGATTGTACACTATTTATGAATGGATTTTTTTGTCCTTTCATATTAATATCTAGTTTTCTTTCATTCATGATGTTAATTTAACCTCACTGATCTAATATTATAGTAATTTACAATGCTACCCTTCTTTTGTATCATAATAAATAAATTCAAATTTCTGAGTCTGAAAATCTGAATCATAAAAAATTATTATCAAGAAGTTATCAGGAATTAAAAAAAATTCATGAGGTTCCCCCTTGATTTTTCAGTTATAGTCATCTTGATATTAACTATATTGAAAAAGAAAAATTGGGTATAATATATTTTTTGATGAGAGAGTGATATATATTTTTCAGAAGCCAATAGGCCTAGCATGGGTAGCTAAATTTTTTCAAAATCCATATGGTGGGCCTTACATGATTTCTCATTCTTGGAGACTAAATTATTATAGTTCCATAGTTTAAGGTCTTTTAAATCAAAACATATAATGTTTTAGTGCAGGGTCTTTTAGATCAAACCTTTAATCATTTTAGTTTAACATCAATTATCTTGTACCTTTTATCATGTTTGTTTAGGGTCTTTTATCACACACCTTTTATCATTGTAGTTTAGGATTTTTTAGCTCGAAACTTCTATCACTGTAGCTTAGTGTATTTTAGCTCTAACCATCTCTGGATGTAGTTTATTGTATTTTAGATCAGAAATTCTATCATTGTGTTTTTTTCCTTCTTGCTCAATCATTATATTGTTGTATTTTAGGGTATTTTAGATCAAACCTTATATCAATGTTTTTTTAAGTTCTTTTATCTTAGATCTTATATCATTGTAGTTTGGGTTCTCTTAGGTTGAACCATCTATCGATAATGATTAAGGTATTTTAGCTTATATTGAAGGATTATATGCAGTTTAAATACATTATATCAATACATGATTGATGACCATGGAACATGGTGCATACATGGGAAGAATGAATCAAAACACACTTGCGTGCTATGTTCTGCCATTCCATTTTTGGGGATCACAAGGATTGTATATCCTTTTCTATAATGAATAGATTCCTCTATTTTGAAAGTCAAAACCCTTATATGTTGGTATCATTTTCAAACAGAGGAATCTCCACTATTTTCTGAGGGTCATGGATGATTTATGGGTGTAATATTGGTTGAGGGAGAACAAATTACTAATCTAGGCCCACATAGAATGTTGTAATATCGATGATATAATTCATAATCTGAACGATTTTTATAGTGAATATGGGATAAGAAATACATGATGGGGATGAAGCATAACACCCTGAGGTTCTAGATTCTAACCTATTGTTTCTCGGGACCATAATGTTTAGAGTTCCTTTCTTACAGGGAGGAGATTCCTTAAGTTGGTAGGGAAAGGCCCTTATGCATCAATATCATGGTCCATAAATTATTCTATACACCCTTTTACTAGGGTCATGAAAGATTTTTGAAAACACAAATGTCAAGATGATGTGGTCAAATATGGAGAAAAGCTATCCATGAAGGGTTATGGCACCCTAGGGTAGATCAAATCATAATTGTGAAGCTCGAGCCCTATTCCATGTGGTTTTGAATCATGATGTGTGTAAAATAAAAGGCTCATGAATGGAGTGTCACATACCTACATTGAAAAATGGTACACAAAATGGTGAATTTTTTTTGAGGATGTTGAATCCACTTTTATTTTCTGGTATGGGGATTTTAAATCATGGTCCAAAGTGTACAAGTCAAGAGGATGATATGGGTAATCATACTGGAAATACATTAGAACACACTGAGGTGATGAGTTCTTCTGTGGTGACATTAGGGATTATAATAATTAGAAAGTTATTTTTGTATAGTGACATATTTGGTTGATGACCATAGGAACTTTTTTGGGATTCATAAGCATACATGAATATTAAAACACAGGGTCCCCTAAAGCCATGTATCCTTTCCAAAGTGCCATGGAAGGTTTACGATGATTAGAGGTTCTCAAATTATAAAGCATGATTTTTGGAAAGTATAATATCCATGAAGGGTTATATCACCCTAAAATTTTGATCATTTCCTAGAAAAATTATTCTCATGGTGAGGAGACACGAACTATCATTATTGAAACTTTTTCATGAACCACAAGGTCCAAAAATCATAACCTAGATTTTATTAGGGCAATAGTGTAGACCATATGAGATTGAAGAATTATCTATTTTCACTCTAATTGTTTCATAAAATCTTTATAAATTTATTTTAGTGGGTAGAGAGTTTAATTTTTCTAAGGCTATCCTTTTCAGGTTTTCAACCTGAAATATTTTTCACATCTTTTTCTTACTGGTTAAGGTCTTGTTATTTGGACCATTATGGGCTAGAGTATAAGGTTGTTCATATTTCATCATAGTGTAGGTAGTATATATTCAAGAAGCACTTGGACCTAATATGGTGAATGATGCACAAGATCCCAATTAGGATATCTATGGTCAGGAGCACTCGATCATCTTTTTGAGAGGGCGATGAAAATGTTTTAAATCATGGATCAAGGTTCTCAGGTCATGAAAATGGTATGGGAAAATCATACTAGGGATTAACCATAATTCCCTTCAGTGGTGAGTTCCTCCATGATATATTTAGGAACACAAGGATTATAAATCCATACTTACAAAACCAAGATCTCTTTGGTTGGTAGGTATGATCCCTTTCACATCAATAGCATGGTCAAAAAAAGAGATCCATTTTCTATTACAAGGGCCATGAATGGTTTTCCAAAACAATATGTGCTTAAGACATGAAGTGCAATTTGTAAATTGAAAATATTAAAATATTGCAGAACCACTTTGTGCTCTAGTTGACTGGGGTATGGATCTTGTGGTCTATTGATGATGGATTATAATGAATGATGGTTTTACTGCCTATTGTCATGTAAAAGGTATGTAATAGATTCCATATAGTTTAATATCATGTGGTAAAAAAAATTCCTTTCAGTTTAATGTCATGCAGTAAGGACGTATTTGTTGTGCAGTTTTAATGTCATGTGACTAGGAAATGTTTTTTGTAGTTTAATCATAATTAATTAAGGATGTGGGAAGATACATTAAAAATTGTGTAAGTTATATTACAAGAACAAGAATTCCTCACGTAGATATGACTCATAATTTGGTAAAATAGTCTTGTATGACTCAACCCTTATGAATTTTAGGTGAATATTTTTATCAATTGTTGTATTTAGGCCTAATATTAGAGATCTTTATGTCACTATGTATCCTATGATGACATAAATCAAGCTATACATAGTTCTTAAATTGGAAACTCTCTATGCAGGTCTGTATTGTATGCATTGGTGGACATTGTTTCTATTGATTGTTATAGTTGGGATATGGATTTGAGATTTGGATATCACTACATATCAAGTGATTACATGAATCATTCCACACATAGATATAAAAGAACATTATGGTTTAACATAATGTGGAGGGTATGTAGGCTTAATTACATAAAAAGGGCATTGTGGATAGAACCAAAAATATAAATATTGTAATGACTAAATATACTATTGTAATAGGAATCCAACCATACATAGTTCTTGGAAGAAAATACAGTACCTCAAATGTGGGAAAGAGAACTGCTTGGGTTTATCAGCCCTAATAAGAAATCATTGATAAAATGGGGTCTTTTATAAGTGCTATAAAAGCACTGATATATTTATGCTTTATTATCGCTACTATAAGTGCAGATTAATGCTCATCTCTATTAGTTCTAACAAAAAGTGATGATAAAAATGAGACTTTATCAGTGCTAAAAATAGTGCTGATAAATGTTTTTAATAGAAAAAATTAATAATTTATATAAAAATATTTTAATTATATTCAAAAATATTGTTTATATTTATATAATAAAAAAAGAAAGAATGTTTATTATGTTTATGACTTATTTATGTTTATTATGGTTATTAGTCTTAGTTATATCTTTATTATATATTTATTATACTATATATATGTTTATAATATTATATATAAATACCTTTCAATATATATATATATACAAATACTTATTATATATATCTATACTGAAATAAATTTATTTTTCTGAATTGATGTGTCAACTGATGCATAATGGGCATTCATATGCATCTCAAGAATATGTTAATTGTTTTACCTAATGTGGGACATATATATATATATATTATATTACTATACTTTTTTCATTCCTTCATTTTCTATGTATATGAATCTTTATGTTCTTATAAATAATTGAAATCACAATAAATATATTTAAATAACCAATTAATGTATTTAGTATATTTAAAAATATAAATTTTTAGTTATATATAATTATATACCTTTTAAATATATTATATATAATTATAATTATATATAAAAAATTAAGTATATATATGTTTATATAATTATAAAATTTCAAAATATTTTTTTGAAATGATAAATATATATTTATTAATGCCTTTCAAAGATATTTATTTATAAATATATGTCTTTAATGAATATATACACATACACACACATATATATATATATACTTAAGAAATTAAAATTAAAATTAATATATCAATATATATATATATATATTTGTAATTTAAATTATTAAATTATATATATATATAATTATAATTTATACACATACACAGACATAAATAAATACATAAATAAAAATATTTATATATTAATAATTATAATTTAAATTATAAATTATAATTAATATATTAAATATATATATTTTTAATATTATAAATTTAATAAATATATTCGATATAATTTTATAATTATGAATAAATGTATGTTTTATCAGTGGTTTTAAATTTAGTGCTGATAAAACGTACATTTATCAGCGCTTTATACTACTGATGATAAATGTTTTCAACCGATTTTATAAATGATCCCTAATAGAGCCCCCTTCCTTCTGCACCCCCAAGATATCGTAGAAGCCTAATGATGTGCAACCTGATCCTCCTCCTCCAACTTATCCACCGACACGGCTATAGGCTTTTCCTCATCCTCCTCCGTCTCCTCCTCCATTTCCTCTACTGCAATAAACATCCTCTTGCTCCTCCACTGTCGTTGCCACCTCCTCATCCTCCTCTGTCATCACTGCCACCTCTTTCTTCCCCTCTTTCGCCATTGCAGCCACCACTTCTTCTGCCACTGCCTTCACCGGTGCCTCTACCGTTGACACCATAACCTCTTATCCCACTACTACTTCCAGTAAAGGTACTATACCTTCTATAGTGTCTTCATTTCTTCTTCTTCTTCTTCATGAAATAATAATAGCCTCCATTTTTTGGTTTTTATCTTGGTTTGGTTGTTCTAGATATTGTTTCATATTTATTCCCAGGGTTTTGTAACATAATATTGTGGTATTTAGATACATATTTAGTGTATAAGTGATTTTGGGGTCACTGTGATCTTTCGGGGTCAAAATGGAATAAGATCCCAAGTTTAATAGTTAACTGACATGGTCAAGAAAACTATTTAGACCCAATGTAGTTGGGTCTATATCCATTGTGATGGTTCATTTATGGTTAGTGCATCGTTATATAACACATGTGGTCAATCCATGGAAAATTATTCTTCCCCTAGATTTTTAGATTTGGATCCCTTGCATTTTTCATTAATCTCGAAGGTTCATACCATTGATGTGTAGTTGAATAATAGAGTTTTATGGCGGTTTGAAATTGGTAGGTGATGTTTAAATTAATTATGCAGGCCCTCTGGTGTGGTCTTGTGTATTGAAATGTTGGTTTTATGTTATAGAAAATTTTATTTTTTAGATGAAAAAGTTGATTTTGGTGTTCATAAAATGTTTTGAAATGGTAGTATTCTGCTTCATTTTTAATTGGGAGATTATTTTTTTAAAAAAAATTATTTAATGTGTCTTGGTTTTTAAAAATAATAATAATGGATTCTTTGAGGATAAATTTTTATTATAATAATGTTTATAAAATGTTTTTGATTTTATTATGGAAATTAAAAAACTAATATAAATTTATAGAATGGTTTTTGAAATGATTTAATTTTATTAAAATAATTAGATGTTGAAGTGGGTTTTTATTTTGCTGTAAAATTAATTTTTTTTAAATAAAGTGTGCGATTTGGGTGAAGAGATTCATTATACACATTTTAAATGTGGAAATCTTAAATAAATTGATTTTTGTGTTTTTTCAAATTTTAGTGGAGCATTTTTACAATGGTATGGATTGTTTTCAAAGAGTGTGTGTCTTTAAAAATAATTTATTTGGAACTTTTATAGAAGGGGTGTTGTTTAAAGAAGAGTGAACATATTTAAAGACTATTTTGTATGTTTTGGGCTTAATAAATTTTATGCATTTGATTTATTTACTTGGTGTTCATTATGATTAGTTGTTTTAGATTGTGAAACATGAATGGGATAATTACATATTTACTATGTGGTATTTAACCCTATTAGTAATGTCTTGAGAAGGTGTGAAGAAACATCCCCTATGGTTAATTGTTTTAATGAATAGGTATATGTATTTGGGTTGTTGGATTTACCAATACGTCAATTGGGGTGGTGAATCTAGATCACCCTTTTCCAAAGGGTTTCTTAAATTTAAATTTTTTCATTCCATGGTGATTAAATCTATCTAAAGGTTTTGAAGTGGTTAGATTATTTTCTTGAATCCATTGAGTGGAATTGCCCAAAATGGTTTGGGGTGGTTGTTTATTTTGGAATCTATGCTTGTTGAGTTGGAATATGTTTAGGCTTTGAAGAAAAGTTTATTGTATGTATTCCTTATTTTTTTGGTTCCTCTTACATGAGAGTTTTTTTATAGAGGTCGTGAATATTCTTTAGGGTCTACATATTAATTAGAAGGAGTTGTAGAAGAAACCCTGTCATAAATATGGATTGCCTCAATTATGTTGGAAAATACTCCAATAATGAAATTTAATCCCACAATATCCATTATCGGTGTGGTAAATAAGTATTATATAATCATTTCCTATGTTATTAAAGATTAAGAAAAACTATAATATGTGTTTGGGTTTGAATGAAATATTGTCCAATAGAGGAATCCTAAAAAATTGGGATGTAGGTTAGGGAAATAACATATAAGAGTGACATGATTTACTTGTTTGTATAGTTACATGAGGGGGTAAGTCTAAGGGAATTTCAATTCTAGTAGAATAGAAGAAATTGAAAAAATTATGCCACCATGAATTGGGAACATCATGTAGCATGTTAGGCATGGGGAGGGAACCCAATAAATGAAGATCTTACATAATGTAAATTATGGTTGTAAAGTTAGGACTGAAGTTTGTATTGTTTAACATAATGTATAAAGTGTCTTTCTTAGGAATTATGTTTTTGTGGAAATTCCTACGTGGCACTTTTAAAATGATTCATTTTTTTGAAATGCTTCTTAAAACATTATATGTGTTAAATACAACAATTTTGGGTTTTATATAGGCTTACATGGTAAAAATGAATTGGTGTTTTCAGAAAAGATGCTTGGAACTAATTTGTTTCATTTAAAAAGACTGTTATTTTAAATTGAAATATGTGTAAATATTTGAGTTTTTAACAGTATTTCAATTGTTATTTTTAATGGAATTTAAACAGTTATTTTTAAAGAGTGTGATTTTTTTATAAATAGTTTTAATGGGATTTCAACTATGTAAATGAATTTTCTAAATTATCACATTGTTATTTTAAATTTTTTTAAAAAAGTTTGCCTTATTTTATACTTGGTTAATTTTTATACAATGTTTTTTGTATTTATTTTTTAAAATATTATTATCACTGAATCAAATAAGATTGATATGAATAAATAATGGATGGATTCCAATCATCTGAAAAAAGAGTATAAAAAAGGAGTGAAAGAGTTCAACATGATTGGGAACTATCATGTATAAGATCATTATCAAATACTTTGTTTGTGTTTACACTATTTTTATTCAAGAAATGTTAGTCTATAGTAGTTATAAGAACACTTGATCTATTATCGAATATATTGGAGTTATAAATGTTGGAATAAACACGCAGAAAAGAGAATGTATCTAGTGATTGTGATGAAACTATGTTTTATGGATCATTTCATATGATTATATGTGTGTACTATATAGAAGACACTATCGAGGATGTGATTACATATGTGCATGATGATGAAGATCGTATTAAGGAAACAACAAGGGTATTTGAGGATGAACTTTGTGATTGAAAAAAATTGTTTGAGTAGTTAAATTGTTGTGAAAAGATGCCATTGTATGATAGTTGCACTAAATATATAGCATTTTCAGCTATGCTGAAGCTGTATAATTTGAAAGAAGGAGATAGATAGATTGAAACCAGTTTTATGGAATTATGTCCTCTTTTGAATAACATTCTCTCAATAGATAATTAACTCCCGAGATGAACATACAATGCCAAATGAATGCTATTCTCAATGAATATGATATCTGAAAGAATGCACATCTTCCCAAATGACTATATACTGTTTCTCAAGGACCAAAAAATACTTAGATAATGCCCAAAGTGTGGTGCTTCTTGATATGATAAAGATAAATATGGTCTTATGAAAGTCACATGGTACATTCCAATCATTCCATGGTTTAGGCACTTATATGGAAGTGAGGTGAATACTGGGCAATTGATGCGGCACATAGATAGAATAAATAAATATGGAAAACTACAGAACCTAGAAGAATCTCTTTAGTGGAAGTGAATTTATCATGATTATCTTGATTTTGTAAAAAAGATGAGTAAACTTAATCTTTTGTTATCTTTAAATGGATTGAATCCTTTTGGTTTACAAAGTAGAACTCAGAGTACATGGTCGGTTATGTTGGTAAATTATAAATTTCCACAATGGTTAAGCATGAAATGAAAACACATTATGTTATCTATACTTATATCGTGACTAAAACAACTGGGTAATGATATTGATGTTTATTCATCCCCATTGATCAAGGATTTGAAATTATTGTGGGATTCAGGTGTTATGATGTATGATGCTTTCAAAAATGATGATTTCATAATGAGAGCCATGTTGTACGGTATGATACATGACTTTTATCCTTATATAAATTATTATGGATATATAATTAAAGGAACTCTTGGGTGTCCTATCTGTGAACAAGGTACACAATCAATTAGGTTGAAACATTAATCAAAAACTATCTCTCAAGGTCATCAAATACTTCTACCCTAATGACATAAGTACAGATATTGAATGACATCATCTTATACAAGTTCAGAAGAATGTACACCACCATCTCCACTAATAAGGGATTAAATTTTTTAAAAATTTAATTATTTTGAAATAGATTTTGGTAAACCATTTTTTAAAAACCATATGAAAACCGATTGGAAAAAAGAAATCTGTTTTTTTAATTACCATAATGGAATTTTCTACATGTTAGACATTTTCTTGATGTTATGCATGATGGAAAATATATATGTGATAGTGTCATCAATATGTTTCTAAATTCACCCATCAAAACAGAGGATGGATTTAAGGCTAGGTTAGACATGGTTGACATGGGAATACTAGAATATTTGACAGCAATGAAGGGGGAAAATGAACATTTCTTCTTCCTATTTCTTTCACACTTTCCAAGAAGGAGAGGTATCAGTTTTCAACTTCTTGAATTATTTAAAAGCTCTAGTGGGGTATTCATCAAATATCAAGAACGTTATTTCAATGCATGATTTAATGTTAAACGTTCTGAAATCACATGAATTCCATGTTTTTATGCAAGATCTAATTACTATAAATTTACATTGCATTTTCCCCAAGAATGTCCATCTTACATTAATGATGATCCATTTCTTATTCAAATATATATGAAGAAAATTTACAGATCCAGTGAAATTGTTGACTATGGAAAGACAAATTGTCATCATATTATGTGAATTAGAAAAAATTATCCCATAAAAATTATTTGATATGATGGTTTATTTGATGGTTTACTTGGTGAGAGAGATTCAGCTATATAGTCATGTGCACTATAAATGGAGGTACCCCATTGAACAATATATGATGATTTAGAATGGTGTTGGAACTAGAATGTGAATCCATGTAATTCACTAAATTATGTCTAACATGATCTCGGAGTGTAGGTTATTCTGAAAGATTCGATTTGACTGGTCATGGAGCCTGAATGGATTTACATATCAAAATTTATGACCGTTTGAAGTTAGGATGCTGTAAATGGCCATCCAAGATGGTTTTCTGGAAAAGTATGGATTTGTATGCAAAAATGGAATCTTGCGAGAAAAATAGATTTGAGCACAAAAGTAGAACATAATTTTATGTGCACCGACATTCAATGTTTTGCCTATAAATACAAGTGTACCCCCATCTTCTAGTGGTCCCCCAGAGGTTGCTCACCATTCTAATGTTGGTAAGTTTTTATTTTCTACACCTGGGTACAAAACCCCCCATCTTGCGTGTAAAACATCAGTTTTTCACACAAATGTGCTTATATGCCCAATATTGCGCTCAAAAAAATATTTTTGCATGAAATAATGCCATTGTGCCATTTTTCCATTCACCAATACTGAACCTATCCAATTGCACACATACCTTTCCTATTGCATTTATATCTCCCATTTTTATGCTCAATTCCATCCTTATTGTACGTAGAGCTCCCCTATTGTGCAAAAATATTTTATATTATGCACACACCTTCCCTATTGCATGCTATCCTTCATTCTTACACACAACCTATCCTACATATAGTTCCTTATATGTGAAATTGTATGTAGGCTATTCCTATAGGTCCCTTCTCTTCCATCACTGACCCCCATAAAAAATGGAGAGTTACACTGTGAGCTTTTTGGGTGAGGATGTCAGCATTTTCCATTGAACCCTTATGCGCACCCACCCTCCACCAATGAGATACCATGATTTAAGATACTATTCCACACTCCATGAAATACCTTGAGTCGACATATTCTTGTTTGTTCATTTCCCATGTCGTGAGTTGAAATTCTCATCATCAACACCCGAGTACCTTGAGTCAAACCATTCCTCAAGAAACTCATCCCAACCCTATCAACTGATTCCTATGCTAGGATCGACTAGAAAGGGATGCTCTTGTGTAAGTCCCGAAACTGATAATTGATAGGCGCCTTATGCCTAATAGTCATCACTACATGACTATAAACTATAGTACACCCTATCATTCAATAATAAGATGCCTTTTGTTTCGAGTAAGAGATGTCTTATGTGAGAATCATAAGATACCTCATGTCATGATTACAGTGGTGTGATTTCATGAGCGTTAAAATATGTTCAAACATTTCATCAATCCACCTCACACATTGAGTGTCCTTCATTCAGATCTTCATCCTCTTTCTTTTCTAAATGTACCCCTTAACTGCCTAGTCCCATGCCGCCTCAGCTCACCTACTGTTCTAGGAAAATGCCTTGAATGACTCTGGATGACACATCGATTCAGGTACTGTGTTTAGAAAATGGTTAACAGTCAGCCCTCACTTATTTTCCCCCATTTTAGGCTAACACGATATGGATGTTGTGTTTCAAACACAGTAAATAGTTATCCTCTATCGTCATGCCACCCCCATTGCATTCCGAATGTCGGGCATATGATTCACACTTATCATCTCGCTTTGTTCGGACTGTTTCCAAAGGCCGTGGAGTCATCCCTCTTGTACACTTGCGCATAGGTTTTGGCCGAAATTATAGCCTCAACCCACCCATCAGTTGGGATTCCCTCATGGCCAGACATGAGAAAGACATTACAAGAAGCTCACATGCCTTAACACCATCCACCATTTATAATCCATAGAAGCACCCGGGAATCTCCCATGTATAAGCCCCATCCACAGTGGACGCTACTTACCAGCACCCAATAATCTCCCATACATAAGCCCAATCAACCATTCCCACTCCTTAGTGACACCCGGGTAGCTTCCATGTGTAAGCCTCACACATCATTTCCACTCCTTAGTGGTACCAAATCATGATAAAATCTATTTATACTTCTCATAGACATGTTAACATGGACCCCTCATTGGATAACTCCATGACATTCCCTCACCACAGAATTTTCGGTGCCTTCCCTTCACCAAGGATTAAAGTGTGCTGGTTATTAAGTCCTAGGGGTGCTGAGTGAACCTGCCTCATCCGAGCTATAGGATGTTAAACTATCAAGCATAATCATTCTCAGAACATGATGTTAAACTGTGGCCTCACCCTAACCACTCTATGTGGGGCACCCCATCTCAGGCATTCTTTACACCCGCTCGTCTCCACCGGAGTGAGGTATTCCTCACACCAAAGGAGATAATCTTTTCTTGAGCGGTGCCTATTTATAGGGAAGGGAAACCATCTTGTTGTAGGCCCCTATCCTTTATTGTAGAGGGTAGCATCCCTGTTCTCCTCACATCTTCGATGCCAAATACCAGGGGAGAGATGGGCACTGAGACCTCTGTTATCCCATCCCTCTCCCTTTGGGCTTTGTCATCTTCAGGGCTCCATCCTAAAGTCCCAATATCCATATCCTTGTTTCATTTTTGGGCTGCTAACCATGCATAAGCCCATGTTTCCTTTTTTGGATTCAAACAACGTGTAAGATGTTGTTACGTTTTGGGGCTTCTAACCACCTATAATACCCATTTCACTTCCCCCATACTCACCTTTCATGATGTGATCATCAGGTCTTTTCTACCTCTTGTTTCTAACACTGATAATGACTCACACGGTCTTAGAGTAAGCATTGACCACATAATCCTTCATGGGTCACCATATCATGTAAGCCCCACCACCCACTCTGAACTATGTGGACTTTGATCAATTTAAAGGTAGGGTACATAGGAAGCCTTCTTGAGGTTCAAGGCTGACACCTATTGGTCCAGACCCCCTTCATGTCGGTTCACCAACACCCTTTCTGAACAACATGGACTTTGATATGTGCCAATTCAAGGTACATAGGAATCCTTCCTGAGGTTCAAGAGCCACACTTATTAGTCCCAACCCCCTTAACATCGGTTCTCCAAAACAAATTCTGAACTATGTGGAATTTGATCCATGCCAAGGTAATGTACGTAGGATTCCTCACTGAGGTTCAAGCCCCACACCTATTTTAGCATCCTCCCTTCACATAGATCAATCCTCGTCTCATATGATGTTAAACTATACACCCCTTGCATCTGGTAAGACGTTAAACTGTACCCATTCAAACTATGTGGGATTTGACCATTGTCTCCCCGACGATGTACATAAGAAGCCTCCCTAAGGTCCAACCCCAATCAGCGGTAAGACATTGTGAACCCCAACTAGTGGTAAGATACTGTCAACCCCAATCAGTGGTAAGCTGTTGTGAACCCCAGTCAGCGGTAATCCATTTTCAACCCTAATCAGCGGTTTGTCGTTGTGAACCTCAATCTGTGGTAAGCCGTTGAAAACCTAGTCAATAGTAAGCTGTTGTCTTCACCAATCAACTGTTAGCTGTTTCGACCCCAATTACAGAAACCCATTATTTTTCCAACTCAACATTAATCCATTGTAGTCCAATTAATTGGGGCCCACATCTTTGGTCCACCCCTCGAGCGTCAGACCAACCACAAGCTTCTAACCATGCATAATCCCCATCATGACATCAGTTTTGTCATTTTATGTGTACAACCTATTCTATACCCCCATACTGAACTGTGTAGACTTTGATTCCCTTCTGCAGGGATATGTAGGAAGACTCTCTGAGGTTCACAACCATCACTGATGTCTGATCCTGGCCTTTCCCTTGGGCCTATGTGATTTAGTAAGGACATGTCCCAACCCAGAGGTTCCACTTCCTACAGCTCGCATCCATGCATCCATTCTCATAGGCCACATCCTCAAGTGTCCCATCGTCTCACCAAACTATGATTAATTTTATTCTCTGCAACATGGATACATAGGAAGTCTCTTTGAGGCTCAAGACTAACATCACTATCATCCTCATGTCAGTCTGATATCAATTCCCCCAATACTTCATTCAATTCTTCATCATCCTTCCTGATTCTTACCTGGGCCGCCACATCCTGGTGAGATCATGTCACCCAATTTCTCACTGATCCTAGTAGAATCTATTTAACTAACCACATGTTAGTCCTAGAACCATTTTTCCCTCCTGGGGTTGCACCCACCTTATCTAGTCCTGTTAGTGTTTGGATCAGTCTGTTCCATCTCCACTAGACTTTTAAAGGGTGGCGTACCCTATGTTAAACAAGGGAAGATGAGGAAAACTTCAGAGACATGCTTATGGAATATAATTCTCCTCATTCTACATGGGATACCTTGAGATTCCACGCCCTCGATAATCCCTATCATTATGGGAAGAAACCCAGATGTGCCAGTATTGTAGCATCCAGACACACCAGTGATGTCCAACATGACTACTCCCCCGACCAAAGTTTACATCCCTAACTGAACTCCTTGGAATGCCCTGAAAAAATAAGTGTAATTAGCTTTCATCCATTAAAACATGGCACTAAGAACAATTTCATGAATAACATCTTAATCTATAAGGGAGACCCAGGCTAGGTAGAATGCTCCATGGTGGAATCCATGGAAGGAGAGACCAACATACCATCATCCAATTTTGATCAAGGATCAAACATCTCAAAATAAGCAATAGATGCATCCCGCCCTTGGAAAGCAGGAATGTTGGTAAATAACTGTGTGTCCTCCTCCGAATAAAAGATGGATGCATACCCCAACGAAAGTGTTCGAAACAAAAGGGTATGTCAAAAATTGAAGTCATACAGAGGGTAGTATTACAGAGTGATATATTGTTGAGGAAACCATAAAATTCTGTACTGAATACCTGTATAGTGTGAAAAGCATTGATCTAATGAAATATCATAACACTTGGTGAATTTAGGGTGGAGGAATTTCTAGAAATGAGGTTGTCACAATCAATATTATAGATCAGGAGAAGGCATACCTTTAAGTTTTTAATAATAGTTAAGATGTCTACCCATATGATGAAATCCACAAATAAATTTTTAGGTATTGAAATATGTCAAGGGATGAAAATGGATATCAAATAAACATAATCAAAAATTTATAGGATGGTTTCAGTACCATTTTTATAAGTATTCAGATGAAAATCCAAACTCAATTTCAGAACAACTTTGAGGGATATCCATATGACCACGTGGGTAAGTATTATCTTACAGTTCTTATTTAATTAATGGTTATACATTCTATACTAATGAACATGATGAAGACTGTACCAGAAAAATAGTTAATTTACACTTGTGGCTGAAGAAATTCAGGTTCTTATGGATAAGGAAACAAATCCAATTTACGTGAATAGGTCATACTTTGGAATCATAAAAAAATATGGAAGTTAGATTATATGAAATTCCGAGTGCCGATTTCTCAATTAATGTGGTTTGATAATAGAAGTGATATTAAAATAGATGATTTAGTATTTTTGAAATTTGATTTCAATAAGTAAGGGTATAAAGATGAACCGTTTATAATGGGATCATAGGCAATACAAGTATTTTATGTTTCAGATCCCACAAACCAAAACTGGTCAATTTTTCTAATATCGACCAAAACCACTGAATATTCAGATAAAAATAAAATTGAGGATGACCCTTTCAGATAGACACCACAATCATTTCACAACGATCCAAGTGTAGGCAGAATATTGTATGTTAGAGGAGACCACAATGAAGGGATTTCGATAGTTGATAAAGGGGTTAAATCCCTTCAACCTTTAAAAAAAGGAGAGTTCAATAATCAGGTTATATTTTATTATAATATAAATCATGTTAATTTATTTTTATATCTGTTCACTGGTGATTTTTTGTTATCTAAATTAAATTTTATTACAATTTTTCTAATAATGACTTCTCCACGTGATGATACTCCCAATCCCCACAAACAATAGGTTTCCCAAACTGTTGTTTCTCATAGTGGGGATGAACCACGTGTTCCTCAACCTATTGTTGCTCCCTGTGCAGAGGTACAACCACCATCTTCACATGATGATGTTATCCCCCTGGAGATAGAGGAACATATTAAGGATGGTGGATCTAAGGAAATGAATAGTGACGAAACACTGGTGCTGTAGAAAAAATCGGAGCGTCTTAGTTTGAAGGCAATAGAAAAAATCATTAAGGCTAAAGAGAAAGGCATAAAATATGAGATGGGATGGAATAAGTTGGGCCAACATGTTAACCCCAACAAAGACATGTTCTATAGTTACATAATAATCTTCACTCAACAATGCGTATAGATTGATGTAACTTCATGGAACCTTGTTGTGGATGAGATTGAGACACTAATTTTGGGAGATATTATGATAACATTATTATACCATTTTTTAATTTACTAAAAATTAAAGTGAATAATTTACTTACACATCATCATCTTTTGCAGAGTGTATTTATAGTAGATGAACCACAGAATGACTATGTCATAAGGGTTACTGGAAGAATTCACAGGGGGTTTTATACACATTTAACGACATATCATCTTAAATATGCTAAAGGGAAAATAAAATTTCCGACACCACTTCTTTATTCACACCTGGAAACCCATGCATCATGGGATGTGTTTAATGGACATCATGTGAAGTAGTATTCTTAGGTACATTGTGTCCAGTAACACATTGTTTTAAGGTACGTGATTTCATCAAATTGATTGATTGTCTTTTATTTGTTAAGGTGAAACTAAGTGATAAAAATAAACAATGAGAATCAAAACTAGTGTACGCTTACCATAAAGCAAGGATGGGTTACACATCACTTGAAACAAATAAGTTAATTATTTTAAATCTACCATAATACTTTTATGTGTTATAAAAAAACACAATAACTATGTTATTTTTTTATATGTAGTTTGAAGAGTCCAAATCCAAAGCCACATCCATCCCACGCCATGTGCTATGGAAGGAGGCATTTGTAACTAAAGATGGAAAATTAATCGATGAAGACACATAAAATGTGTGGGAAACATGTGAAAGTATGACATAATAATTTTTCTGATTTAAATATATATTAAATAACAATGATTACTTATTTTTTATATTTTATATCTGACATAGTCACAAGAATTAATAACACACATGTCATATACAGACATATTTTAGTGGCCTTGAAGGAGCCAGACAAGTACGACTGCGTCAGAGGTGCGAGTTTTTGGGTGACAACCCCAGCATATTTTGATAAAAAAACAAGTGGAGGATCAAACCAAGGAAATGAAAATGATGAGAGAAAGATTATCTATGATTGAAGAATAATTAAAATACCAGAGAGAGGTGATAAAAAGTTTTATGGTGGGAGTCAAAGAGAAGAAACAACCCAATAACAACCTACGTGTGATGATCCTACCCCACACCCACCAGTTTTGAGGTGAGGCATTACCATAAGAAACAATTCTTAAATAACGTAGTCAATTTTTTAATAATTATTACATTTAAATGTGAGTTAGATTCACACTAGACACTGATAAATTTCCTGTATTGATATTCTACAGGGTGAAATTGACTGTGATTTATACCTATAAAGACCCACCCATCTCCTTGTAGCAAGTGGCATAGAGTTCAATATCTATAAAAACATGCTACAAAACAAAACACTTCCAACAGGTCATCTCAGAGTGATAATTACTATAGCCCTAGAGCTTAGTATCGAGCTACCTGTTCTAATTAATGATGCATATGTTCATTTGGATGAACATTCTCTTGTAACATTCGTTGCATGGCCGTCAAATCTTCTAAAAAACATATCAACATTGAGTCATTCATTTAAAATTTAATTTTCAAGATAAACCATAAAAATTTAATCAAAAAAGGACTGAACCAATGCATGTTATTAAATATTGACAAAGGGAAGGGGTGAAATGAATGAACAGTTCAAAATCATCTGAATAATCAACCAACCAATCAAAATGATATACCCAAAGCATGATAACCACCCTATTCTATATCCAAATTTATTATCATTGAAGGCTTATGTAGATACGATGCTGAAAGATGGTCGTACTCACATATTTTTTTTAAGGAAATATGTACGGAGGGGAAGATTCAAACATCATTAGTGTTAAGAGTGAAACTGAAATCTTTGACTATGAATAGTTAAGAGGATCAGTTGTAAATGTTTACCTGAGGTATGTTTTCATGATTTTATTTTCCAAAATATGACATACATTGATAATTATGACTAAATACATTTTATATTTTTGGCAAGCGTATATATGAAAAACAATTTTAGGGATTTCCCCATGAACAAAAATTTGGACTCTTTAGTCCTTACGACACATCTACAACATTAACAGATATAAAACCTGAGAAAGAGAGTGAAATAGTTGTAGGACTACTCAAATCATTTAACAAAAAAATTATGGATGATGGACTATTCTTAATACCAACGAAGCATGGGTAAAAATGTATAATTTAATCATACCAAATATATTTTAATTTCATTAATTAATTATTACTTTTCGTGTTTTTAGGAAGCATTGGATACTTATTGCGGTCAATTTGGATACTCAAAAGAGTTATTTCTTGGATTCAATGCATTCATATCCAACAAACCAACTTCAAATAATGAATTTTGTCAAAATTTAATACTCTACAACAAACATTTTAGAACTAAACATCTAGTTATATAATATATATTATCTTTTAATGAGGATTATATTGTGATTCAGTAGTTCATGAATATCTTCTACATCATGGAATAAGGCTAGTTAAAATGGACAAGAAACATGTCACATATTATGGATGGATAAAAATCAAGGTATATATAATAAAATTTCACAATCCAATCACATATAAAAAATTATTTATTTTTTCAATGATTATGTAGTGCTAGAAACAAACAAACGATAAAGGCTATGGTTTTTATGTTTGTAAATTTATTAAATTGATCATATTCCCTGAACTAATCACATCCATGAAGAGGTATTTTTTATTATAATTACTATTTCTTTAAAAATAATTATTAATCCTTTGTGAATTTATATTTTTTCAGAATATCCATGACTTCCGAAAACGGTCATATTCACAACCCGATATAGATATTCTTAAAAATTAATGGGTAGCATACTTGATAGAAGAATGTACAAAAATAGTTTGATGATGGTAAAATTATCAAATAATTTCAACTTTAATGATCTTTTATGTCATATATTTATATTTGTTTGATCGTAATGTTCTTATTTGTATGGTCCAAATGCCCTGCTAAAAATCATGTCTGTCGGTGGTCCTTGCTTTCACACTAAATGAATTGCATGTTGGTTGGTTTTTGAAAAGAAATTGGTGGTCCTCATTTATATGGTATTTGTGTTGTTGATAGACCCCAAAAGATGACAAGTATCCAGAAGGGGTTTCCCCATCCCTTGAGTTTGTTTCGACATCTTGAGACATAACGGGCATAGTAGCATACCCTACTCTTCTCGATTTCAATAATGAGAAGTTTTTTCTAAAAGAAAAATTGATTCAATCTAAATCATTGGTAGTTCCCCTCATTAGTCGACCCTGGGAAGAACCAACTGTCATATATTCATTTGGAGGTCCTAAATATATGACATATGGTTCTTCACTGGGATGAATAAAGCTATTATGTAGAAGGAGGATGTTATTCCATGCCAGCCATATGTGGATAAAAGGTTTTTTCAAAATCATTCTAAACAAGGTAGATTGATCATATTGAGCAGGTCAGGTTTTTTAGGTTTTAGAGGTAAGGGTTTATTAATTTTTAAGAGGAAAATGTACTTAAAATTTGTTTTGATACATTAGGACAACAATTCATGAGTAATTTTTGACACGTAGGAATCAACAACTCCTCATTCGGGTTCATAATGTCATCGGTATGACTCCAAATGTGTCTTTATTTAAATTTGACATTAATTCAAGTAAAAAAACACAATTGAACTACTAAGAACAATGTAAATGCATTTAGATTTTTTAATTCTTTAGGAAAATGATATAACAGTCATTTGTGATGTGTAGCAATCAACCACAACACAATTAGATTCATGGTGTCCCCGGTATAACTCCCAATGTGTCATGTTATTTAAAATTGACATTAATTCAAGTCAAAAAACAAAGCTGACATACTAAAAACTATGAAAGCACATTCTAATTGTTTTGAAACATTGGGGAAATCATTCTTGAGTTAGTTGTGATGTATAGAAATTAACCCCACCACAATCTGACACACCGTGTGATCAGTATGAATAAAAGTAATTGTTACATGATTAAAATTGACATTTTAGTTCAAAAAATGTCCCTCTCTAAAAAAATAAAACATGCTATGATATTCTTCCAAATTATGAACATTAATTATTACAATATTTTTGATGTGTATGAAGTAGTCTCATATCAAACTGACGCATGATGCAACAGATATGACTCAAATTTCTTGTTTTTAGTTTGAAATAACATTTTAGTTAAAAAAACCCAACTGATATACTAAAAACCAAAGAAATGCATTCTAATTGTTTTGATACTTTATGAAAACGATCTATCAGTCATTTTTTGTTGTGTAGGAATAAAACTCACCTCAATCCGACATAGGGTTTCACAGGTATGACTCCAAATGTGTCTTCTTATTTAAAATTAACATTAATTCAAGTAAAAAACACAACTATCATACTGAAAACCGGGAAAACGCATTAAAAATGTATTGATACATTAGTAAAACAATCCATGAGTTAGTTGTAACATCCCCAAATGATAAAGGGTTAAATGACTAAATGATATGACTCATGTCAACAAGGTGCACCTTCCTTTTCGGGAGCCTGTCTGATTAGAACTCCACAGTTAAGCGTGCTTGGCCTGAAGTAGTGATCAGGATGGGCGACCTTCTGGGAAGTTTCCCAATGGTGTGTGTGAGTGGGGACAAAGCACACTAGAAAGGACAAGTGTTGGCCTGTGTGGACTTTCATTAATCAGATGACCCGTTCAGGCATGTGGGTGGGCCCCACATGTCTGTGAGGCAACTGGTGGTACTTGGTAGACCAGGACCTGACGACCATGATAAGGCGGGCTGTCTGTGCTGTCATTGGGACCCAGTTGTCACATTTGGTATCAGAGGAGGAACCCAGCCTTAAGTGCGCGGTGCACTGCTTGGGTTGAGATGTAGGGCCCAGAACGAGGGCATTGTGCTCTAAAGGGGGGTGATTGTAACATCCTCAAATGATAAAGGGTTAAATGACTAACTGATATGACTCATGTCAATAAGGTGCACCTTCCTTTTCGGGATCCTGTCTGATTAGAACTCCACAGTTAAAAGTTCTTGGCCTGGAGTAGTGATCAGGATCGGTGAACTTCTAGGACGTTTCCCAAGGCTGTGTGTGGGTGAGGACAAAGCACACTCGAAAGGACATGTGTTGGCCTGTGGGGACTTTCATTAGTCAGATGACCCGTTTAGGCATGTGGGTGGACCCTGGGGTTGTCCCCACATGTCTGCGGGGCAGCTGGTGGTACCTGGTAGGCCATGACCTGACGTCCATGTTAAGGCGGGGTGTTTGTGCTGTCACTGGGACCCAGTTGTCACATTTGGTATCAGAGGAGGAACCCAGTCTTAAGTGCACTGTGCACTTCCTGGAGTAGTGATCTGGATGGGTGGCCTTCTAGGACGTTTCCCAAGGGTGTGTGTGAGTAAGGACAAAGCACACTGGAAATGACATGTGTTGGCCTGTGAGGCTTGTCTGATTAGAACTCCACAGTTAAGCGTTCTTGGCCTGGAGTAGTGATCAGGATGGGTGACCTTCTTGGACATTTCTCAAGGGTGTGTGTGACTGAGGACAAAGCACACTGAAAAGGACGTGTGTTGGCCTGTGGGGACTGTCATTAGTCAGATGACCCGTTCAGGCATGTGGGTGGACCCTGGGGTGGGCCCCACGTGTCTGCGGGGCAATTGGTGGTACCTGGTAGGCCAGGACCTGACGGCCATGTTAAGTAGGGGTGTCTGTGCAGTCACTGGGACCCATTTGTCATATTTGGTATCAGAGGAGGAACCCAGCCTTAAGTGCATGGAGCACTGCCTGCAGTAGTGATCAGGATGGGTGACCTTCTGGGACGTTTCCCAAGGGTGTGTGTGAGTGAGGACAAAGCACACTGGAAAGGAAATGTGTTAGCCTGTGGGGTCTGCCATTAGTCAGAAGACCCGTTCAGGCATGTGGGTGGACCCTGGGGTTGTCCCCACATGTCTGCCGGGCAGCTGGTGGTACCTGGTAGGCCATGACCTGACGTCCATGTTAAGGCGGGGTGTTTGTGCTGTCACTGGGACCCAGTTGTCACATTTGGTATCAGAGGAGGAACCCAGTCTTAAGTGCACTGTGCAATTCCTGGAGTAGTGATCAGGATGGGTGACCTTCTAGGACGTTTCCCAAGGGTGTGTGTGAGTAAGGACAAAGCACACTGAAAATGACATGTGTTGTCCTGTGAGGCTTGTCTGATTAGAACTCCACAGTTAAGCGTTCTTGGCCTGGAGTAGTGATCAGGATGGGTGACCTTCTTGGACGTTTCTCAAGGGTGTGTGTGACTGAGGACAAAGCACACTGGAAAGGACGTGTGTTGGCCTGTGGGGACTGTCATTAGTTAGATGACCCGTTCAGGCATGTGGGTGGACCCTGGGGTGGGCCCCACGTGTCTTCGGGGCAATTGGTGGTACCTGGTAGGCCAGGACCTGACGGTCATGATAAGTAGGGGTGTCTGTGCGGTCACTGGGACCCATTTTTCATATTTGGTATCAGAGGAGGAACCCAGCCTTAAGTGCCTGGAGCACTGCCTGTAGTAGTGATCAGGATGGGTGACCTTCTGGGACGTTTCCCAGGGGTGTGTGTGAGTGAGGACAAAGCACACTGGAAAGGACATGTGTTAGCCTGTGGGGTCTGTCATTAGTCAGATGACCCATTCAGGCATGTGGGTGGACCCTAGGGTGGGCCCTACGTGTCTACGGGGCAACTGGCGGTACCTGGTAGGCCAGGACCTAACAACCATGTTAATGCGGGGTGTCTGTACTGTCACTGGGACCCAGTTGTCACATTTGAAATCAGAGGAGGAACCCAGCCTTAAGTGCGCGGTGCACTGCCTGGGTTGAGATGTAGGACCCACAACGAGGGCATTGTGCTCTAAATTAGGGGTGGGGGTTATTGTAACATCACAAAATGATAAAGGTTTAAATGACGAAATGATATGACTCATGTCAACAAGGTGCAACTTCCTTTTCGGGAGCCTGTCTGATTAGAACTCCACGGTTAAGCGTGTTTGTCCTGGAGTAGTGATCTGGATGGGTGACCTTCTGGGACCTAGTTGTCACATTATTTGTGACCTTTAAAAATCAAATCTACCCTAATCTGACACACAGTGTGAACAGTAGGACTATAAGTTCCCATTACAAGTTTAAAATAGGCATTTTAGTTCAAAGACTTTCATTAACTGAAAACAAAGAAAACATTCTCCGATTGTGTCCTAAATTAATTTCAGATATTATTAGGTTTTTTTGACATGTATGAAGAATTCTCACATCAAATCGATGCATGAAATGACAAGTATGGATCAAATTGTGTGTTTTTGGTTTGAAATGAAATTTTAGTAAAAACAAAAACCGACATCCTTAAAAATGAGGAAATGCATTATGTTTGTTTTACAATTTAAGAAAAAGATCCATTAGTCATTCGGGATGTGTAAAAATCAACATTACATTAATATGATGCACAATGTCACTGGTATGACTCCAAATGTTCCTTATTATTTAAAATTGTCATTAATTCAAGTAAAAAAACAAAAATAACATTCTGAAATATGAGAAAACGCATTCAGATAATTTTGATACTTTAGGACAATGATTCATGAGTCAGTTGCGATTTTTATGAATCCACCCCCACCTCAATCCAGTGAATGGTGTGACCGGTATGACTAAAATTTTCTGCTATCAGTTTAAAACTGACATTTTATTTCAAAACATGTCACTCATTGAAATCATAGAAAATGTGCTTCATTTGTCTTCCAAATTAAGGAAATCATTTTTTAAGTCCTTTCAAACATATTTGACGTAGTATAACATCAAAACGATGCATGATACAAATGTTATGACTCAATATTCATGTTCTCTATTTGATATGAAATTTTAGTAAAAAACATTACTAACATAATGAGAACTGAGGAAATGCATTCTGTTTGTTTTAAAACATGAGGAAAAACATTCTATCAGTCATTTTTGTTGTGTAGCAATCTAACGAACCTCAATATGATGCACAATGTCATTGGTATGACTCCAAATGTGTCTATTTATTTATAATTTACATTAATTCAAGTAAAAAAACACAACTAACATAATGTAAACCAAGAAAACACATTTATATTGAATTGATACTATTGGGAAATGATCCATGAGTCTATTTTCATGTGTTTAAATCAACCCCACCTCAATCCGATTAACAGTGTGACCAATATGACTAAAAGTGTTTGTTATTAGTTTAAAATTAACATTTTATCTCAAAAGTGTCACTCACCAAAAACCAAGAAAACACACTCTTATTGTCTTCAAAATTAAGGAATGAAATTCATAAGTCTTTTGTAACGTGTATGAAGAAATCTACCATCAAGATGAGACACAATGTGACATGTATGACTCAAATTGTGTGTTTTCAATTTGAAATGTTATTTTTGTAAAAAACAAAACTGACATACTAAAAATTGAGGAAATGCATTCTGATTGTTTTGATACTTTTGTAAAATGATTTATCAGTCATTTTTGATGTTCGAGAATCAACCAAACATGAATCTGATGCATAGTGTCACCGATATGACTCCCAATGTGTCTTGTTATATAAAATTGACAATAGTATAAATAAAAACACAACTGATATACTAAAAACTGAGAGAAAACATTCTGATCGTTTTTATACATTAAGAAAACAATACATGAGTTAGTTTTGATGTGTAGGAATCAACCCTACCTCAATCCGATGCACCGTGTGATCAGTTTGAATAAAAGTTTCTGTTATGAGTCTAAAATTGGCATTTCAGTTAAAAAAATGTCACTCACTAGAAACAAATTAAATACGCTTAAATTGTATTCTAAATTAAGGAAAGTGATATGTAAGTCCATTGTGACATTTATGAAGCAGTATCACATCCAACTAACACATAATGTGTCCAGAATGACTCAAATTGGATGTTTTTTGTTCAAAATAAAATTATAATAAATAAACACAACTAACATAATGAAAACTGATGAAATACATACTGATTGTTTTCATACATTAATAAAATGATCTATCAGCCATTTTTGATGTGTAGTAATCCACTAAACCTCAATATGATGTAGGATGTCACCGGTATGACTCCAAATGTGCCTTGTTATTTAAAATTGACATCAATTCAACTAATAAAACCCAACTCACATTCTAAAAACTGAGAAAATGAATTCAGATAGTTTTTATAATTTAGGAAAAGGATACATAATTTAGTTGTGGGGTGTAAGAATCAACCCCATATCAATCTGATGAATAGTGTGACTTATTTGACTATTTGTGTACGCTATGAGTTTAAAATTAATATTTTAGCTCAAAATTTGCCACTCACTGGAAACCAAGAAAAGACACTCTAATTTTCTTAAAAATTAAGGACGACAATTTACAAGTCCTTTGTGACATGTATGAAGTAGTCTCCTATTAAACATACACACGATGTAACCAGTATTACTCCAATTGCATGTTTCGGTTTGAAATTATATTTTAGTAAAAATAAACAACTAACACACTAATAATTGGGAGAATGCATTAGTATTATTTTGATAATTTAGGACAACGACCTATTATTCGTTTGAGAGATGTAAGAATTAACCCCACCTCAATAGGACGCATGATGTGACTAGTATAACTCAAAATATGTCATTTTTATTAAAAATTGTTATTTTTTAATGTATTCTTCATATTAATGTTTAATTTGTTTCATTATAATATTAAGACTGTAATATTTTTTTTCTCATACAGGTGGAACCTTTTTCTCAAGTTGGGATGATTCGTTTGGAGACTATTACCATTAGAGGACATTTTTTAGAGGAGACCACATACATCAAAAGAGGAAACAACAACGCTTTTAACTATTTGTTTGATAATTGTAAATGTAATTTTAGAAAACATTGTTAAAAATGTATAAATATTTATTTTTTGGTATATAACATGATTGAATATTTTTGTATTCATGATTTCAATTAAGTGTGTATAGAATTGTCTAGAAAACATTTGTTTTTGTTTCTTGTTTTTTGATCATTTGCACCATCTATATGGTTTTTTTGTATATATTATGAGTGGTTATTTTTAAGAGGTTTCTGCTGTTTTGTGGATGTAATTTTTTCTAGTTTTCTTATTTTGGTCTGATATTTGGGTGTTTATTTTTTTCAGGTCATTGGGTGTTCTATTATATTAATAGTACACCACGACAGGGAAGCCTTTATCAGTGCTAATTGATGTGCTGATAAATGGGCCCTTTATCAGTGCTTGGAATAGTACTGATAAAGGGGACCCCACATTAGTAGAGGCTCTATTATCAGCGATTTTTTAGTGCTGATAAATTCCTTTTTAGAACTGATAAAAGACTATTTGGTGTTAGTGATTATACTAAAAAAATATGATCTATATGCTAGGAAGGGATGTTTTATATTTATTTGTTGTGAATAAACCTCGGGCTAGGGATTCACGTGTCACTACATATCTTATGGTGTCAAAAATTGACTCACATGTAGTAATTTAATGAAGGTTTGGTAGGAGACCAAAAACAACAATAATGGATCTATTGGGTGATGTCCAAAGGAATGCATAGTTTAATGTTTTGAAAAGGAAATCAATTGTTCATTTTAATGTCAGGTGGTGAGGAATCATGGTACTAATTTTAAGGTCTTTCATTTAAGACCATGATAACACTATCTTGAGATGAAATTCCTTTTTCATATGGGGAAATGCTTACTACAATACCTAATCTCACATAAGCTATTTTTGGTGTGAGTGATATATAATGGAAAGTAATAATTTCACCATGAAGATGTGATTAAGGATATAACATGGGAATTTTTTATCATATGGTGGCCAAACCAAAGTGTAGGATACATAAATCCCAACATATCTTGTTGAAATGAGAATCAAACTGTATGTAGTTCTATAAACCCATGTATCTCAATGTCATGTAGAAAAGGACATCAGTTTTGTAGATTAATGTCATACGATGAGGAGGAGGGTCACACAATGTGAAAGGTAAGTAACATTATAGATGAAAAAAGAAGTTCAGAAATAACTACATATCATACGATGGAATGAATCAAGCCACATGTAATTATTAGAATAAGGGAATTCCTATGTATAGATGACTCTCACATAGAGATGTTGACATTTCATCCTCATTTTACACAAATCTATCTCATGTGTGTTGAATCGTTAGTGACATGGTGCTTCACATGTAGTTTAATGTCATGTTGTGAGAAAATTTCTATGCCATTTAACATTATGCTGTAAGGACCGGTTCTGTATAGTTTAACATCATGTGGTTAAGGCATGAGATGTTGTGTAGTTTAAAGTGTTACTTCTAGGACATGGATCTCTATATAAAAAATAATATAAATAATTGGGGGGATTCATTATGTTTATATTCAGATAGTGAGGACATGATCTATTCATTTTAGCTTCATCTGGTTAGGAAATGCGACACTGTGTAGTTTAAAGTCTTGATTCCTGGACATGGTGCTTGATGATAGCTCTTAGAAGTATTTCTTGAGAAACATTATATTGGTGTGGGGTGTGAGGCATTACCCAACCGTTTTTTCCAATTAGTATGAAGCATTATGATGGAACTTATGTTTGATAAAAGTCCCTTCCCATACGGGTTCCATATATGAAGGCTTATTCCTTTGTATCATTGGGGTTTTGAGAGCCAACACCAATTATACTTTGAGTAATAGAAGGATAAAGACCACTTATTGAAGGCCCACACAATTCAATTATGATAGACTATATGGTTTTTCAATGTATCCAACATGTTCTCATCAAGATGGGCGAACTTATCCATCTTATTTTGTGACTTCTAATTATTTAATATTTTTCTATAGATGGCTATTCTATGTGATTGCAATAAGAAATATATGGTCAATAATACATCTATCATGTAAAATTGTGAGTAAATAGATTCTTGTGTAGTTATATGTGTGGTGGTATGGTAAGACCATAAATCATTGAGGAGTTTACCCAACCTACACTTCTTGTATTTATTCACCATATTATGTAGTGTGTTTGAAATGGTATTGATGAAGGTATCTATTTTTCCATTTTCCACTACATGATATCAGGATGAGTTATTGGAATTGATTTTGTACTCCAATGACTATTTCATCAATTTCATAGAACATAATTTAGTGTTTATGTCCATAAATATTGTGTGAGGGACTCTGAACATTGTGATGATATGAGAAATTATAAAGTTGATGATATTCTTCATCTCGACCACCTTGAGAGGTATATTGTGAAACCATTTGAAGAAGAAGTCAGTAGCAGTACTGATTTACAGGAACTGCTCAGCTGTGGAAGTGGGATGTGGCCCTACAATATCCATTCCCTACAGAAAAAAATGGCCATGAATATTTAGTTTTACATAGAAATTATGGGGTTGACAGATGATGTTTTCATGGATCTGGCATACAAAAAATTTCGTGGTGAATTCAACAAAGTCATGTATCATGGTTTCCCAAAAATATCTAAACCTCATAATTTTGAAGGAAGTTCTGGTCCTAGACTCATGAGTTTTGTATGAGCCTGCATTAAATTATTCCGGGATTTTTTAGATATCTATTTCTGCTATGCATATGAGGAGGGTTCCATCAAATCCTTTCATTTAGACATATTTTTTCAAATTTTGGTCATTAAACATGGTAATGTTCACTGCACAATGGTGAATCGGTTCCCCTCTTTCTTGGTTTGTCATGAGATTCCTGTTTTAGAGATAAAAAAATATTGGCACCATCCATCTAAGATTTGATATCATCTTTTCATGATCTAGCTATGAATTATCCTGATTTAATTCATCTATATCATAGATGAAAATTAATTAAACCATTCATCGATGTGTGGTACAGAAGATTTCTTCCTAATAATCGAGGTTGGCCATGGTTGTGGCTATATTATCCAATGCATCGGTGCGAGTATTCTATGATTGGAGAAATGATTCAATGTGGGATCAAAAGTTAATTCTTCCATTGTTCTCCTTGAATAGAAGGTGATAGAGGACAATTCTTTAATTTTGATGGCATATTATCAATTGATCTGCTTTATCACTAGTTCTGAATAACCATTGATATTTGGGTAGACTATATACAGTGGAAGGGATAGTTATATGAAAATTACGAGAGATTGGAATTCTTCCTTAATATTTGTGTGTCCTTTAGATATAAATAAAGGGTAGGGAAAAAATTTATTTTTCTAGAGAAAAAAATACAATACCTAATCCGACCTGATTGAGATTTTTATTTTTTATCATGTTGATGATAGGGCTTTGGGATGCACCATCAAAATATTTATCCCATGTATGGGGATTGTCATGGTTGTAGAAAAATGCCTCATATAAAAGTTTGGTTTCTACCGGTGTAATTTCTGGTATGGGATGTTTCGTAACGAAAATCAGACATGGTTTGAACAGTTACCCCATTTCGTGACGTGAAAAAAATGTCATATTATTATAGAATGACCACCCATTGGCCCAAATGACTAGTTAATAGGGGACAACTAGACATGAACTTGAGAAAATAAATATGAGATGCCATATGGGCTTCATTTAAATTCATTCAATTCCTCATCTTCTACACTACAAAGATGAGTATGATATAATTGTTCATGATATTTTCATATTGGGTCTATGTACTTAGTATTGTTTTTGTCTTAGTTAATAGGTATTTTTCTCATTCCATGCATCATTCTTCTATGTGATGAGGAAACTAAGTGAGTGTTCTATGGTGGCCACATATATGTTTAGAATATTTTCCTCCATTGGTGGAATCGGGACTATTGTGTGTAGTAGATACTTCTTGAGACATTATATGTCTTTTTGGGAGTCTCATTCCCACTGGTAGATGATTCCATTATTTGTTAGCATGGTGAAAGGGAGAGATTTTCAGGCCATATTGGCTATGAATCACTAAATGTTGGTGAGGTTCTCTAAGAGTACCTCTGTTCATTGAGATTTATATGGGGATGCATTAATGAAATAGCACTAGTCTTCTTTGGCTCATCCTCGATGCTATGACGACATACCACACCACAAAGGAACTTCCCTGATGTTACCCCCAACATGCACATCAGTGGATTCATCTTCAAATTGTGTTGTCGTATCTTTTCAAATATTATTTTATGACCTGTGATGTGATCACACCAATTTTTGGGATTTGATAACCATGTAATGAACATTAAACTTAGCAATCCTTCCTGGTAATTTTTTAATGATATGATTCATGGTGCACTGATAAATGGATGCATATTTCTTTAAGCGAATGTTCATAACCTGATAACAAATGACACCATGGGGAACTCTTTTGGATGTTGCTTATTTTTATTTTAGGGACTTATTTATCTGATTTTAGCATGAATTCCCATCAATGAAGGAAATATCTTGTAATATGGAAAATCCATTGATCAATAATCATTTGATTGGAAATGGGAAGTTTTCCTTTTGGAAATATCAATTAATGTCTCTGAAATCAATATTGACCGTAATTTAAAATTCTTTTTATTGATGAGAAAAATATTTTAATTAATCCTTGTGTATTTCAATTACTATCAAATTTTGTCTTTCATAAATATGTCAACTTCTTGCTCTATATTGGTGTCATGAAAGGAGTGGCTCCTCCTAGTTTACATCTTGAAGCCTCGATGGTCATTGGGTAAGATGAGATAGTGCATAGAAAAATCTGGATTTATTCAGTAATTTTTTTATAGTTCCATGTGAATAAATATAAGTGTCTTTTAGAATTTAAAGATAAATCTTTTTTCTGTTCAAGGGGAAATTAAAGCATAAGAAGTGTGGGAAGCGAGGATTATTATGTTCTAATATTTACCTACCATAGCTCATCAATGTCGGTGAAGGGAACCTTACTCAAATTACATAGTGGATTCCATGAGGTTATCCTCTTCTAAATCCACCACTACGTCTATGGAGGAATTATGAGATGAAGAATAAAAATTGGGGGCATCATTGTCGATATCAATGTGAGAGACTCTCTAATAAGAGATGGTATCATCCCATACTACTAGTGTTATTAACGAGAGATCCTAGAGCTTATTGTATTTTATATTGTTTTTGAGGATAAGTGGTTCCCAGTCCTCGAGGACCAGGTCTATTACATGAAGCATTTTTATGGGGAAGACATAGTCACTATTCAACATACTTCAGGGATTTTTAGGGGTGGTCCCCAGTCTCTTGTGAGCTAAAAACATCATATCATTATCCTTTATTAGTCATTTGACTCCATTTTTTTAGAAACCTTCATCAATATATGTGGCTTCTCTAGTCTCGAAGTGGAAATTGTCACCATGTATTATGTCAACCATTCCATCGATGGGGTATTTCATTCATAGATGGAATGTTGATGGTACCTACATATGACAATGGATCTAGGGCCTTTTAGGAAGATCATTGTATATGGTTCCTTGATTGATAACCACAAACGCAATGTCATATGTGAGATCCCCACAATGCACTTTGAGTTTGATCTATATAGGAGGTCTTTGCTCACACTTATTATGACACACTGAGTTTTTATGATATTGATTACTTTTCATTTTTTTGATGTATTTTGTTGTACAATAAACCAATATTAGCTTGTCCTATAATCAATACTATATTATCTTGAATTATATGCAACACTATTCCTGGATTGTGTTACATGCAAGAGAGACCTTCCTTGATAGCATGTATTGTACACAATACTAAGTTTCACTAAACAATGACATATTATTAAAATATTATTATTTAATAGGATATAAACTAGGCATAATTTATATTATTAACCAATTTTTGAATTTTATATAACATTTACATTCATATTATGTATTTTCTAGACATTATATAAGAGAAAATTCAAATTTTTTGAAAAAAGAAGTATTAAAAAAATTTGTTTTTCCTCCTTTTGATGGTGCACTCATTTTAAATTTAATTTTCAACACTTTTATATATTATATTTGAAAAAATAATCTTCTTAATATGATGAAGAATTTAAATATTTACTTTTTTTTTATTTTTTGTTATTTTTTGAAAAAATTCAAAATTTAATGAATAGTAAAAATATTGCATTTTAAATGAAGACTTCCTATTCATCTAATATGTTTATCTGGATAGATTATATTTTTAATTTTTTTTAAAGTGTATTTGGATAATGTTTTTATAATTTAATAAAATTTTTGTAATTGGAATAAATTTCAAATTTAAATTGGACATAAACACATGATAGTCTTTTGATAAGTTTTTAATTTTAAGAAACCTGCTTTTATAGTTTTAACAACTGGAATTAATTTTAAATTAATTTCTGGCAGTTCGGTGTTTTGAATTATAGAAAATGGATTCCATATTTGGAATTTTTTGGTCTATATTATGTCAATATCTTACTTTTATTTTTGGTTATTATGAATTATAACATTTGTAATTATTTTTATAATCATGGTTAAAGGTAAATTAGTTAATTAAAGGTAAAAATAATTTTAGAAAAATTACATTAACACCTGTCAAAATCTTGTTGGAAGAATAAATTAGACCCTTATCATTTATATTTCGAAATGGAATCACATAATGGCCAATTTTCCATGAATATAACATGAATATAAAAAAAGTAATGAGTGTGACAAAATACCAAACTCCCATTTTATATTAGAATATAAATTTTAATTTAGGTATCAACAGGGAATGTAATCAACTATAGGTAGTATATGTAAATATAACAGAATTACCTATATCATAGAAATTTATTTATAATTTTTAGAGACTAAACAGTTATCATTAATGATGTCTCAATAGTGATGCAGAAATTATGTTATAAATAGAAATATATAATAAATTATATTAAGAATATTAAAATAAATATAATTTGAGTTAAATATTTTCATCCACTACTTTTATGGATGACTTTAACATGTTATTTATGGTTTAAAAGAGTTTTTTTCTGAACATATCTCTATATTATTATATTTCTAAAAAGTCAAGTAATGAATACTATCAAAATTGACACTCTTGATATTTTAAATAAATAACATTTTATTAAATAATATAAAATTCACAAAAATACAAACATAGGATAACTAATTGAGATGAAGTTAAATATGTCACTAAGGGTCCATTTATGGATCCTTTGACACATTATAGTAACTATATTAACTATTAGTGAATAAAAAGACATATTTCCATGGTTAGAGTAAAAGGAATTAATTAAGGGTAAATCAAAAATATATAGTTTAAAATAAAACCAAAACATGTCCAACAATATTATTGCTTGACTAATAATAAATAATTATCATGATATGATATATTTTGAGTTTTTTAACGAACACTTGTAAGATAAAATCAAATATATATTATTTAAATCAAATATAGTTACAAAATATCACTATCATATATTTTGAAAACTTTTATGTGTCCACATAGGGCCAAAATCAAGGTAAGAGTGAATATAAATATCTATATTGATATAAACAAAACAATTTAAATTATATAAATTAATTTTTAAATTTAAGAAGCTATATTATTTCCTTAAAAGCCACTTTAATTCAAACACAATATTTATTCAATTAAAAAAAAGAATAAATGATTTTAATAATATTAATTTTGTTATATTTTGGATTATTTAATGTATCCAAAAAATATATAAGATATATAAGATATATGATAGATGTGTGAAAGAATTATATTCGAATTTTTACTTTGTATTATAGTATTTTTTTTCAAATTAAATGAATATTATTAAATATAGAAATAATAATATCTTATGGAATTAATTTATTATTAAATTATTTAATAATCATGATATTTTTAAATAATTTCAAGTGGATAATATATGGTCAAACATGAACTATAAATTCTATTTTTGGGAAATTATTAATTATTTAGATCTAGAATAGTCTTATTATAGTTTAATATTTTGAGAGTTTTCTATAGTGCCCCTCTCCTCTCTTAAAAAAATATCCTCCCACATTTCCTCGTGCCTCCTTGAGCCTTCTAGATCGACTAAAACCTACCCCATTATCCCATAAAAATTCTTATTTAACATCTGGATGTCCTGGTTTTCCAAAATGTCTATCCATAGGGTCCCTAAGAAAAGATTCAAAAGAAGTCCAATGAAGAAGATGTAATTATTTTACCAATTCAATTCGACTTCTTTTCTTATTCTACTTCCTATTTCTATTTTGATTACATAATAAAGTAATAAATCAATTATATTATACATTATGAGATTATATTAATCTTATTGAATAAACTTATACCTCCTTTTATCCATCCTACAAATAACTATATCACCATTTTTGTGTATGTACAGCTTACCATCTCCATGTCATGGTGTAATTTTTTATTCAAAAAATAGTTTATTAAGATGGGTATAATGATGAGTATAATGGATTTCAATAATAAATATTACATGATAATTATTCTTTATAAATAATATACCATCCAATTACATACTATTTAATCATGGAGAGAGTGATACTATCGCTCGTGCATACATACGACCTTCCGTCTCCACAACACCGTGTGATTTATTTTCCACTATAAAAATTAAATAATATTATATAATTTATATGATGAGTGAAAATAATAATTATTAACTTATTTTTTTGAATAAAATACACCCTATTCATAATAAGCACGACTTACATGACAAAACATGAGTGGTAAAACAAAGCAATTAACACCAGAAATAATGGTAATATTGAAATACTATTAACAAAAGAAATAATAGGCTCATATATGATATAATAAATATGGATATGGTCCTGATAAAATTTAATAACATGATTTAAAAATTATACAGGAGTTTACCACATCATTGACTAATGAAAAGTACAATATAAGTGATAACTTTTCATATCTCATATTTATCTGAGATTGATTATTCATAAGTATTTACTGGGGTATATTTATCATCCACATCCATGATTCCTAAAAATGTATTTAAAAATAATTTTTAGATATTCTTTTATAATTTCTAGAATTCAATTTTTACCTATAGGTAAATTTTTACTAAATGGTATGAATGGAATCATTATCCTTTTTTTTGTACGAGGTACTTTTTGTCTTTTTTTTAAAAAGTACGAGAATAATTATTTTTTAACTTGTATTGAATGATTTTTTTTTACAATTTCATAATTCCATATTTTCATGAATTTTTTTACTAAAGTGTATAAGTTTATTTGCACATAAAATGATTTCTATTAAAATTGTGTGGCATTTTGAAGAATGAAAACGTTCTTAGAAAAAGAAAGGTTATTTTTCTTTATTAATTAATTTCAAGTGTATTCTCAAAATTATTTTCCTTCTAAGATGACTCTCATTAAATAGGTTTATATTTCAATCCCTATGATTACTATGATTTTATTTCATTTATGATGGAATTTTATTTTTTAAATCCATTTGTTTTATATCAATTATGATGAAATGATGTTTAAAGAAACCCAATTTAATTCATGGGTTATGCTATGATAATGGGTTTTATGTTTTTGTGGAACATGTAATAATGGTTTCATTATGAGATGGGTGGGACCTATATCTCCTTCTAATTGATTGGGTAAATATTTATATCTCATGAGAAAGACATTACAAGAATGATGAGTAAATCTGGTACAGTAATTCATGGCTAGAATGACAAGTAAACCCTGGTTCTATAATGGAATTTTTCCACTATTATGGTCTTGGAAATAGTGCCTTGGCTATTATAGAAACCATATTATGTTATTAATTATTTTCCACAATTCCAGTTCTATGCCAATTATATTTTAACATGGTTAATGTTCCTTTATGATCTATACCATATGAACTTCAAAGATTTATTTCATGACTCATGATTTTGATATATAAAATTTATGTTCATGTTTTCACATTCTTATGTTAATGGTTTCCTTTATGTTCTCTAGGTTTACCCTTACTAAGCATTGAAGATCACCCTTTTTATGTTTTATTTTACCGATGATATAAAGAATGGTTTTAGGTAGGAAAAAATAGCATATCATTATGGGATATGTTGAATATATTTCACCAAGTTTGAAGATTGTGTTCCATGTTTCCAATGTCACTAAACTAATATGGTATTGGTAATCGGTTAGTGTCATGTATAATGTATTCTGAAAAAGAAATTAAATGACATGTACTTCAATCTTGGGTCGTTATAGTTGATATTAGAGCGAAGGTTTTGTTAACCTTTTGAAACGAAGATGGTGAATCTATAGTGAGATCCCCGGAGATATTTTAAAGGTATATCTAGAGATTTCCCTCAGGGTCAGTATAACTATAGGTTACATTCCTATAATTATGGTAAGGTTATGGAATAAACTAGCTTAAACCAAGGATGTTAGATATTTAAAGTACCCCTTTATTATATTGTTTTCCTAGTATGATTTCCCCTTACACAATTCTTTTGGGGTTTTAAACGATGGATAAAACCTAAAAGAAATATATCGGTGATCAATGCACTGGGAAATGAAATTATTGTCCTCCTAAAAAATGTTATGGGAGATGTAATGAAAAATCGTTTTATTATACTTTCACAAGATATGAATCATTCTTGACTTCCAAATGACCAGAGAAGGGTACAACATTCTGTTTAGTCATTCATGAGGCGACTTCCACCTTATTTCAGTGGGTCTTCTGATCCACTTATTACTGGACAATAGATCAATACCATTGAAATGATATTTTCCATCTTTCTCTATTTAGAAGATGAAAAACTAATTTTTTCTATTTATCATTTAGAAGGTGAAGCAGAAAAGTGGCGGACTTTAATTTAGAATACAACACAGTAAGATGAAATTGAATCCACGGAATGGGAAAAGTTTTAGAACTCGTTTTTCGATAAGTATTTACACTATATTCTTCAAACACAGATAGAAAATGAGTTCCTTGAGCTTAACAAAAAGGATGATGAATCCATTGGTACATACAAGGAAACTTTTACCAGACTTTCAAGGTATGCTTCTGGCTTTATCATCCAACCTCAAAGTAAAGTTGATCAATTATTCAATGGCATAAAAACAAGTCATCTTTGAGAATTATATATAAGAGTCATTAATAGCTATGAGGAGATTGTGTGTTGTGCTATCAAGGTAGAAATAGATGTCAGTGTTAAATATCAATCTCATGGTTTTTACAAGAAATTAATGATATACATGAAAGGAAAATCTCAAAACAATGGTGAAAAGAAGATGACTGTTTCTTTATGATCCAAGTGTGGAAAGAATCATGGTAGAGATTTTATTAAAGGTAATAAAAATGTTTTACTTTTTAAAAAGGAAGACATTGAGAATTTGATTTCCGAAGTAATGGTAAAAAGGTTTCTAGTGATGTAAATATAAAAAATACTATATATATTGAACCACCCAGACTTCAATGCTATAGGTTCAATGAAATGGGGCATTATGCTAACCAATATACTAATCAAAGGGTTAATAATGACTGATATTAGAAAACTCTTAAGAAAAAATACAATGGAAAATCACATGAGATCACTATTGGTGATGTTGAGTATCAAAACGAAGTGGTGGAATGGTTATGTGTTTATGTAATATTATTCTGAAATTGTGTTGTAGGATCTCTTTTATAGTATTATGGAATATTATAATATCTATGTGTTGTTCTATTGTGGGTTTCCATAATTATATGATACTGTTAACAATGAAAATCGATTAAAATATTTTTGGAAAGGACAAGATATGAACATAATGATTGGATAAGCAGATAGTGAGATGTTTGCTAGTGATATCATGGTTCGAGTATATAGATTGTTTGGTATTTTTGGTATTTGGAAAGAATTAATTTTGATATAATGAATGTTTTCACTAAGTTTCAATGTTAATTAATGTAATTAACATGTTTCATGAAAATGAATGAATTATGTTTTCACATTTTTGGAATATGACAACAAAGAACTACCAAATGAGATATGGGAGGAAAATGTTAAGTTGATTTAGTTCACCTATTTATAAAGTTTAATATTTTAAATTTTTGGATGGATTGTAATGTTATACACTGATGGATATTATAATTTATAGGTTTTTTAGATTATTTTATTATCTCACTATAGGTGGGTTTATGAATATTTGATAAAATGTTCTAACCTTATTTTTGAGAATGATGGAATAACCTATAATTTTACAGTTTGATCTGCTAACACTTTCTGAATGAGAAATTCATCTTCATTAATTTAAATATGAGATAAAGAGTAAATTGTTCTCAAAATTATCAATGGTGAGATTGTACTGAAATCAAATAAGTATTTCTTCTCATGCAAAAATTCATCAACATTAGGAAAGTATCTGGAAATAAAAAATAATATCCTAGTACCTTCTTATCGAATAAATCAGATAGTCCCATAAATCATCACATATTTCTGTATTTTTTTGTTTTTAACATTCTCTAAACCTTATTCTCCATCACTATCCATAAGAACATGATGGTTAAATTTCTCTTCCATATCCATGTTTTCACTTCTCACCTATGTTCTCTTGTGTGGAAACCTAGGGATGAGTTATTTTGGGAAAATATTATGTTTCTAACTTTAATTTATAAAATTATATTTTAGTATTAATTTTTAAAATATTGGTTTCTATTAATTAAACTTTCAAGTAGTAAACCTTTTATTACCCTAATGAATTTTGAGGGTGAAATTAATTTAAGGGGGAATAATGTGACACCGCAAGAATTTATAATGTAGATTCTTTTTAATTTCATTGATGTCTTGTATTTTACGCTACACCAATATTATCTTGAACTATATGTAACACTCTATTATCTTGCAGTATAAACAACACTATTCTGGGCTTGCATTACATGAAATAGTTACCTTCCATGATAGTTTTCATCGTATGTAATATCGAGTTTCACTAAACGACGAAATATTATCAAAATATTATTATTCAATGGGATATGAACAAGACATTATGAATGAAATAAACCAAATTTTGAATTTTATATAATATTTACATTCATCTAATATTTAATCTAGACAATATATAAGAAAAAATGAAAATTTTTGGATAAAAGAAGTAATTTTAAAAAATGCAGTTTAAGAACCTCTTGATGGACACCCATTTAAAGTTTAGTTTTTATCAATTTTATATAATATATTTGAAAAAATAATTTTTTTTATTTGGAATAGAAACATTAAATTTTACTTTTGTTTAATTATTGGTATATTTCTTATAAAATATAAATTTTAACGAATAATGAAAAATACTATTTTATCATTCAGAACTATATATTCATATAATTTATTTATATAGTTAGATTAATTATTTAAGTGGATTTAAAGAGTAATTGGATTATGTTTTTATAATTTTAATCAATTTTGGTAATTTTAATTAATTTGGCATTTAAATTTGACATAAACACATGACAATCTATTGAAAAGTTTTTACTTCTTAGAAATACACATTTTGGTATTTACTACGGAAATTAATATTATATTAATTTATTGCTATTATGTGTTTTGAATTATGGAAAATAGATTCCAAATTTGGAATTAGTGGGTTCAAATAATGTAAATAAGTCACTTTTATTTTTGGGTATTATGAATAGTAAATTTAGTAATTTTTTTTATTTCCATGGTTGAAGGTAAATTAAGAAATTAAAGGTAAAATTAATATTATAAAATTACTTTAATACCTGTCAAAATCCTGGATGAATAAATTTGACTATTATGATCTATGTTTCAAAATGGAATCACATAACATCCACTTTCCGATGAATATGAGATGAATATAAAAAAAGTAATGAATGTGAAAAAATTTCATACTCTCATTATATATAAGTATATTAATTTTAATCTAGGGATTACTAAAGAATGAAATCGACTATAGGTAGTCTCTCGAAAGCTAACAGAATTACCTACGTCATAGAAATTTATTTATTATTTTTAGATATTAAATAGTTATAATTAATGAGGACTCAATAGTGATGAAAAAATTATATTATTAATAGTAATATCAAATAAATGATATTAAAAATATTAAAATATATATAATTTGTGAGAATTAATGTCATACACTAATTTTATGGATGAATTTTACATGTTATTTATGTTTTAAAGCAATTTTTTTGAACATATCTGTAACATCCCAAGTAAGTAATGAATAATAGATATTTTTATCTATGTCTATTAATGATTAATATAGTGTTATAGAGGCTTAAAATGAAAATAAATACAATCTTATGCATTGAATACACTAATATTCTTAAAAGATTGTTTTAGTGCCTTTTGATGGCAAACCATTTTTGAATCTATATTTTGACAATTTTATAAACTATGTTTGTCAAAATAAACTTAGCCTTTATGATTGGGACATCAAAATTTACCTTGTGTGAATTTTTGGTATTTTTCTGACAATGTTCATTTTTAATGAATAGTGAAAAATACTGCATTTTACATCAAAACTGCTTCTTAATCTAATTTATTTATATGATTATATTATGTTTTGAATTGGTTTTGAAGTGAAATTAGAATATATTTTTACCATTTTATCCAATGGTGGTCATTGGAATCAATTTCACTTTGAAATTAGACTTAAACTGGTGTTAATCTTTTGATACTTATTGTTTTGTAAAAACACGCTATTTGCTCTGGCAGCGGGAATTAATTATTAAATTAATTAATGTGACTTATATGATTTAAATTTTGTAAAATAGACTTCATTTTTGAATTCGGAATAACAAATATAGCTTAGGGTGAATTTTTGGTAATTTTCTGAAAAACTTCAATTTTTGATGAATAGTGAAACCACTAAGTGGTAATCAAGCAAACTGATTTTTCAGTTAAATGAAAGTTTACCACTAATGTGTATTGAATTTTGAAAATCCGACATACATGGTTGTCATTAAGAAGTAAAATTTGGTTCAATGAGATTAAAATAATTTTTTGGTGAATAGTAACTTATTAAGTTTTTAATCGTGATTAGTGGTAATTAGTGTAGTTTAAGGTATAAATAATCCTTTAATAATATGAAATGACCTAGAAACATGTCCCAACCTTATTGGTTGTGTCATGGCCGACCAAAAAAATCCATGGGTCAACTTGGGGACCCCATGGAGACATTTTGGTTGGGAAATGACATAAATAACTTTTTATTTAATGTAAAAGTAAAAATGACACAAACATAATATGTTTTACGAAAACAATTTTTACATGGGGTTATAAAGATCAGATTTTTTATTATAAATAGTAATTGGAAAGCTAAAACGATTTCCTACATCATAGTATTTGTTTTATGATTTTTAGACATTAAATAAATTAAATTAGTTATGACATAATAATGATGCAGCGATGACATCATTATTTGACGATTTAAATAAAATGGAAAGATAATGTAAAATCTATGAACTACAAATGTCCAAAACTTATTGGATGAGTGGATTTAGAAGCCTTATAACCTTATCCACGAATTATATCAATGTGGGACCTTTTGAAACTGAAACACTTTTTCAAATAAAGTAATATTTCATTACTTTCTAAAAGTGCCCCTCCTCTCCTCTTATAAAAGGCCCCCACCTCTACCTCATTTCACACACACCTCAAGCCTTTGGCTCGGCCAACCCCTGCCCATTTACTCTCTACACATCCCTCTCCTCATCATAGAGGATTCCCTTTGGGCAGAATCCTTTCAAAGGAAGCCTTTAAGATCAATTCAAAAGGAGTTACAATTTTAAAGGTAATTCATTCTCTCATGTTCATTTGTTTTATTTTGTTTCTCCAACCCCCTAAACTCTTTTTATTTACTTATTTTGTAACAAAACCAGTATCTTAAATATACTAGGATGTTGTTATAAGATATATTTGAGCTACACACTCACACAACTACATCAAATGGTTAAAGAACATACGGTTTCCGTTGATGGCGAAATTCAGCATCCCGAAACGATGATTGTTCAATACTCATTTAACACCTTCAAAGGTGGCCATTATGATGTCACTATTTTTATATATGATATATAATATGTTTATGTTTTCCTTAAGATTATGTTTTTTCATTTTGGGCATACCTTTATGGTTTCCATTATGGGTAAACACGATATCTTCATTTTAGGAAGTGCGGACTACCGCCCCCTCAAAGTGATTTGATTCGTTAAATACCATATGTGGGACATATAAAGGATGGAACTATGATATTATATATGATATTATACTGGAATTATAATATACCTTTATATCATTATGATTCCATTCTATAAAATACGAAATAGAAATGAAAGTAGCGTTCATGCGTTCGTACGGCTTACCGTCTCCATGAACGGTGCATTTCATTTCTTACCTCTAAATGATTATGTAATATTATAAATGCATGTATGTACTGGATATATATGACATATATGATATCTACATCATTAATACCATTCTGTATATAATGAATCTTTGACCAAATTAACAACATGTATGTGTAAGAAGTCTATTTTTGACTTAAGAACCAAATACAGACAAAATGAACATTATTAACTTAACTGATTACATGATGTTCATAACATGGTATAAAAGGAATAATGAACTTGGAAAAGATTCATAAGCAAGTAGAGATTAACTCACGTTTATTATTCAGGAGATTAAAGAACGGTCGGGTCAAGTCGGATACGAGGTATGGGACTTCGTCTCAATCTCCTTTCATTGAGGCATATTTTATTTTATACACAACTTTCTTTTATACAGTGTATAAACCCCTTTGACTTTCACGTTTATTCAAAAGGAATCTTTTTTATATGAAGCATTTACTAAACGACAAAAAGGGAATGTTTTTGTCGTACGTATGCGGCGACAACGACTTCTCCGCCGTCGTAACCGTTATTTGAGTTTCGGCTTCCTCTACAAGCCATACCTTCTTTTTAAAAGAAAAATAAATACCATGTTTAACTATTATTTTATTTTGGTATTGAAAATGGTTGTCATAATGTTTTTATATCAATGTGTTTTATTGATATATCATGATTGAAATGTGGAAATTTTATGTTTCCTTTATGCATGTTTTATGTGATATGATTATGTTATGGTTCTTGGGCATTATTATGAAGACGGGTGGTTCCGTGATAAACTAAGGGCGGGTGAGCCCGTTATAGCTCTCCAATGCATTGGGTAACGCGAAGGAGTGAAACGTTAAGGTTTCTCCGAAGATATTTTAGGGAATATACTGTGATGGGTATTCCAAACGTAACCAAGAGGGTTACTCCCTACGTAAGAATGTTATGAATGCCTCAAGTTACCTTTATGTCTTATGATTTCTATGATTTATTCATGGTTTTATGAGGTATGTTTAAGTGCCTATGTTTTATGGGTAAAGTATGATTTCATTCTTATGTATATATGAACTCATGTTTCCTTTCCATGTTTTTTTTATAACCCATACTGAGTTTTTATGCTCATCCCAAGTTTTTGAAATGTTTTTCACAGGTCAAGGGAAAGGTACATGATAAGATGATAGAGTCAAGGATGTGTCAAGAAATAATCCATGTTTTATTTTAAATGTGTTTCCATTGATGGGAATTAAGAATACTATCTTTATGTAACCACTTTGTTTATATGTGGAATGTAATGCAAGTTTTATGATCTAATTCTCTAAAACTCTAAACCTGAAAAGATCCTCAACGTGTAATCTTGTAATAACTCAAGATTAAGTATGGTTTAAGGCTGGGGCCTTATAGTTGGTATCAGAGTTCGGTTTATATAACTTTAGGAGTTAGAATTCTATTAAATGATTATCCAAAAATATTTTTTTTTTCGAAATGATATAGCATTTAAAGATTAACATGTTGCTTCATCTAAGACATGTTTGTTCAGAATGGTTTTCCGTAGAGGAAATAGGGAAGCAGTGCTAGGAAGGCATACAGAAGGAAATAACCTTCCAAATCAGCATCCAGAAATGGTCGGAATTGGAACTGAACAGTTTGTTGCAGTAATGGCGCAGTTGACTCAAGCGATAAATGGTGGTGGTATCCATGCACGAGATCAGCCAGAACAACCGCAGAGGAACATGTCAGTGGTGGAACATTTCATGAGGCAACATCCACCATCATTCAGAGGATCATCTGACCCTGTGCTAGCTGAAGGGTGGATTAAAGCACTGGAGAAGATTTTTGATGTCATGGGGTGTTCAGACATTCAAAAGTTTAGTCTTGCTATTTACCGTTTGGAGGGTGAAGCAGATCAGTGGTGGTCTATGGTTAAAAATATCAGGGATGCTGATGAGATTGATGCTCTTGACTGGGATGAATTCAAAGGTATGTTTCTTGAGAAGTATTTTCCTAAGGCTGTTCTACTTAGGATGGAAAAGCAATTCTTGGAATTGAGGCAAGAGGAAGACTCAGTGGCTGCCTATGAAGAAAGGTTCACTCGATTGGCAAGGTATGCTCCAAATTTTATCCGGGACCTTGATAGTAAAATCAATCGTTTTTACTCAGGATTAAAGCCAAAGTATCGAAGGGCATTAGCTTCTCGTGAGTTTAAAAGTTATGAAAAGCTTTTTCGATGTTTTGAGAAGGTGGAAATGGAGTTTGCCGATGACCAAGTGTTCTATAACAACCAGCAGAAGAAGAGACCGAGGTGGCAGGAGAAAGGTAAGATTTCTTCAAAAAAGTCTGATGGTAAGAGAACTAAGTTTCCAGTTTGTGATAAATGTGGCAAAAGGCATGCTGGGGAATGTCTTCTGAATTCTAGAAAGTGCTACCAATGTGGTAAGATGGGACATAAGGCTCGTGATTGCACTGAAAAGGATCAAGGTGAAGGTAAGAACAAATTTGATTTACAGTTAGTGAAATGTTATAAGTGCAATGAGATGGGTCACTATGAAAACGAGTGTCCGACAAGGAGCTTGAGTGATGGGAAGCAGTTAGACTACAAGCAGAAAGGGGTGGTGAAATCCTTTGCAACTACTTCAGCAGATGTCGGGCCATCAAATGAAGTTGTATCAGGTACTTTGTTTGTTTTTTCAGATTATGCCATTGTGTTGTTTGATTCGGGGTCTACACATTCTTTCATCTCTGAAACCTTTTCTAATAAAATGGGAATACCATCTCAAGAAATGACTCCTGAACTTTTGGTAAAAACACCTGGGGGATGTGTTGAGGCAAAAAGAATTTATAAGAATCTTCCTATCCTTATCTGTGGAAAGAACCTACTTGCAAACCTTATTGTTCTACCTCTAGTAGAGTTTGATGTTATCCTGGGTATGGATTGGCTCTCTATTTACCATGCTAATATTGATTGTAGAGCTAAAGAAGTTTCTTTTCAGAAAGACTTTTAGTTTGTTTACAAGAACGAACCCTTACTTTTGATAACATATCAAGAGGCCGAGAAACTTGTAAAAGATGGAAATGAATGTTACCTTTCACACGTCGTTGAAAATAAAGGAACTATACAGATTAATGATGTGCCAGTGGTAAATGAGTATCCTGATCTTTTTCCTGATGAGTTGCCTGGAATAATACCAGATCAGGAAGTTGAGTTTACTGTTGACTTAGTTCCTGATGCTAAGCCAATTTCAAAACCCCCTTATCGAATGGCACAAATTGAACTTTTAGAGTTGAAGGAGCAATTGCAAGATTTATTAGAGAAAGGTTTCATTAGACCTAGCACATCACCATGGGGTGATCCTATTTTATTTGTTAAAAAGAAAGATGGTTCTATGAGAATTTGCATTGATTATAGATCCTTGAATAATATCACTGTTAAGAACAAATATCCATTGCCTCATATCGATGATTTGTTTGATCAGCTCCAGGGAGCTCAGTTTTTTTCAAAGATTGACTTGAGATCGGGGTACCATCAGTTGAAGGTAAAGGAGGCAGATATTCCGAAGACCGCGTTCCGTACGAGATATGGCCATTATGAATTTGTAGTAATGCCTTTTGGGCTAACCAATGCACCTGCTGTATTCATGGACTTAATGAATATAATTTTCCATGAGTTCTTGGATAAGTTTGTGGTGGTTTTCATTGATGATATTTTGGTGTTTTCTAAAAGTAAAGAGGAGCATGAAAAACATTTAAGGGTTATCTTGCAAACCTTAAAAGAAAAGAAACTGTATGGGAAATTCAGCAAGTGTGAGTTTTGGTTGCAACAAATTTCTTTCCTTGGTCACATTGTTTCTAAAGATGGAATAACTATTGATCCTGCAAAAACAAAAGTTGTGGAAGAATGGCCAAGACCCACAAATGTAACCGAGATTCGTAGCTTCCTTGGTTTGGTGGGCTATTACCGAAGGTTTGTTAGAAATTTTTCACGGTTATCTAGTCCAATGACTAAGCTAACTCGGAAGGGTGTTAAGTTTATCTGGACAAAAGAATGTGATGATTGTTTTCAGGAATTGAAAAGAAGATTGGTGAATGCTCCAGTTTTGGCACAACCTTCCAGGAATGGTGAGTTTGTTATATACAGTGATGCTTCATTGAAAGGACTTGGTTGCGTCCTAATGCAGAATGATCAGGTAATTGCTTATGCTTCACGACAGTTGAAAACTCATGAGGTAAATTACCCTACACATGATTTGGAATTAGCTGCTGTTGTTTTTGCTTTAAAAATTTGGAGGCATCATTTGTATGGAGTAAAGTGTGAAATATATACCGATCACAAAAGTTTAAAGTATATATTCACTCTGAAAGAGTTAAACATGAGACAAAGGAGATGGCTGGAATTAATCAAAGATTATGATTGTACAATTCATTACCATCCGGGAAAAGAAAATAAAGTAGCTGCTGCTTTGAGTCGAAAAAGTAATGCTTCATTAACAATGTTGCGTTCGGAACGTGATCCTTTGGTTAAGGATTTGATGAACTTTGGAATAGAAGTTGTTGGTGCAGGAAGTCCTTCTGTTTTGTTTCAGGTATCAGTGAGATCTTCTCTATCAGATAGAATCAAGCAAGCACAGAAGCAAGACAGTGAGTTGCAGAAAAAGGTAGAGATGGTTCAGAAAGGTAAGTTGCCTGAATTCAACCTTGATAATGATTGCGTTTTGAGATTTGGGAAAAGATTGTGTGTGCCTTGTGATTCACAGTTGAAGAGAGAGCTGTTATGTGAAGCTCATAGTTCTCCGTTTTCAGTTCATCCGGGCAGTACTAAGATGTATAGAGATCTGCGGGAGTATTACTGGTGGGATGGAATGAAAAGAGATATTGCTGATTTTACTGTGAAGTGTTTGACTTGTCAGCAGGTTAAAGCAGAGCGGCAGTTACCGAAAGGGATGCTTCAGCCTTTACCAGTTCCAGAGTGGAAATGGGAGAATATATCCATGGACTTTGTTGTTGGATTACCAAAGACATCTCGAGGTAATAATGCAATCTGGGTTATTATTGATCGCTTGACCAAATCTTCTCATTTCCTTTCTATACGAGATACTTTCTCTCTTGATCAACTTTCCCGTTTGTATCTTAAAGAGATAGTCAGGTTACATGCAGTTCCTCTCTCCATTGTATCGGATCGTGATCCCAGGTTTACTTCTAACTTTTGGAAAGGCCTTCAGAAGTCGTTGGGTACTGAATTAAATTTTAGTACAGCTTTTCATCCTCAATCAGATGGGTAGTCAGAACGAACAATTCAGACATTAGAGGATATGCTACGAGCTTGTTCTATGGATTATCAGGAAATTTTGGACCAACATCTTTCTTTGGTTGAGTTTTCATATAATAACAGTTTTCATTCCAGTATACAGATGGCACCATTTCAGGCATTATATGGGAAGCGGTGTCGAACTCCAGCTTTCTGGGATGAAGTGGGTGAAAGGAGGTTGATGGGACCAGAATTGGTAGAAGAGATGGCAGAAAAAGTTCAGGTGATTCAGAAACACATGAGAACAGCTCAGAGCAGGCAGAAGAGTTATGCGGATAACCGGAGGAAGGATCTATCTTTCGAGGTAGGTGATCATGTTTTTCTCAAGGTTTCTCCTTGGAAAAGTGTGATGAGATTTGGTAAGAAAGGAAAGTTGAGTCCAAGGTTCATTGGACCATACGAAATTCTGGATAAAGTTGGATCAGTTGCTTACCGAGTGGCTTTACCTCCGAGTTTATCTCAGGTACACAATGTTTTTCACATTTCGATGTTGAGAAAGTATATGCCAGATCCATCTCATGTTTTGAGTCCAGAGGTAGTTCAGCTGGAAGAGAACCTATCTTATGAGGAACAACCGGTCCAGATTCTTGACCACAGGGAGCAAGTGTTACGGAATAAGGTGATTAAGCAGGTAAAGGTTTTGTGGAAAACCCACATGATTGAAGAGGCAACATGGGAATCTGAAAATGCAATGAGGGATAAGTACCCCCATTTATTCGATAAGTAAATAAATTGCGGGGACGCAATTTTATAAAGGGGGGAAGGATGTAACATCCCAAGTAAGTAATGAATAATAGATATTTTTATCTATGTCTATTAATGATTAATATAGTGTTATAGAGGCTTAAAATGAAAATAAATACAATCTTATGCATGGAATACACTGATATTCTTAAAATATTGTTTTAGTGCCTTTTGATGGCAAACCATTTTTGAATCTATATTTTGACAATTTTATAAACTATTTTTGTCAAAATAAACTTATCCTTTATGATTGGGACATCAAAATTTACCTTGTGTGATTTTTTGGTATTTTTCTGACAATATTCATTTTTTAATGAATAGTGAAAAATACTGCATTTTACATCAAAACTGCTTCTTAATATAATTTATTTATATGATTAGATTATGTTTTGAATTGGTTTTGAAGTGAAATTAGAATATATTTTTACCATTTTATCCAATGGTGGTCATTGGAATCAATTTCACTTTGAAATTAGACTTAAACTGGTGTCAATCTTTGGATACTTATTGTTTTGTAAAAACACGCTATTTTCTCTGGCAGCGGGAATTAATTATTAAATTAATTAATGTGACTTATATGATTTGAATTTTGTAAAATAGACTTCATTTTTGAATTCGTAATATCAAATATAGCTTAGGATGAATTTTTGGTAATTTTCTGAAAAACTTCAATTTTTGATGAATAGTGAAACCACTAAGTGGTAATCAAGCAAACTGATTTTTCAGTTAAATGAAAGTTTACCACTAATGTGTATTGAATTTTGAAAATCCGACATACATGGTTGTCATTAAGAAGTAAAATGTGGTTCAATGAGATTAAAATAATTTTTTGGTGAATAGTAACTTATTAAGTTTTTAATCGCGATTAGTGGTAATTAGTGTAGTTTATGGTATAAATAATGCTTTAATAATATGAAATGACCTAGACACATGTCCCAACCTTATTGGTTGTGTCATGGCTGACCAAGACAAGCCATGGGTAAACTTGGGGACCCCATGGAGACATTTTGGTTGGGAAATGACATAAATAACTTTTTATTTAATGTAAAAGTAAAAATGACACAAACATAAAATGTTTTACGAAAACAATTTTTACATGGGGTTATAAAGATCATATTTTTGATTATAAATAGTCATCGGAAAGCTAAATAGATTTCCTACATCATAGTAGTTTTTTTATGATTTTTAGACATTAAATAAATTAAATTATTTATGACATAATAATGATGCAGCGATGACATCATTATTTGACGATTTAAATAAAATGGAAAGATAAAGTAAAATCTATGAACTACACATGTCCAAAACTTATTGGATGAGTGTATTTAGAAGCCTTATCACCTTTTCCACGAATTATATTAATGTGGGACCTTTTGAAACCGAAACACATTTTCAAATAAAGTAATATTTCTTTACTTTCCAAAAGTGCCCCTCCTCTCCTCTTATAAAAGGCCCCCACCTCTACCTCATTTCACACACACCTCAAGCTTTGGCTCGGCCAACCCCTGCCCATTTACTCTCTCCACATCCCTCTCCTCATCATAGAGGATTCCCTTTGGGCAGAATCCTTTCAAAGGAAGCCTTTAGGCTCAAATCAAAAGGAGTTACACTTTTAAAGGTAATTCATTCTCTAATGTTCATTTGTTTTATTTTGTTTCTCCAACCCCCTAAACTCTTTTTATTTACTTCTTTTGTAACAACACCTGTATATTCAATATAATAGTATGTTGTTATAAGATATATTTAGCTACACACTCACACAACTACATCAAATGGTTAAAGAACATACGGTTTCCGTGGATGGCGAAATTCTGCCTCCCGAAACGATGATTGTTCAATACTCATTTAACACCTTCAAAGGTGGCCATTATGATGTAACTATTTTTATATATGATATATAATATGTTTATGTTTTCCTTAAGCTTCTGTTTTTTCATTTTGGGCATACCTTTATGGTTTCAATTATGGGTAAACACGATATCTTCATTTTAGGAATTGCGGACTACCGCCCCCTCAAAGTGATTTGATTCGTTAAATACCATATGTGGGACATATAAAGGATGGAACTATGATATTATATATGATATTATACTGGAATTATAATATACCTTTATATCATTATGATTCCATTCTATAAAATACGAAATAGAAATGAAAGTAGCGTTCATGCGTACGTACGGCTTACCGTCTCCATGAACGGTGCATTTCATTTCTTACCTCTAAATGATTATGTAATATTATAAATGCATGTATGTACTGGATATATATGACATATATGATATCTACATCATGAATACCATTCTGGATATAATGAACCTTTGACCAAATTAACAACATGTAAGTGTAAGAAGTCTATTTTTGACTTAAGAACCAAATACCGACAAAATGAACATTATTAACTTAACTGATTACATGATGTTAATAACATGGTATAAAAGGAATAATGAACTTGGAAAAGATTCATAAGAAAGTAGAGATTAACTCAAGTTTATTATTCAGGAGATTAAAGAACGGTCGGGTCATGTCGGATACGAGGTATGGGACTTCGTCTCAATCTCCTTTCATTGAGGCATATTTTATTTTATACACAACTTTCTTTTATACAGTGTATAAACCCCTTTGACTTTCACGTTTATTCAAAAGGAATCTTTTTTATACGAAGCGTTTACTAAACGACAAAAAGGGAATGTTTTTGTCGTACGTATGCGGCGACAACGACTTCTCCGCCGTCGTAACCGTTATTTGAGTTTCGGCTTCCTCTACAATCAATACCTTCTTTTTAAAAGAAAAATAAATACCATGTTTTACTATTCTTTTATTTTGGTATTGAAAATGGTTGTCATAATGTTTTTATATCAATGTGTTTTATTGATATCTCATGATTGAAATGTGGAAATTTTATGTTTCCTTTATGCATGTTTTATGTGATATGATTATGTTATGGTTCTTGGGAATTATTAGGAAGACGGGTGGTTCCGTGATAAACTAAGGGCGGGTGAGCCCGTTATAGCTCTCCAATGCATTGGGTAACGTGAAGGAGTGAAACGTTAAGGTTTCTCTGAAGAGATTTTAGGTAATATACTGTGATGGGTATTCCAAACGTAACCAAGAGGGTTACTCCCTACGTAAGAATGTTATGAATGCCTCAAGTTACCTTTATGTCTTATGATTTCTATGATTTATTCATGATTTTATGAGGTATGTTAAAGTGGCTATGTTTTATGGGTAGAGTATGATTTCATTCTTATGTATATATGAACTCATGTTTCCTTTCCCTGTTTTTTTATAACCCATACTGAGTTTTTATGCACATCCCAAGTTTTTGAAATGTTTTTCACAGGTCAAGGGAAATGTACATGATAAGATGATAGAGTCAAGGATGTGTCAAGAAATAATCCATGTTTTATTTTAAATGTGTTTCCATTTATGGGAATGAAGAATACTATCTTTATGTAACCACTTTGTTTATATGTGGAATGTAATGCAAGTTTTATGATCTAATTCTCTAAAACTCTAAACCTGAAAAGATCCTCAACGTGTAATCTTGTAATAACTCAAGATTAAGTATGGTTTAAGGCTGGGGCCTTATAATATCTCGATGATTTGATATTTCTAAAATGTCATCTAATTAATAGTTTCAAAATTAACACTATTGATATTTATGAAATTCATAAAAATATAAACATACATAAACTAATTGGGATAAAGTTAGATATACCACAAATATTCCATTTATGGCTCCTTTGGCATTTTAAAGTTACTATATTAATCCTTAGTGAATAAAAACATATGTTTCCTTTGTAAGAGTTAAATGAATTAACAAAGGGTAAATCAAACTTATAAGGTTTAAAATAAATCGAAAACATATCCAAAATAATTATTGGATGAATAAGATTCAATAAAAATCACAATATGATATATTTTTATATTTTTAATGCAAACATGTACAAGTAAATAAATTATATATTATTTAAATCAAAGATAGTTACAAAATATTACTATCTTGTATTTTAATATATTTTATGTGTCCACATATGAAAAAAACAAGATCTGAATGAATATAAATGTATATTTTGATATATATGAAACCAATTTCATTATATAAATTTCTTTTGAATATATAGATTTTATATAATATCCTTAAAATACTCTTTAATTCTTAAACAAATTTTATTCAATCAAAAAAAAGAATAAATGATTTTAATAATATTCTCTTTGTTATATTTTGGATTATTTAATTAGTCTAACAAATTTACAAGATCTATAAGATATATAATATATTTTTGAAAGAATTATATTCAAATTCGTACTTCATCTTATTGTATTTTAAGTCAATTGAAATGAATAGTTCAAAATTTGGAAATAATAATATCTTATTAAATTAATTTATTAAAAATTTATTTAAAAATCAATAAAATGTTAAATAATAACAAGTAGATAAGATATGGTCTAAAATTTATTATAAATTCGATTTATGGACCATTTTTAATTATTTATATCCAGAATATTCTAATTATATTTTAATATTTTGGGAGTCTCCTAACATGCCCTCTCCTCTATTATAAAAAAACATCTCCTCCCACTTTTCCACACACATCCTTGATCCTTCTCTCTCAACAAAACCATGCCCTATTTTCTTATCAAAATTATCATTTAACATCTAGAGGTATTGTTTTTCAAAAAATCATATCTTTAGTGTACAGAAGATGATATCCAAAGGAAGTCCAACGAAAACGATTTAATTGCTTTACCAATTCAATTCAATTGTTATCTTCTAATACCTCCTACTTATATGTTTATTCCATACTAAAGTAATAAATCAAGAATATTATACATTCTGAGAGGTTATTATAATTATGGGACTACATTATATGTCTTTGTATCAATCATACGAATAATAATATCACTATGTGTGCATACGTACGACATAACATCTCCACGTCGTGGTATAATTTTTATTGAAAAACATGTTATGTGGATGGGTATAATTATGAGTATAATGGTTTTAAATAATGAATATTACATTATAATGATTCTTTATAATTAATATAAAATCCAACTACATAGCATTTAACCATCAGGAGAATAATACCATCCCTCATGGGTACGTATGGCCTACCATCTTCACGACGCAGTGAGATTCATTCTCTATGTTAACAAATCACTAATGATTTTATAATTTATATGACGAGTGTAAATTATAATTATTCACTTAATTTAATGATGAAAATACATTCTATGCATACTAAACTTAACTTACACAATAAAACATGAATGAGAAAACAAAGCAGTAAACACTTGAACTAATGATAACATTAAAATAATTTTAACAAAATGATATATTTAGATTATATATGATATAATAAATACAGATATGGTCCTGATACAATTTAATAACATGATTTTACTATTATACATGATGTGACAACACCCTCGACTAACTAAAAGTACAAGGTATGTGATAACTTTTCAAATATCATTTTTATATATAATTGTTTATTTGTAAGTATTTACTAGGGTAGATTAATCATCCATGTTCATATTTCCTAAACACGTATTTCAAAATATTCTCTATATCCTTCTATAATTGTTAAAATACAATGTTTTCCCATTGGTAATTTTTTTAAATAGTATGAATGGAATTTTTTGTTGTTTTTGGTTTGAGGTACTTTTGGAATTTTCATGAAAAAGTATGAGAAGAATTTTTTTATACTTGTATAGAATGAATTGATTTTTATGCTTTCGTAATTAATTATTTACTTGATTATTTCCCTGTATGATTACAATACTATTTTTACATAAAATTATTTATTAAAAATTTGTATGGAATTTTGATAAAGGAAAACATTTTTAAGAAGAAATGATATTTTGATCTAAAATTATTTTCAAGTGTTTTCTCAAAATTAATTTCTATATAAGATGAAACTCTTTATATAGGGTTATATTTATATCCTTGTTATTAATATGAATTTATTTTGTTTAATATGGAAATTTATTTATTAAATACATTAGTTTTATATCAAATATTATGGAATAATTTTTAAGAAACCCATTTTAATTCATGGGGTATGCTATGCTAAATGATTTTATGTTTTTGTGGAACATGTAAGAATGGTTTCATTATGAGAGTGGTGGGACCTATATCTCTGTCTAATTTATTTGGTAAAGATTTATTTCTCATCATATAGACACAACTAGAACAAAAAGTAAATCTGGATAAGTAATACATGGATGGAACGACATGTAATCCAGATTCAGTAATGGACTTTGTGCACTATGATGTTCTTGGAAAAAATGTCTTAGATTCTATGGAAATTTTATTATGTTGAAAATTGTTTTCCATAACTCCTTGTTCTATTAAAATTCTATTTTATCATGGTTAATGTTCCTTTATGATCTATGCCTTATGAAATTTAATGATTTATTTCATGACTTGTGATTTTGATATTTAAACTTCATGCTCTTGTTTTTATATTCTTAATATTATGGTTTGTTTTATTTTCTCCAGGATTACCCTTACTGATCATTTTAGCTCACCCATTTTATGTTTTCTTTTACACTAGATATCAAGAGAGGTTTTAGTTAGGAAAAAAGGGAAGATCATTATGGGGGATGATGAAGATCTTTCACCAAGTAAGAAGATTATATTCCATGTTTCCAAAGTCACAAAACTAATATAGTCTTGTGAGTCGATTTGTGTCATGTATTATGTATTCCATAAAATAAATGTAATTTATATATATGTCAACGTTGGTTCGTTATACTTATCATACCATTAAATGGATAAATTTTTGGGAGACAAATCCCCTTATATAATTTCCAAACATTGGAGGGTTCAAATCAGGATGAGATTGATCATAAATCCAATATTAATCAGAGAACATAAGATATCGACATTATCGAGTCTACCCAAAACATATAGTGGTATGATGTGTGTCTGTACAACTTCTTCTAAATCATGATATGTGAACTAATGGAAACATTTAATTATAATTAAATAGTCTCCATTTTTAATACCCCTGTTGAAGTGAATTATTTCATAAATTACTATGGGATTTAGAGAGCTTTAACAAGTGACTCTCTGGGTTCTATTGAAGGATGTGTCACATAAAAGATTGAAATATTTTTTTGAAAAGCAGCCAGATTTTTTAGAATGTTGTATGATTATTTTAGTGGCTGACACTTCAAAATGTAGGGTTTCTCATTGAGATCTGGGTCAAGATCCAAGGAATTTGAGGTGAACATGCCTGGTGCTTTTAAAACAATTGAGGGAGAATATACTTCTAGTGGAATGGGTTAGACTTGACTTCCCCATTTCCTAGTATGATTAGGTAATAAAAAGGTTGTTAGGTATTCATACAAGACAAGTAGGAATGGATGAACGATAGATGGTTATGAGAAACCTCCATGTATTTTCTGGGATTTCTAGAGTGCTTTCCTAAGGGTCTCAGTTAAAGAGATGATCTCTGTGGGGACATGATTAAAGTATTGGTCTTAACCATGCTCATGTTGTCCCATGTATCTTCGTTTCCCTTATATGGGAATCTTATTCCCCAATTTGGCATGAGGAACTCATACATAAAGGCATATTAATCTTTCTATGAATGGTTATTCTACGTGTATAATTTTAACAAAACTAATTCTTAGCACATCGTCCAATGAGTGTTCCATTTAGTGAGGTGGTGGCCAAGTTTCTGATGTTATAGGGAAGAAATAATCAGAAGAGAGAGCTTAAATTAGAAAAGAATATGAATCATCCTCTTATGTATCTTCTTATATGAGATGGTCACATCCAAATTATAGAGACATATCTGATGTCACTTTCTTTGGTGATGGAGAAATTGACGGTCTGTGTGGATGTGATCTCAATGTGAAATGATCTCGGTCAATAGTTTTTGAGTCACATCGTTGTGGAACCTCATGTTTGAAAGGAACCTTCTAAAAATCACCATATTTTGTGACTAAGTGATGGTTATGAAGTACACCTACTCTAAGGGGTTATCTATAACCACATGTCTTGATTCAACCATGTCATGATGGATGTATTTGAAGACAAAGTGGTCCTAGATATTATGACCCAATATTCTATGGAAAGTTCAGTTTTCGAGAAGATCGGGGAGGTTGACATAATTGAGAATATAAGGATAAGGTAGATTGAGCATGTTATAGTCCATGGATTCCAATAAATATATAGCGACTTGTTTGTTTCCTAAGGAGTAGGATTTTTTCCTTCATTACTCAAATAATTGGAGACCCTTATTTCTTAGTGCTCAAAGACGAAAGAAATTTTGTGGGTGTTACAACTCAACATGACCCGATTGGTCCTTCAAGAAATTCGTAGGTTTTTGAATGGGAGTTGCTGCTATTATGAGGTTAACGAAGACATGTTCTACCTTTCTGATCCTTTCCCCCCACTCTTAAGGAATGAGTCGATATTTATCTCAGGGTTTCAAAAATTAATCATTTAGACATTATACCAAATCTATATACTCCTGTAACCCACAGGGATAATTCATTTGGATCAGTGGCTTCTTCATCTCACCCTACATATTTTCATCACAGAGTCTAATCAGTTGTTCTAGTAAGAGAAGATGATGATGGAATAGATTAAACCTTTATATATAGTTATGGATTCTGACCCCATTGATTTTCACATTTGTTTCCATTAGTTAGGTCGACAATTTTATTTCCCGTAAACATAGAGTTGAACTACAATGGAGTTTACAATGAGGTTCTTCCAGTCTTATAACTAATCCTGATATAATGCTAATATACCAAATAAAGGATGTCCCTATCAGATTCTGTACAACGTGCCTTAGCTTTGTTACCACTTATTGATCTTGCAGTCCACTCATTATCCCACATTAGGATACTAAGTGCGTGACATGTTGTTCAGGGTCTCCATCAATGTGAAAAGTGATGAAGGTAGGATTTTCGAAATTGGGTGGTGGTAATGTGTTAGCCACCCATTCACAATATATATTTTTTCATTCTGTATAGGTCCACATCACCCTTCCATGGATTCCATTTGATTATATAGGGACTCTATGGTGTTGAGTAGTTATATAGGTACTTCTATTTGAGACACATCAAATCTACTAGGAGTTAATGAGGCTTAGAGTGGTGGCCTTATCATCACCTCCTACTAGCTCTCCTCCCATTTATTTAATGGGTGATTAAACTTGAGAGGGAGAGGTTATGCTCATAAAAGAGGGAATTCATTATCATTTTCAACTTCCTCATTTATGTAGACCAGTTTCCTAGAACATTTCATTCTCTACCCTACACTAAATATGTTGGGTAAGTTAGTTCATTATGAGGAATGAAGGGGTTTCAATGGAAGTTGATGTTCTAGAACAATTACTAGATGAAGACATTATCTCATATCAAGGTGTTTTTATGGGAGTACCATCTAAAATAATGAATACACAAATGAACAAGGTCCCCAATTAGTTAACGATTTTAGGCATTATATGTGTTGAATAAGATATGCATGGGTAACAAAATTGTCCTTTTATTCGTGAATTTTCCATTCTACTTGTGTGGATTTCTCAAAGAATGGATGAAATTATTTCTGGGGAACCTTGACTACATATCATTATCTGTATGATCCCTACCTTTGTAAACTGATCATCTTTTTATTTGAAATTTTCATTTTAGGTAAAAAAATATAGTTTACATTGTGAAATAAAAAAAATATCATGAAAGATAATATCCAAATAATTTTTTTATTTGAGAGAAGAACATCCGGTTAAAAAATTATATTTCCTCAGAATGATGTGTGTGGATTTTGTATGGTGTTCTAGTTATGGGAGGAGATCAATGTTTTCCATACTCATTCACATCTGGACCACGATTTTTAATCCATTCGTAAGACATTCAAGTTCTAATTGTATCCATAATAGGGGACTACATTATTTATAAATTAATAAGGTCAGGTAGTATTTCAGAACCAATGATTCTTAAAAACTCATATTTGTCGAGAGAATGAGATTCCAGGCTCATCACACCCTTTAGTGGTGGAATTGTGTCCTACTCTAGGTCTCTCTTGTGCATTTAACATAGGTTAGATAGTCTCTAATTAATCTTAATATGGTTCTGGTTACACTAATAAAATGATCATACGTTATGTCTCTTTATATACACAGAGAGAGGGATCTTTTTACTGAATCCATCTATATGTATATGAGGTTCTTCATCCATTTCCCTTTGATTAGCATATTCTTACATGTTGAATCTATATAACCATGGACTATGGAGTTAATTACTATCTGATGAGGTGGATAATATTTCAAGGATGGTATTGAGCCATTATGATTTATCCTATGTATAAAATTGTATAACAGGAATCAAAACCCACATAGTTTTTTAAACCCATGTAGTTTAAAGTCATACGAAAAGGAAATATATGGGGGGGAATTGGGGAACCAGATATTTGATTTCAAACCTCAAGGAGGAATCTTACATATCCTGGTTCTAGAAGGGTTTTGTTATATCATATTTCATTCATGATCTTGGGATTTTCCCCCTGGTTGATTCCCATAAATGTTGGGTAGTTATATTAGGCCACTGATTGGGGCTTACACAAAAACGTTTCCCTGGATATTTGAGATCTATGATTCCAATGAGGTGATAATTAGGACTCTCTAATTAATTGTGAAATACAATCAGTGTAAGAAATAAAGGATAACATTTAATAATATTTATTTTATATTCTTGAATGGATGAAATTTTTGGAAAACATGTTGGATTCCTAATATGGAACTCAGGCCTTAGCAAAGAGTCCAACATATATTGGTTATGGATGGAATCAGAGTCATAATAGTTTAATGAATTCTCAACATTCCAGTGGATGAGGAAGGATGATCATACCATGGGAGAGATTGGGTCTATATGGATTGAATTTTAGATACATGGTGGGACATAAACTGAAGTGGATGCCTATTTGAGCTTGACACTTTTGAAGGCATCATATGTATCCTTACTATGGTAGGAATCAGAGTCATATTAGTTCATTTGGTCATGTCTTATAAAATAACATTGCATTTATATATGGGACATATCATATTCTGCTACTGATCTGAGGTTATATACCGAGGCTTCCTCTATATTTATAGAGGCCTCTGATGGGAACAATGTAATAATTGCATCTCTTTAAGCCCATATGGGCTATAATTGGTCTAAGAAATAACAGATAACAAATATGTATTCCCACTACATATAGATGTGAGACTCACACATTGGGATAACCATTTGGATTTTTGATATAGATATTGGGATTTAGGAAGGAATACTACATTTCCTATTTATGGTAGGAATCATATTTTTGGTAGTATGTTATGCCAGGGCTTACACACTGAGGCTTACCTTAGGTGATGGTGGAAAAGGTTATCAAGTCATCAGATGCTCTCTCAACATGGACTACATGTATTCTTGATATATATTGATTATCTGCTTGACATGCCTTTATTTAATACTTGACATGTTTGAGTATGTCAACTTGACATGTCTAAGTATAATCACATGATCTAGCTGACTTTTCTAGGGGATGTCACATAATTTCATGTAAGAAGTCTATCATATTACCCATGATATCATATATGTATGACATCACAAGAAATGTATGGTTGAACCTTGAATCCATCACCTAATCATGGATAAAATATATGGAGGTCATCAAATGATCTAGCTAACTTTCCATGATGTCATCGTGGGAGCTGGATGACACCCTTGTAGGATATTGAGAGAGTCAACGCGAAATTTCTAAAGGGTGATGCATGTTCTAGACAGACATATCTAGAGGGCTCTGTGAAAGCTAGCTGGAATGTTCATAGGACATACCTAGATCATAATGATGTTCTTAGAGGATGTTATGAGATCAAGTTGAAATGCCCTAGTGCAATCATGAGACTCAGCTGACATGTACGGCTTCAATCATATAATTAAGGAAACAAGTATGAGGGGGATTGTAAGGCCATGATGTTGATTTTAGAGGGTTTCACATGACATGGGAGGCATGATATTGGGGGTATGTTACATGATTTAACAAGTCCATAAGACTTCCCATGATCCAAATATTATGCAAAGAAGCGTTTCATGATTTGGGTAATGGAAACATACGATATGGCAAGCTTAGATGATTCATAAGGGTAAAAAACAAAGATATCCATGATCACTTATAAATATTAATAGCACAAGGGTGTGGAACATGATATTGACATTTTAATACCTTAACCAAGATGTCATACATCATAATGAAGATTAATTTATTAATTCATGGAATGTTATATCACAATAATTATAAGGAAATAAAATAAATGATCCCTGAGCGCATGAAATTTTCATAAGATATAAGTTTTTGGCATAATCATAAGACTAGGAAATAATTTTTTAGACAATAGTCCCTACTATAACTACTATAGTGTATTTGGTTCAATCCCCATTCTGTATTAAACCTATTTAGGGTTAATTCACATGACTATCATAGTAGATAAAGTCCCTTACTAAATTAGGTTCACTCCCAATTTCGGTTCTTATTACCCCATGGGAGACCCATATTTACAGGATGAAATAGAGAGATATAATTGTAGGAACATATTTATTTTTTCCAAAAAAATCATAAAACAATCATCATATCATAACACATAGAATGGAAATTGGTTTCAAAATAATTTCATCGTATCATCATAGCATAACCCATGGAAAGATGTTGGATTCATAACGGTTTCAACTGAACATCATTAAAATGTGGGATAGAAACATGTTTCAAATTATCATAATTAAATCCCCATCATAAAAATATATAAAACTAAATAAATTGGATGGGATCATTGGATTATATTCTAAGTAAATAATATGTATCATCAAAGGATGATATTATAGATGAAAATAGCATTATTATATCACTAGAATGTTGATTGAAAAAATACCATTTAACTATGAAATCGATTACTTAAAATGTAAAAAAAATTAAAAATAATATGAATTTTTTTATTTGAAATGAATATGGAAAAATTGGATGATAATATTCAAATAATTGTTCAGTCATAAAGGTGGGATATTCTATTAATGTAGTGTATTTCAAAATAAAGATTCCATTCAGATTTTTTGTAAAAAGTCAAATGTACCTCTTCCATAAGATAAAAACTAAATTAATTTTAAATTTTATAAAAAAAGTAAATGAAGGATGAAATATAATTTCAAATATCATATGACACTATGAAAAACCATTTTAAAAATGTTTTTTTTGGAAAATTGGGATATAGAAGATAATTTTTTTTACCGAAGAGATAATTGATGTCGGTTTTCCATAATACAATTATTTTAGTATCTTGGTTGATTAATGAGAAGAAAATGAAAAAAAAATTATATCATAAAATAAAAATAGGATAAAAAAATTCATGGGATTATTGAGATACAAGTCATAACATTTTATCATAATAAACTTTATCATAAAAAAATCCAATAAAAAATGAGATTATACAATAAATCAAATACCATGATGGTATATTTCAAATAAAAAACGCATAAATATATAAAATTATACGGAAATTTAAACAAAACAAAATTTATTGATAATAATAAAAACATATATTCATTTATATTATATACACCAAATAAATGAAACAAGTGGTAAATATGGCATGTGGTTCACAAAAATAAATTTTAGAAAAAAAATTAGATTATATTAAGTTTGAATTGATAAAAAAACTAAAAACTCCTATATAATGCATGTAAATTTATTATAAATATATTATAGAATCATTTAAAAACATATATAATATATATTATTCACCTATAACATTTATATACACATTTAATAATAATTTCTTGTGAAAATATTTTTTTCTAGCTATTAAATGTTTCTTTTTTTCAATAGATTTTTTGGTACATCCATCACTTAAAAATTTATCATTGTTCTGTTATCTAAAAAATTATAATAATTATATAAATATCATAAATATTATTTATATTTATATTTGGTTTTAATAAATAAAATTTATATATATAAAAATAAATTTCATAGTTCATAGAGATGGTTGGACATACAAACACATAAACATTATTTTTCACATATAAAAGGATTGAATGTAATAATGTGAAATAATCATTCATATTTAATAAATCATTATTATAACATATATATCATATAAACTTATTAAATCTATCCTTATGACCATCCATTTAAAGTTTTAATGAAAAATGAATTACATCGCTTCCTCGAGGTGGTAGTCCACAAGTATGCACGAGCAATGTTATAATTTTCAAAAATATTAGAAGTTAAGAAGGTATATTTGAAATTATAATTCTATAAGACTAATTATATAATAAATATAATATATTAACATTAATACCATCATAATAACAATTAATGAAAAATGGTGATGTAGACTCTGTGATACTTTCAGTTCCCATTTGTTATAATAGAGGGTGAGTAATGGTAGTTACATATTCAAAATAACATTGTAAAATATTTAGGATACTAATGCTATTATTTTATGATTTATACAATTTAATTAGAGGTATATGTATATATAAATTTATATAGTTCAGGTACGATGATTACCTCTCCTTCTGTTGGCCTACTTTAGATCCTCTATTAGAGACACTTGGAATCATTTTTAAGAAGAACAAAGCCTATAATTACTATATATGAAATTTTATAAGATAATTAGGTTAGTTTTCATTATTTTATATGTCTCAAAGTGTTTTTAATAATTGAGTATATTTTTTTTAATTTTATAAGCGGGGGAGGTGACACACTTCAAATTTCTTAAAAGATTAAAATATTATAATGAAATACATAATAAAAAAATTCCTAATGAAACTATATTTCAAGGTGGAATATTAAGTGGTCAAAAAATATAATTTATTCTGTTTTATATGGAATAAATAACCATATCTATTGGTTTAACCCATGATAAACCTGTTTTATCTTTATTTATGGTAACAAAATTTTTCTATATTTAATAATTCATTATGAACAAAATAATGTTGACCATATTAGATAATTAAAATTATATATATTAAAAATATATAATCCATTTCATCAAATTTATTTCCTATAATTTGAAGAATTTATTTTTAATTTATCCTAGAAAAATGCGATGAAGAAGTTTTTTTCAAGAATTTTTTTTAATATAATTTTTTACCAAAATCCAACATAATATTAATTTCAATTACATTAATTGGATTATTATTAATAAATATGAACTATTTTTACTTTTATAAACATTTAAATAATTTATCAATTTAAATTCATTATATGAAAAATAATGATTTCAATTAAAAACATTATTTTCAATTTTCTTTGAAAAATAAATATTGTTAAAACTTTGAAAACAAATCCCTCAAAAATAATTCTTACATGTCAGATTATAAAATAATGAATATTTGTTAAGAAATGAATTTCCTATCACTGGAGAAAATTAATTAAATAATTTTCAATTTAAAAGTAATAAAAACCATTTTGGATGAAAAATTTATTTTTAATGCATAAAAATACATTAACAAAAATTGATTACTTATTTATCAATAAATTTAATTTTTATAAAATCATTAGGCATGTGTTTTTTAAAATTTAGTTATTAAGATTGAATCCACTAATTCAATAGCTATTTTATTATGGTATAATATAGTATGGTTTATTTAGATTCAGGGTTTCATGTACCACAAGCTAGCTATGATATTACATTTATTTCAATATAAATATATCAGAAAATATCAAGGAGTTATGTACTACACCTCTTAAAATAAATTTCACACTCAAAATTCCATTAAACTAGTTAAAAAATTAGGATATCTTTATTTCATTACATTCTCAGGTTCCCATATATCTTTTTAGAATATCTAATTACCACAGATAAATTTAACATGGTGAGTACTCTACCTCCATAGAAAATATTCTATATAATCTATTATCTCAAATAGTTTTTCATCCTTAAAAAATAATTCTCAAGTTGTATAACCTCTAATATTAGTAAATTTAATGGAAAAGATATGTATATACTCATGAGAGATACAAGGAAAAAATCATGAACTTGAGAGTGGTTTAGTTGAAGTGGAAAGATATAAGATACAATCCATAGTCAATCAAAAAATATGAATGGACTAATATAAAGAGGGATAAAATTTACATTAATTATAAAAAATATTAACTTCTAACATGGTGAAATTAATAGGAATAATGTCTCACTAAATTTAAATTCTATATTTCATAGATAATTAGAAACATAATTTTTTAGTCGACTATGAGATACATTGATGTGATTTTGAATTGTGCTGAATTTATCATCCATTTCCTCAATTAGAACCGATCCTAAAAAATTTATTTCTAAAACATCATACAAAAATGTTGGAGTTATATAACTATATTCATATAGGTATTCATAAGGATCTATCTGAATAATTTATTTAATGTTATTTCTATAAGATAATTTTAGAAGAGGTAGTTGTTTATCCAAACCACCAATAAAAGGTAGTGATAAATTATTCTAAATATAATCAAGGATTCAGATGGTTCTCAATAGAAACCATTAATGTGGCAATGATAAGCATTAATGAATGATAACATTGAATCCAAATCTTTCTAAAGAGTTTTCTAAAACATTGTGGTTATACAAAGATATTTATAAGATACAATATATTGTGGTACTCTATATAAACATAACAATTTAATAATTTATTTTTTAGAAATACGATCAAGAGATAAATATTATATGATATTGATAAAGTACTCTCAATTCATAAATCCAATGAATATAACCAAAATAGAATTATAAGCATTAGATGTTTTTGGGAGTCTGTTGATAATATACATTCTTATGTTTTTCCATTTGCATTCGTGTATGGGTAACAATTGTAATATCCCATTAGACTTATTTCTATTAGCCTTACATTTCTATATTATAATGGAAAAATATACTTACATTGTAATACCCATATTCATGTTTTTTACCATTAATACAATTTCATATCTATATACATTTTCTTACTTCTAGGATAAATAAAGAATGGTGAATTATGCGCTTCATACAATAGGTCCATCAAATATGATATTGATCGAACATATAATCAATTCTTGAACCGTTCTATTACATTTTAATTAAGGCTTAACTCATGAAAATTTATCAACGTCTTTTATTGTTCCAAATCTTTTTTTCACCTATTTAATCTTTATATGGATATATAGTCAAAGAATCATTTCATAAAGATAATATTTATCCCCTTTATTCAAGATTTAACAGTCTATAATATCAACACAAATAAATATTCGATCCTTTTTTATCCTAATCATAGATTAGATAACATGATTATTTCGAATTAGGACATCTTTCACCTTGATCACTTTACAAGCGTGGAAATATATTGAGAAGTCATAACCATTAATTAACTCTAACAATCATCTTAATAACATATTCAACCCTTTGTGAGGAAAATATAATTTTAACTTTTATGACTGGTATATATGTCTGAACAATTTACCTAATTATAATACCTCTATATCCTTAATAAAAAACTTACTAAAGCCATCTACAAATCCTTATTTGGGTAATTTTACCTATGAACCATTGATTTTTATATGGAATAAGATATAACCATTTTATTCTACATGATTATTAATCATAATCACTTATTAAATGCATCATTATTGATAATAAAATCATCTCTACTACATGTTATGGTAAGATTAGTTTCACTAACTAACATTTTCTTTACTTCCTATAAATTTTCAACACTTTGACTTGTATAAAGAAACTGAGATCCCTTTTATTTTTACTTGGTGAGATGATTTTACATCCATGAGAAATTATATACATAGAATCTAAAATATCTAGGAAAACTATGAATACTATGGATCATAATAAGAGCGGTTGGTCTGCTTCAATATTCAATAACCCTTGTATTTTATGGATCCAAATTTATACTCTAGTATGTGATTATATGACAAAAAAAGGAATAATTTTGTAGCCAAAATTAACCCAAAGAAATTTTTTTATACAACTTCTCTTTCCTTTGGATATTAAATTTAATCCTAAATTAATATTCATGATCTTATTTACACTAGATATATATAATAATTTCATCTATAATGTATAAAAAAATTGATCAAGGTAATATCTGAAGACTCTATCAATTAAATAAAGGAATTTAATGGGGGAATTATAAATAAAAAATGGAATCATTACAATTTCCTAGTGTCTATACCTCATATGAAAGGAAGTATTTGGAATGAATTCAGTTTTTACCATCAACTGATACTATCCAGATCGAAGATCAATCCAAGATAAATACTAATATCCTCTTAATTGTTAAAACAAATCATTAATACAAGGAATATGATACTTATTATTGTCTGTGATCATGTTTTGTTATCGATAATCAATATTGAGTCGCATTGATCTACATGCTTCTCAAAAAAAAGACCAGGTGATCCCAATGGTGATAAATGTGGATGAATGAGTCCCATATCAAGGTTAATCTAAATTTGTTTCTTCAATTATCACAACTAAATAAGGGATATTCAATAAAAAGTCTTTGATATGTGTGTTTCATAAGGTTCACGTTCTATCAGAAGATGAATATAATTATTTATGGGTAGTCTAGGTAACTCCATAGGAACAAAATAAAAAAACCCTCATACATTTGGCATATCAAAGTTGTTGAGATTCTCCCCAACTCTCTAAGATAAAAAATCAATTTGAAAAATAATATAAACACACATAATAGATTTATTTTCAGTTTAATGTTAATTTTTATCTCCACATTGATAAAAAAATCTTATGTCAGTTAGGAATTTGAAATATGACTTCACTTACATAGTAATTTATGAGATATTTATGTAAATAAATATAATAAATTCCTTTAATAACATCAAATTCAATTATATGGAGAATACCAAGATTTACAGGAAAAAATTCCCCCAAATGTTACTAAATGAAGAAATATATACAAGGGATGTGATCATTATACTATTAAGTGTTTTCAATTATAATTCAACATCTAATATTTTTAGATATAAATTTATATTCCTAGAAAATGTTTATGATATAATGAAATTAACATGATGAATCTAAAATAAAATTATACAATATTTTATTGTACATATCCAATCAACTTCATATTCATCATATATTCAATCCTTTACAAAAACAAACATGGTTTTCATGATCATTATAAAAATTAAAAATGAGTGATTAATCATGGAATATCTTATATAGGATGTATAAATCTTGACACCTTGTTTTCAATATTTAAATCATTATGTTTGAACTAGTTTATAAATGGTAACTATCTATTCAATGCCTTTATAATAGTTGAAAATTAAAATTTCAATTAACATAAGAATACTTCTTGGGTGTGACAAACTAGGTGCGTTGTTTTGGTAAAATTCCCAGAACAAGAAATATATTAAATAAATTATTGACCAAATTTTATTTGGGTTATTATACCAAGATGCATCAATTCCATAACTACATCACTTGTAGTATCTAAGAATGGATAATTTTCTAATAAATGTACACTTTTTTCTTTACCATAACATAGGATGTCATACTATACATATGATTATCATATGGATTCTCCCTAATGGTTTCCCATACTAGATTCTAATGTTAACCAAACCTTTCTCTGATAGAAACTATAGTGACCTAAACATTTCATACATAAATATTTTATATTATCATATAAATATTTAATGAAATAAATTGTGATCTATTCAAGAATCATATAATTTCAGTGTCTTTGGGAACATGGACACATAAAAACAATTCTCATAATATATCTATATTATAAGAATAAGGGCATGAAAAAATGAGGTTAGATTATGGAAACTATATGCAATAAATAAAATATCATAATCAGGTTTCATGGAATAATGGTTAAAAGTTAATAAGATAAAAATCATAATATAATCAAAGAACATGATCAATGATAGAATGAAATTGGCATAAGACATAGGTTTTTGGAAAACACATATGTATTTAAAATCATTTCATAGTCAAGGATCAATTATAAGACTATAATATTGGATTGGGTTCACTCATCCTTCCCTCATATCCCTAATCAAGTTTCACTCCCAAGACTATCATAGTGTAAAATTCCTCTTTGATATGGGTTCACTCCTTATTACAGTTCTTATTAACTCATCAGTTATCTATATTTACCAAATACATTAGATATCTACATAATTATGGGATCATATTTCAAATAATTAATATCCAACAAATGCATGCCATATGATCATATGAAATTTGTTATATAATAACCCAAGGATATGAAATGGGATTCACAAGAATTTTATCATAATAATACAGTATAACATGTGTAAATGAAATGAGTTTCAAAATAGGTTCATCATAACATAATTAGAAAATTGTAAGGAAATGAGTTTCATAGAATCTTCCTTAAATAAATATCATCATAAGAACCCATTAGAATAAAACTGGATTGTGTCATTTGATGATATTCAAAAATAATATTAAATAACATCAATATATGTTTGAAAAACGAAAAAATTACTTTAAAATATCCATGGAGAATATCTTTAGGCAAATAGAATTTTCAATTTGAAATGAATTTTTTAAAATATAAAATTTTCCTTAATATTATAGAAATAATTTTATTATAAAAGACCCTATAAAAATTTTAAAAAAAGATTCAAATAATTGACCGATTATGGTGAATTCAAAATATTTTAATTTTATTCATGTTAAGAAAATATTCCTTTTATATTTTCAGTAAAAATTGAAAAGCATATATAATGGAAAAAAAGAAGATTCGTTTTAATATCTTTTTTTGTAAAAAATCAATCATTATTAAAAATTAAATTAAAATATTATAGGATTATATAGTAAAAAACCCATTAAATATTTTTTGGAAAACAAGTATTTGAATGAAAAATGATTTTTGACTGATGACACAAATAATGTAACATTTCATTAAAAGTATTCTTTATGTATATTGGGTTATTATATAAATAATATTGAAAGTAAAACGTGTCTTATTGATAAATAACTACAATATAACAAAATTCATATGATTCATGATATATTGTCTCTAAAATTTTATCATCAAAGTCTAAATCAAAATAAATCTCGATAAATAATGATATTTTAATATAAATACCTTAACATCTTGGAAAAATTAGATTAAAAACCGAATGAAATAGAGAACAATAGTTGGATATGTAATTAGAAAAAAAAATTATTTGAAGAAACATAAAAAACATTCTTGGGAGAAATATACACCAAATAAAAGAAACACGAAATGCATGTTGTATGTGTCTCATATAAATTTATGTGATATGAAAATCACTTACCTCGGGTTTGTCTTGCTTCAAAAGTGATCCAAACTCTACTATAATAAATTTAAATGTATTATAAATATTAAAAAAAATATTTATGTACTAATAAAAGTATATATGATAAACTTATAATATTTAATCACCCATTTCTTAATAATTCTTTATTAAAATCATCTTTTTTGGGTGTTAATTATTTCATTTTACATGAGAATTTATGTTCAGTTGTTATGGCCAATGTATTTTGATCATGGTTTCATAATATCTCGAATTTTAATTATTATATAAATATAATTTACATTAGTTATATATATATATATAATTTCATCAATAAAAGTCATTGAATGAAAAATTAATTACACAATTCATGGAGATGGAAGGTCGTACATACTCATAAACGATACTTTCACATTTCAATGTAACAGAAATAGATAATAGTAAATAATAAATCACCATTAGAAATAATAAGTAAATCATATATATATTATATCTTCATTAAATATATTTTTATTACCATCCGCGTATATTGGAAACAAAAAATGAATCATCTCTCTTTGTAGTGTTGGTAATCCACATGCACACAAATTTGACATTATCATTTTTGAATGTATTTGATGGTAATAATGTAGATATAATATTATAACTTAATAGTAAAAATTATTTCATAAAAATAACATATATAAATTTAATATATTATTATAATCATCTATGAATGATGGTGATGAAAAATAAATTGTATCACTATTTGGAGGTGGTGGTCCGCACATACACACGAGAAATACTTTCACTTACCATTTGATGGACAATAGGTTGAATAATGATGGATACATAATCATAATAACATTATTTTTTATCAATAATAATTTTTTTATTAATTTATTATGAATACCATTGTTTTAGAGGATACATAAATGAAATAATTTTTAAGAGGTCAGGTGGTATGATTACCTCTCCTTCAGTTGACCTCAAAAGTTGATTTATTAATCACCCTTGGAATGAAATTTTAGGATTTCCAAAACCTTGTTTTCATGAATAGGGAATCTAAGAGGATAACCGAATAGGTTTTGGTAGAGATATATGGGATAAATTGGTTTGAGTATGAGAAAAGAGGTGTGTCATTTTATAATTGGGGGAGATGACACACTCAAAATTTACTGAAAGATTAAAATATAACAATTTCATACTGAAGAAAACTCATTCATGATATCCATAGATTATATTTTGGAATAATTTAATTTTGAAATATTTCGCTAAAATATAATTTATACATAGTCAACTAGAAAAAATACATATACCACATAGTTTAACCCCTGGTAAAACAATTTTATTCATAATTAGAGTAACAAACATTTACTATTTTTAATTTTAATTATGAACGAAGATTAAGTTAAACTTATTATATTAAAACAGATATGGTTTTAGTAATTCAAATAAGTATGAAGGAAGTATGAAATCACCAAAAATATTATTATAATCATAGGTGGAGACCTCTAGATTTTTTTTGGTGATCTAATTTTTTAATGGTTACTCATTATCATAGAAAGTGAAGGATTGGTCATGGGTGTAAGATTTATCCATATCTTATTGGGAACATCGATGTATTAGACCATGATGGATATTTAGTGTATCATATATAACTTCCCACATGGATGATCTTGATACATGATGTGTTTTTACATGTCATAGCTTTGTAGTTATCTTCATGAGGATTCCCATGTCATATATTGGGGATAGATTGATGTTGATGATGATGTGACCTTCAAGGAGTGGTTGGTGGAGATCTAGTACCTCTAGAAGAAGTTGTTTTTTGGGAACTCTATTCCCTTGGTTTATATAATGTGGAGACATGGTGGTGTGTATAAGAGTACCTATGAACATGAGTCACAAATACACACTTAGTACAATGAGATGTTTATTGTTTATCACTTCTCCTGTAATGTAATTATCTTATGGATGTTAGACTTGTGTTTATGAGAAAGATCATTTTTTTGATAGTATTTAGTGACTATATTTTGAGGGGTATCTACCTTACGAGAGGGTTTAGGAGAAGTTTGTTTCTATTTCATAATTACATTCATCATTCCAATGATGAGGTGGTTGATCTTCTTAAATAGTGAGATCTTTGAGAGGTATCGCATGGGGTTATTATTCGGAAGAACCCTTATCATTTTCTCTCTTGATTATTTTTTAATTCTCATGGATGATAATTGATTGATTGGTATATAATGGATTAGTATAAATTTTTTTAGTATTATCCTTTTCATATTTGTGTACCTCATGGTGCTTATAGGAGTCATCAGGTGAGTCTTAAGAGGTTCAGATGAAAAATAACAGAAATATGGATATTACATGATGTGTAATATTATAATGTTGTGTATGTGAGTTTCATGTATTGTGTGAGGACTATCATGTTTTTTATATTTTTCCAATTAACACCCTCAATGTATCACATTTTTTGGAAGAAGTTGAATACTTTACATTTAAACATCCATTAAGCTTCGCACTATATTTAAATACCCTACGTAGCATACCGATAAAGGCTATAACACTCCTTTTTTACTCAAACATTATGGAAAGTACTACTCCCTATCAATTTTTTGGTGTCCTATAAAACTCCTTTTGGGTTATTTTGAGGTTCTATCAATGGGGATCAATTATTGGATTTATATCTTTTACTTATGGTGATATAAGATATGTTGTACCTCTTATCTCATGGTTATTCAATCTAGTTCCTAACATTTATTCTTTCCATGTGATGGTGGTTCATCTCCACATTTATAATAGATGTTTTATTTGATTTTTTTACAGTGATTCCACCACATCTACCTTGGAGGGATATAGTTTCTTAAGGGGGAGTTGATCATGATATGAAATGTTGGTACATTCTCTTGATAAGAATGTTAACACCTTTAAGTTATTAGATTATTTGATTCTATTATTTTTATTTATGTGAAATAGTAAGTTGATCATGGTTTATCCCTTTATATTTATGTGGAATTAACCTAATAATTATTGAACTATATTAACAAATAATTATTTATGGATCACTTAATAATGATTTATACTTTGTAATTGGGATGCCACTTAATTTTGTAGAGTGTGTAATATCAATGCTGTGATTTGATATAATGTTGTTATTCTTGGGGTAACATATTAAAAATAGTATATAATTTATATACACAATTAAATTATAATTAATTTTATTAAGAGAAATTAAACAATTTTAATGTTTTTAATATGGTGATTGATATAATTTGATGAAAATAAGATTGTTTCATTGAAAATGTTTAATTGAAAATGATCTTCCATTTGATTAATGGAATTTATAAATAATGTGAATCGTGATTATTATTATTGATAATAAATATAAGGCTTATTAAATGAGAATGGTAATTCTCATTGTTCGATGAAAATGGTTTTAAATTCTTGGGACAAGATTAATATTTCGATAGATTGATGCCTTAGGGTTCCCATAAATAGAACCTTAGATTAATGAATTGATTAATTAAAGATGAAATAAAACTTTGTTGTTTGATAAATATTATTTATAGGTCACATGTTTCGCATCAATTTTTGATGTATAATTGGCCTTATTTTTGGAGATGAAAGAAATTATTTTTGTGTAAAGATTGGTTCCTTGATTTAGGAACTACATTTACCTACTATTTATTCTTCTTTATTTCCTACTGTTTTATGTTGTGATCAAATGTGAGTTTTCGATTCAATGAGATATGGGGTGTAGAGTCCTGGATGCGATATTAGCCTAGGATGGCTGAGCCTCGGATGGATGATGTTTAATGGCTGGGGAGGCCAGGATTTTAAGGACTCACCCTTAAACATTACATAATCTGGAATTATGTTAATAATTCACATTACAGATCTTTTCAAGATTACGGCTTTAGAGAATTAGGTCATATCTTATATATAAGAACTTTAATATTAAAAGTAGAAAATTATACTCACTATCCATTTTTTATAAAACTAAAACTCTTAAAAAAGAAACATGTCTAGTTCATTGTTTTAGACAGCATGACTTTTCCTTGATCCAGTACTTGAACCTATTCATCTATAAGTCCTTTGAAAAAAATTCAAAACATAGGATGAGAATAAAAATCTCATTAAGGGATACATAAAGAATGAAAAAATGTTAGTTTTTCAAAAAAACATGTAAACCATGAATAATTTATCCTAAATTAATGATTTTCACCTTAAAGAAGTAGCAAGAACACTTCACCAAATATAAGCTCATTGATTACCATTTTTTTAACCAATAGACTACAATAAATACCATCGAAAATAAAGTATATAATATAAAGGTAACCTGGGACATATAAAATCCATAAATGGAATAACCATACATTTGACTTCCACACATATCACTAAATGGAATAGTCATACAACCTACATTCATATCTAATGCATTTGAGGTTATAACATAACCCCCCATCCTTGGTTTCTCATGGAACCACCCATTATTTGGTTTATCACGTGTCCAACCATCATCGGTTTATCATGTAACCACCAGTCAAATTACCAAGTACCATTATATAATCATAACACATAAAATATGTATAAAGGAAGAATAACATTTCTATGTTTCAATCACTAGAGATCACTTCAAGATATTGAAATCAACAACCCATTTCTAATACCATTTAAAATATTTATTCAAGAATCTTTGAATGAATGTGTCTCATACCACTTTGAAAATTTTGAAATAAATTTACAATTTAAAACATTAATTTCCAAATAGTTAAATTCTTAAAAACCATTTGAAAATAAGGAAGTGAAATAGAATGTTTTAGAAGAATAATGATTTAAAAAATTTAAAATTTATGTTTTAATTAAAGATTCCATTTCCACTTGCAAAACACTTAAATAAAAATAAATAATGAGTAACATCATTAAAAATTAAAATATCATGATTATATAATAATTCCGAATATAACATGTAAATTGGGATTCATATTCCCCTAATAGTATATTAAATGTGTATAACATCAAGATATGCCTCAATGAAAAGTGATTGATATAAAGTCACTTACAATGATCATATCATTAGATTAAAGATAAATCAAGGACATAATTATGTGAGAAAAATATAAATACTCACAATATAATTGGATATTAAGTGTAAAATATCCAGAGGTCATTAAAACATATTCTTGGAGAAACTAAACCAATTACATGTATATTTAACTCAAATGAAATTATATTGGGTAACAATTTCCCTTTAAAAGTTTGTATAAATGTTGTATGAATTTATCAATGGAATTATTATGTGTACACAAAATATCTCCACATTAAGGGAATTGGAAATTACAAAAAAAATTAATAAATATTTATTCCACAAATAATCTTGGTATGCAATAATCAACGAATTATGTATAAACCCAATGATTCAAAATTGAGATTAAAAATTCTGTTACGAATATTCAGCAGCCTAACAACGTCACTTAAAAATTCAGAAAATGGGATGATGAGGTAGAAAAGGGTCTCTCATCATATGGATATATAATGTATATAAAAATTTATATATGAGAACATATCCCAACATTTGAAAATGTAAATTAAAATACATAACATAAAATAAGTCTTTGGCTAAAAGAGGTGGGTGAAAGGTTCCCTTACCTCGAGTCTGACTTGTCTCGTATTTTACTTATTCTTCCTGAATAATAAACTTAAGTTAATTTCTAATTGACTCAGAACCTTTTTAAATTATATTATTCTTTTTATATCACTTATAACCTTGTGATAACAATTAGTTAGTTATTTGAGTTCATATCAGACATTTTGTTGATGTTCAGAACATGAGTCAAAAAATGAACTGGTTATAATTACCAATTGTCCATGTGGTCAAAAGTAAATTATCTATAGAATGATATTAATGATTCAGATACCATATATATCATATATATCATATATATCTATTGTATATTTATTTACAATAGTTCTTAACATTTGGATATTATAAATTAAATGCACAGTTCATAGAGACGGTAAGACTTATGTATGCATGAACGCTACTTTCATTTTTTTCATATTTCAAATAATGAAAACTAAATGATACATAGGTATATAATAATTCCAGTATAATATCTATGTTATATATTTTATTTAATTTAACTAATTCAATTCATTTATTCATACAATTTATAGCATGAAAGAGTAATATTACATTAAGGGGGCGGTAGTTCGCACTTCCTCAAATGAAATTATCGAATATATACAACATGAAAGGGATAATGTTATGTTATAAATTAGAAATAAAGAATTATAAGGATAAAATAAATATCATAAATATCTTATATAATTACATTTACATCCTAATAGACACCATAAGTGGTGGTAGGAGAAGATTGATCAATCATAGTTTTGTGAGGCAGTAGTTCACTGTCCACAAAAAACATTATGTCCTATATCGATTAGACAAGGGTATGTGTATGTGTAGTTCGAATTATTGTTATATAAACAACCTATTATCTTTAATATACTATTATTTTTATAAAATAATTATATAAAAATAATTTATGGGGTCGGATAAGGAAAATAATTGAAAGAATTTTGAGAGAAGACATTACCTTAAATCAGGTAACTCATTTAGTTTTAAGCTAAAAAGAATTTGTTAATTGCCTTTTACCAGAAGTAAGACTTATATAAGAAATATATGGATTTTGGGAGATTATTTTTGAAGATGTTGGACGAGTCAAGGGGGCTTGATTCTTGTGAGTATGGGTCATAGGTGGTGTCCTTTTATAAGACGGAGGAGGGGCACTTTAGGAAAGCTTGAAAATATTGTTTTATTATTGATTGATTTTAAAATTATAATAACAAAAAAGTAATATATTTCAAATATCCAATGATTATGGGTATAAATAATCTCATAAAATGGATTTTAGACAAGTTTAGCTTATAAATTTATCCTTATCTTTTATCTTTAACCCTTAGTAAACTAATTTAGTATTTACCATGTCTTCCTGTATATTCTTAATATATGGTTACCATAATTACTATAAACTTCCAAGAGACCCAAAAATGGATCAATAAAGAAATTTGTAACATCATATATGTCATTTAGACGAATCATTAATTTTTAGGTCTATTATATCATTTTATAAAATATTAATTGATTTAAAAACTCATTTATGTCAATTTTTATACTATTCATATCATGACTTTTTGAAAATCCATAACAACTTAATTATTTTGAAAAAAACATCATTCATTTAAAGAATGAAAGTGATAAGAATCTATAAAGTTTGTGTATGGAATAAAAAGTTTAATAATTAATTTATTTTAATATTTATAATCTCATTTATTTTAATCTTTCATAAATAAAGTAATCACTACATCACCATTGTGCCATCAATAAATTTTTTTATTTGATGTATAAAAATTATAAATAAAATATAATGGTTTATTAAATATTTTTGTATTTCTAATTATTTTTTATAGTTGAATAGATAACTTATATAACCCCATATAAATATTTTAGTTAAGGATACATGTTTATGTTATATTTCCAAAACATTAAATTAAAAGTAATTAAATGTCTTCTCCACACACAACTGGATCCATGGGGTTTTAAAATCTACACATAGATGGTAATGGTCAGAAATATCTCATAAAATAGTTTTCAAAATTGTGTTAGGGAAATTTAATATTAATATAAGTTTATTTTTTACCCTTATTAACCAGATTTACCCTTTTACCATGGTAAATAAAACATTTACTAAAGACACTATTCTAAATGAAAAAAATAAAATGTATATATTTACACATTTTGAGCCTAATGAGTCAAAATATGGAATCCATTTTTTCAACCTAAAATCATAGAATTTTAAAAAAATTTCTTTAAAATTAATTCCCGTTCTCAAAACCAAAAAATATGTTTTTAAGAAGTAAAAGCTACTAAAATATTGACATGTGTTTTTTCAAATTTCAAAGTGAAATTACTTCAAATGACCAATATTAGATTAAATGATAAAATTATAATATAATTATACTTTAAATCCATTTAAAAAGAAAACAAAAACATATAAATATATTATATGAAAATAAATTTTTGATATAAAATGCAGTATTTTTCACTATTCCTTAAAAAATGAATTTTATCAGAAAAATATCAAAAATTTACCCAATGTAATTTTTTTGTCCCACTTCTAAATAAGAATTTTATTTTTTCAAATGGAACATATAAAAGTTGAAAAATAGATTTAAAAATGGTTCACCTTCAAAATGTGATTAATAGATCTTCTAAAAAATATTAGAGTATTTCATGCTTAAAATCAGATTATTTCTTATTTTAGGCTTCTATAATTTATTGGATAAATCAAAAGACATTTGAAAACATGTGTAATCATAATTTAGTTTTTTATGTCCATTTTCAGTAATACAACAACTATGGATGAACAATCATTTAAAATAGTAATAATATTATATTATTTTCCGGTAACTCAAAGTTGTGTGCAACATAATATTTCAAAGAATCCCACTGTTGAGTATTGAGTACACTATAGAACAAAGTTTCCTATTTAAAATAAAATTATTATATTATTCATAAATATTAATAGATATGAAAAATTATTATTCAATAAGTACCTAGGTCATTACATCCTTCCACCCTTTTAGAAATTGTGTCCTAAATGTTTTAATATTGGTCTTGGAAACATCAGTGAAAGTCCCACATTAGAAAAAGAATAAATAAAAATATCAATTTAAAATAATGAATGATAAGTACAATGGTCACCCAAGATAACCAATTTTAGGATTATTTGTAAGAAAACATGGATATAGAAGATAAACTAACCATCAAGTTCTGATAGATAGTGGTATAAAACACGATTAGGATAAAGTTTACCACAAAAAGATCACAAACATGTGATGGGTTAAACGGTCTTTGATTCCCCAGTAGGAAAAGTAAAAATAAAGAATTTTTGTTTTAAGTTCATTTTCTTAAATTTGAGGAATTTATTTATGAGCTTGGCTAAGAACATAAGGAAACATACTTACTTGTCATGTCATCTTTCATCCTTTACTAAATTTCAACCACAAACTCATCTTTTCCTTGAATGATAAGTATTAAAGTTGACTTCATAACATCAAAAGTGCGAGAATAAAATTTTAGATAATTACATAATCCAAAAAAATGAACTATATATTTACCAAAACAATAATGGTTAGTACGAGATCAGATAATCCCTAAAGGATAATTCTTTATAAAAAGAAATAGTACTCTTAATCTCTAGAATTAAACAAACATTACCCACAGTTCAACAAAGACAATTCAAAAAACAACTATCCTAAAAAAATTTCAATTTAATACAAACAAAGATTGAACCCCAATACTAAAGAGAATTTAATCACATAGTCTTCTATAATGAATTTTAACATTTATCTCCAATTAACATCGACTACTCTTAAGGTCTCATACTGAAGTTTAATTAACCTAATCACATATTCTCTATTATAGGTTAATCATTTCAATAAATAACCCAAATCACCATATGTCAACAATAATAACATAGAATATTAAAAAATAAAATTTCGACAATTACTCAACAAATGATATCCCATTGTATTCTATTTCCCTTAAGCATATAGTTTCCCAAAAGTGAGAGTGTATTCCCAAATAACCTTGATCACATAATCACCAAATCATCTACCTATACTAACTATATCAATTTGATAAAACATAAGTTCTCAAAATCAACTTATTCGCGATCCATAATATCATTTCACTGAAAAATAATAAGTCATACTAACCATGTATTTTACGTAGTTTAATGGTTGGCGATAAATCCCACCTGCACTATGGTTGTAGGTCCGATTCCCCCGTTGATCGACATGGTGGGTTGTCACAAAGTCTGTGTGTTGTCCTTTTTCAAAAACATAATAATTTTATAACATTCCCAAAAATGGGATAAATTCCTCGAACATAACCATAACATATTTTAACCACAAATGTTATCTCATACCTCGCATTTTCATCCCAAAATGTAGTAACCTGTAATTTCCTCAAATTCTAGGATCATATAAACCCAAATTATACTTTATAAATATATCCACAAAATAAATGATAGTACTTCCTTGAATAACATTTTCACATATCAAACATCAAGGTTAAACATACATGAAAAAGTTTTCATATGTAATATTATAATTAATAAATTTAAACCTACCATCATTCATAGATCCAATATAACTCTTCAAATCCTAAAATGTAGATGTCTTAATCATTGAACATTATTCATGATCTTTTATCCATTTTTTACATATTATTCTTTTATACTTATTTCCTACAAAAAAATCATGCATAATATCAAAAGATTTTAATAATGTCAAAACATGAGTTAAGAAATAATCCGTACCTTTCATTGGACAATTTCAGTTTCCTCATCTTCAATTGGAATGGAATTACGAATTGGAAGAACTAAATTTGTATGATCCTACAGATCCCACTCCCAAACCTGATTCATTGGACATATATTTTTATAATGACCATGCACACAACATTTAAAAAATTCAATTGATCCTTCAGAAAGAACTTCATTACCTTTCCTAGAGTTAACTGGATGCTTCATTTTTCTAGGATGGGTTATTACATTATGACCTTCATTACCACATTGAAAACATCTTCCCATCCCTTTGAAGAATTTTCATAGGTTTTTCATTCCACATCCTTCACACATTGGTTTTTTACTATACTTACCTTAATTATTATTACCAAAACATCCATTGGGATTTGTTTCTCAAATATATGATGACTTAGAAAAATAAAAAAGGTTCAAGTGGTCAATCATGATTGAAGATAGTTGTTTAAGAATAACCACAAGATGTCTCATTGCAGATCCCATTTCATTCGATTTCTCATTCATAAAACCTCCACTTTTTCCTTCACATCCATTGTCACTTTGGTGGTTCCTAGATCTATCCATTTACTAAAAACAAAAAGGTCAGTGTGAGTATGTTAGTAAAATCATTATAAAATATATTATGAGGAGGGTAAACACTATGATATACTTATTCATGTTGTTTTAAACACATTAAATTTATTTATAATAACTTTGACTTTTTATAATATGCTAACAATTATAGTTATGTAACTTATGCTTAAATAACACCCTAACCTATAAAGTGGCATAAACTGACCTCTGATACCAACTGTAAGGACCCGACCTTAAACAATACATAATCTTGAATTAATTTAATAATTCACATTGAGGATTTTTTAGGTTTATATATTTAGAGAATTTGGTCATAACATATACATAACAACTTTAATATTAAAAATAAACACTTATAATCACTATCCAATTTTTTTCATAAAAACAAAAACACTTAAAAAATGAAACATGTCTAGTTCCCCTTCTAGACAGCATGACTTTTCTTTGATCCCAACATTGACCCTATTCGCATTTAAGTAACGTGATTTTTTTTCAAAACTAGGGATGAGAAAAAAAACCAGTAAGGGATACAAAAAAAACTATAAGTATTTCGAAACAAAATTTATGCCATGATTAAATTATAATCAATTAATACTTTTCAGGTTATAAAAGTAGCGAACACACTTTATTGAATATAATCTCATCTATTACCCTTGTTTTACCAAAAGATTAACATAAATCCCATAGAAAAAATAGTATAACACATAAAGGTAACTTGGTACATAAAACTTCTTACATGGAATAACCATACTTTCTAATTACACATATGACACTAAATGGAATAGCTATATGGACAAATTTTATACCCAATGCATTGGAGGTTATAACGTAACCACCTGTCCTTGGTTTATCGCAGAACCACCAATTATTTGGTTTATCACGTAACCAAACATCATTGGTTTATCACATAACCAAACGTAAAATGTACAAGTACCATTATATAATCAGAACACATAAAATAAGAATAAAATAAGAATAACATTTCCACATTTCATTCACAAGAGATCATTTAAAGATATTGAAATATTCAACCCATATCTAAAACCATTAAAAATGTCTAATAAATAGACATTGAATCAAAGTGTCCCATACAACCTTAAAACATTATAAATAAATTAAAATATAAAAATATTAATGTATAAATTGATAAATTCTTAATTTTTTTTTTGAAAAAATGGATGTGAAATAGAATGTTTTATAAGAATAAGTCATTAAAACATTTAAAACTGATTTTAAATTAAAGAATAAATTTCTACTTGAAAAACAGTTGAATAAAAATCATTAAATTATAACATCATTACAAACGTTAAATATCATGAGAATATATTAATTCAGAATATAACATGTCAAAAAGGATTTATATACACCATATAGAATATTAATGTCATATAACACTAAGATACACCTCAATTAAATGAGATTGAGACGAAGTCCCTTACAAAGATCATATCATTAGATTAAGGATAAATAAATGACATAATTATCTGTAAAAAATATAAATACACCAAATATAAGTGGATAGTAAGTGTAAAATAATTATATGAAATTCTCACATATTCTTTTAAAATAAAAACCACTGAAATGGATATTTATCTCAAATGAAATGACATTATGTTGTGATTTCCCTTAAAATGTTTGTATAAATGACGTAAGAATTTATCAATGGGGTGATTATGTGAGTAGAAAATATATACAAACAATGGGAAGTAGGAATTATAATATAAATGAATAAACAATTATTCCCCACATAATATTCGCATAATATAATCAAGGAAGTATGTGTAAAACGCAATGAGTTGAAATTGATTTTAGAAATTCCCTTACAAAAATTAGAAAGCCTAATGAAGTCACATAAAAATTTAGAAAATGAATGTATGAGAGTGAGAAGGGTATATAATCAAATTTTCATAAAATTTACAGCAATAAGGATATATAAGAACATATCCCAACATAAGAAAATGGAAAATTAAAATACATAACCTAAAAGAGTTCAGGCTAAAAGAGGAGGGTGAAAGGTTCTATTACCCCAAGTCCAACTTGTCTCATATGTTTGTTGTTCTTCCCAAATAATATACATAAGTTAATTTATGCATGATTAAAAACCTTTTTCATGTTTATTTTTTCTTTTATATCACTTATTACCTTTTTATAATAATTACTTAATTATTTTAGTTCACATCGATCATCTTTTCGATGTTTGGAACTTGAGTAAAAAATGAACTTCTTATAATTACAAATTGTCTATAGGGTCAAAATTAAATTATATACATAATGATATTAATGATTTAGATATCATATATATCATATATATCCATTATATATGTATTTAGAATAGTCTATAACATTTTTATATAAGAAATTAAATGCACCGTTCAAGGAGACCGTAAGTTGTACGTACACATGAATGTTACTTTCATTTCTTTTCCATATTTAAAGGAATGAAAAATAAATAATAGATAGGTATATTATATTTCAAGTATAATATATATGTTATTTATGTTACATAATTATATTAATTACATCTTTTTACCTTTCATGTATAACATGAATGAGTCATATCATATTTGAGGGGGTGGGGCGATAGTCCGCACTTCCTCAAATGAAATTATCGTATATATACAATATGAAAAGAATAAAGGTATGTTATAAATGATGATTTAGAATGTTTAGAGATAAAATATATATCATATATATCAATTATAATTATATTTCCATCATAATTGACGTCATAAGAGGTGGTATGAGAAGATTTAACAATCATCATTTCATGAGGCAGTAGTTCACCGTCCACAAAAACTGTAAGTTATATATGGATTAGATGGAGGTATGTCTAAATGTAGTTCAAATAATTTTCATTAAACCAACCTAGTATATTTACTATACTTGTTTTTTAAAAAAAATGTTGAATAAATTATGTTTAGGGGGTTGGGGAAGGAAAATAAATGAACGAATCTTGAGAGAATACATTACCTCAAATTGAGTAACTTCTTTTGATTTCCGCTAAAATTACTTATTTAATTTCATTTTTCGAAAAGTCAGTCTTCTTGTAGGAAGAGATGGATTTTTGGAGCTTATTTGTGCAGAGGTTTTATGAGACATGGGGACGTGAGAGTTGTGATTAAGGGTTAGTAGTGTGTCCTTTTATAAGAGGGAGGAGGGTTACTTTAGGAATGTTTGAAAATTATATTTTCTTATTAATTGATTTTTGAATCATAATAACACCAACAATATATATTTAGAATATAAGATGAGGAGGGATCTAAATTCTTTTATCCAATGGATTTTAGATAAATTTATGTCATAAAGGAAACCTTGTCATTTGGCTTTAACCCTTAGTAAACTAATTTAACTTTTACCATGTCTTCTTGTATATTCATAATATATGGTTTCCATAGATACTATAAAATTATAGGAGACCAAAAAATGGATCATTAAAAAAAATTTAACATACAATATTTCCATTGGACGAATTGTATATTTTTAGGACTATATTATCATTTAATAAAATATTAATTGATTTAAAAACTCATTTATGTCAATTTTATACTATTCATATAATGACTTTTTAAAAATCTATAACTACTTGATTGTTTCGAAAAGAATTCATTAAATCAAAGATAAAAAGTCATAAGCATCCCTAAAATTCGTGGATGGAATATAATGTTTAAAAATAAATATATTTTAATATTTATAATCCCATTTATTGAAATATTTCATTAATAAGGTAATCACTACATCACCATTATGTCATAAATAAATTAATTTATTGAACATCTAGAAATTATAAATAAAATACCATGAGGTATGAAATCTTTTTATATTTCTAAAAACTATTTATATTCTATCATATCACATATATAACCCTATATAAAAATGTATTTAGTAAAATATACTTGTTTATGTTATATTTTCCTTAACTTTAAATTAAAAGCAATTAAATGTCATTTTCACACACAAGTGGCTCCATGGGGTCCTAAAATAGACCCAAGGATTACCATGGCCGAAAATATCTCACACAATAGGGTTATTACATGTGTTATGGTAATTTAATATTATTATAATATTAGTTTTTACCCTTATTTACCATATTTAGCCTTTAACCATGGTAAATACAATATTTAATGAAGTTACTATTCATAATGTCTAAAAATAAAAGGTACCTATTTACACAATTTAGACCTCTTGATTACAAATATGGAATCCAATTTTACAAATTCAAAACATATAATATGCATAAATTAATTTAAAAATAATTTCATTTGTCAAAACCAAAAAACGTGTTTTTTTGAAGTAAAAACTAACAAAATATTGACTTGTGTTTATATCCAATTTTAAAGTGAAATTAGTTACAATGACCATAATTGGTATAAATAATAAAAATATAATATAATTACACATTTATCAATTTAAATGTACAATCTAATCATAAAAATAAATTATATGATAAAGTAGTTTTCACTTAAAATGCTATATTTTTCACTATTCATTAAAAATTAACTTTATCAGAAAAATTACAAACATTTACCCAAAGTAAATTTTGATATCCTTCTTCTAAATAAGAAGTATATTTTTTCAAATGGAACATATTAATGTTAAAAAATTATTTGAAAAATGGTTCCTCATCTAAAATAGGTAAATCAACCTTTTAAATAATATTAGAGTATTTCATGCTTAAAATGAGATTCATTCTTATTTTAAGCCTCTAAAATTTAATTAATAAAAGTAAATAAATTTAAAAATAGGTGTAATCATAATTTAGTTTTTTATTTTCATCACCAGTAACACAATGACTATGTGTTAACCATCATTTAAACAACAATTTTATTATATTATTTTTTGGTATAACTTAATGTTTTGAGAAACATAAGATTTCAAAGAAACCAGTTGTTGCGTGTTGAGTACGCTATCAGAAAAAAGTGTAATATTTTACATAAAATTAATTAATTATTCAGAAATATTAATAGATATGAAAAAATATTATTCTATAAATACCTAGGTCATTACAAGGATGATGTGGAAGTAGTTGATGCTTGTGATGGTGATATGCGTTGAGATATGCTTGTGATTTCCAAGTATGGAACCAGATGTGTTGGAATATATTGAATCATGTATTACCAATTTATTTGATAGAGAGATATGAGATTTTTTTCAATGAATATTTTTATTGGATTATGACTGTGTTTCTTATATCATTTTCATTAATTTCCTTACTGATTGAGGTAACTCACTATTCTTGGTGGCATGTTTCCTCATAGTGGTAACATAGCATCATTTTCCTAGAGTAATTAGATATGGAATGATTTTAACAATGAAAAAAAAATTCCTAACCAATGGGGTTTGTAACAATGTAATGAAAATTATGAAAATATGATGTTGTTGAAAAACTATAGACTTAGTCTGGATTTTGCGTGGAGTTCTTGGAATTGGCTCTAATGATTAATATAATTTAATGTGGAATAATTTTAATTGTTAAATAATTATTAATTAAATAATTAATGGATATAAAATGATAAAATGAAGGTTATAATTAATGTAGCTATTTTGAAAATCTTTTGTGCTTATAGGACATATTGTTTTAATAATAGTAGTTGTGAGTCTCAATAATGTTAGTTACAGTTGAGTCTAAGATTAGGTTATGCCCATAGTCTGGTTGTGAGATATATTATGTCATTTATATTATTTTATTTTATTTTTACCCCACACATGTTGATTTGAAAGACTTAAAACTTGGAATTTGGGATGGTGATTTCCCTAACATCATGGTGGGAGTATGGATCGATGTTTGGCCTGACTCTTTTCCCTTAGTAGTTACTTGTGCAAGTATACATGGATGTTTGTTTCCCCATATATATGTATAGAGTTATGTGATGGCATATGTTTATTTCAAATAAATGAATTACCAAATATAGTATCCAAATAACTATTATAGGTATGTAATGTATTGACTAGGATGGATTGGGGTACTATACATAGTGCAGGGGATGTAATGGTTTGATGTATAACACCTGAGGTTTGATACATGTCATGATGGATATGGTGGATCTTGATAACTAATTTGTTTCTATATAAAAAGATGTGGATGTGATGCATGAGGTTCATGTCGTGAATTTTTCAAAATACGTCCTTAATATTTCTTATTTTGGAGTGATTTGGCACATTATGTTCCACATTGGGGTATAGAGGTAAACCAATGGGGAAATAAGAGCAGGGTACCCCTTATGCATTAGTATTTTATTATATTCTATCTTGAATTAGATACTTGGTGAGACATTCCATTTTGAGGCTGGAGAATTAATATTCCTTTTTATGTTATGAGTTAAATTCACTTTTTTCAATGTGCTTTAACAAGAAATATTTATCCATTTTATTAGAGGAATCATGGAGGATTTAATAGGTATTCTATTATTCTCACACTACATATATATAAATGGTTTTTAGGTCATCCATAGACGGCTAGATATCGGGATGGATATCACTAGCATGTGGTTTCATAGGAGATGTTGGGATTCATGGTAGCTATTGATTAGTGCTATATGAAATTTCATGTTTAAACATGAGATTTCAATATACATAGGTATATGTAGGTGTTGATGGGTGTATCCTTCTTATCTATCTCTTCTACATGTTCTCATTGAGGTTAAATCCACCCATAAATATTTGTATTTTACCCTCAGTGTAAGTCACCATCCCAAGGCCTAATGGTGGAAGGTGTCACGTATTCATCAAATAAATTCTATCATTACTGGCCATAGAGTGGAACTCTTTGGGGGGAGGGTGTAACGAATATTTTACAAAGAAAATATTTTCATTGTATTTTCATTTCCATTTTTTGAAATCATTATGTATTTGTACAAGTGTTCATTGTAAAATATTCTTTTTAATGTAAATATTCTCAAAGTATTTTAGGTTCCCCAACCATTATTTATATTTAAGGATATTTTATTTTATAATAAGTATTTAAATATTGTTTTCTTTAACTTCAGTTAAATTATTTTTTTAAATTAATTCTTATGTCAATGTTTTAAAATAATTTACCAAAAAAATTATTTTTACTTTTCTATTCCATCAGTGATTTTCCATTCATAAATATATGTTTTGGTTACTATTTATATGTTTTAATAATTGTATTTATTTTTCGAAAATGAGAGTTTTTAAAAACAATGATTTATTAAGTTCAGGTCATGTGATGTTTTTTAATTTTTTGATAACACCATTCATTTTCTATGGGTTCTTTATGATATGATGAATGTTTGATTTTATTACAAAACTCATATGTATTAATGGTGAAGGGTGGGGTCTAATATCATCCTCCAATGAATTGGTTAAATATTTATACCTCATGAGAGATGAATGTTATACATGAATTATTTTTGGTTCATAACATGAAGCACGTAAATATTGGTTATTCACAATGTGAAAAGTGGGAATTTTTTGGTCAAAACATTATGTTTGGGATTTTTTTGTTAAAAAAATGAAGAGTTGTAATTTTTTTGGAACATAACATGTAGAATAGTGTTTTTTTACAAAATGAAGTGTGGATAATTTTTTATTCATAATATGGACTGATATAATTTTGTTTGGTCACAACATGAAGTGGGACATTATATTTTATCCCAAAATGATATTTTGAAATTTTGTTTGTCACAATACTATAATTTCACTATTTTTATGATTATGTAAAATTTTCTTATTTTTATCATGTTAATCATTTTTTTGATTATACGTTAATTTTAAAGTATTCCACACTTTTTTCAGATATTTATTTTTTTGTATGATTATTTAATAATCTATTATGATCTTATGTTTCTCTATCATGTTTTTTGTTTATAATTGAGTGTGTTTTGTTCTTTTATTAAGATGTTTATGTATTCATGATATTCACCTTCATCTTTATGATCTAATACATTATGATATATCTTTATTTTATAATTTGTGAGCACATCCCTTGATTATTTTTATAATATACAGGTTATGAACATGATTATATAATTTGAGATGTTTAGATAAGGTATAATCGGGAATGTGAATTGATAAATGTTTTCAATTGTAGTAAAATAATATTTTATTTTCTCCAATCTTCACGACACTAAACATTTTAGTCCTTGGATTTTCTAAAAATTTGAGAGGTATAATTTAAATAATGATATTAATGTACTATTTATGTTATGCTTAACATCAGTAGCTATATACGAAATCAATTTGAGATTTAGTTATTTTGGAGATTGTTATAGTTTTTTCATGATATTAATTTTTTTCAATTTAGAAAAAACCATATGGAAAATTAAATGGGATGAGTGAAAGTATATTATAACATCGTGATGTTTTAATAATGTAGATATTGTGATTTTTTAGAAGTAATGAAATCCATTTTAAGATATTATATATTTATGTAGGATCTAGAATAGTTGTACCTAGGGGTAACAACCCAATAGATGGCATATTGGGTATTAACTTAACCGTCACCGGGTGTATGGAAATGAGTCCTCATTAAACACTTTGTACGATGCTTCCATAGGATATACTTTAGTTGATCAAATTCTCTTTATGAAACACTATAAAGGATTTATGTCTTTTTTACATTAAATAATTAGGTAGGAAGTAATAGTGAACTTAACCTAACATATCCATGGTAGAAATAAGTGAGTTTTAGGAATAAAAATATATGAAAATTCTGAAATGAAAGTATCATAGTTTGAAATGAAGGAGTCTTGAGAGAAGTCATCATATAATTGATCTTTCATATTAATATACACTGGTTCATTTGGATAATATCATAAACCATTTAGATTTAGTATATATTTGAATCAATATCATGTAAATGGTGTTATGAAATGAATTTAACTAAGAACTCTTAAGAAGTGTATTTGGGGTAAGTAATTTCCTAGAACTACCCAAGTTATTTACGCGGATATATTAGTATAAGACAGATGTTGAGTTTTTCATGGAACTCTATCCTTCTTCCATTAGTAAATTATAATTACAATTGTGAGGACACAATTTATTTTAGGGGGAATATTGTAACTGCCTAACATTTTGGATCCTTTAAAATAGATATTGTTTTCAATAACTAGTGTCACGTGCTACACAAAATTTATAAAAATAAATACATATCAATAATAAATTATTAGTAATTATTTAATAAACACTAATATGGTATACCATTAATAGCTATTGTGAATAGAAGATAAATAATTAATACGATTTAATATTGAAAGAATTTATAATAAATGTTATTTTCATATTATTTTACCTTCTTTTGAAAATGAATTTAGAAATTTTTAAAAGTAAATTTGAAAACAATTATTAAAATTTTTAACTCATCTCATGAAAATTTACTTAGTATTCATTTTTGTTATTTTTTATTTCCAAAGATTCATTTGTTAGTCAAAGATATGGTTTTTAAAATTTCATCACTATGTCAGTTTATGAAATAAGTTAAAAAACCATTTAAATAATAAAATAAATATTTATATATTCAAATTATACATTTAAATATCTTTTTTTAGATTAAAAATACCATGTCAAACATTTTTATAAATATATAAAAGTGTTTGTTTAATAAAAATTAATTTTACCATTCTCTTTAAATATATGAAATTAAAGTTGTTTTTTATAGATGATTTAGATAAAAAACTTATAACAGTAAATTGGTTTATATTAAATAAATTTATGTCATTAAAATTATTAATAATTATAATTTAATCTTATATATAAATGTAAAGATAAAAAATATCAATTTTTAGAAAACTATTTTTACACAATTATGTATATTTTATTTAAAAAATTATTTTCACACATTTACAAATTTTATATGATAAAAGGATTTTCAAATTTAATATCAAAACGTTAAAATTATTTAATAAGTTAAATTTTTATATTAGTTTGAAAAAATTATCACTACTTTTAAAAAATAATATCCCTGATATAAAGTAAAAATGGTAAACAGATTTTAACTTTTGGGGAATTTCCAAAACATGTTGAACTATTTAAGATAATTGGTTTAGATTATGTATGAATTTATCTTGTCCTGAAATTCATTTTTTCCCACATTTGATAAATTTAACCAATAATAGAGTATTCTTATTATAGAAAAATGACGACTGTTTCCAATAGATCCCTTTCTACTACTTATAAAGGACTTCACTTCCCTAATTACAAAGTTAAAATTTAACTATTAATTACTCCAAAAGAATACTACAATTTAATCTCAGTATAACACTTTAAAAAATAAAAAAACCCTTTTGTCCACTCATATTTAGCTTAATACCTTCAAATGCAAGGTAACTTCCAAAGAAAAATCAATTCTCCAATGTAAGTATTATATGATTCTTATGTTTTTCTTCACAACAATAGTATTAAAAACATAATATCTCCATAATAACATGATGAATTAATTTTTATTATTATTCTAAATTTCAATTATATTAATGGTATAACTATTTTTTTATTCATTTTTATCCACACAGAATGAAAATAAAATACAATCAATAGTGCATTGTGCAGACTAATGCCTCTACGATGTGATGTGATTCATTTCTAATTATCAAAATTCATGGATGATATTAATGTTGGAAATGATTGATAAATATTATATATCTTATATAATAATTATTTTTAAATGTTAATTTTATATCAACATTCACCCCCTCTAACACATTAAGATATATGAACACTAATAGTGTATACTTGTAGAATACAGACACCATGTTAAAATGCATTTATTTTATTAATTTATGTTTTCCTAAATTATCAAATATTCATAAAATAAAATTCCAAATAAGTAAAAACAAAATTAATATCATTATTATTCTTTTGTGATGACATTTTAAAAAAAATAAACACCTATATAATCAAGCACAATAAAAGAGGTAAAGTGTGTTCAAATTTGTGTTGATTTAACAACATACATGAACAATCATTTATAATATGATTAGGGATGAATATGTGAAAATTAGTAATCGTAATAATATTATTTAACATTAATTCAATCATGATTATTATATCTTTTTGGAAATATTATATTAAGTATTTGAATTATTAACAAATTAACATATTCATTCACTAAAATTACAGAAATAAGCTGTTATCAATTGTATTTCTGCATAATGTAACAAAACCCAAATGTATTTAAAAAAACATTATGAATTTATATATGTATTATAATAAAAAATAAAAAATAAAATGTCAACAATTAAATTTGTATCAAATAATGGGTAATTATGTCTAAATTATTCCACAAGAATAGAATTTTTTATGTTATTAACACTAGTTGATATTAGTATGCTATAAATAATTAATTTATTCATTATAGACAATTTAATAATGGTTCTAAAATATTAATATATTTTTATTAAGGTTATTAATTAGGTTATTAAATAAGATATTTGTCTTTAATATGATGTATGGTGTGACCAACCAAGCCAGAAATCATGGTTTAATTTTTTATCTCAATTTCTTTTTAGTGAGACATGTTTATGTTATAAACGATGTTTAAAAATATATAATGTACCTACCATACAATTTCATTTTTATTTCATTATTATATTTTATTCGAAGACATAAAATTTTCAATTTCATTTTTTCTTTCCCTTGGGGCTTTGATTCAAATGTTATAAAGGCTATATGGGCTTTTCATGACTCAAATCATTTCATTGGTTTGTACTCCATTACTAAAGATAATTTTTAAAACTAATTTTTTCAAAGTATTATAGATTATATTTTTGAAACATTTATGTATTTTCAAGGATATAATATTTGGAAATTATTTTTTAAACAGTCTTCAGGTTCCATTTAAAAATTTTAATGCAATTTATACATCAATATTTTGAATGAAATTTTTTGAAAACCTTTTTATTTTAAAATATATTTATCCACCAAAGATTATCATTCCTAAAGATGTGTTTCTATCACTCTTTATATGTTATTTTTATATTATTTTTTAAATATAATAGTTTTTACATTCTATGATTTTTTATGTTTATCTATGAGATATTTTTGAATGCTTAATAATCCAATTATTTTTTCGTAGGTTCTTTATGATATAATTAATGTTTGATTAATTAAGTCAATCATATGAACAAATGGGGAAATTTTGGGTCCTATATAACTCTACAATGTATAGATTAAGGATTTATACCTCATGATAACTAGATTTTAAGGATGTAAATTTGGTTTGTTCAAAATATGAAAGATGAGAATTTTTCTTATTCCTAATATCAAGAGTTTTCATATTTTTTGTTCAGAACATGATTTTTTTAACCCTTTTTCACAAAATGAAAAATGATAATTTATATCTCACAATATGAACTATGGGAATTTATTTGTTCACAAAATTTTGTGTGGACATTTTTTTTGTTCAAAAAATGATATGGCATCATTTGTTTTTTTTCAAACATTGTGTGGGGTCATTTGGATAGTTTATAATACAATAAGTTGTATATTATTATTATTTTGACACATTTTTGAGTTTTTATTGAAGTTATTTTATATTTTCAGGATTGAAAATTATTTTTAATGTATTCCATACTTTATGTCATGCTCACATATTTTTTGTTATTGATATTTTTTTGATCCAGAGAATAAAATTTATAATTCCATAATTGTATTTATATGATATTATGTTTCCTTATAATGTTTTATGATTATCACTTATGGTATTGTGATCTTTTGTTAATATATTTATATCTTCTTCATATTCTAATGAATGTATATGATATAATACTTTTTGATATTTCTTTCAGTTGCTGAGAATTTGAGATGACCACTTTCTAATGTTTCCAATACCCATGTTATGAATATGATTATAACATGTGATATTTTTAGAAAATTTTTAATGGATCAAAATTATTTATAAATGTTCACAACTATAGTTAAATAATATTTTTATTTTGAAAATATCTAAAACCACAACCTTTAATTACATTGATTTTATAACTATTGTGGGATGTAAAATCTAAATATCGAGATTATTTTATTATTTATGTTATGTTTTGTGTGGTTCTCTATTAAAAGTTTTATTCATTTATTAAAATATGATTGACTAAACTAATTTATTCCTTCGTCTCTTTATAAATAGTTGTGATATAACATTTTAATATAATTTTTTGGAAAAATTATGAAATCATCTTCTTTATCAGGGGGTTTATCATAATTATTATTTATTTTCAGTTATATTTCCACTGGGGGATCACATATTTTGTACATGTTTTGAATATAATGGTTTCACTATGATAACACTCCAATTATTTGGGTAACTATTTCATCTCATAAGATACCATGTATGGTTCTTGGGTGGTTAAATTAAGTTCAATATGTTATGTTTTCTTGGTGGTAATCCTTAAATTATACTTGTTGTTTCATTTTTAATGTTTTTTCAAAATATTTATGATTCCATGAAACTGTGATATTTTTACCTTATTATATGTTTCAATGATTATGTTATAATCTTATATTATGGTATATGTTTTTTCATTCTATTATACGTGATCTAATATGAAGACTTAATGGAAACTCTTATTTTTTATATTACCATTTTAAAAGGAATTTCAATACTAATAAAATTTCTCATTTGGTTAAGATCTAACCCTTGATGATATATTGAAATTATTTCTATCACTTTGATTTTGATCTTTAACATTTCAATTATCCCATTACATAGATAATAAATATGAGTATAACATGTGATAATTCTTGAAAAAATTCATGAAGGACCCTAGAACACCCTGAGAGGGGAGGGGTTAATTAGGGTGTCAGCTTTTTCTTTTAAACTAATTGATCTTGTTGCCATGTTGGTTGAAACCTGTTAAACCTGTCTGAAGAAAAAGTTCAAAAAATAAAAAATCACAAGTAAAGCAAAGACACAACAATTTTATTTTGTTCACCACTAAGGGAAACGTCTAAGGAGAATACACCAAAAGTGTTTCAGTCGTAAAAAAAACACTAATCTTCACAAGTTGGGTATTATAATAGTTTACCATAGACACACTGTACTAGGTGCATTGCCTTTACAAAGTTTCAGAGATAGAAAAATATGTCCCTCAGATCACTTCTGCTGACTCCCCCTTTCACAATATGTTGGATGAATCTTCACTAAATTTAACAACTTGAAGGTCACTTCAATGGTTTGGGATTAATTAATGCATCCTGAAATGTAAATGGATGCTTTGTTGATGTTCATAATCACTTACTAATGTAATTTATTTTCCCACACACTGATATTTTTTGAGAATAGATTTTACAAACTTATTTTGTCAATTTTCAGGATTCCTTAGGTGTTCCACATACTATAGATGTTTTTGCATACCACAATAGTGTTATCATATCGATGTTGTTTCTGCATGCCTTCCAACTGTTTCCTCTTACCGTCCAGCACCTCTGCGGACTATCCTTCTTCGCGTACTTCCCTACTCTGCATACTACTCAAATCCTCTGTATACTTTCCCACTCCATGTACTATCTTGATCATCGACATAATGTGATAGATTCCTGTATAAACAGTGCTCTCTTCAGAAGATTGTTTTCTTTACGTGGATGATTCTCTCAATGTACCATCTTCTCCTCCATGAACCACATCGAACTTCACCAAATTTCATCATGAAATTTTAATATCCAATCTCGTTCCTTAAAAAAGAGAATTAATACATCATAAATAGGCACATAAATCCAGAAATTTATGTAATATGATTTACCCGAATTTTCAATGTGGAACAATATTCAATATAAATTGATCACAATCTGCATACTGTTAGCATCCACCACGTAATGAAATCCTCTAAACTGCAACACTTTATCACATACCATTAACCTTATATATATCGTATGTCTATCAGTCCATGTGCTATATACCTTAACCACATATTGTCACCCCAAACTGTTTTCAGCTGCATTTCACGTACCACACGGCACTATTGCATACCATCACTATGAATTGATTTCAGTTCTATGCATCGTTTTGCATACCTCACGCCTTCCCCATGTACTTCACCCCTTCACCACATATTGTGTGCCTTCACCGCATACCACACTCATTCACCAAGTACCACACACCTTTATTGTGTACCACACACCTTCACCGCATACTGTATGCCTTCCCCACGTATGGTTGTTGGGAACCATTACCAAATTCCTGAATTTTTAGGCAAACAAATATGGCAAACAGTTGGAAACTGTGCCACCTTCAATACTTATTTTAGCCTCAAACGTATGACCCTATTCTTTGAAAAATCCCTAGTCATCCATGTGCAGATTGACACAAAAACAAACCAACCTCTATTATTAGCAACAAAAAACATTGGTTCTAATAATTCATGTATGATTCATTTATGGGGGAATTTCAACAAATAATGTAAAATTATTTTCCTATATATCTGATCCTCAAAGTCACTAAATATTCAATTTGATTAATTTTTTTATATTTAATTTTTATATTATGGGAAATTATTTAAAATAAAATTATTTTTATCTTCGATCAAATCACTATATTATGGGAGTTTGGTTGTGTATTTCAATATTTTTCAAAACATTAAAGAACTCTTTTCTATTTTTCCTTTTCATTTCGTTTTTTCATTTTTCGACCTCATTATAGACAATGCTAATGGATCTTGAAAATGTGTCTTGAGAGAAATGAACTACATGGGAACATATTCAAAGTATTGTTTAGGATATTACACCAATTTATTGAACATAAAGATCAATTTCCTAAAATCTAGAAGGGGAGGAGGAACTAAAACTCAACATGGATAAAATGATGGACATGTTATATCAATTCACATACAAATTTCTAAAAAACAAAAATGACATAAAATTTTTGAGCATTAGGATGTAGATGAAGATGAATCTAGAGTCTAGATAATGATAATCTCAATAGTGAAATTAGATGGAGAGCTTGAAGAAGAGAAGGACCTACCAAAATTTACTTTTCAAAATACATATATAGTAGACATGAATTTTTTTGAGTATTTATAGGATGATATCCTTGAAGGGTATTAAAATTTTAAGATATTATTTATGCACCTATTGAAACCAATGTAAAATTATATTCCCCTTATATTTGTACATCTGATATATATATTATGTTACTATACTTGAATAAAAATTAAAAAAAGGAATTATGTGATCAAATTTTAACAGAATCTTGAATGAAAATATTTTCCATGATCCATACCACAAGAATTCAACATGACGTTTAACGTGGAGAATGAACTTTAAGATGTAATAAAATATAGAAACTACCATATATTGAACTCATTCTATTCAAACTTTATTTTAACTAACTTACAATTTGACCTCCCTAAATTTTGTAATGGAATAATAATCGAAATTTATTCCCATCTTAGATGAAGGCAATGTCCCACTAAAGGGAATTATTTTTAATGATGTACTTGAGTACCCACAATACAAAAAAAATGAAAATGAATTTTCAAGGGTGTTTTACATACAATAATAGATTCAAACTAGAGTGTATGAGGGGGATTATAATACCATTAGGTCATTCCCTCTAAATTTTCATAGCCTATTATACTAATAAATCTATGTTGTCTTAAATTTCCACATATTGTAGCACATTTTATTTTCCATTTTGTAAGTGAAATTTTTATAGAAGAGGAAAAGGATGGACCATTAGTTTCTCTCATAGAAGAGATAAGTATCCAAAAATTACAACAATAAGGTTATATAAAAGGGCCATCAGCTGAAGAGAAGATTAATAAAGATTATTTTAATAATATATTGATATCATACAAAGAGGATTTAAAAAATGATTACATTAAATTTAAGGTATGTAAATTCTATATAAAGATGGTGTATGATTTTCAAAAAGTGTTCCCAAAGGTAAATAATTAAAAAAAGTACAATCTATTATAAATGAGGGGGTTATTTTTATTTAAACTCAACTAGTTCTAATTGAATTTAGTTTTAACTATTCATTATCTATATCTTTGTAGGAAATTACCTGTAAATATTATTTTTATTAACAACTAGAAGAGGAAGATACCTGAGTTATTATTGAGGAGTACCCATACAACATCCTTCCACCACAAATTTATAATATATGAAATATTGATCAAGGTATGACCTTAAATTACACTATAAAATTGGGATTATATGAAGAAGTATAAATGAGAAGATAATGAAGGAAAATTTGGTTTTTATTTTCATTGGACAAACCCTATACTCTTTAGAGATGAGTTTAAATCCATATAGCTGTGAGTAACCTAAATACATCCCCTATTGGGAGGAAAAACCCAACACTATTTTCTAACACAATTTTTCCATTTCTTAATTTTCAATAAAAGTTTCGTATTTTTTATTATTTTATATTGATTTTATAATGTAGAGAATAACTATATGAGATCCAAACTCCAAATTATGAACCGAATAATAACTATTTTTATTTGGTATTTTTTTCACTTGTATATTCAGTAATATTCTATGAATATCCTATATAACATAAATGGGGATATGTCAAAAAAGAGTGTTGTATAATATTAAAACATATTTATCATACGTTAAAATATTTATAGAACCTAGAAATGAAATATACATTTTATTCTTGTTTTCTATTTTTATTTCTAGTGAGTTTTTTATATATTAATATTTAGTAACAATTTTACATACTATTATAAGATTTCATACTTTATTTGAGAATTCCATTACACAGAAATTATTGGATTTGAATTATTGCTTATTTATTTTGTGGAATATTATGTTTTAGAACAAGGAAATAGTATTTGATTGAAATGGTTTAAGGGGAATTGAAATTGAGACATGAGAAATCTAGGTTTTTGAACATGAACAAAAGAAACATAGACTTAGTTAAATGGTTACACCTTTGGGCACAAAATCATAATTTATTCATAAAATTATAATTAAAATGGATAAAAATGAGAAATTGAGAGTCCCAAATGATTTTATTAGATTATTAATCACCTTTCATGTCAATAATAAATTTTGGTATGTGAATTTAATAGTTTTTTAGGTAGTACATGACTGTGGAATAAATCAATGTAGCACCCAATGAATTTAAAATATTTCCATTTTAAAATAAATATAAATTTTTATATATTTCTTAATATGAAACACAATGTTAATATTGTATGACAACAAAAAATGACATTGTCCTGCTGTACACATAATACTAGGTTAGCTTGTGTTAAACATAATACAGAATTCTTGTGATAGGTTGTGTTTCATGCAAGACTGAGTTTTACAAAACTATAGTATTATTATTTAATATGATATTTATAAAAAATATGTTATAATGAATGGTATGAAATGAATTAAAAAAATTTGAAAATATTTTTTACACATGTTTATATATTTCTTTTGTGACTAATTAAATACAAATAAAATGCTTTTATAAAAAAAATTATGCACCAAAGGAATTTTATCCTAACAAATTAAATTAATAAATATTACTCGATGATATTAATTAAATATATATATTATATATTCAATAATATGTTCTTGAATTCATCTAATATATCTGATATTCCTAAGATACGAACAAATCAAATGTTATACAGCAAAAATAGTATTTGTATAAAAGTAGCTTTTTTCGCTATTAAATGGTGCACTTGATTTAAAACTAAAATTTAAAACATTAAAAAAATTTATAAAAAAAATAAAATTAATTATTCAAATAATAACAATAATATTATCTTAGGATGAGTTTATGGTATTTTTTTGAGAAGTTTTGTTTTTTATTGAATAGTGAAAAATAATGAATTTCAATTAAAAACTACTTTTTCATCGGAAAAAATTATGATGTTATATTATAATTCTTACTAGTTATGAATTTTGTTAAGCTAAATTATATATCAACTAATACAATTACATAAATTAGAATCACATTTTATGGAAGTCAGAAAGAATAACCTAGTAATCATTTGATCCTTTTAAATTTTAAAACCCGCTTTCTCGCCACATTTGCGACATTAGTTTTAAATTTTAACTCTGCCTGTTTTGTGAAATGAATTTATAAAAATAGATATATTTACTGGGATTAAGAATATTATTTATATTCTAAAAAGTACATATTACTTTTTAACTAAATACTTAGTGAAAAATAGTTAAAATTAATTAACGTCATTTATATTAAAATTGTGTTTTGTGCATGACATGCATTTCTGTTAAAAATAATTTTACACTCACATGGGATTTTTATTTAATGATTTATAATTCATAATTGGAATAATTAGGTGTAAAATATATAATAAACATTTTTTTATTTAATTATTAATGTTTAAATTACCATGGTAAATAAAAAGATATAAGTTACCTTTGTAAAATATATAGAGATAAAATTTAGTAAACATAACGAATAAAGAAACAAATAATAAAATTTTATTTATTTTTTTTGTGGTATATGCTTTTATATACCACAAATACCATATAATCCATTAGTTTTAATTTTTTTTAAGAAAATGAGGTTTGGGGGACCTCCCAATAGTGATTTCTTTTTGTTATTTTCAAGAATGCCACTCCTCCTCCAATATAAAAAGGCACTCAATACCCTCACTTATACACCACTATGAATTCATTTTAATCCTTCAAGACCATCCAAAATAAACACCCAACATACCTACCCTCATCCTAAAAACATAATTTTTTTCATAAAGGAAACCAAGGAATTTATTTTTTGTAAACCCAAAGGAGTTACCCAAAGAAGATCTAGCATTCTTCAATGAGAATTTTTGTTTTATTTATTTCTCCACCCCTCAATTTTTTTATATATTGATTACATAATATAATTAGTATATTAAATATAATAATATTTTTTAAAGTAAAGTGTATTTACTATAACTTCACAAACTACCATCAAATGGGATACTCCATCAATGTTGGTGTGTAAGACGGACGACAACCTCATGAACCGATGTCATCCATTCTATCAGTAACACCATTCAAAGTGGGGGAATAGACATAAATTTATTGTTTATATATGATATATATTATATTTATGATATAATTATGTTTCATTAGATACAATATAAGGTATAACCTCATGATTTTTAATTTGTAGGAATAAGGTAACATTGTTTGTGGACGTGTGGACTATCGCCTTCTCCAAGCAATGTGATTTGTTCACGCATTACACAGAATTAATTAAGGATTGTTTAATAAAAAAATGTGATATGTATAACATTAAAATGATACAAAAGTGATATTATAATTTTTTATTATTTTTTATTATTTCTATTAATACAACTAGATAATAAAATCAACGTTCATCCTTACGTATGGCCTACCGTCTCCTAGAATGGTGCATTTCATTGCCTATCACTAGATTTTATGGATTACCTTAAATACTTATATATATAAAATATATGATATATATATATCATGGTTTAAATATTTTATATTTTAAAAAAATGATAAAATTATGAATAAAAAAATAAAAATAAAAATCTTCTAGAAAAACAAGATATTAACACATAAAATGAAAAAAATAATGAAACGTTATTAATAGATGACTATTAAGATATTATAAAAGAATAATATATGATATTATAAATATTAATACATTTTTTAACAAGTCTATAACATTATGAAAACCATTATAAAATAAGGTTAAATCAATCTTAAGCAAAAGGGAGCGTAGGGTTAGGGGATTTTTTGTCTCAATTTTATTTCAGTGAGACTTATGACATATTCAACCCTCATTTATTTTGTGTGGGGTATATACTATGATATGATGTTTTATATCATGTATTTATTTTTATTTCATGATTCTAAAGAATTAAATTTAAGTAATTATTTCATGGGGATCATGATTCAAATGTTACTCAAGTATTAAAAGATTTCATTTCATTTTACATTCAATAGAGACTTCTTGGTTATTATGAACCAATTCCTTTTATTTGGTTTATATAATATCCCACTGACATGTAACATCATGATTCATTAATTATTAATTTTATATTATGTTTCACATGAAATTGTTTCATCCAAAAGTATTTTAATTGAAAATTACCATGTGGTAAAAGTTATTAAACAATGTCACTTTCTTCTGTAGTTTTTAACTTTATCATAAAACAATCACTTTATTTTGATCATTTTTCATTTGAAATAAAATTTATATTAATCATAAATATTATTATGTAATTGATAATATTATTTCATAAAATATATATCATTACGACATTCAGTGTTTTACTTTGAATGTTATGTCTTTGACTGGGGAAAAGTGGTTAAATCTGTATACTTTATTTAATATAAATATATAATGATAAGAATTTTTTTTTATTAATTCAATAGATTATTCAATATATGAAAGATGTTGTAGGCTAGAAACCATGTGTGGGGACTAGTTATTTATATCTAATCGATACAACATTTTTTCGATGAGGCGAATCAGTTATCAAAATTAGAGTAGTTTAAATTGTCTTGAGAATATGTTTTGATAGTATAGTGGGTCATATCCTAGAAACCTGAAATCCAATAAAAATGAATTTTCATAATTCATATTCAGTTATTATTTATTAATTATATTTTTTATTGAAATTATATTTTGATGATGTTCATTATTAGTTTATTTATTAAATGGAATGGGTTTATGTTACATACATTTCCACAATTATTATCTCATTTCAAGTTATACATAACAGCATGTGTTCTCAGTTATTTAACTTTACCTATTTATTATTCTTATTGATTCATGATAGATTATTCTGTACTCTTACCATTACTAATAATTTTTTATCTCACCTTATTTCATTTATTTTCCCCTCGTTATAATGGATATCATGTATGTAATCTAGTTCTCAAAAATATCGGAACTGATTGGTCCTTTGGGATATGATTCCTTGTAATAATTTTAATGTAATAAATTAAGGTGGAAACATCAGGTTTCTGGGACTGGGGAGTTATAGTTTGCTTCTATGAAAGTTAAGTTGAAATATTAGAATCTATATTTTGGAAAACATGGAATAGAAAACATAACCCTATGATCGAATTTGAGTATATGTAAAGGAAACATCCTAAAAACCATGATTATGATGATTAGATTATCTATTCATAAATTATTCAATTTTTAATTGTTATTCCATATTGATAATTTTCAAAATTTCATAATTCTATGCCATAATATATTATATGTCGTTGTATTGAAATTAAATATAGAATGATTAATTATATCAACACGCATGGACAATGTTGAGGTTTCCCTGTAGAGGAAGCTGATATAATTGGTTTTGAAACTGAGCTAGTTATGGGTATATTAGAGGAGATTAATTCCATTTTAATAAATAACCTTTGTTGGAAGGATAAACTTATTCCAAAATGATATACTTTGATGCTGAATCACTTTATAGGATAGACCCCCCATGATTTATTAGGTTTACTAATCTAATGGAAGAAGATAAATGGATTAGGTATTCAGATAAGATAATTATTTCATTGATATGTAGTGAAAGAAAAAAGTTTACCCTTATAGTATATTGTCTCAATGGAGATTTTGATCAATTGTTGTCCTTGATATATAATAGTAGAGAGGAAGAGGAAATATATCTCAGGGAATGGAAATATTTTAAGGATACATTCCTTGAAATATATTTCCCTCAAGTGAAAAAATGAGATGAAGATAATGTTTATTATGTTAATAAAAAAAGAATAATAATGTGTTACTTTTTAGGAATATTCCTTTAAAAGTGTATATAGGTATTACATGGATTAAATATACTATACAAAGTGTAAGAACATTCCGTTCATAGAAGTGATTATACATGTTCTTTGAAGATAAATAGTCTCTAAAAAATTTATTCAGATAATGAAATTGTTTTATGACATTAAAAGATAGAGAATTAATTATATATGTCCAATGTATTTTAAGGGAATAAAAATAATAAGAGGTAGATATAGAAAAATATGGATTATGTGAAGATGGAAATTAGGTATTTTCCAACTTATGATAACTCTAGAAAGAAACACCATGACTCATTCTTGAAATGAATGGGAGTTTTTTATAAGTGTGAAGGTAAGGGTAACAATGCTAAAGAATGAAAAGGGAGGGATAAAAAAGTTATTTATATATTGTAAAAAATATGATGATATGGTCATTATATTAATTATTTACCCAATACTTAAGATAATATATCTTAGAAGATGCTAAGGGATCAAGGTCAAGCGTATAATATTGATATAGCTAAAGTGGGATGATTATTTTTCTTCCATATTTGTGTCCTTAAATAATGTTGTGAATGTATTTTTTGAATGATGACTTTGTTATAATTATTATTAATTATTGGAAGAATGTACTTTTATACTTTTTCGTCATGAATTTGAATGCATACGTTCAATAGTACTGATAACCAAAAAAAGTAATCCAATGGAAAGTTGAACTTTTGATAGAGGGAAACATAACCCAAAATATGTTCTTAATATTGAGACAACAATATTGGATAATGATATAATTGATATGTTTTTGTAAATTTTATAGTACTTACTACCTTGAATATACTAACAGATTTTCTTGAAAAATAGTTTATACTACCATTGATGGAGTTTACAGAGTTTTTGGATTAAAGAATATATCTAACAATATATGTTTTACTTAACGAATAAAGAAACATAAATTTTTTCAATAATTTTTTATTTTAATTAATATGTTTCAAGATAATACATGATGAAGGTATTTACATGTTTAGTGTGTGGAAATTAATACATAAATCATGTTGTTTGATATATTTATGATATTTTCATTTTATAAATTAAGGGAACATACTTCTAAAGTGTTGGATCTTAATAATTTCTAAATGTAAATAATTTTTGAAATAGTTTATGTTGACCAATGTATGGGGTTTTAGTGGTTTATTTATTAGCACACCACATGATAAGACATGTGTTATGAAATGATACAGAAATAGTTCCGGGCATAACTAAAGGATAATATTGTGTTTATGAAATAAGAACATATTTTTACTTATATTTTTAGAGATTGAATTAAATCATCAATACAAGGAAATATGGGTTTTGGAACTAAATGTGGTCCTATTATAATAATTATTTATGATATAAATGTCCTTTTTTATACCTATGTGGACTATAGACTTGTGGTCGCTTACCTTCTCTTGAGCACCTACTTTCTTTTCAACAATTTTCACTATCACTCTCCATCAAAACATGATATTTATATCTCTCATCCATGTATATGTTATCACTAACGATATCTTTTATAAAATAAATGTTATTTTCGTGAGGATTTAGTTTAACTTTATCTCTTATTTGGATGATGGATTATTAAATATTGTATGATGTGAGTTGTTTGAATAATTTTATTTTCAAATATCTATCCCTTGATTTCAATGATCAGGTTTGAAATTTGAGGAAACAATTTATTTAATATGGGGAAAATTTAACACCCCAATAATTTAAAATATTTTCTTTCTAAAATAAATTTTATTTTTTTTCTATATTTATTTATACGCAGCACCAAGTTAGTCTTATACTAAACACAACACAGATATTAGATTTTTGTATAAAAAACACAAATTTGTCTTGTGTTACACACAATAATGAGTTCCTTTAATTACTTGTGTAATACGCAATACAGAGTTTTAAAAAAATTAAATATTATTATTTAATATAGTAGCTATCAAATAGCCTTTGTAATGGAAGGTACAAAATGATTTATAGAATTTGGAAGTATTCTTTACACATGTTTTTCTATCCAAATTAATAGTTATAACATAAATATAATATATAACAATTAAATTCACTATTATATCCATAAATTTGAGGTTGTTATATAAAACAAATCATATTAATACATGGAGGCTGTAGTACACAACAACAAACTAGTGACACTTTCATTTCCCAGTTGATGGAAAGGAGGTGGAATTTTTTTTAAAATAATCTAAATAAAATTACAGTATATTTATGATAATAGATTAATTTTTTAGGATTAATAAAACATATTTAGTTGAATTATCAAGAGAAATAAAAATGTAATGATATGGGTAAGAGGATTACCTCTTTTTTGACATACTTCCTTTAGGTTACACATTATCCATTGATAGGATAGTCTGTTGGCTATACAAGGAAATCATGAATTACGTTAAGGAATATAATATGGATTTTATGATGTTCTTGACCATAGTAAAGGTATGTTTTTTTCTTAATAATATTGTATAATTATACCTCTTTTATAAACGAGGGGGGGGGACACACATGAAAATTCGTAAAATATTAAAATACTATAAATCAATTTAATTTTTAAGAGAAAGAAAATGAAAAAGAATTAGATTTAGAGATAATGAAAAGTATAAATATATTTTAAAAAATAATATTTATACATGTTTATGTGGAACTTTTACACTTCACACATTTTTAACCCCCTTCATTAACTGATTTTCCCCTAAACATAGTAAAAAACATTACCTTTTCCACTAATGATTATGAGAAAAATGAAATTTAAATTGTTAATATTTTAAACAATTAATATAAATATTGAATATAAATTTTAAAATTTAATTTATATAGTATTCATAAATTATCATAAAATTATGTTCCCAAAACGTGTTGAAGACTGTTTAGGGAAAAATGAATTTTTAGGTTCTAACCTTATTTTTATTCATTACATGACTTGTTAAAACTAATGGAAAATGTTAAAATAATAATTGGATATATAATCTTGATAATTAAATAGAATCAATGGTATATAGTGATATAAATATTTTATAAATATAAAAAACATTTTTTATATGAAAATAGTTTTATGAAAATTAACTCTTTTTTAAATTAAAATTATTTTATCTTCATTAGTAACCATTAAATGATTCCTTTATGAAGGATTACTCATAAATTATATGAAAATTATATGAAAATTTATTTTTTACAACCGATCAATCTATTTTTATACAAAAATGTATAACACATTTAAAAATATAATTCTTTAGAAGTTATGACTTTTTTTTTCAAGAAATGATTATATTAAAATTTAATCAGTATTTAATAGGAATTTGTTAATAAATATTAGTTAAAGAATAAATTTAAATACATATTGAATAATTTTTTAATCCAATAAATACATTCCAATCTAATGACATGGTTCTAAATTCCATAAATTATCCTAGTTCACATAGTCTCGATGATACCTGTAAGGAAATATATCAAATACATATAATGTATTTAAAAGGAATACATATTAAATATATGGGTGTTATAAGAGACCCTATATTAATCATCTTTCTAAGTGTAGAAAATGTTATTGGGAGGTTTTTTTATGTGTTACAGATCTAGTTTGTTAGTTTTTGTACACCTGGGTATGTTTCATTCCCATTCATCCATAAGTCATGTAAGGATTAATTGTTTAATTATAATGTCACTTTAGGGCCAAATATTTTCCAAAAAATATATAATGGTCCTAAAAACTTCTTCATAAAGGTGTTTATATATAAAATAGGTTAAACATTAAGGCCCTTCCCTAAATTAAATCACTAAAAAAGGGTATCGGTGAGGCCTTTATAAAGGTCATACTAAAATTACCGCCACTATTATCACTAATACTCTTTGTTAGGGACTGATTCATATTGAAGTTATAAGGATTAGAAACATAAGGATAAGGTGTCACTCCATGGAAGTTTTCATGTTCTGATCTTGATAGGTGATATGCATGATGATATGTTGGAAAGAGTACTAAGTTTCTACATGCGTTGAACATTATTAGGCTTGTCGATCCCATATACTTATATGTTTAAATAAATCACGGAAACAATTTATGAATATAATAAACAAATTAATTTTTAAAATATCAAGAAGGTAAGTATTTTTAGAGATTTCCGAAAGGGGTAAAAACATTTAATAAGGGAAACTAGGATCATCAATGCTAATAAAAGAGTGGTTGAAGAATGTTCTCGATGATTGAAAATCCATGAATCTTGTGATATATACCGAATAATAATAAAAATATTGAGGTTTATATTCATTTTGGAGTTTCTGAAAAACCTTTTAAAGAAGTGGGTGATCATTGGGATTGAGAGTTATCTCTTGGATAATGATATTTTATTGAATCTCATTTCTAAGTACTGTAAATTATTTTTAATTTTGAACTTTTGTTTTAATTTTACATTTTGTAATTATATTTTAATTCCCTCAATCACACATATCTTTCACATCTATGGATATATAATAATAACTCAAGTATTTCTCATTGGGTGATGTTTCATTAATGTTCATATCCCCACACTTCAATAAATAATTTTTTCTTCTCATGTCTTTGATTTAGTAGTGTGTGTATAGAGATTATGATGAAATGAATTCATATTATATTCTATATGGACTCAACTATGTTCATTCCTCTTTTATTATATGTTATCCCTTACCTCTCCTTTCTTTCCATTCACACAATGGAGTTGATTTTTATGGGGTGATCATCCATTTTAAGGAGATATAACAAGGTGTGATGAAGCGGTTTCTAAGTAATATTATGTAACCTAAATTGGAAGTATAAGAGTTTCTGGTGAGAATTGTTTTATTTTTATATAATGTATGTTTGAAATTAATTATCTAAATAGTTATGGTTTCATTGTAATTTTACCATGGGACCATATCCTATTCACTTTTTTATTTTTTTAATTAATATATTTTTTTGTCCTCTTTAAAAATCAAGAATATATTCTCCTTTATTAATTTTACATAAATAAAAACCCAAAAAATATTATTAAGGTGTACTAAATTGTGAGGTCTTCGCTTGATTACGCATGTGAAATGACCCTATTCACCCACTAAAGAACATTCTTGGTTATAAAAATTCATTATTCAAGGTCCATAATGACCATGAATATATATATATATTTTTCACCCTTATATACGTCTCATACTAGTTTGTGTCCCTTTTAATATGCTATTTATCAAATGCTTGTGTTTTCTCAGATGTTCAAGATCAAACCACATTATGACTTTTTCACAAGTATTCTGTTTCAAGTAATTTATGCTCACTCCTTTTCTCCACTACCCCATGAAATTATATGCATGATTATATTTATATGCAAGTCTTATGTATATAATTTTATAATATATGTTGATGAAATAATGTGTAATACTATTTTTAATTATTTAGTCTATGAATACACTGACCATTTGGGTTTTGAGATTCGATAATTAGAGTTTGATTTATTGTATAAATTAATTAAAAACATGTAAGTATAGACATATCAGATGGTATCAAAACATGTAATTAAATTTTGTATTCTTAGAAAAAGATTCAGTACTATAGGTTCGAGGAACCTTAGTTGGTATCAGGGTAAGATTAAATTATTTGTGCTGGTTTTAGTAATTTTTTGGTATTATGACTGTATAATATTAGTGAAAAATTTAATAATTATTACAAATATTGGAAAAAAACAGAAAATTGGATGGATTTTATGAAATGAAAAACCAATTTAGACACAAAAAAATTGGATATAGTCTCTGACATAGATGAGAATATGGGTAATAACCATAACAAAGGAAGGATCAGTAATAATTTTATTTTCACTTGGTGGAGAATAAGTTATCCAAAATGAACACTTTGTTTGAAACTATTGGGGGATATACATTAGATGATTTAATGAATTTACACACACAATTATGAGGTATTTTTATATATTTTCCATATATATCCAAATATATAAATACCATGGATAATATATATTAATACACATAGATTCACATATTATGTTATTCATATCATTTATGATTTAATTTTTGTAATTTTTATTGTTTAAAAATTTAAAATTTAATAAAAATTATAATTAATAGACTTTACATCAGTCAATTAATGGTTAAAACCCAAAAACCAAATTTAATAATTATTGCGATGTATAATATATTGATTGTCACAAAGAAGAAAAAATTGGGGTAAAAATTGGGGTAAAAAATATTACAGTTCTTCATAACAATCTATCTCGAGTTATGATTAAAAAATTGAACCATGTTAAACATCTATACACAAAAAATGGATTCTAATGTGATAAAAAGGGGGATTCAAATACCAAAATGTGAAAATGTGGGAAGAAGAACCCAGTTTGGAGTCCCAAATAAAAAAGATTATGTTTTAAGGGTGGAATGTTTTACCATCGATCTCATGATTGTTAAAGAGAGATATGGGTTTGGTTGATATAAAAGTAGGTATAGAGGACCCAAATACTACACCACCATCAATTAAATTCTTCAAATGAAATGATTTGTAACATTATGAAAATCAATTCACCAATCATATGTCCAACTAGTATTATAAAAATCCTAATCTTCTAAAACAAAGGGAATAAAGAAGAGCCTATGAAATAATAACTGTGTAACTGGATCCTAATATTTAATGAAAAATTATCCTATAATATGTTTTTTTTGTTTTGGTGATACCCTAAACCCAAACTCCCAAACCTATATCAACAAAAACATAATTTAGATACTATATTCAATACCAAATCTATATACCCTGACATAACTATCCGTTAATTAAATGAAATAAATAAAATATTTCATTACAAAAAATAGAAATAGCTTCTCGGTTTATTCATTAAATAATTATGAGAAATCATAAAATAATAAATCTAATTCCTTTATCAAATATTGGAATCCTATTCCACTATATAAGATACTAATTAATTTATAATAAGTCTTCAACATCTATATAAAGTTCTCTATAAAAGTTATCATGTGAAGAATTTCACAGGTAATAATTTTCTAAATAAATGTAGTAAATAAAAACTTAAGAAGGGTGTGTGGTCAAAAAATCAATATAGGTAAACATTCAATTGAGGAAATAAAATTATTAATATATAATAAATATGAACGTGGTAGTATTGCTTCCTCACAATTCCATTATTCACTGAAACTGAGATCATAATATTTCAATGTATAGAAATAACAATAAATAGATAACAAGGAAGTCAATAAATAAATTCATGGTGATGGAATAAATAATTTCAATCATCTTATAAATACTTTATATGATTTATCAAATATATCATTATTGTTTTCAAGGTCATATCCAAGACCTAATTCTTGTAGTCAAGTCCAAAATCAATATATCTTGCTGATTTAGGCAGACATACACCTATTATAGAAACATGTTTGTCTCATGATACCTATGATGCAATGAGGGGATATATGATGTAGGGACACATTCATGACTTTTTTATGTATAATTAATTTAAAATATGATATAGTGAGTAAAAAATAAATAATAAACTTTTAAATTATTCTTCTGTATTTAAATATAATCATAAAAAACTCCAATACATTTCCCCATGTCAAAAGGGACAAAATGATCATAACCTATCTTTATAAACAAGGTAATTTTACAAACAATAAATTTTCAAATTTTTATTAATAATACATATTGAAGTAAAAACTGTAGAATTCTATTACTATTTCACCATGTCAATAGAATAATATTATTTCTTTATAAACATCTTCATATCATAATTTTGTAAAATTTTATGTTCAAAAAGTATATAGAAAAGAGTATATGACTATGTTAATAATAACATAAAATGATGAAAAGACATCCAAGAAATGAATATGTATGTTTTTAAAATAACATATCCATAGTGAAATAAAGGAAACATAGATGTAAAATAACATAGATGAAAATCAATATTTCCAAATAATGTTTTGAATGGTTTCAGGTAAGAAGAGATCAATTATTGGAATGTATAATACAATGAGTTCAAAACCCCAAAAGATAAATATATCATTGTTGATATATCATGAATCACAAACCCTATGAGAATAAATTATTTTAAATATGATATGTAATATAGAAGAGAAATCAAAAAATATTTTTAAGAAAATATTTTTAAAATTATCATAAGAAATAAAATTCGGGGTCACTATATAAAATAATTTTCAATATTATCGTTTCAAAACGATTGAAATAATTTTAGTTTAAAATGAATCCATAATAATGGATACATGAAAATTAAATAATATTTCCCATGAATTTTTTTTTTAGAATGTTCATCACACATTTTTGAAATGGAAAACCTTTTAAAACATCTTACGATACATTCATTTAAAATCCATGATGTAAAAAGAATAGTAAAACAATACTTTTACTAAAACATAATTTTTCCAGTGGATTATATAATAATATATTATAAAATATCACATCATAATAACCAATTCATGGAATAAAAAATTTACTAAATAAAAATTTATAACTCAAAGAAGTTAATTTACAATACCTATAAACTATACATTAAACATTCCTCAAGAGGAAATAAGTGTTTTAAAAGTGATTATCTATTCAGAATTTTTATCACTAGAAAAATGAAATTATACCACATAAAATAATCAAAGGTAATAATTTAACCAAATTATATTAATTTACTTAAACATAACGATCATTACTTAATAATTGAATGTTAAGCAAAAAAAATCCATACTACTTGGGAAACAAATGAATCAATAGGTACCTTAATAAGGGAATGATATTTTGATAGTAAATATCATGAGAGTCTGAAATTATAATAAAAATGTTCATGGGTGGGAAAAACACCATAAAATGAAAACATAGTTTACAAAATATATTTTTCCTCTAAGAATCATAATTATGACTACTAAAACACTTATAACATTAGAAACAATCAAATAAAAACCCATGAAAAATTTTATTTCAAATGAATTATAAAAGAAAGTTAATAATCGGAGAATAATTATAATATAATATTATGGCGTAAAAGATACCCCATTTCAAATAAAACACTGTTTAAATAAGTAATATTTTTTAAGGGGTAAAAATTGTGACAAGAAACACTTTCCATATTCTTGATTTGTTCTGTGTATGAAACTACCTTCTTGAATAATCAAATTAATTATATTATATTTCTTATTAGTAAACTATGCATGATATTTTTTATTTAATATGGGAATTTTATAATTATAGTATATTAATTTATTATATTGTTTTGTCTTCTGTTTATGGAAAAATTTTAATGGTTTTAGCTTAGTTTTTTTAATTTTAAAAATCAAAGTTATTTAATTAATAATAATTTAAATACATAGGAAAAAAATTCTATAACACATAAATTTTTTTAACTTAACATTAAATTATAATATTATTAGTATTTTTTTCTCATAGTCATACATGACATTATTTTATATAATTATTCAAATAGGTGGTGAAACCAACCCAAAAATGAACACACTATATCTTGATGGGTGTGTATAATTAAGAATTTTATATTTCCATTATACAAGAGTAGTATTGATATTTTTATCTTTTTTTTTGGTTTTTAATAAAAAATGTTTTTTCTTTAGGTAATTAATTACAATTAATATGAAAAATGAAACAAATTATTTTTTAGAGGCGGTAGCCCACACAACGCATGATTAACGCGGTTTTATTTTATTAATTGGATGTTAATGAAATGAAAATGTTTTTATGTTAATATAAGAAGTATTTAGTATATTAATAATGATGAGGTTGTCATATAACAATTTATATTGGAGTTTTGGAAGAGAAATCTTAATAAGAAATTGTATGGAGTAGGAAATACTCACTTTTGGACTTTGAAATTTCTGTTGAAAAATTCCTTAGAAATGAAGTCATTATGATAAATAACCTATACTCGTGGCATAGTAAATTTCAATTGGGTTATATTAGGATAAAAATGGTATAACTTCATGAATTAATTATATAGAATTGGATCAGCATGAAATAATGTAAGTGTCCCCTATTATAAGTTGAGAAAATGACACTTTTATGAATACCCCTTTTCTTTTCAATGATTAAATTACATAATTAAAGGGTAAAAGACTCTAAAAGTCATAAATAATGGATTTTAGACTATTATTGGGAAAATTATGACTCAAACATGTATTTAAAAACATTATTTGAACATGTTGAGTTCATTGGTGGTTCCTTTTTTTTATTTTAATTTTTTTTCCTTGCTCACTTGTTTTAAACTAAGTAATTTATGTTTAAAAAAAATATAGAAAATAAAAAATATTATGAAATTTGTTTAAAAATAATCCATATTTAATATCTATTAAACATAATTCAATTTCAATATAATAAATAACTAAATTTTAAACTAAACTCTTTTATATTTAGAGGAAAATATTTGTAGAAAAATGGGGCTTTAAGCATTACATGTTCATAATATTTTTTTTAATTGGTTATAAGTTAAAATCATGTTAATATAATTATATATGGGAATAAAAATATTATTATATCCAAAATAAAAAATATATTTAAATAATTGTTTAGAAAAATATTATAGAATATTAATAAAACAATTCATTAGAAAATAAAATTATTACCATTATTATTGTCATTAAATTTAACCTTAGTAATGAAACATGAATGTAAAATTTTTAAATTGAGCATTATAAATTATATTATAATATAGAAATAAAATATGAAATGTATTTTTTTATTTAATTTATGTAATTTTTGAAATGTAATCTCTTATATAAGAGAACAAAAAACAATTTTTTGAGTAAAATGTTACTTAAATTTACGAAACGATATGCATGGGTTTTAAAAAATAGTAGTTTTAAATAAATTATTTTATTTATAAATATAAATATTTATAATTAAAATATTTAAAAATATTTATTTTATTATTTTATTATTATAATTTCATAAATGTGATAGTTTTATGAAAAGTCTCTATTCGTTCACTATTCATCAAAATACCAATTATTTTTGAAAAAACAACTCGAATTAAGAATATAGTAATAAAACAAATAGAAAAGGATGTCATTTTTTAGAATTAAAATTTTATTTTTTATAAATTCAATTTTTATTTAAAATAAAAAAATATAATGGAAACTAATTTTTGCTTTAGTGACATTTTGAAAAATCACAATTATAATTCTAATTTCATAATAAAAAATAGAAATTAACAGTCATAATTTTTTTTATCATATCCATTAGTTAATATCAATCATAATTAATATCATTAATCATATAATTAATTAAATATTAATTCATATCACATAAGAAGATCATTTTTAGAGAAATATTTTTCCAAACAATATATGATCTTATTACTCATTTTAGGCAATCAAATTAACTGTCACCTGTAATAAAATTAATTATAATTTTACCTATAAATATATTTCATAAATAGTTTAATATTATTCATTCCTTTTTATTTAATGATGAGGATTTTATTATCATATTTAAATTTTTATAATTTATCAAAATATATCACGTTTTCATTTAATTTTAATGTTGTGTGTCGAGAAAACTTTTAAACCCATCAACCTATTTTAAGTTAATCATAATAAAACAATCAAGTGATATATTCTACCCCATAAATAAAATATGTCCTTTCTTAATTAATTATCACATAAAATAAAATAAATAAAGGGTTTCAAAAAGTTAAATGTGACTCATGATATATTGCCAAATGAGCTATCTACCATAATATCTTTGGCATGAATATGAAATTTTTTGTTTCATTAATAATTTTAATATAAGTCAAATTTTATCTACATCCTCATTTTCCACACATAAAACATCTTTTAGTTCATTAAATACATATCCATGGTTTCTTCTTCCTCCATTTTTGACCCGAAAGGGATTGAATATTCATTCCATCGTCATCTTCAACAACTAAAATTCGATGATATTCTTCCCTTATATTTTTTGTTTTTTTTGGGTTGTGAACTATTTTGAAAATTTTATTCATCATTTTTTATACCTAGTTTTTCATAATCACTATGTTTCTAACTCACACTCATATCCCAATATGTTTCTTATAAGAATAATCGATGTATTTTTCAAGGAATCCATTTCTTTGACATGGATCCTTCATGAGTCTCACTAAAAAACCAGATGTAGTTAATGTGGGTGATGAAATAAAATATAATTATTTTAAAATAATTTATTCTACGTTAGAATTCTTAACTCTTTAAAAGTATATTTATTTTCAGCCTAAGCCACTCTGAGTTCAATCTAGGTATCAATTGGTTGGGTTCTCTCATAATCCATTACCTAATTTAATTACATAATAAATCCATTATAATTTAATATAAAGAGAATGTGAACAACCCAATAATTTACCTCATGAGTGTTGAACCAGATGGTCAATTTTGCCTCTCTTTTTGCAGCATATTATGATTGAGTTAAATCCAAATCTACCCTTTTTAGAGTTATTACCCCATGGTACATCTGTTATGTAGCCTATATCTTCTTGGAATGTACATATTGGGTTTTAATTTCTAGGATTACCATAGAAATTATACTTAAACAAAACATTGGGATGTTATTCTATAATTATAATCCTCTTATATAATTGACCCTAGGGTTTTCCTTATATTTATCTTTACCTGGTCCATAAAATATTAAATATTACTTCAAATAACCTAATGGGTTACCTGTACAATTTAAATTATGATAAAACCTAACTTATCAATCCTTAATTAAATTTATATCCTTAACAAATAAGCTCCCAATCTCCAATTTTATATAAACCCTCCTCTAATAATAATTATGACCCCTAGATCATGCACTCTCAAGTCCAACACCATAAACACATATAATAAATAATGTATTTCATTTAAATGTTATATTTATGGAGATAACTCTCCCAAAATTACATGACATGAATAAAAAATGTCCTTACATAAAATACCAATAAATTTTAGTTTTATATTTTTAAATATTTATAAAAGTAATAAACAAATAAATCCTATTTGTTTCTCAAACATTAATTTTTTTCTCTATATATGAATGTATGTAATCTGTAATAAGTCATAAATATCATATAAAAATTCACAAAAATGCTATCCTATTAGGCATAAAATATATACCACTTTTCATCATAATATTGGGAAATAAGTTTATGGGATAGGGTGATCTCAAATAGTCAATAGGGAAAAATGACAAACGTAATCATGGAATAAACATTGAATAAATATTAATGAATGAATATGTAATAATCCCAATTCCACAATCAACTAAAACAGAGGGAATAGAATATCAAAGTATATAAATTATAATAAATATATCTCATGGATAAAAAAAATTAAGTTCATTTTAATGGAATTCATAATTACAGACATGTTAATATTTTCATTGAGGACTAAACAAATAATTCATTATTTCCTTCATGGCCATAACTAAGAAATAATTCTTGTCATCAAGACCACAGTTATGACAACATGATAATTTGTGGAGGCATACAAAAACATTTAAACAAGACTGTCTCTGGTTGTGTATTGATTATTTTATGGGACATATAATTTCAGGATCCTCTCATAACTTATTTATCCCCAATACATTCATCATATGAGTTTTGAGTAAACAATACATTTTCAGAACATCCCCTAGTAATTCATACTTGAATAACATCATATGGAATGAAAATTTTCTGCAAGTTAATTAAATGGATAAAATGATCATAACCCATCTGAAGAAAGAAGTTTGATTCTCAAAAAATACATAATATGCTTTTAAAAATCACCCATATAGGAATTATGACACATTAAAATCTAATAATATAACCCATGTAAATAGAATAACATTCATTAAAGTTGAAAATCATCCAATATAATTTAAATATAATGTGACATTCACGCTGTACAGAGTAATGAGTATACAATGAGTTAACAATGGAATAACATAATCATAAATAATCAAGAAAACAATGTTGACAGTTTTAGATGAGCATATCCCCTATGTAAGAAAGGAACCATATAAATATGATAAAAAAATATGTAAAACATCCTTTGAAAAATAATTCTTTGAATGATATAATGTAGAAAGGGATTAAGAATATAATTTTTTGATATCGTGGGTTCATACCCCAAAAATAGAAAAAAATATAGAATAAATCATGAAAAGTTAACCACATGATTTTAATTTTGTTAGGATATGATAAGAAAAATAGAAGAGAAAATATAAATTTTTTTCAAAAAAACATTTTAGTAAAAGATAAAATTAGAGGTGATTTTGGAATGTAATTTTCAAAAGGGTGATGATAATTTTTTGTAAAAACATTACTTCTAAATACAATCTCCAATAATGAGGAATTGAAAATTAAATAATGATTCCCAAAAATGAATTTGGCGTTAATGATATAAAACATGGTTTGGAAAGGGAAAACCTTTTAAATTATATTATTATAGCTTCATTTGAAACCCACACTCTAAAAATAATATTAAAAAAATATTTTTATTAAAACATAATTTTACCAAATATGATTATAAAATATCATATAATAAAATATTAGAAAGTATGTTACAATATATGAAGGAAAAAAATTTATGTCAATACCTTATAAATCAAAAAAAAGATTTGAGATATCAATAACTCTTACAGGGAACATATCCCATGAGCTAATAAATATTTTTTCAAAGGGTTTTTGTGATAGGATTTATATGTTTAGAAAAAAAAATTATAAAACACCCTATTAAAGAATCAAAGGTAAGAGTGTATTAAAACAATTTCAAATATATTCAAGAGGATGATCATAATTCAATGATTGAAAGATATGTTACAAAAACTCTTTACTACTGAGGAAACTATATAATCAACACTTGAAAAATAATGGAACATGATTTGGATGTTAAACCTTATAAAATACAAAAACTATAACAAAAATACATCTATGGGTATTAAATTCATCATAGAAATAAAATATGGTGTGCAATGTGTATTACGTATCTAATAATAAGAATTTAGACTTAAAAACGTAATGAAATTAGAAAAATTTGAATGAAATATCATGATGTTTATTGTTTCGAATGAAACATAAAATAAAATATATATTAATAAGAAAATGAAATAAAATATTAATGTGGGAGTAGATACACCATTTCAATGAAACTGGGCTGTAAATAAGAAATATGTCTCCAGGGGTAAAAATTTAGGCAACTAAATAATAAAATATTGTTTATTAGATACCTTATAAGGAATATTATTACTACATATCTAATTTAATATGTAAAATTAATTATCAAAAAATTAATATAACCATTAAATAACCAAAAAAATAATTAACTTCATATAAATTTTTAAAAATATTATTATTTGAGTTTCCATATAATCCATGATATAATTTTATGTCATTATTGACGTAGCTGGATAAACAAACACAAACATTAATACATTTAATATTGATGGATGAGTATGGTTAATTAATTTTCTAATAACAATCTAATAGAATAATGATGATTTTACAAAAAATTTTATATTTTCATTAATCTTATTTTATGTCATTTTGAAAATGATTGAAAATCAATATGAAAAATGAAAAATAAGACTTTTTTGAGACAATAAGTGTCAAAAAGCATGAATAAAATCATTTAATTTTTCTATGTGGATAAAAATGAATATATAAATTCTTTTAGATTAATATAATAATACTTATGTATAATAATGATATTAATTTTATCAAATTTCGTTGTTTATGGTCGGTTTAGTAGAGAATTATTAGGAATAAATTTTAAGGATTAGGTAATTCTCAATTTGGTACTGGTAAGTTACTCTTGATGTTATCATTAAAAATAGAGTTCTTTAGATATATAATTAAGAACATTGGATTATTAAATTTATATAGGATTCTTAGAGGAGATCATATTTTTTATTTAATTATGTTATTCAATGTAAGGTGCATCAAATGAAGGGGTGGTTGGTTGCCCTAGTGTAGGTGAACACAAAGTCACTATTGTGAATAACCCTTTACTTTTCAATGATAACGTTACTCTATTCAAGGTTATATGAATCAAAATGTAAAAATAATGGTGTTCTGGGTGACATTGTGTCTATAAATCCACAACCAATTATTTCTTGATATGATTTAAACATTTCATATGCCATATGATCTTAGTTTTTTGAATTTTACCATATTTATTTTTAACTTGGTAACTATTTTTTAGCTAATTTAATTTTGATCTTAAAAAATTTAAAACTAATCCTCTCACAAATTATTGTTGTAATGAAACTAAATTTAATCTAATTAAATTTATAATTATCTGAAAATTAATCTCCAAATAAAAACATTTTTTATATAGAAAAACAATTTTCTATAGAATAATAGTGTTTTGACCATTATGTGTTCTAGATCTTATTTAGAATTTGTTATCAACTAAATTAATTTCAAAATAATTATATATATATATATATATTATATTAAAAATTTAAATTTTATTACTTAAAATTTATTAGATTATAATTAAACAATATTAATATAACAATTCATTGAAAATAACAGTTTTTCTATCATGGTTGTCATTAACATTTATCTTAAAAATATTAATTTTATCTTGAAATTTAAATATACATTATTACCCAATATGATAATTATTATCTATATTATGGAATTTATATTTATTATTTAATTTAATTAAGTGGTAAATGGTAATTTTTTAAATAAATGAGTAAAAATAATGTTTTGTGTAAAATATTACATAGATTTTTAAAATGATATACATGTGTTTTATTAAAATATTATTTTAGATTTAAATGATTTATTTTACTACTATGTACATATATATTTTGAAAAATGGTTTCAAAAATATTTATGTCATTCTTGTTTTATGATGATATCATAAAAGTGATAGTTTCTAGAAATTTTTTTATTATTCACATTAAAACAAACATTTTTTTAAAATAAAAAAATAATATGAAGAAAATGTTTTTGTTCAAAATAAATAAATGACATTAATTTATTCAATTTTAAATTCTAAAATTTATAAATTTATCTTTTTTTAAAATCATAAAATATAATTAAATCCCTTTTTATTGTGAAATATCATTTTTGAGTACTAAATGTTTTTATTCTTATTTCATATCATTTACCAGATAAATTAGTTTTAAAAAATTATTAATATCAAACATAATATATCATCATTTGTCAAATATTTCATGAAATAAATTTCCATAACATATTAAATGAAAATTTCAAGGGAAATAATTTTTTTAGAAAATCATTGATATTATTAGTCATTTTTTGGTAACATAACGGAATTTCATTCATATTAAAATTTTCCATTATTTTCATTATACACATACTTTATTATATGGATTCACCTATTCATTCAATAAAATTCAATTAAACCGTAATAAAAATATTTATATTTTCTATTAATATATCATAATTATTTTATATTTTGTGGTGTGTGTGGAGAATTATATTGAACACGTTGATTTTTTTAAAGGTACTTGTATATTAAAATACCTTTGTGTTTTTGAAGTTTTACTAGATTTTATTTATATACAATATATTATATATGGGTTGTTTTATAAAAGTATAAAATCACTGCCTTAATTATTTTATATTAAATTATTAGGGAAAAATCTACTTCTATGATTATTGCATACAATGATAAAGTTTGGGGAAATGTGCTTCGTGAAAATAATATTATTGATCCTTTAAATGAATTTGAAATGTTTCTGTAACTCAATTTTCTGTCTTCACACAGACTCCAAATTAATTATTATATAAAAAATAACATTTCATACTTTAAATGAACATATTAGCATCTATCATTTAATAGATTATTATGACCAGTAAAATAAATTTAATTCAATTTTATGCATCTTAATACCCGGTCTTGAAGGGTATTTAGCTCTAATTATTTGAAAACCCCCACATTGTATATCTTCATATAATTACAGATTTTTTTTTCTTGGTCTTACAAAAGATCATAAGGTAGATATCAAATCTGAATTATACTTTATGTTATGATTATATAAATAATACTAAGATATTTTGATTAGTGATAGAAATTATCATTTTTAGGACATGATTTTTGTAAGGGGAGATAAAGTAACACCATAGGTTTTAAGACCCATTTTACTTCCTTAAATTATAAATAAATATATATATATATATAATTGTCATTTTTTTCTAATGATTTAAAATTTGTAAGAATGATTAATAAATAAGTCATGAATAATATGAATCGAACATGAAACACTTTATTCATTCAAATTGGACCATTTTTACAAGAGTACATGAAACTATGTATTAAATACCATTTATTATTACAGAAGAGGGATGGTTACATCACTTAAAAGTGCATAAATTAAAATGTCACAACAAATAGAAAATGATAATATCATTAAAACTAGAAGATCCACTAGATCAACTTTAACCTTGACAATAAAAAATAAAAGAACTACATCAATAATGGAAATGAATATCAAGAAAGGATAAAACATTATGAAAAATATAAAATGAAAATTATGGGGATGAAATGTGTAATTAAAGAGGAAATATTTGGTTCAAATTATAGGGAGTAATAGTTGTAATATAAAAATTATTAAAGGAAATAAGGTAATTCGGAATATGTTCATTGGTAATATAGTCATATGAAGTATGGTGATTAGACTTATAACATTTTTAAATATTTTAATTGGATTTTAGTTTATTTGATAAGTATATTGAATTGTTTTATATTTTATTAAATAATTATATATAAAATAAAATACAGTAATAAAAATAAGGGAAACAAAAAATATATTATAAATTTAAAATATTTATTTTTCAAATTATTTTTATAAATTATTTATTTTTATAATTAAGGTATGATATATTTTACTTATAAAATTAAAAAGAATATTTTATTATTAATGGATTGATAAAAATAAAATCAGTTCATGTCTCTAATCATGAACATGTTCGTACAGGTCATGGTGATGATCTTGTTGAAGATCTTGTCCCGGGTGCAATTTCAGGTTCTTTCTCTCCTATCCTATTGGAATTATCACCAGTCCACTCTACTAAGGCTGCTAATATAAATTTACCTACCAACCTTATTTCTACTCTAGTTTATTCAGACAATATGTTCTCTCTTCTATGTATTGATGATTCGTTTAGGGAGGATTGTGATCCAACATCTATTGATCAAGTGTTAGATTTATCTACTGACATAGAGATCATATCCTCTAATAAAGGTTGTCCAGAAATTAATGATGGGCCTATCACTAGGATTATGTTGAAAAAATAAAAATTATTTTCTGGAACTATCAACGGAGTGGGACCCCCCTCCCCATGGTCAGATCCCTTAGACATCTCATTATGAACAAAATAAATTTATTATTTGGTATTGCATAACCAATAATTACATGTGAGAATTATAGTTCCTTTAAATAGGATTCTTTGGGTTATTCTTTGTTGAAAAAAATTATTTTTTTGGGAATTCTGAATCCGTGTGGGCGATTAAAAATGAAATTGTTGCAGTTAACTCTGGTCTCTCTGATTTTCAATCTGTTGCTATTTCATGTTTCCTTGGCGTTGTATCTATTTTTGTGAATTTATCTATACTTTTAATATTTTCATAAGAAGAAGAGAACTATGGAGAAATCTAGTAGATATTTTTGAGAGTATGAATCATAGTTGGGTCCTACTTGGTGATTTTATTACTATTTTGAGGCATGAAGAGAAAACTGGAGACAATTTCTGCCATGATTCGGCCCTCAATCTCTCATCCTGCATTGACAAATGTGGTCTAATAGAGGTTACCATTTCTGGGGATGAATATACATAGAGTAGGTATAATATTAATGGAATAAAAGAAATTAAATTGGATATATTCTTCATGAATGTGGATGAGAGGAATAGAGAGATTGATGTGTCTCAGATGACTCTTCCAAGATTGCATTTTAATCACAACCCCTTACTTGTTGATTCTTGTATAAATAAATCGAGGTCAGTTACCCTACCCTTTAAGTTTAATAATGCATGTCTTGTTACTCCTAGATGTAGAGATATTGTCTTAGATTCTTAAAAAAATGTCTTCTTGGGAAGTCCCTCTTATATATTTTTCTGCAAGATTAAGCTTGTTATGGCATGGATGAAACAATGGAGTAAGCAGTCCTTCTCCTCCTTGGATAGTGATATTAGGGAGGCTGCTAACATTATGTCTAGAAGTTAATTAAATAATATGTCTCCATATCTACCCATTCCAAAAATAATACATACTACTGCCAACCTTGACATGTTACTGTCCCTTTAAGAAAAATTAACTCAGAATCAATTTTATATTAGGTGTCTAAAATAAAGAGACATAAATTCATTATTTTTATGATGAAAAAACAAAGAGACAAATCCCAAATGATTTATTAATGACCTTAGTGTATATGGGAATCTTTTCTCTTATGAGAAAGATGTTTTTGATGTTGTGATAGATTATTTTGAGAAGTTGTACTCAGAAAATGGAAATGACAACTCTGATAAAATTATGTTGTGTTTTGACCCTTCTATTGAATTTGATAAAAATATACAACTTGTAACTTCCCCTATGGTTAATGAGATTCATGATTCTCTTTTCTCCTTGAATATAGATAGTGTAGCAGGTCCTGATGGATTTACAAAAAAGTTCTTCTTGTTCTACTAGGATATTGTTCATAGTAAAGTTATAAATGATGTGAATGATTTTTTAGATCATCATACACACCATTTGAAATAAATTTCAACATTTTCTTTAATCCCCAATAAAGTGAATACTATTAATATCAATGATTTCAGACCAATTTCGATTGTGAATACCATTAAAAATGTTATTAGTAAAATCATGACTCAATGGATGAGTGAAATCACCAGGGGGCTTATCTCTAGCAATCAGTATGGCTTTGTTCCAGGTCAGAATATACAAAATTATTTTTTTACTGCCACTGAGTCTATGAATGCTATGTGAAGAAAGTCCAATTAAGGAAACATGTCCTTGAATATTGATATTTTAAAATCTTTTTACACCATTAGATTTTTCTTCATTACCACTATACTCCAAATTTATGTTTTCTCACAGAACTTTATTGATCTCATTAGATCCATTCTCACAAGTGCCAAGATTCCTATTCTTATAAATGGTTCCCATAGAGGATTTGTTTTAGTGTTTAAGAGGAATAGGGCAGGGCGACCCTCTCTTTGGGATGCTTTTTTCTATTGTATAGGACAACTTAAGTTGGTGTCTGAATTACCTTTCTAATTTTGGGTGGTATCAGAGGATGAATATTGGGAGGGATTTGTGTGCTTCATACCACTTATTTTATGTTGATGACATATTTCTCATTAGATGAGATAATAAGGGTACTATTTCTTTTATCAAAGGTATCTTCTCACATTATGATGAGGTTGTATTTCAGGTCATTAGTTGGGGTAAATAATCTATTTTTTTGTGTGAAGGAGTTATTATATCAAGGAAAAACAAAATATATCTAAATATTGGTGATAAAAAAGGATATCTCCCCATTTATTACCTTGGAGTTCTATTATTTTGGGGTCTAGTTAAAAGTTACCACATGGAAAAAATTTCCTTAAAAATTATTAATCATAAGGTAAACCAGAAATGGAAACATATGTCTCAGGCAGGGAGAATCCATTTGGTTAATTCTGTGATCACATCAATGTTTGTTTACTTAGCCTCTCTATATATATGTCCTAGAGATCTTATTAACAAATTAAGTGGAAGAATTAGAAACTTTATATGGAGTGGTTCAATTCATTAAAATAAGATGGTCACACTTTCTTGGAATGACTGCATCAAACCTGTCCAAATGGGAGGATTGGGTCGAAGATTTCAGATTATTCAATGATACCATGATCAAGAAATTCACCTCGAAACTGATTTCAAATTCTGATTTCCCATTTAATTTTATTATTACCAGATTTTTTGGGATGCTTTAGAGTGGAAATTATAAATACATAAGATCCTTTGTTGGTCCTGCCTTAATGAAGTCCTACTCTTTACTGATGCATGCCCAAAATGGGTGGTGTGTAAACAGTCATCTTTGAATTTGTGTACCACCCTTGGTTATCTCGACCTATCTGGAAGATTTTTTCATCCCACCACCCCTAATATACACAAATATTTCTTATTTTTATAACAATCTAGATCTTCATGGAATGTTTCCCCATTATTATGCATAGAAGAAGCATGTTACTGTTTCATTGACTATGATGTTCTGGTTTGGATGACAAATTTGAATGGAATATTTTCGACAAAATCCTTTGTGGGACCTCACAGAATCCTCTTCCTTGGGTTACAAAATTCCACACGCCTTTTATAACTCAATCCCAATCTTTTCTTATTTGGAAAATTTGGAAGGGAAGACTCCCACTGTAGGGAATGTTGCAGCGGGTTGGCCTACATCTGGTCATGGTCTTCCCATTATTCTTGGAAGCTGATGAGACTCTTTCTCACCTATTAGTTTCATGTATGTTTGTAAGCAAGATGTGGGTGTATGTGCAGGAAACCATCCATTTCTACCTATCCATTCATACTGTTGAAGGAATTATGTAGTCTGTATACAAGACTGGCTATAGTGAGTAGGTTTACGCCCTCCGACTGATAGTGGAAACCTGTATAATTGACTACATATGTAATTCTATAAATTCCTTTCCCTTTCAAAACACCGAGCCATTGTTACAAGTTGTTGTATTGTCTATGAATCATGTTATCTTAACTACTACTAATATTCAGACTGGGTGCATGAGGAATGATGTTTCCGATCTTATTCTATTGAGATATCTTGGTGTTAATGTTGTGATGAAGAAACCATTGGTGATGAAATATGTTTGATGGATTCCACCTATCCCCCGGTGGAAAAAGGTGAATGTTGATGAAGCTGCTTCTGCTGCCCTAGGACCATCCGTATAAGGACCCATCCTTAAAAAATTACAGAATCTTGAATTAAATAGATAATTCACATTATGGATATTTTTAAGATTAGAGTTTTTGAGAATTATGCCATAATTATTACATTACATCTCAAAAATTACAAAGTAGAAACTTCTACTGTGTTTTAATTTATTTCATAAAATAAAAACTCATAAAAAAGAGCCACGTCGAGTTCCATGTTTTAGTTAACATTACTTTTCATTGATCTGATCCTTGACCCTATTCATCATTAAGTTCTCGGAAAATACATTTAAAAACATGGGATGAGCATAAAAATCTCACTAAGGGTTATAAAATAAAAAACAAAAAATTAATCCATTATAAAAATATTTTTAACCTACCTTATTAAATTATAAGATTTATGAATAACAAATGGTAATAACAAATTATAAAGGTAACTTGTGCAATCTATAACTTACTTATGTAGTAGCATTCACAGCTACATAGGGAGTTGCATTTGGAAAACTTATCATATGATATTCCCTAAATCTTTTAGGAGAAGCATTCATGTTTACCTCTGTCATGTTATATAATGAATTGGAGAGAAATCTCAGGCTCACCCGACATAGGTTTATCACGGAATCACCTGTATACGTAAACAATGACCATGAACCATAGCATATTCATAACACAAATAAATATAAAGTAAAGATAACATTTCCACATTTTAATCACAACATATTATTTAAATATATTAAAAAAACTATCAATTATCAAAACCATTTTCAATAAAAAAAAATACATAAAAGTGTCAATGGTATTTTATTTTCTTTTAGAAACATTACGTCTTGTTATAGAAGCCATAGATCAAATAATACTCACGGTGGTGGAAAAGTTCATTGTCACCGCTTAAGTTAAAAGAAAAATTCGTTTTTGTACTTTAGTAAAATGCCTTGTAGAAAAAGATTATCTTTTAATGAAATGAAAAGTCAAAGTTGTTTATACACTGTATAAAAGAAAGTAGTGTATAAAACAAAACATGCATCAATGAAAGGAGATTGACATGAAGTCCCTTACCTCATGTCCGACTTAACTTGTTCGTTCTTTAATCTCATAAGTAATAAAATAAATTTAATTTATACTTTCTTAAGAACATTTTTAATGTTTATTATTATTATTATTATTATATCACTTATTTTCATGTAATAAACATTATTTAATTATTAAATTTAATAATGGTTGTTTTTTTCAATATTTGGTACTTGAGTCAAAAATGGACATCTTATAATTACTAGTTGTTCATGTGGTCAAAAGTACATTTCCACCTTAATGATATTCATGATTTAGATATCATATATATCATATATATCCACTATATATATTTATTTATAATAGTACATAACATTTAGATATAATAAATGAAATGCACCGTTCATGGAGACGGTAAGCCGTACGTACGCATGAATGCTACTATCATTTCTATTTCATATTTTAATAGAATGAAAAATTAATGATACATAGGTATATTATAATTATATTCTAATATAATATGTAATTTCATTAACTCCATCCTTTATACGTCACATGTATGGCATGAACGACTCATATCACATTGAGGGTGCGGTAATCCGCACTTCCTCAAATGAAATTATCGTGTTTACCCTTAATAGAAACCATAATGGATTGATATAAATGAATGATAAAGAAATATATAGACAATATTAATATTATATATTTCCCATATAAATATATTTCCATCATAATGGCCCCCATAAGAGGTTGTAGGAGATGATTGAACCATCATTGTTTCGTGAGGCAGTAGTTCGCTGTCCATAGAAACAATATGTTCTTTACCCATTAGATGGAGGTGTGTGTAAGTGTAATTTGATTAAATATAATAAAAACAACATATTATATTGAATATACTAGTGTTTTTATAAAATAAACTACTAATAATTGTTTATGGGGTTCTAGAAGTAAAGTGAAAGAAAAGAACTTATGTGAAGACATAACCTTTAAATCGAGTAACTCCCTTTGGTTTGAACCAAATGGATTCTTTGAAGTTATTTAGGCCTAAAGTAGGGCTTATATGCAAAAGATATGGTTTATAGAGCTTAATTTGACATAGGTTGGATGATCCAAGTTGATTGAGAGGTGTGAGTAAAGGGTTAGAGGTCATGGCTTTTTATAAGGGAGAGAAGGGGACCTTTTGGAAGGTTGGAAAATTTTATTTTATTATATAATGATTTTAATTTTATAAAGGTCCAAAACATGTTAAAGTCTAAGATAAAATAACTCTTGTTCTATGAAATCATTCAATAATAATTGGATAGGTTTTGGATATTTTGTTAATCTTTATAATCTTATTTCTTTAAATCATTCATTTATGATGAAAAACACTGCATCATTATTGTGTCATAAATAATATTAATTATTTGATTTCTAAAAATTATAAAAAAATTACCATGATGTTGGAAATATTTTTAGATTTGTAATAAATATTTATAGTCGAAGAGATAACTTATATAACCCCATGTAAAAATTGATGTACTAAAATATTTATGTTTATGTCATTTTTGTCTTCAGTTGAAATTAGTTAATATAAAGTGACATTATCACTCTTAAGTGGCTTCATGGGGTCCCACAATAGACCCAAGGATGCCCATGGTCAGATATGTATCCGAAAATTGGATTAGGACATGTTTTAGGGTAATTTACTATTACTATAATAATATTTTTTTACCATTAGTTAACAGATTTACCCTTTTATCCATGGAAAATAAAATATTTAACGAAGTAAATATTTATAATTTATAGAAAAAAAAGTTAAATATTTAAAAGAAAATTGACCCCATTATTCAAAATATGAAATCCATTTTTCTAAATTCAAAACATAGAAGTGTAAGAAATTAATTTAAAATTAATTCCCATTTCCAAAACAAAAATCGTGTTTTTAAGAAATAATAACAATCAAAAGATTGAGACTTGTTTACGTACAATATGAAAGATAAATTACATCGGATGACCAAAATTGGATTAAATGGTAAAAAATAATCTAATTACACTTTAAAACCAATTAAAAAAAATAATCAAACCATATAAAAATATTATATTAAGAGGATGTTTGGAATTAAAATATAGTATTTTTCACTATTCATTAAAATTAATTTTTTCTAGAAAAAATACCAAAAATTAACCCAAAGTATATTTTGAAGTCCAAATTATAAAGAACAATTTTATTTTGTCAAATATAAAATATCAATGTAACAAAAACCCAATTTAAAAAAATTCCATCAAAAGGCAGTAAATCAACCATATAAGGAATATTAGATTATTTGTGCTTTAAATTAGATTCATTGACATTTTAAGCCTCTAACATTTATTAGATAAATGTAAAAACATTTAACAAACATGTATGATCATATTGTAGTTAGTTCTATTCATTATCACCATTATAACATATAGGTGTTAACTACCATTTAATATAATATTATATTATTATTTTTCAGTATGACTCTGCATTGTGTGCAACATAAGATTTCAAAAAAACTAGTTGTTGCGTATCAGGTTTGCTATCAAACATAGAATCACCTTTACAATAAAATTAATATTTAATTCAGATATATAAATAGATATGAAAATTTATTAATCTTTATTTTCTTGGGATGTTACATCCTTCCCCCCTTTGGGAAATTACGTCCTCGAAATTTTTATTTACTTATCAAATAAGTGGGGGTATGTATCCCTCATAGAATTTTAAAATTACTACATTGCCTCTTCAACCATATGATTTTTCCAAAAAACCTTTACCTAATGAATTACCTTATTTCACAACACTTGATTTCTTCAGTCAAGAATCTGGACGGGTTGTTCCCCATAAGAGATATTCCATTCAAAATGAACAACCTATGGGATCAAAACATGATATGGATCCGGAATATACTTTCACAACATTGAAACATGAAAAACATTGTGTACCTTGGATAAACAGGGATTTGAATCCACTCTGTAGGAAACTAATCCAACATTCTCTAGAATTTCAAAATCTCCAATGAACCACAGACCCAACATTCCATTCTTACCAAAACTCTTCATACTTTTCCAAGGAGAAACTTTGAGAAAGACATGATCACCTACCTCAAAAGAGAGATCCTTCCTCCAGTTATCCTCATAACATTTCTGAATGTTCTAAGCTATTCTCATGTTCTTCTAAATCAAATAAACTTTTTTGCCATCTCTTCTACCAATTTTTGTCCCATCAACTTCCTTTTAGCTAATTCAACCAAAAAATATTGTGTTCAACACCAATTCCCATATAATTCCTCAAATAGAGCCATCTGAATACCGCAATGAAAATTGTTGTTATATGAGAATTCACCCAAAGAAAGATGTTAGTCTCAACATCCCTGGTAATCCATTGAACAGGCACCTAGCATATCCTCCAAGTTTTGGTTTTGTTTTCTAACTTACCATATGATTGAGGATGAAAATATGTACTAAAATTTATTTCAGTACCCAATGAATTCTGAAGGCCTTTCGAAAAGCTAGAAGTGAACCTGGGATCACGATTAGATATAATGGAGAGGGGAACACCATACAACATGACTATATCATTAATATACAACCTAGAAAGTTGATATTATGATAGATTATCTCGAATAGGAAACAAATGATCAGATTTAGTTAATAAATCTGTAATAACCTTGATTTCATTGTCACCTCGATACGTTTTTGGTAATACCACAATGAAGTCCATGGATATATATTCCATTTCCACTATGGAACTAATAAAGGATGAATCACCCCTTTTGGTAACTGCCAATTTTCTTTAACCTATTGAAAAGTAAAACACTTCACAGTAAAGTTAGAAATATCCCTTTTCATTCAATCCCTCCAGTAATACTCCCAATGATCTTTTAATATCTTAGTACTTCCAGGATGAGTAGAAAATGGGGAACTTGAAGCTTCACATAACAAATCATTCTTCAACTGTGAATCAAAAGGCATACATAATTTGTTTTCAAATCTCAAAACACAATCATTATGAATGTTAAAATTAGGAAACAAACCCTTATGAACCAACTCTGCCTTTTTCATCAACTCACTATCATCCTTCTATGCTCACTTAATTCTATCCGATAAAGATGATTTCACTAAAACGTTAAAAAAACAGATTAATTTCCTACACCAACAACTTCAATGACAAATTTCATCAAATAAAAAACCAAAGGATAATGTTCCAAATATAACATGGTTATTGTAGCATTAAATTTTGGACTCAATGCATCATCCACTTTATTTTCCTTTCCTGGATGGTAATAGATCATGCAGTAATATTCCTTGATTAATTCTCACCATCTCCTATGTCTTATTTTTAATTCGTTTTGATTAAATATATACATCAAAATTTTGTGGTATGTATATATTTCACATTTTCTCTATACATTTGATGCCTCCAATTTTTTAATGAAAAAAAAACAGTAGCTAATTCCATATCATGTGTAGGGTAATTTAACACATGAGGTTTCATCTAACATGAAGCATAAGCAATTACCTGATCATCCTTCATAAGGACACAACCATGTCCTTTAATGAAGTGTTATTACAGATAACAAACTCACCATTTTTGGAAGGCATTTCCAAAACTATAGCATTTACTAATCTTTTTTTCAATTACTGAAAACAATCATCACATTATTTTATCCAAATAAACTTAATAGCTTTTCATGTTAACTTAGTCAGTGGGCTAGAAAACCATGCAAATTTTTTAACAAACCTCTTATAATAACCATCCAAACCAAGAAAACTATGTATATTGATTATATTTGTGGATCTTGAGTATTCTTCAACAACTTTTGTTTTTGCGAGATCAATAGTTATGCCAGTTTATGAAACAATGAGACCAAGGAATGAAATTTTTTATAACCAAAACTCACACTTGTTTAATTTCCCATAAAATTTCTTTTCTTTTAAGGTTTTCTAGGCATCCCATAAATGACTTTCATTGTACTCTTTACTTTTAGAATAAACCGTAATATCATTAATGAATACAACCACACACTTATTCAAGAACTCACAAAAAATTCTATTCCTATGATCCATGAATACAAAAAATGCATTGGTTAACCCAAAAGGAATAACTAAAAATTAATTATGTCCATATCTAGTATGAAACATGGTCTTCAGTATTTCTATTTTCTTTAATTTCAACTGATAGTACCCCGACCTCAAAACAATATTCAAAAAATACTGAGATCTCTAGAGTTTATCAAACACTTCATCGATATAAGGTAAATGATACATGTTCTTTACAGTGATGTTATTCAATGGTCTATAATAAATGAAAAGTATCATTGAAACATCTTTATTTTTAATAAACAAGACAAGAGTACCCCATGGTGATGTGCTAGGTCGAATGAAACATTTATCTAATAAATCCTTCAATTTCTTCTTTAACACTAAAAGTTCAATATGATCCATTTAATAACGGGGTTTTGAAATTGGATTAGCATCAGGAACTAAATAAATAGTAAATTCATCTTCCCAATCAGATATAATACCAAAAAACTCATCAAGAAAACATCAAGGTACTCATTTACTACTGGAACATCATTATTCTTAACAGTTCCTTTGTTTTCAACAATATGTGCAAGGTGACATTCATTTCCATATTTTACTAGTTTCTCATCTTGTTAACATGTTATCAAAAGCAAGGGTTCCTTCTTGTACACGAACTAAATATGTTTCTAAAAAGAAACCTCTTTAGCTCTGCATTCAATCTTAGCATGATAAATAGAAAGCCAATCCATATCCAAAATAACATTAAACTCTACTATAGAAAGAACAATAAGTTTTGCAAGTAGATTCTTTCTGCACACAAGGACAAAAAGGTTCTTATAATTTCTTTTTCTCTCAAAATTCCCCCCAATGTTTTTACTATAATTTTAGAATTCATATCTTGAGATGGAATTCACAATTTACTAGAGAACTTCTCAAAATGAAAGAATGTGTAGAACCTGAATCAAACAACACATTGGAATAATCTAAAAAAAAACAAATAGTATACCTGATACTACTTCATTTATGGCTCAACATCTATTGAAGTAGTTGCAAAGGATTTCACCACCCTTAACTGCTTTTAGTCCATCAACATTCCCTCATCTGAGTTCTTCGTTGGACAATCATTTTCATAATGACTCATTTCATTGCACATAAATTATTTTATTGAATGTAAATCAGATTTTGTATTACCATTAACCTACTCTTTTTTCAGTGCAATTACGAGCCTTATGTCCTATTTTACCACATCAGTAGCACTTACTATAATCCAAAAGACATTCCCATTTATGCTTTTTACCAAAATTTCCACAAACTATAAACTTAAGTTTCCTACCATCAAACTTTTTTGAAGAGTTCTTCTCTTTCTTATGTCACCTCAACCTCTTATTTTTTTGTTTATCAAAGAACACATGATCATAGAAAAACTCCATTTCCACCTTCCTTGAACATCAAACAAGTTTTTTCATAACATTTGAACACAAAAAAAGCTAATTCCCTTTGATACTTTGGATTTAATTCTGAGTAAAAAAGGTTGATTTTACTATCAAGATATCATATGAAATTTGAAGCATACCTTTACAGTCGAGTGGATTTCGGTTCATGCACAACCACAGAGTCGCACACATACGTCAATTCTTTTATTTTTTCCCATCCTAAGATGAACCAACATAGGAAAATATTTCTCAAGAAAAATACCTTTGAATTCTTCCCAATCAAGAGCATCATCTCCTCACTAACCCTAATACTTTTCATCAATCAACCACCACTAATCGGCTTCACCTTAAAATAGTTAAACAACAAGACTAACCTTTTGATTCTGTGAACACCCCAGGACATAAAAAATATTTTCGACTGCTTTAATCCACCCTTTGGCTAGAACAGGGTCAGATGATCCTATAAATGATGGGAGATGTTTCCTCCTAAAGTTCTCCACTTATAACATGTTCCTCTGTGGTTGATCTGGATGATCTCATGAATAGATATGACCACCATTTATAGTCTGAGTCAGTAGTTCCATCACTACAAGAAACTATTTAGTTCTGATTCCAACCATCTGAGCTTGTTGATTTGGAAGGTTGTATTCCTCCTAATATTGTCCCATCATAACTGCCATGTTTCCTGGGCGTAAAACCATTTTAACACCAAAATATCTTATTCAAAGCAACATAATAATCTTTAAATGATATTTTATTTCAATATTATCATAAATTAATTTATGGAAATTAATTTAACAATATTCTTACTTCTAAAGTTGTCTAAAATGACCTTTGATACCAACTAAAAAGAACCAGCCTTAAAACATTACATGATCTTGAATTAAATGGATAATTCACAGTGATGATATTTTTAGGTTTAGAGTTTTAGAAAATTATTCCATAACTATTAAATTATATCTAAAAAATTACAAAGTATACACTTCTACATAGTTTCCATTTTTTCATAAAATAAAAACTCTTAAAAAATAGTCATTTATAGTTTCATGTTTTAGACATCATGAATTTTATTTGATCCCATCCTTGATCCTATTAAACATTATTTTGTGTGAAAACATTTTCAAACTTGGGAGGAGCATAAAAATATCAGTAATGGTTATAAAATAACAAAATATAACATTAGTCCATAAAAAATGATCTTTTTAACATACCTCATGGAATCATAATATTTATGAATAACTCATAGTAATAAGAAATCATAAAGGTAACTTGTGGCATCCATAACATACATAAATTGTAACATTCACATCTACGTAAGGAGTTACATTTCTAATAACCATCCCCATATATTCCCGAATTATCTTATGAGAAACATTAAAATTTACCTCTGCCACATTACCCAGTGAATTAGAGATTTATCTCAGGCTCACCCACCCTAAGTTTATCACTGAACCACCCATATATGTAAACAATGCCCAAGAACCATAACATATTCAAAAAATATAAAACAAACATAAAAGAAAGATAAATTTTCCACATTTCAATCAAAATATTTAATTTAAATATATTGATATAAAACATCCATTGTCAAACCCATTTTAATACCAAAATACATAAAAAAAGTATATGGTATTTATTTTTCTTTTTAAAAAATACGGCTTCTTAAGAAAATACATATATCAAAAAATACTTGTGGCGGTGGAAAAGGTCATTGTCCTTGCATATGTTATAAGAAACATTATTTTATTTCATTGAGTAAAATTTCTTGTAGAAAAAAAATTCATTTTGAACTAAATGAATGTTCAAAGGTTTTTATACAACGTATAAAATAATGTCATGTATAAAACAAAACGTGCCTCAATGAGAGAAGATTGAGAAGAAGTCGCTTACTTCATGTCCGACTTGACCCGTTCATTCTTTAATCTCTTGAGTTATAAACTGAATTTATTTTCTACTTGATTAAGAAACTTTTTCATGTTTATTATTATTTTTATATAAATTATTTCCATTTTATAAACAATATTTAATCATTTATGTCAATGACGTTTGTTTTGTCGATATTTTGTACTTTAGTAAACAACGAACTTCTTATAAATACAACTTGTTTATGTGGTAAAAAAAACATTATCTACAGAATGATATTAATGATTTAGATATCATATATATCATATATATATCCATTTTATATATATGTATTTATAATAGTACATAACATTTGGAGATAATAAATGAAATTCACCGTTCATCGAGACGGTATGTCGTACGCACGCATGAATGCTAATTTCATTTCTATTTCATATTTTAATGGAATGAAAACATAATGATAGATATGTATATTATAATTATAGTATAATATTATATATAATTTCATTAAATCCATCTTTTATATTTCCTAGGAATGGAATGAACAATTCATATCACTTTGAGGGGGCGGTATTCTACACTTCTTCAAACGAAATTATCGTGTTTACCCATTATGAAAACCATAAAGGTATGATATAAATGAAAAATACAGAAGCATAGAGACAATATAAATATAATATATATCACATATAAATATAGTTCCATCATAATGGACACCATAATAGGTGGTATGAGAATATTGAACAATCATCGTTTCGTGAGGCAGTAGTTCGTCGTCCACAGAAATAGTATGTTCATTACACATTAGAAGGAGGTCTGTGTAAGTGTAGTTAGAATACTTTTGAAAACAACAAACTAGTATATTTTGGTAACATTTTTTGTTATAAAATAATGGAATAAAATAATTTAGGGCTTTGGAGATGTAAAATAAAAAAAAAATATCTTAAGAGAATACCTTACCTTTAAATCAGGTAAATCCCTTTGGTTTGAACCAAAAGGCTTCCTTAAAGTGCCATATGCCTAGGGTGATGCTTATAAGTGGATGAGAGGTATTTAGGGATCTTAAATGGGTATATTTTGGATGAGCCAAGCGGTTGGGATGTGTGAGTAATGGGTTAGAGGTGATGGGTTTTTACAGGAGGGAGGAGGGGCTCTTTAAGAAAGATTGAAAATGTTATTTAATTATATAATGATTTTCGGTTTATAAAGGTATGAAACATATTAATTTCGAAGTTAAGATGACTCGTGTTAGAAATAAAATAATAAAATTAGAATTTTATTGGTTTTTTATATTGTTTTAATCATTATAATATTATTTATTCAAATCACACGTCAATGAGGTAAACACTACATCATTATTGTGTCATAAATAATTTTATTTATATGATGACTAAAATTTATAAACAATTACGATTATGTAAGAATTATTTTTATATTTATAATAAATATTTATCATATAAGATATAGCTTATATAACCCAATGTAAAAATTTATTTACTAAAAGATATATGTTTAAGTCATTTTTGTATTTACTTTAAATTAATTAATATAAAGTTTCATTATCATTTTTTAGTGGCTCTATGTGGTCCAAAAATCAACTAATGGATTCCCATAGTCATACATGTGTCGGCCAATAGTATTAAGACACGTTATGGGTATTTTAATAATATTATAATAATATTTGTTTACCCTTATTTAGCAGATTTAAAAATTTAACCATGGTAAATAAAATATTTACTGAAGTAAACATTCATAATGTCTAAATATAAATGTAACCTATTGAAACAATTTAGACCCCCTTATTCTAAATATGGAATTCATTTTTCCAAATTCAAAAAACGGAATTGGTATAAATTAATTTAAAATTAATTCCCATTGTCAAAACAAAAAGCGTGTTTTTTAGAAATAATAACTATTAAAAGATTGAGACTTGTTTATGTCCAATATCAAAGTGTAATTATGTCCAATGACCAACATTGGATTAATTTTTAAAAACATATTTTAATAACACTTTAAAATAAATGAAATAGATGATCTAATCGTAAAAAAATTATATTAAAAGACAGTTTTGAATTAAAATACAACATTTTTCATTATTTATTTAAAAATGTTTTTATCAAAAAAATACCAAAAATTTATCCAAAGTAAATTTTTATGTCCCGATTCTAAAGTAGAATTTTATTTTTTCAAAATAGAAAATATAAAAGTGAAAAAACTATATTTTAAAATGTGTTTCCATTAAAAGGTGGTAAATTGACCTTTTAAAGAATATTACACTATTTCTGCTTAAAATTAGACCCATTCACATTTTAAGCATATAACATTTATTGGATAAATGTTAAAACATTTAACAAATATGTATAGTTATATTTTAGTCAGTTTTATTCATTCCCTACATTACAATGACTAGGTGTTAGCTACTATTTAAAATAATATTATATTATTGTTTTTTAGTATGTCTCAACATTGGGTGCAACATAAGATTTCAAAGAAACCCATTGTTGCGTATCGGGTACGCCATCTAACATAGAATCTTATTTAATTTAAAATGTATATTTAATTAAAAAATATTAATAAATATGAAAATGTATTATTCTTTATTTACTGGGGATGTTACAATTTGGTTGTGGTGGTGTGTTTGAATCCAATTGGGGATTTGTTAAAGGATGCCTCTTCCACTTCATTAGCAATAGATTCACTATTTAAGTAGAGCTCTTGGACATGATAAAAGAGACCAGGTATGTTGTCCAGTTTTGTTGGCATGAATAATGGATAGAGTTAGACTTGTCTATTGCAGTTCAAATTTTGAAGGATCAGTCACGGAATGATCCATGGATGATTTTACTATTCGGGGCTGACTTCCTTCAGTTGATTTATTTTCTTTCCCATGTGTTTACACATCCTTATCTTGATGCCAATCAGGTTGTGAATTCTCTTTTGAAGAGAGAAATTCTAGAGGTCATCTTGAACTAGTCTTTTGTGTAATGTGAATTTTGTAATAATTTTAGTCATGCAGATTATTGTGGTTAGGTGTACACTCGTCTTTGTAGAGTGGCTCCATGATGTCCTTTTGTGAACTGAATTTTAATTTTATTATACTTTCCTAGGAGTAGGTACGCCAGACTCTTAATCTAATTGGTATCTACAAAAAAAATTAATAAATATTTATCTAATAGTTATTATAAGGTTTGTAATAAGAATAAATTTACATTATGCTTAAAATATATATTTTTCATGAAATTATTTTATGGTGTCTTGTTCTCTTATATTAGAAATACATTTTTCCAAATTGGTAATTTTAATCTAATAAAATGTTTTGAATCCTTTGAATCATCATATAAAAATTTTGTAATAAGGTTATTTTAATTTTTTCTATTAAAATTATCAGGCTAAATATTAGTTACAATGATAAAAACACCTTTTAACAAATAGAGACGTGAATTGGTCACAAAATCCATGCCCCAAATAAATTTATTAATGAATATAAAGGTCAAAATACATACATAGCTGGTAAAAACCATAAATCAACAATCAATTCAGAGAGATACAAGAGAAAATACCATAAATAAACAAGTTAAAGTACACGTTAAATAATATATGTAAGAAAAACACCTTCCAACCACCCAGAAATCATAGAATCCGATGAATATAGATTCTTTAAATTATGATAATTTCCTCGAAAATCAAAATATCACCTCCAGGATACACATAAACTAGGTTGTATATGTCATCCAAGAGAGATATGACATGTCTTCAATTAATAACATTAGAACATTACTCTGAGAGACTAAAATAAACACAATCAATCAAAAAAACAATCAATTATGTATCTCCTCATCAATGATATCTAACAATATATTTAATAGATCTCCCACAAGTTCCACATAGAGAATAAAAATAAATGAAAAGATGAAACATTTAAATATAGAAGGAACCTAATCTTAAAAGTCGCAACACAAAAAGAACCCATTCAAAAGAGTCCAACCTTCTACAATTTAGTATTTATGAACTAATTGACATTAAATTTAATGAATCAAAACAAATTTTAATATATAAATAATTCAGGAGATCTCAAATTGAATATTATTTTTTTGTATTTCCATGCTGAAATCAACCAGAATGTGAAAACACAGAAACCAGGGGCACAAAATTAGTTGAACCATAAAATAAAATACATCCATTAGATTCAAAGAGAATGGATTTAGAAAAAATCCATAATAATATTTTTCCATCATAAATCATTTTCTAATCTAAAAAATTAATTTTCATTTTGACTTCCATCTCCCAAATTTAGAATTAAAGACAAAAGTTAATAAATATTCCTTCATATGAAAAAACCTAAAAAACATCTCAATGTTCATTTACCTGGGATGTATCTGTAAATAAAATATGGAGAACATTTTAATACATTTATTGGGAATCAGCTGAATGAACATGATGCTATTATAATTTATTAGAAAAAAATAAGATAAATTAATATTAAAAAATCAATTTTTATAAAGATATTGTATTTCAATATATTTTTTTTAATTAAAATGTTAATTTTCCCATATTTAGAAATTGAATTAGATAAAATTCAGTAAACTTTTGTATTTATAACATTCATATTTGGTATGATAAATCATGTTATATTTCTATTATAAAAAATAATCATCAAAGTAAATATTTAATAATTTTAAAAGTATAAAAAGTGGTAATCAATAGTGGATTGACGTTTATTTAAAAAAATGTAAAATATAAAATATATAAGAAATTTTTTGGATAGTAATTTAATACACTGATATCTTCCAAGAAATTTTCATCCTTACTCATCTTATTCAAATTTTACTCTAATTTTAATCAACTATTACCCTTGACCTAAATTATATTTCCCTAGAAATTCCCCTGTATAACAATATAAGGACCTCACATCAACCCACACCAAAACAAACTTATCCCTTGAAATTAAATTGAAACCATACCAATTTTTATTTTCCATAAATACCTCTTATAAGTTTTACAACCCTCGTAGTCAATAAAGGGCCCCATTTCCTCCATTTACAATAGGACTTTCGAGTGAAGAATTCAGTCCTCAACATGATTATTAACATATCAATAGCTTTTTATTAATTTTCTTATACATCCATCCTCATGAAACATATTATAAGAACACAAATATTAGAAAATAATTTTCATAATTATATTGAATTTTTATTATTTTTATGGAATAACCATTATCTATTTTCCTCCCAACCAATAAAAAATAAAAATATTACTTATGATATATTAGGGAAAACACCCCCATAAATGAGTGATTAATTTTTTATCACCACCTTAAATATATGATTTTATGAATATTTTTTATGATTAAATGATATTTATTATATTATTAACAGTCTATAGTTAATATTTAAACATTCATTTATTATATAACATTTTTATTAATATGAAACCTTTTTCTTCAAAATTATCAAAACATGCTCATAAAAGGTTTTATAATTATGAATAATAACTGAAACAATCCTGGAATTAAATTAGATCTTTATAAATCATTATTAAATATATATTATAGTCGTTTAAATAATTTTTAATGTTTAAATTTTTATAAATAAACAAGATCTAACATCTCTGTTATAAAACTTTTATAAAAGGAAACAAATTATTAACATTATATGATGAGAATAAACTATAAATAAATAGTGAATTGTGAAAAATGTATATCATTAAATTATATATAAGTCAATATATATTCATAAGGGATTGTGATAATTTTTTAAAATATTATTTGTCTATTATAAAGGATATTTGAGCATTTATAACCATGTGAGAATCCAAGGTAAGGGTTTTGTCATCTCAATATTTTTTCTTCATGACATATTCCATTTTAACAAAATTTTATTGTTTTTTTTGTAGTTTATATACTTATATATTGGTATATTTTATCATAATTTTCCTCAACTTCAATTGGTTTGAAAATCCATCACATGGTAACACTTTCGAGGTTTTTTATTCAAATGTTACCAAGTCATAAGTACATTGTTGAGTCAACCATCTTTTGAATGAGATATAAATTTTATCCCCTGACAATGAGCTTGTAAGATTAATATTTTTTATAATATTTTAATTTAATATTGTAAATTATTATTTTATTAGGGTAATTTGTTTCTTACAGAAATTTTTTTTCCTTGATGAATTTTCCTCTCAATAATAAATAACATTAATACAAATAATTCATATACAATCTAAGATATCTTTTCCCCCATTTATATATTGAATATTTAAAAAAAAGTATTACTTTATTATTATGGAAGACAAACATTTACTATCTAATTTCATCATTATATATCTATTTACCTTAATTCAATATTATTGCATTTTATATGATATGATTTTTACTAAATATATTTTAAAATAGTAAAATAGAATTCTATTTGAAAATAAAATATTTTATTATACACTCCACATTGGATTAATTTTTTTATTTTTTTTTCTATTTTAGGGATCTAGTATTTTTATATATTTTATATATGTGTTCTAATTTCGTTCATTTCAATTTCTTGTAAATTACTTTTGAAATTTATGAATAACATTATATTTTCTTATAATGTAGAAAATGTGTTTTGAAATATCTTCTTATGATTTGAATTAAATATTTTCCATCCTTATGAATATAATCTATTGATTATAGATTTATTATTCCAGAATAACCTTTTAAATAGATTTATGACACACTCTATTTTAAGAGATTGTAGTTTTGTTGTTAATGAATCAAATTCTTGAGGTCATTCTACATTATAAAATTTATAAATTCTAAACAAACCCAATTTCATTCTCATGGATTTTCATGATATATTACATGAGTTATTGTGGATAGAAAATATATATATTGTTTTTTATGTTTGGGGTCATATATTTCTCTTTAATTCATTTTTAATTGTTCTATATTACATAGGATATATAATTTGTATCATGTTATGATGCTCGAGTCCCTACGGGTTATAGGATTTTTTCCCTTAACCACTATAAAATGGGTTACATGAATGGGTCATGTGATTGTGATACTTGATCCATGATGTGATGTTTTCATATTCTAATTATTTTTCACACTTTAAATCCACACCCCTTTTTATTACATATGTCCTTATTAGGAAACAATCAATTGTTATGATTTATGGATACCGATTATTCTCTCATTCTTCTAGTTTCTTATGCCATGTAATATGTTTTATCATGTGGGTTTATATGTATGTTAGTCTTTCTTATGGACATTATTTATTAATCTATGTTATTTTTAATTTTATATCTCTCCAATGATAATTTGTTTACATATGTTTAATATCTTAACCCTTTATAAACCATTGATATGTTTTCACTGATTTCATGTTTGATCAGACACATTTTTTCCCTACCATAATAAATTATATGAAGTATAGGGTTTAGATGGATGTATTGTGTGTGTAATTTTCCAAGAGATGTTGAATAAAAAAAATTAATTTTTTAATCATTTGATCTCTAAATACACTAAACAATTGAATTTTCAGATCAAGTGATTATTTAGAGATATAATTGTAATCTTAGGGATATATATATATATATATATTTGGATTCATTCATCTAACATGATATCAAATATAGTAATAAAAGTATGTATTTTTAGCACAGTATTTGAGAGTGTGTGTCACGACCCCCTCCCCTCTAAGTATACCCATCTTGGGCCTATGATGGGAGATGATAGATAATGACCCATTGAGTCCCACCTCTAGTAGGACTCGTGTTTGAAACTAGCAATGAGGGTATATCAAACACATAGATGATATGTATTACCTTCTAAGTGAAAAGATGAGGAAAAGAGAGATAAGACATGAACCAAACAACTATTGATTAGACTATGATATAAAATAATCCTTGGTGATAATATGTAATGTCATGCAAGAACTATTCCAACTAAAATGGAAAACTTAATGTATGAAATGAAAGTAAAACTGTAGTGACAAAAAATCCCAAACAGCTCTTGGAAACCCCACTCTAGTAGTGACCAACATGGTCTCCAACCCACAAAAAACTAAATGGAAAATAGTTTATATTAATATAGGGTGAGTATAATAGTTTACATAGTAGTATCCTCCCCAGAGCCTATTGTGCAAAATTTTAGAAAGAGTGTTAAATCTTCATGAAACAAAAGTGAATCTAACTCGTCACCTAAATTGGTATACTATGTTCCCAACCAAACTATGGATACTCTCACCAATTATTTCATACCAGAGTGTGTAACATAATAATGAATGTCAAGGATCCCCTGCTACAACTTCCCTAATGTTTTTCCTCTTTTCTGCAATGTCGTACGTCTAGAGCATCTCTCTCCAAAAAGTCTATCACAAAGAAACCTGGCCAACACACCACAACATGAACCTTATGAAATACACCACTAAATCCATATAACCAAAAGTAACCATATAGTTTTTGGGAGCCACCAAAACCGGAAAAACGTGTATCAAAAATCAGGTATTATACCTCGTGCCATCACAACCCAAATGCCAAGTAATGATCCTCTAGACATAAAAACCAATACAGGTAATACCTATAGTAGCACTTAGAAAACTATATATAGAATATATGTGTGTTAAATAACCGTGATAAATTAAAAACCTCTACACATATATGGGTAAAACTTAACATCATGCATACCATAACTAGTAACTACATAGAGAAAAGAGTATGTTAAAAGGGGTGGTTAGCCATCCATCATCCCAACAGGATGTTGGGGAAAATAACCCCTGAGGTTAGAATACCCTGGGATTTAGTCACCCTAACCGATAAGGTGGTGTAATGTATAGAGACAGAAATATTACATTATATAATATATATAACAAACACACTATGGAAAAAAACATAGTATTAGAATCAACTACAAGTGATGTCTCTTGGACTCCTGGAGGACACTACTAAGACTAGACATCCAATAAGAACAAAACCATTTAATGAGATACATTGAATTACGTACCATTTTTATCAGTTTCACATTATGTTAATTAATTAATTAATCATTAATTAACCATTAAATTTTCCACATTACAATTCATTAACAAATATCCATGCCCTCTAGGCATAAGAAAAATGAGTTTGTGGTTTCACAAATATAGAACCTCAATGTTGTATCCTAGAAAGCTTCAACCCCATGCATTAAAAAACATTAATTATTTCATTTATAAAATATTCACTTTCTATAATTCTAGGTATTCTCAGAAAACATTATTATCTACCAAACATAGGCGTCTCAACACAATGAGTAGATAAACTACCTGTCAAGTCTTTTCCACCTATAATAGGAGCATAAACGTATCTATCATCGAGATTCTAAAAAAATAAATAATGTTGAATACCCCTCCCATATTAGCCTATTTTTTGAAGGAGGGTAAATAAAACCATCTACCTGAAGAAGTGGGGAAATAAAAGAAAATAAACAAACAATGGATTCAACAACAACAAATTTTATATCCATTGGAAAGCCCAGCTTCAACCAGTTCCATCATCTTTGGTGTCCTCCCCGACACCCACTAATATAATCCAATTCATCTCACCACTCTTGGAATCAACTGATTCCACAATAACTGGGCCTCCCCACCCCACATAGATTAATAGACATCTAGGCTCAGCCATCACAGGCTCACATCACAACATAAGTAGTAGGAAATGAACATAGAAATCAGGCACGTGGCCCAAAAACAAGGCATCCAACCCTCACACACAACAAGATCTCACATCTGCAATGTAGAAAGAAAATGGAATTTAAAATAAAGAAGTTAACATGAACCCCATGAGGAATTACATTTATCACACTATAGGTTCTTTATTCCATCTTGAATTATTTGATTAACTGTTCATAGGTTCCAAATATGGGAAACCTAAGAAAAAAGCTATCCCTAGATATCACAATTAATTAACCCATTAATTTGACATTCCATAAATAATCCTATAAAAAAGCATTAATCATGATTCATGTTCATTAAAAATTTAAATTAAACAGGCATAATTCATCAATTTGACAATAATCAAATTGAATCAACAACAACCAGATTTATTAACATGCCACTTTAATCATAAGTCAATTAATTCTGGATTTACGTTCATTACAAATTTCCTTCAAGAAGAACATGATAAATCAAAAAATTCATAGATATAACACTATATATCTAATAAATATTCAAAAAATTATCACGCTATAAATAAAAATCATCTCTCTATGATCGATACCAATTATTTAATCTGGTTCATATAATTATTATGTCAATTTTATTGAAATCCATGTGTATGAATCATTCCATATATAAAAGATAACATCAAAGGAGGAAAACTATATAGAGTTTTAAATATAGTTCACAACCTACTATTGGATGACTCCCCAGTCCTGCCTCACTGGTTAGGGAAACACTTTTCAACCTACCACTAGATGAATCACAATCATTTAAACACTATTAAACCTTCCATTTGAACACTCACCATCCTGGAAACACTATTCAACCGATCTTTGGATGACCGAGTAGCATGGAAACACTGTTCAACTAACCATTGGATGACTCACCCTCTTGGAAACATTGTTCAGCCTACTGTTGGATGACTCACAATCCGGGAAACACTTTTCAACTTACTTTTGGATGAGTCACCATCCTGTAAACACGGTTAAACCTACCATTAGATGACTCACAATCTTAGAAACACTATTTAACCTACCATTGGATGAATCACCATCCTGGAAACACAGATCAACCTACCGTTGGATGACTCACTTTCCTAGAAACATTATTGCACATACTATTGGCCAATACACTATCCTAGAAACACTATTTGAACTACTGTTGGACAAATAACTATCGTGGAAACACATTTCAACCTACTGTTGGATGACTCACCATTTCAAAAACACTGTTCACATGGAAATATTTTTAAAGTGTTATAAGTAAGTCACCATGACCTCCCAAAACTGCTCAGAAACCATATTTTATAAAAGGAATGGAATTGTAAGGTCTGAGGAATTACATGAGAAACCTCGCAAAACATTATCATCATAGATAATCCAAGACCAGCCTATAGAGGAAACAAACTAGTTGTAATATGAGCATCCACCCCATGGGATACCTCTCAAGGATCTCACCACTAGAGGAGCTCAACCACTTCCTAAAAAGGAACAATGAAAAATCACATGAAAACCACAATCAGCTTATAAACACTCTCTAAGGGTGATACCTGTCAAAAGAGATGAAGGAACAATAAGAAATAAGAGAAATCCATCACATAACTAGAAATGGTCTATTACCACCAAGGTAAAAAGCTTACAAGATAAGAGATAAACATAAACAATTGGGGGTACTGAGTGCATATCTACGACTCATGTTCCTAGGTACACTCTTTTATGCCACAAATCTACCATAATACATGAGATAAGAGGATAATATATTGGCATAACACCTTCTCCTTGCGGTCCTAAATCTCTACAGGCCACTCCATGATGGTTGTAACATCGTCTAAATTGATCTCAATCTAATCGATGACTTGAGAGTCCTCATGAAGATAATGATGAAACTATGACATGTGAAAAACATCGTGTATCTATCTCACATGCGGGGGGAAGTTGTCTCTGGTACGTTATAACTCCAACATTAGCCAACATCTCGAAAGGCCCAACAAACCATGAATAAATCTTACTCTTATGACCAAACCTTCACTTCCCATGATGATGAGTATGTTTTAAGAACAAATGATCTCCATCGTCAAACTCGAGAGGTCCCCTCCTATGATCTACATGTTATTTTTAATTATCGCGTGTGACTTTCAACCTCTCACGAATCACCTGAACAATCTCTATCGTGTTCTATACCACTTCCAGCCTGATACGTTTTGACCCTGTAACCATAATACAACACAGTGGAGAACAGAAAGGTAATCCATACAAGGCTTCAAGCAGTTCCATACCGATGTTGGAATGAAAAATATTATTATAAGAGAGCTCTAACAAGGTATGGGTACTCATCCATAGACCTCCAAAATCTTGCACACAAGATTACTACATTTCATCAAGATTATGGATGTTCTGTTTTTTATGACTGTCCATATTTGTATGAAAAGCCGTGATAGAGAATAATTGGGATCCAAAAGCATGTTGGAGACCTCTCTGCACCCTTGAGGTTAAATGAGAATCTATATTATAAATGATCATCCTCGAGACACCGTGGAGTCACACCACCTCTTCCAGATACTTCATCGACATAACCTCCACTAAGCTCGACACCTTGATTGCTATAAAGTTGACTGATTTCATCAAATAATCCACTAAACCCCATATGGTGTTGTAGCCTCTATAATATCGAGTTAAACCTGTAACAATTTCCATCGATATATCCTTCAACTTCTACTAAGGGATATCTAATGGCTGGAGCATTCATCACATTGAACGACATCATGATGAACTCGTAATACCCTTGACAATAATGAAAAACAATCTTTTGGATAACCTCATACTTCACCAACATTTGATGACATCCTTACTACAAATCAATCAACTAGAAACAACTTTCACCAATCAGTTGATCAAATAAATAATCAATCTATGGAAGAGGATAGTGGTTCTTCACTCTCACGTGGTTTAAGTGATGATAATCAACACAAAAACATAAATAGCTATCAGCCTTCTTTATGAAAAAAACTAGTGCACTACATGGTGATAGACATGGTCAAATGAAACCACACTATAACAGAAAATTGAGCTATATACACAGCTCTCACAAATCATAATGCAACATCCAATACGAAGACATCGATGTAGGAGACATGCCTTACTGTAGCTCAATCCCAAACACAATCTCCCATGGAGGGGGTAATGCAACAACCTCTTCTAGAAAGATATCAAGTTACTATTCCACGACAATGGGAAATGATGATAGATGAACCTTTTATGAACTCAACATCAACATAGCCATATAGTATGACATGGAAGGAACATACGTCTGACCCATCTGAGGGTCTCACTCATCGACAAACACTGTAGGATCTTCATTATCATCAAAGAACAGTAACCGCCTTTGGTTGAAATCCATGATATCCTTCAATGAATAAAACCAATATATTATTTTAGTTAAATCATACGGTTGTATTTTTAAACATTTTAATTCTCCCCAATTGCAGTGCTACCCCATCAATAGCTTATAGTCTATAAAAATTTCAAACAAGTAATCTTGACCTCCAACTATCATAATAAAAACAAAGGGAACTAGAAAACTATCTACACCAAGTCCTATGTAATTGAAAATAGAATGTGTTATTAGGGAGTGTCTCACACTTGAATCAAACAAGGAATTAACCCAAGTAGAAAACATGCAAAGGGTACCTCAAATGACATATGGCTTTCCATGCTCTAGAACAGTAACACATGATAATGACCATGACCTACTCCATTCCCTCTATGAACCTTTTGAGGACCCTCTCCATGTATGTTATCTGCTCTATGATGATAAGGATGACTTGGGGATATCATAGAACCTGGAGTGGAACATACTATTGCTGCCTCAGTTTGAACTGCCTTATATGAGGAACCTGGAGTGGAACACCTGGCACACGTTGACCTCATAGAATAATCTAGAGCGCATGATACATATGACCTTGGAATCCATAAGAAAAAAATGTTCCTAATCCCTTAGAATAATAATGAGATCCTCTACCCCAAATGAAAAGAGACATTGAGGTATGGAACCTACCCCCTACCGAATGGAAACTCTTTTTTCATAAAAAAATGAAACCCCAAACCATAGCTATACTTTGTGAGGCATCCTGATGAAAACCCTCTCATGATAATGCAGTTTTCGATAACATCCACTCGATGAACTCTGTCCTTGCTAGCACCTTGAGATATTTCATCAGCATAAACATTGTGACACGGTGCTGGATCGCTGGATGCAAAGAATCTTCTAAATTATTTACCCTAGCATCCTTATCAAGAAATCGGTAGGAAGAATATAAATTAAGGTTCTTGAAATGGATCCAAAACACTGGAACATTGGTCATTCATTACCAAAGCCACAGTAGATCCTAGTGAATAGAAACCTTCACAAACGAATGAAGAAACTAGGCCCTAAACTGGTCTTGGAACTTTTCCCATGAGACTATAGAATCCTCATGATCCCTAAGTAATATGAACCACTACTACCGCACTTCCCCACACAATATCCTCACAACCAATGATACCAAGTGATCCTTACAATCATATATCGAACAGAGATATATCTAAATCAATTACAGCTAGTCTTTTATAACTACATTTGAAATGGATCCTGCTTACATCTACATACTCTGGTGATAAAATCATCAGAGTGAATTCCTCCTTGCGCCATTATTATCAACTTCTGTGATGATCTTCTGGTTTAACCCCCAAGACATATTTTGTGTGAACCTAATGAGGAAATCAACCTGGAGCTATACCTAGAAAAGGGAAAATACTTTGAGCTCCTAAACATACAATATGGATGAAATTAAAATTAACTAATTATTTTTATTTATATATTTCGTTTTAACTTATCCCAATGGTCTACCCATTAAAAACATGCGCAAAAAAGGATAATGCATGATTGTTTCATAGGTATTTACCCAGCAATATGTATCATCTAGTTTAATAGCTACTGTACGATTGAAGGTCTATTGATCGTATCATAGGGGGGCCTAAATACTCATGTCTTAACCAGTATCCCATTTTAAAGCACATTATAATCTTATCTAACATTGTTTCCTTACAAACCCATGAAACCTCACATGTGCCTGACTTTAATCTCAATCATATCCCTTGACCAAACCACTGATACCACTCAATCATGACCCCATCATCATAATGTGTTCCCCTCCAGGGCCTACAATAGGAAAAGAGATACAATAACCCCCCAATTATTGTCTTTAGTAGGCCACAGGTTGGTGACTAGCACTAAGGGTATATCAAACACACGTATGAGAGGCATTACCCTCTAAGATAACACATATAGAAGAGAGAGAGAATACATACACCAACCAAATACTACACCACCTACAATTTAAAAAAACCCAAGTTCACATATGTAATTTCATAAAATAACTACTAAAAATGAATGGGAAAATTGTAATTACAACAGCAATTTACAATCGTAGTGACCAGGAAGCCCAAACAGCTCCCCCAAACCCCAAACTATTAGTAAATAGTATGATCTCCAACTAGATACAACAGACAGGGAAAATAGTTTATTTAAACATCATGTGACTATAATTTTATACTAAGGAGTATCCTCCAAGGATTATCTTGTGAAAAAGTAAAGAAATAATTCTCAATCACAATAAACAACAAGTGAAACTAACTCATCCCCAAAACAAGTATAAAATTATCCCAACGTCACTGTGGCTATTCTCACCAAGTATCACATACAAGAGTATATAATATAATAAATAATGTCAAGGGAACCCCGCTACCACTTCCGAACTAGTTTTCCACTTTTCCCCAACATCACACGTCCTAAAAATACCTCTCCAAAAATGATATCCTGAAGACACCTAGGTGAATCACCATTAACATGCACCTCATGTAACACACCCAACATACAGAAAACTATAAGTAACCTGGTGGTTTTATAGATCCACCACAACTCTTATATTGTGTATCAAACATCAGGTATTAGACATCAATTTGTCATAGTCCATACATCAAGTAAGTATCCTAAATCCATCATACCCTATACACATTATACCTACAGAATCACTTAGGAAACAATATCTTGAATATATATTTTTAAAATAACAAAAATCAATTATATCCCTCTACACACATATATGGGGAAAACTAACCACCATGTATATTAGCACTAGTAACTCTAAAGAAAAGAAAACAGGGCCAAAGGGGGGTAGTCTTCCATCTTTCCTCCCACCGAGATTTTGGGTAAAACACCCAGTGGTCTCAGAATACTTTGATATTTAGTCACCATAACATATAGGGTGGATTATTATATAGAAAAACTAAATTATATGATATTATATATCTCAAAAACCCAATATTAGAAAAAACCTAGTCTTAGACTTAACTACAACAAATGTATCTCGATCTCCTGGTCGCCGCTACTAAAACTAGATACCCCATAAGCACACATCCTTTTATTGAGCCATAATAAGTTACTCGTCCCATATTATAAGTTTTACAATATGTTAATTATTTTTTAACCATTAATTAACCATTAACATTTCCATAATACATTTCATTATACCCCATGATTTAAACTTCATTTATTAATTCATTTAAAAAATTACCAATTTCCATATTTCTAAGTATTCTATGAAATCATTTTATGCAACCAAACACAAGGGGAACAACATAGTGACTAGATGATCTACTCGTCAAGTATTTTCCACCTATAATGGGATCTTAGACCCATTCATCATCGAGAAGTTAATCACATAAATAACATGGAATACCCCATTATATTTCCACTTTTGTAAGGACAGTATGATATACTAGCTAACTCAAGCAGTTTAGAAAGTAATGTAGATAAAAAAAAAATAGATTCAACATCATCCACTTTCATATCAATGCGTAATCCCAACTTAAACCCATTATATCATCTATAGTTTCCTCCCCAACACAAAAATTAATAAAATTATGCATCTCACCACTCTATGAATATACTACTTGAAAACCCACTGGGACTCCCTGAACTACATAAAACAATAGCCTTTCAGGCTCAATCATCCCATGATTATGTCACAACTCATATAGTAGGAAACAAACATAGAAATTCGGCTCTTGGACATAAAAGTCATATGACCATCACACACATTGAGATATCATAGCTCTAAATGATAATTATCTTTAAATTTATAAGAAATCAGGTAATGTAGACCCCATAAGGATTGAAATTTATCACACAACCAGTTCATTATTCCATCTTAAATTAACCAATTAATTATTCCCAGGTTTAAACTACGGGAAAACAAAGCAATAAGATTTTACAATATATAACAATTAATTAACCCATTTATTTTATGTGACTTTAATACTCTTATATAAAATAATCTGTCATGCTTTAGGTTCATTAAACAATTCAATTAAACATGCACAGTTAATCAAATTTATTATCATCAAATTGCAACAATAACCACTAAATTCCTTAACAATCTTATTTAATCTTAATCAAATTGATAATAAATTAATTGGGGCTATACGTTCTTTTGAAATTTTCACGAAAAAATCATTATAAATTAAAAAATTCATAAATATCACACTATCTAGAAATTCACAAGGCTATCCATTGTCATGGTATAAAGCAACAAAATCACTATCTGATCGATAACAATACATTAATCTGGTTCATATATTTATAAGGTAAACCTCACTACATCTAATGGGATTAATCATGTTATCCCTATGATTTCACATAAGTAAATAGAGGAGAAATAAATCCCCAAATTCAAAAGGTCTTCAATGTTCTTCACTTGGGAATACACCGTGAAACGTATCACAATCACCTCTCTCACAATGACGGCATCAACCTGAGTACCTCGCAAGACCACCAAACAAGCCAACAGCCATGAAAGATCTATATAAAACATGGATATCACATGCCATCACACGGAAATGAGAAGCAAGAAGAAATAGATCAAGGAAACCAATAGAATGGAGGTAGAACATACCTTGGTAGTAGAGAAAAATGACACTTCCTTGTTTCACCAAAATAGGGATTCACATGTAGAAGGAAAAACTAAAAGGGAAACAAGAGATAAGTATTAAATTTTGATCGCACAAATGTTATGAGAGAAAGAAATTTGGGAATCCCATTCCAAGAAAAACAAGAAAAAAGAATAAGGGAATAATGTATCGTAGCCTTTTGAAAATCTAAATAGAGAAACAGTTTATATATGATTTAGATTTTCCATTAATGGTGAATCTGGTCAAGATTACATGTTTTAATCGATTAACACACCCTTACCCTTAGGAAAATATATAAAGGATTTATGTGCATTGAATCATCCATAAATATATTATAAAAGGATTTGAATTCATTTTTCATAAAATGTAATGTAAATTGCGTGAAACTATAGGAATTTGAAAACACTGTTCAAAACGTACCATTAGACAAATCACTAGTATTGACTTACTGGTCCTAGAAACACTATTAAACCTAACATTGGATAACTCACTAGTCTAGGAAAAACTATTCGACCTACTATTGGATGGCTCGCCATCATAGAAACACTCTTAAACATACAGTTGGATGAATCATTGTACTAGAAACACTGTTCAACCAACTATTGGATGACTCACCATTTAGAAAACATTGTTTAACCAACCATTAGAAAACTTACCATTCTAAAAATACTATTCAACATTCCATTGTATGACTCACTATCCCAGAAACACTCATCAACCTATTATTTGGTGACTCATCATCCTAGAAGCATTATTCAACCTACGGTTGGAAGAATCATTGTCTGGGAAACAGTTTTCAACCAATTTTTGGAAGACCCACCATTCTAGAAACAATGTTCAACCTACTATTGGAAGACTCAACATCATGGAAACACTGTTAAACCTACCGTTGGATGACTAGCCATCATTGAAACACTTCTCTTCTAGAAATTGTTTCTTAGTTACATAAATAAATCTCATTAACCTCCAAGAACACTGCAAACCCCAAATATTTATAAAGGAATAGACCTAGAAGGTCCAGACCAATATAGTGTGGAATTATGTTGTATGATGTAGTTTTTTGTGCTGAGGAATAATTTAAAGGAAAGAACTTTAATCACACTTGATACATTCTTGGTTTTTGAAACAAAGGATAACGAAAATATTTTTAATATTAAAAAGGTGTGCAATAAGGGTGGGTGGATTAGGGATGGAAAATAAAATAAACTATTAGGAAACCATTAAAGATTGGGGTATTAGGATGGTATGATTTAAAAAAGAAAAATAATTCTACATTCATGAGGATTACTTAAGAGATAATCACTAAATATGTTGAAAATCAATATTGAAAATGAGATTTTGGAGAATGATAAATTCTTTCATAGAGTTTGAATCAACTGAAGTTAAATATATGATGAGGATTATTGCTAAGTGAATTTGAAACAGGATTTATTCTACTATGTTCCCCCTGGAAGAAGACACTAGGACATGGACTGGGGGTAGCATGTGGGCAGAGACTGGGGAATTGTAACACCCTAACCCAAATCATCAAGTCCAAGACAGCGTGCCACCTGACCATAGGCCTTCATCCCTAGATTCCTAAGGCATCTAAAAAGTAGGTAGGGTATAAGATGAAATCATGGGGAAACTTTATACCCAATCAGAGCCCCATAAATAGATAAATAACCAAACATATAATAATATACTATCAGAGTATGTTTAATTAGTATGATACATTCTATAATGAATTAATATGGAAACAACATGCCTGAATATTAGCATCTAAATATAGTATAATTATAACTTACTAGCTCAAGAACATATAAAATATTGAAATGGATAAAAATTACCAAGTGGTGCTACACAAAAATCCAAACCTTTTCTCCACATTTTTTCTACGACTCTATTGTGATACCCCACCCAATGATCAAATACATGCATCATCCCAACTTGTATCTGAAACAAGGGTTTCTTGGGTACCAATTTTCTATTGCCACTCGAGTAAGGTGTGAGTAAAATTCTGTATGGAACTACTAAAATAGTCCAATATGTAACAACTAAATTAAGCATACATTCATTTTATAAGAATACCCAAAAGTAAAGATGAAATATTTATATTATTCAATCCCAACATATAATCAATAATTCATAAGTAAAAAAATAACCCATGTGTTGAGTAGTCATGTACTTAAAAAGGTGCCGCAAACATGAACCATGCCTTATTTTTCTCCATGTTAGAAGTATATTCATAAATATATCAAGAGAGACTGAGGGATATCTATAGGGATAGTGAACATGTCTCTCGACATTTTTGAGGTGTTGAGTCACACTAGGCCACAAGGTCATCATTTATCTACTACATCATAGTTCAGGCCATAAGACTATCAACCCCATCTCGGTCATAGATAAGCCCACAACGCCTCCAAATCCAGCCTATTAATTTGGCAAGGTAAAATTTTTATCATACCCTCAATGTTACTATCATGGGTCTGGCCTCATGTTTTTCATGACTATAACCTTTTCGGTCCACTAGAATAATGATCTCATGTCAGGTGTTTTCCCCATATAAGGAATATAAAGATCATTACCATCCACCGATCCACAGTGGAAAAGAAATGACCCCAAAGGCATGATAATAACACATAATTGGTTAAATCATACAATGGAAGGGAAAATCATGTCATTATATCAGTGACATATATCCAAAAACATATTATAACATTAATGAGTATTAGTTACCATACACACCCACACATAAGTGATCAATACTTCAATAATGGACTCATGGGCTACAAACATACACACATGTGATAAATCATAAATCATGATCTCACATGTTACTCACTCACACCCATGGGATCAAACATGAAACATAGTATCATTGTCAATACATATACAAATATGTGATCAAGAAAAAAAGGTATCATAAACTACTCAAGCACACAGATGTGATCAATACATCCAATATGGTGTCAAAAAATACACATTCCCACACATGGGATCAAGCATAAAATATAGTCTCACATATTCAAGGTTTCATGTAGCACATGTACACACCCAAGGGGGTCCAGTTAATATATCGCCATAATTTATTATTATTCATTGACTATCGGAAGACAAATAAATCCAGGGGAAAAGGAAATATCATCACCCATAAAACTTTTTCCAATTACATTTTGCATTCTTACATTAATGAGTTAAAGAATAGGTCCCCTTAGAATTATATGTAATATAGGTAATTCACGACTCAATTATGAAATATGGGTAATTTAGATAAATTGGAATACCTCATGAAACTATTCAATAACCATGAATAATAACATAGGGCAGAGTACTAAAGACCACCCACCTCTACTAATGTCAACTCCAAATGACGCAATTATAAACATCATTGTTTCATTAAATCAAATTAAAATTATTCTACATATATCACAATGGGATTATATCTCATTCCAAATATTTTCAAATTAATTAATTTTATCTTAAAAATAATTAATTGAATGATTCATAGAAATTTCACAACCTATGGGGAAAAAATATTTACTAAAAGTCTCCCCTGGTATAACTACCAAGCTAGATCCACAACCAACTACCTTTGGAGTGAGGATACCTGAACACATCATACATAAATATTACATAATTATAGATGAATTTTCAATACATAACAATAAAATTATTAAAATAACCATAATCGGTTTGTGTCATCGAAGACTACATAAATATACATAATTTTAGGAACATTCTTCATCATATCCCTTAATTTTTTTCCCACCATGTACATTTTGTTAAATATCCTGATAAAAAACTTCTTTATAACCTTATTAAATGAAGGAAAGGAAAGGGTCTACTCGGATGCTATGTAAGGATTATAAAGAGAGGTATTAGTCAATAATCATATTCATGTATACAATAAGAACAAAGGTATGATATTTTGATCATATAACAATTTCAAACCAAATTTATCATGAATATTAATCATGAATCATGACATAAATATTTATAATTTGAAAAAAAAGAATAGTAAAAGTGAGAAATCATTACTAATCCAGCACGAACCATGAGTTCAAATAAAAATAATAAAAATATGTCATAAAAACGTGAAACTATCATTTTAATAGAAACCATTTCATATGTAATTGTAATATATCATTACAATAAAATTATAGTGAATTATTTAACTACAACTTTGTCATATATAATAATGAAACAATCATCATGAAATATTTCCTATATTGGATAAGGTGACTCTACTTTCTTCCAATAGTTGATCGAGCACATCATGTCACTTCCCATAATTATCTAATGATACATAAGAATTTACACAATGAATTAGAGGTATATATAATTTGTTCCCACCCATCACATAATGAAAATCATAGATATTTTTTCCACAAGATCATAACACCTTCACCATATCATACTAATATTACATATTGAAAGAAATAAGTTTCATAAACATTTCTTCATTTTATCATAGCATATCCCATGTGATGTAAAGGGGTTTAATAAACATATCATAATCATAATAAAAACCCATAAAGAGAAATAAATAAGTATGGTTTCACTAGATAATATCCTTAGAAAATCCAATGTAATATCAAAGGATGATATCTTAAATGAAAATGAATTTAAAAGATCACTGGAATAATTCATGAGAAAAAAAACCTTTTAATTTTCAGATTACAATTTTAAAATATATATTTTTAAAATGTATTATAAAAATATCATTTAAAATTAAGCATGGTAACTTATAATGGAATTTTCAACACAATGAGTGGTATTGATGGCTAGAAATTCCATTCATACTATGTACATTAAAATAAATATTCCATTTCTATTTTTGGTAAAATTCCTAAGTACCTCCTTAAGAAAATGTCATGAATAATTATTTAAATTTATTTATAAAAATTAAATCCGGGGTAAAAATAAATTTAAGAAATCACATTATAAGAGTCAAAAATATTCATGAAAACATTTTACAAAACATCGGTATAGAATATCTTTTTTTTATAATCTAACGAGGGGAAATGAGGCCATATTTTCATAGAAACATTTTTTAAATGATTTGGACTACCAAAGATAGGAGATGAGTTTATTAATTGAAAATTATCTGAACATCTTGGGGATTGGAATATATAAAGGGGATTTCTCTCAAAATGATTATATAATTTACTCATCCAAAAATCAAGATTTAAAATACATGATTATACTTCCATTAAAACATATAAACCTTGACTCATGTCTCACCATTCTTCATAAATATTTTTTCCTACTATATAATAAATATATATTTATTATTTAATATCTCAAAAATTATAATTGTTTAAATCATTCAATATATTATTTACATAAAAAAACATATCAACCATTTATTAAAATTATTTTATTAATTTTTTTATTCAAGATTATTCATGCATCATTTCTCATGCATGTTTTAGTTCATTAGTCTTGGTACATGGGCAGGGATCATGGCTTTATATTCTAATTAATTTTATTCATTTCTTATTATCATATTTATTCATTATATACACTTTTATAAATAATTATATATGTTGGTGATGAAAAACAAATTACATCATTTCATGGAGATGCTAATTCATACGTATGCATGAGCGATGTCTCAAAATTTTCATCGATGTAATAAAAGAAAGATAAATAATAACACAGATTTTTAGAATCCTTATTATATTAAAAATATCATACATATTTAATAATTCCAACATTATAACTAATATATTAATTTGGTGATGAAAAAACATCACTTTATCATGGTGGTAGTCCACACATTTGCACACTCGATGGTTTCATTGCCCACATGATGGAATGTAGGTGAATAATGGTTGTTAAAATATAATAATAACAATTATGATTATTTCATATGATAAATTAATTATTTTATATAGTATTATATATATTTATACAAGGTAATAGAAGATATAAAATTAAATGTACTCAATTAAGAGTTATAACTATTTGTTGAGAATCCTCTTTGGGCTTACAGTTTAAGAGAAAAAATACTATATTTTGGAGATATTAGAATATCTATGTCATGAGGAAGGTATGTAGGATGATATTATGTTATGTATTTGTTGATATAGAAGGATAAAACATTATGAATATGTGAGGATAAGAGGATCAATTTTATAATTTATTTGAGGAAAAACCCTTGTAATAACATAAATTATTCAAATTAAAATAAGCTAGTTTTTAGGATAAGTGGTTTCCAAATTGATATATTTAGAATATATTATGTGGATAATTAAAAAATTATCATATAATAAAAAAAATTAATTTTAGTTCTTATATTTAAACTTATCTATTGTTTTTAACCACTAATGACCGTTTTGAGTATTACCACAATAAAAATGTTTTTTAAATATTAAGGTTCATATATGTTACCATAAAAAAATTGAAAATAAATAGATAATTATTGATATTTTAAGAAATTTCACATTCAATTTGTTAATGTTAGGATTTTAAGGAAATTTTTAATAATTTGATAAAATAGTGTTTTTTATAAAATATCATTATTTTTATCTTGGAAAGTATTCAGTTAATTTGACATCAATGTCACCAACAAAACAATGTAATTAAAATTTCACCTTTTAAAAATCATTATTTTGTTAAATGTATATATAAATCATGGAATAAAATAATTTAGGCTATTTTTATTACTTTTAATATTTTTAAAATCATTTATTTTTCTTTTCTATTAATTGAATATATACTTTGTGGGAAGCCTGTTAGAATTTAATAAATTATTCCATTACAAAAAATAAATAATAAATTACCATGAAAAAATACTAATTATCATCCTAAAAAATATTTATAATTGAACTAAATCTATTTTTATACTAATAAAAATTATTAGCGATATTAATGTCAAGAGAGTGACATTTTATATATATTAGTTTCTCAAAATAGTCTAATAGTTCTAATCAAAGGGAAATGGAACCATGTTTCCACATTTTTCCAACTTTTATGATCATTTAAAAACTACAATCATCCAATATGATAAATTCAAGTGATATAGAAATTTTAAATCCTTATCAAAATTATTTAAATATGTTTTACCCGTTTTACCCTTACCAAGGTGTCAAATTTTTATCCCGGTTACTATCCATAATGAAAAAAATAAAAGAGACTGGTTTTCCAAATTCTTTCCTTCTAATTATAAATATTTAATCAATTTTTCTAGCTTTAATCTTTATAATTATAATTCTTCAATTTTAAAATTGACATGTCAAATCAATAAAACACATATTTTTAGATAATTTAATTCATAGGATTTAAACTATATCTATTATTATCTCATGCCTATTAAAACAAATGGATGAATATTAGAAAATTATTTAATATAATATATTTTAATTTCATAAAATTTATTCTTCAATAGAGATTATCTTAATTTATAAATCCACATTCTTTACAAAAAAGTTTTTTTTGAAAACAATCTAATAACTGACCAATGATTTTTATTTATAAACATTTTAGAACCAATGAATTAATTTTAAACATATTTTACTAACTATCACTTTAAATAATAACATTTCAATAATATATCACTTTTTGTTTAAATGTGATGTAACATGTAAATAAATATATCCAAGAAGTAAAATTTATCTTTTGTGAAAACATATCATAAAATATGATGGTGTTATATTCAAAACCACTATAATAATTTCAATATCAAAATTCCAAAAACATATTAAAAAATTAGAGCATCATTCTGTTTCATCACATCCTTGAGTTTTAATGTAGATTTCTTGAATTTCATATTGTTCAAATTTACTTAAAATACATTAGATGTATTATAACGACCCATACTTTACATACATTGTTATTGCTTCAAAATTTATGCACACTTACTACAACAAATAAAAAAACCATGAAAGGTCTGTATAGGTATAGTGTCTTTAGAAACTGGGAAACATAAAAAACTGGTTCATAAAGCATCTACATTGTCTCCCATTTATTTCATCAAATCTAGAGTCCCTTTTGGCATATTATACTTAATACCCTTCTTCCAGACCTGGGGAAAAGAAAACATACAAAAGGGTGAGCTCAAATGCTCAGTAAGGGTAAAAAAAAGAAATATCAGTCATATCATATTCTTAAGAACATAACATTTTGAAAATCATGTCCTGCAAAAGAGATCATAATATCATGACATGGGATCAATCATAATAGTGAACTTCAATCCAAATAATAATAACTTAAAACATGAAACTTTGTGGAATACACACATAATCATAGAGAATCATTTCTTATTATTATAGACTCATTGCCAAGACTATCTTAGCGGATAAAGTCTATTTATGAACCGAGTTCACTCCTCGTTTCAGTCCTGTTTCACAGAACCAAATTAACCTGTCGTTCCAGCCATGTCTATCTCATGAGATAAAAATCTTTACCCATTTCATTGGAGGGAGATATATGTCCCACCCATCTCATAATGAAACCATTCTTATGTGTTCCACAAAATCATAAATTGTACATCATAGCATAACCCATGTAATAGAAATGGGATTCTTATACATCATGCCATCATAACATAAATCATATAAGATAAAAGGACTTCATAAAAATAATTCCATCATAACATAATCAAATCAATGTAAAAATAGGGATAGAAATAGAGCCCTGTATTATCTTATATGGAAAATAATTTTGATAAAATGCTTGAACTACATTCTTGGGCAAAATATCCTTTATACTTCAAAAACATTTTTCTTTCTTAACATGTCATATAATTTTAAACTAAAAGAAGTTGTTTAAAAATAAACTTAAAGACTTGTAAAGGAATCTTCATGGAAATAATTTTCTAAAAATCCATTCATGCCGTATAAGTTAAAAAATACATTCTTCTTGTACTTTAGACGAAAAAGCCAAAAAGTACCTCGTACTGAAAACGAAAAAATATTATTTTTATATATTTTACTAAAAAAACTAACCAATGGTTAAGATTGGATTTGAAAAATTGTATGAGTATAGAAATAATATTACATATTGGGGAAACATGTATGTGGATGATAAATATTCCCCAGTAAATTCTGAAGTAAAAACAACCTCAGATAAAAATTGAGATTGCGAGATTTTCCCTTACCTTAGGTCCGATTTTCATCATAAGTGTCTGAAACTCCTGTATAATGATTTAAATATTGTCATTGAATTATTCCAGAATCATACTTATTGTTATGATATCATATATGTTCATATTCTTATCTTCTTATTAGTAATATTTCATTGCTACTTTTTATTTTGGCGTTTATTACTTTTTTTTCTTATGCATGTTTTGTCGAATAAATTGTTATTATTATTATTAGGTTATTGATACATCATTTCCAGAATGGTATTAGTGTAATATATATCATATTTATTCATTAAATTCATTTATATAATAATTATTCAATAAAGATCATGTAGAACGATTCGCATCACATCGTGGAGATGGTATTCCGTACGTACGCACGGGCGATGATATCGTTCCCATGATCATGGAATTGTATTGGTGTGTATTTATACTATTTAAGAATAAATATCACTTTAAAATAATCATATATTGTTATTATATACACCATTATACCCATCCAAGTAAGCTGGTGGTGGAAAACAGATTACACCATGGCGTAGAGACTATATTCCGTACGTACGCACGCGCGGTGATTTCATTTTCAGTAGGATGGAAAAAAGGTGAAATAGGGTTATTTAATATTTATAATAACATATAAGTATATGATAGATACTGATTTTATTACTTCATAATGAAACAACTAAATAAGAAGACGTTTAAGAAGAAATAAAGTTGAAAGAATTGGTAACGCACATTACCTCTTCTTTGAAGTGCCTCTTCTTAACCTCCTCTTTGGGAACTAATATGGTCTTTGAAGAAGAACAAAACCAATAGGATGTTTCTAGGGAAGTGGAGAAGAGAATTTTCAGTGGTTTTCCGAGCATTACGGCTCAAAGTGGTGTGAGGAGGAGACGGAGGAGGTTCCCTTTTATAAGGGAGGAGAGGGGCACCTTTGGAAAAACTAAAAATATTATTTTATTATAAAGTCATATTCAGTTTTTAATAGCTCAAAATTGATTTATTTCGAATATAAGGTTGTGATGGGTCTAAATTCTCTCATCCAATATAATTTATACAAGTTTAGGTTTCTATTTTAACCTTATCATTTAGATTTACCTTTGTGTTAAATAATTTTACTTTTACTCTGTCTTCTTGTTTTCTTACACTATAAGGTTAGTAAACTTACTATATCAAGCCAAAAAAATCCCAAGTTGTTTATTATTAATATATATAACCTTATCTCAGTCAGTGGGACAAACCTTATATTTTTAGGAATAAAATAACAAATTAATAATATAATATTTTAAAAAAAAACTATTTTATGTCAATTTTGACACTATTTGGTAATTGATTTTTGTGAAAATTATAACAGAATGATTAGTTAGAGAAATGTAAATTAAATAAATACTAAAATTTCATATTAACCTATTAAATTTTTGGAATTCATAAAAAGTCTCAAATTACATTTATTTGGGTATTTATAACATCAATTATCTTAATATTTCATTTATAAGGTAATTACTGCATCACCATTGTGTCATATATAACTTAAATTATTTAATGTCTAAAAATTATAAATAAAATATAATTAGGTATTAAATATTTTTATCTTTCTTATGAATATTTATAGTCGAATTTATCTTATGTATAAGCCTATATTAAAAAAAATTTAGTTCTTTAATGTTTATTTTAACCATTTTAACTCTTCTTTAAATAAAATAATATTAAATGTCCTAATCTAATCCAAGTGGACCTAAATGGTCAAATTTTATTCATAAGGTTTTTTTGGTCTAATTACGCTTATCCAATAGAATTAGGACATGTGTTAGGGTAATAATAATATCATTTTTACCCTTAATTACCCTATTTACTTTTAACCATGGTAAATAAAAGTAAAAAGTCACAGTTTACCAAAAATTATTTTCATCTCATTGAACCAAATTTCAGTCCTTGATATTAACCGTGTCTCTCATATTTTTAAAATTCCACTCACAGAAGTGGTAAAATTATGTTTTATGTAAACTTCCAAATTCTCCTAGTCGGTGGGTAAAAGACGGTGAAAAGTTCAATAAAATTTTTAAATATCTAAAATTCTTATAAAATGACTCAAATGAATTACATTGAACTTATATAGGTATTATGTATCAATTTTGACCTAAAATAAATTTAAATAAAATAAATAATTATTTAAATAAAAAGTCTATTTTAAATAGTAACCTAGTGTTTTCACTATTCATCAAAATTTGAAAGTTTTCAGAAAAATACCAAAATTTCACCCAAGGATAATTACGATATTCCGAATCCAAAAATTAAGTCCATTTTGAAAGATAAAATTTACAAAATTCCAAAAAGTGGGTATTACTATTCATAATGGCTAGTTTTAATAATATTTTAATAGCATAACATTGTTTAGTGAAACTCGGTGTTACGTACAATGCAAGCTATCGAGGAAGGTTGCGATTGCGTGTAAACCAAGCCAAGCTAGTGTTATGTGTTGTGAAATATTCCTTTGATGGTTTATATAACATAAAAACAAAATATTTCTCATAAAAATCTTGGATGTTACATTATACCCCCCTTAAAATGAATTTTGCCCTCGAAATTCGTCACTTTGTAACAAACAGATGAGGATACCGCTACCTCATCATATCCTCAAGCTCCCATGTATCTTATTTTTTTTGTTGGATCCTCCATAAAACATTCACCAAGCAAGTGGTCTTGTTCTGTAGGACTTTTTCACTACAATCCAGAATCTCTATCGGTTGTTCTTCATAAGAATGATCTTGCTCTAGCGGTACAACTTCTGACCGGAGTACATGTGAAGGATCGGGTATGTAATTTCTCAGGAGCGATACATGGAACACATCATGATCATGATAGATATTCGGTGGAAGATCTAATCAGTAAACTCCCTTCCCAACATGATCCAGTATTTCGAAAGAACTGATATACCTAGGGCTCAGCTTTACCTTCTTTCCAAATCTCATTACACTCTTCCAAGGAGATATTCGTAAGAACACTTTATCACCCACTTCAAACTCGAGGTCTTTTATTCGGTTATCGGCATAAATTTTTTGTCGACCCTGAGCTTCTCTTATGCGTTGTTGAATAGATCTGACCTTTTCTGTCATCTCATCAACAAGACCAGGTCCTAATAGCTTTCTTTCCCCAAATTCATCCCAGCAAGTTGGAGTTCGGCATTTCATTCCATAGAGAGCTTCATAAAGAGCCATCTAAATACTGGAGTGAAAGCTATTATTATAAGAAAATTCCACCAAAGGTAGGTGTTGATCCCAACCCCCTTTGAAATCCATAGAGCAATATCTTAACATATCTTCTAGAGTTTGAATTGTCCTCTCAGACTGACCGTCTGTCTGAGGATGATAAGTAGTGCTGAAACTCAACTCTGTATCCATAGTATACTGAAGGCTTCGCCAAAACTTTGATGTAAACCTCAGATCCCGATCAGATATAATGGAAAGTGGTACTCTATGCAATCTTACCACTTCTTTTTCATATATCCTGGAAATCTGATCCAGAGAGAAATCCTCTCTAATAGCAATGGAGTGTGTCGACTTCGTAATACGTTCAACTATGACCTAGATAGAATTATTGACTTTGGATGTTTTAGGAAGCCCAGTGACAAAGTCCATAGTGATGTTTTCCCATTTCCATTCAGGTATGGGTAATGGTTGTAACATCCCCTTAGACTTCTGTCTCTTAGCTTTAACTTGCTGACAAACCAAGCATCGAGAGACATATTCAACAACATCTCTTTTCATGCCATCCCACCAGAAGTACTCTTTCAGGTCCCAATACATCTTCGTGCTTCCAGGATGAATAGATAATGAAGAACTATGAGCCTCATCCAGCAGCTCCTTCTTTAATTCATGGATGGGAGGAACAAAAACCCGATTTCTGAACATTATTATCCCATCAAAAATGAAGGTTGAATTCAGGAACATTTATCACCTTCTTTTGTAACTCTACATCTTCTTTTTGTGCCTCTTTAATCTTCACATTTATAGATGGTTGAACATTCATTTGAGAAAGATAAGATTTTTTCCCTTCCATTATAATTCCAAGATCAATCCTTTATAAATCCATAAATATTGGTTCTTTTGTAATCCTCATCATGGATAAGCTAGCATGGTCTTGTCGACTTAATTCATCTGCCACCTTGTTTGCTTTCCCAGGGTGGTAATGAATTGAGCAGTCGTAATCCTTAATCAGCTCCAACCATCTTCTTTGGAACATATTCAGCTCATTTTGTGTGAAAATATAATTTAAAATTTTATGATCAGTGTAAATATCACACCTTTCTCCATAAAAATAATTCCTTCAAATCTTTAGTGCAAAGATTACCGCAGCTAACTCCCAATCATGATTTGGGTAATTTTGCTCATGGATTTTCAACTGTCGTGAGGCACAAGCTATCACTGTATCATTTTGCATGAGAACACACCCCAATCCCTTCTTGGATGCATCACTATAGATCACAAACCTTTCTCCACTACAAGGCAATGTGAGCATAGGTGCACTGGATAACCTTCTTTTTAACTCCTTGAAATTATCTTCACACTCCTCCATCCAAACGAACTTAACTCCTTTTCGAGTCGTCCTGTTGAGTGGATTTGATAATCGTGAAAAATCTTTCACAAAACGTCGATAATAACCAGCCAAACCGAGAAAACATAGGATCTCAGTTACTATTGTTGGTCTCGTCCATCTTTTGATAACCTCTATCATTTCTAGATCAATAGATATCCCCTCTTTTAATATTATGTGACCCAAAAATGCAACTTTTGGAAGCCAAAATTCACACTTACTAAATTTGGCATAAAGCTTCTCATTTATCAGGGTCTTCAATATAATTCTCAAGTGATCTTCATGTTCTTACTTGCTCTTTGAATAGACAAGAATATCGTCTATAAATACTACCACAAACTGATCAAGATAGTCTCTAAAGACTCTATTCATTAAATCCGTGAAGATAGCAGGGGTATTAGTAAGACCAAATGGCATCACTATAAATTTATAGTGTCTATACCTTGTACGGAAAGCCGTCTTTGGTATATCCTCCCTTTTAACCCTTAATTGATGATACCATGAATGAAGATCAATCTTGGAAAATTATTGAGCTACGCGTAGTTGGTCAAATAAGTCATCAATTCATGGGAGAGGATATTTGTTCTTGATAGTGATCTTGTTAAGTTCTCGATAATCAATGCAGAGTCTCATAGATCCATCTTTCTTCTTAACAAACAGAATATGTTCTCCCCAAGGTGACGCACTAGGGAATATGAATCCCTTATCAAGATTCTCTTGGATTTTCTTCTTCAATTCCTGCAACTCAATTGGGGCCATTCTATAAGGTGTCTTTGAAATAGGCAAAGCACCCGGTACGAGTTCTATTTAAAACTCAACTTCACGATTTGGTGGAAGACCCGACAATTCCTCCAAAAAGGCATCATCAAAATTCCATACAATGGGCATATTCTCAATCGTGAGTTTCTCACCAACCATTTTAGATAAATAACCTTCATTTAGTGGAATCAGGACCTATAATATGGAAGAAATTTCCACTGGATGGTTATGTTAATCCTTGCATCGATAGATGATCATAGATTTATCTGGAATATGAAATGTCACTTCCCTTCTTTGGCAATTGATATGAGTTCCATATAAATAAGGCCAATACATGCCAAGAATCACATCAAATTCCACTATAGGAAGGATCAAAAGGTTTGTAGGAAGCACTTTCTCACAAACTTCAATCGGAGAAGAATTATAAACTTTTGATGCGACTGTTGTGCCATTATAGGTTGTCACAGCTAACTCAACATATAATTGTTGAGGTAATATGAAGATACCCTTAAAAAATTCTTCAGAAATAAAATAGTGGGTGGATCCAGAATCAAATAAAACATTTGTTACTTTAGAGTGGATGGTAAGTGTATTTTTCACCACTTCGTTATCATACTCCACATCGCTGATAGAAATTGCATGTGACTTTCCTTTGTCTTTATCCTTAAGAGTTTGTTGACGTCGATCATCATAAAAAACCCTTGGATTAGGGCATTGATTGGAATAATGCCACATTTCCTTGCACTTGTAACATTGAAGTGTAGGAGGTGCACTCTGTGTAGCCTTTTCTTTGTTCGCATCACTAGACATCTTATTCCCATCATTGCAGCATTCAAATGCCTGATGACCTTCCTTTCCACATTTGAAACATTTACTTGTCCCTTTAAGACAATTCCCTCCATGTTTCTTTCCACACATTGAGCATAATAGATAACTCATCTTCTTTTCAGTGTGCTCTTTATATTTTCTTTTGAATTCCATTTTCCTCTTCTTATCAAACGCATATGACTGATGGGTTACTCCAATCTCCATCTCATCCTTGAGAGCACATCAAACGATTTCCTCATAGCTATTGAATTCCCTTATGGCTAATTCCCTTCGAAGACTTGGTTTTAATCCACTAACGAATCGATCGATCTTACTCTCAGGTTGGATAATAATCCCAGAAGCATACCATGGAAGTCTTGTAAAATTTCCTTCGTAGGTACCAACAGATTCATCATCCTTTTTCTTCAGTTCAGGAAACTCCTTCTCCATATTTGTTCGAAGAATACAAGGGAAGTACTTATTGAAAAATAATTTCTTGAACTCATCCCATTATATTGACTAAATTTCATCTCTTTTCCTCGTATTCTTGATAATATTACACCATTGATCAGCATCACCTTCCAAATGATATATTTCTAAGATGATTTTTTCATGTTCAAAACATTGTAGAACTAAAAATATCTTTTCAGTAGTACTGATCCATTATTCAGCAACTAATGGATCAGTAGACCCGCTGAATGAGGGTGGACGCTGCCTCATGAAGGATTCAACAAAATTTTTCTCTTTCCTTTTCTTTTTTGGAAGTACTCCATGATTTATAGCTTGATAAAGTTGTGTGAGCATGGTTACAAGATTTTTCATTCTAGATCCCATAACGTTTGGTTGCTCAAGGGGACAATCATTGCATTTCTTGTCGCATTCCGCGTTAACACGGTTCCTTCGGGTTCCAGCCATTGACTAAAACTAAGAAGAAGAGTGTGAGAAACACTAATTATAATAAGAAAACTACATAATCAAGAATAAAATTTCATGCTTCAGGTCTTATCATAGGTTATTTATGGACATTTCTAAAACACTAAGATTGTGTTCTATGCTTAGAATTATCCTTAGGGTTCCTACTAAGGCTTTCACATCCTAGTTTCCAAAGGTTGACTATACCTTTCCTCTGATACCAACTATAACGACCCATACTTTACATACATTGTTATTGCTTCAAAATTGAAGTACACTTATTATAACATATAACAAAACCATGAAAGGACCGTATAGGTATAGTGTCTTTAGAAATTGGGAAACATAAACAACTGGTTTATAAAGCATCAACATTTTCTCCCTTTTATTTCATCATATCTAGAGTCCCTTTTGGAATATTCTACTTAATACCCTTATTCCAGACCTATGGAAAAGAAAACATACAAAAGGGTGAGCTCAAATTCTTAGTAAGGGTAAACAAAATAAATATCAATCATATCATATTCTTAAGAACATAACATTTTGAAAATATTATCCTGTAAAAGAGATCATAATATCATGACATGGGATTAATCATAATAGTGAAATGTAATCCAAATAATCATAACATAAAACATGAAACTTTGTGGAATACACACATAATCATAGAGAATCATTTCTTATTAGTCTGGACTCGTTGCCAAGACTATCTTAGCGGAAAAAGTCCATTTCTGAACTGAGTTTACTCCTCATTTCAGTCCTATTTCAATGAACTGAATTAACCTGCTATTCTAGCCATGTCAACCTCATGAGATATAAATCTTTACCCAATGAATTTTAGGGAGACATAGGTACCACCCATCTCATAATGAAACCATTCTTATGTGTGCCACAAAACCATAAATCGTACATCATAGCATAACCCATGTAATAAAAATTGGATTCATATACATCATGCCATCATAACATAAATCATATAAGATAAAAGGACTTCATAAAAATAATTCCATCATAACATGATAAAATCAATGTAAAAGTAGGGATAGAAATAGAACCTTGCATTATATTAGATGGAAAATAATTTTGATAAAATGCTTGAACTCCATTCTTGAGGAAAATATCCTTTCTACTTCAAAATCATTTTCCTTTCTTAACATGTCATATAATTTTAAACTAAAAGAATTTGTTCAAAAATAAACTTTAAAACTTGTAAAGGAATCTTCATGGAAATAATTTTCTAAATATCCATTCATTCTGTATATGTTAATAAAACATTATTCTCATACTTTGGCCGGAAAAGTCAAAAAGTACCTCGTACTAAAAATGACAAAAGATTCCTTTCATATCTTTTACTAAAAAAACTAAACAATGGGTAAAATTGGATTTGAACAATTGTTGGAGGATAGAAATAATATTACATATCGAGGAAACATGGATGTGGATGATAAATATTCCCCAATTAATTCTGAATTAAAAACAATCTCGGATAAAAATTGAGATTGCAAGATTTTCCCTTACCTTAGGTTTGATTTGCTTCGTAAGTGTCAGAACCTCCTGTATAATAATTTAAATAATGTCATTTACTTATTCTAGAATCATAATTATTGTTATGATATCATATATGGTCATATTCTTAGCTTCTTATTAGTAATATTTCATTGATACTTGTTATTCGGATGTTTATTTCTTTTTGTTCTTATGTGTGTTTTGTCGAATAAATTCTTATTATTATTTTTAGGTTATAGATACCTCATTTACAGAATGGTATTAGTGTAATATATATCATATTTATTTATTCAATTCATTTATATAATCATTATGCAATGAAGTTCATGTAGAATGAGTCGCACCACATCATGGAGATTGTATTCCGTACGTACGCAAGAGCGATGATATTGTTCCCATGATCGTGGAATTTTATTGGAGTTTATGTATACTATTTAAGAATAAATATAACTTTAAAATAATAATATATAGTTATTATCTACACCATCATACCCATCCATGTAAGGTGGTGGTGGAAAACAGATTACACCATGGCGTGGAGACGGTATTCTGTACGTACGCACGCGCTGTGATTTCATTTTCTGTAGGATGGATAGAAGGTGAAATAGGGTTGTTTAATATTTATAATAAAATATCTATATTTGAGTGATACTGATGTTATTACTTCATAATGAAACAACTAAAGAAGATAAAGTAGAAGAAGAAATAAAATTGAAAGAATCGGTAAAGGAAATTACCTCTTCTTTGAAGTGCCTCTTCTTAACCTCCTCTTTGGGCACTAAAGATGGTCTTTGAAGAAGACCCGAACCTCAAGGATGTTTCCAGGGAATTGGAGAAGAGAAATTGGCAGGGTTTGGCCGAGATTTAAGGTTTAAAGTGTTTTGAGGAGGAGAGAGAGGAGGTTCCTTTTTATAAGGGAAGAGAGGGGCACCTTTGGAAAAACTAAAAATATTATATTATTATAAAGTCATATTTGGTTTTTAATAGCTCCAAATTGATTTATTTAGAAGCTAAGGTGGGTATGGGTCGAAATACTCTCATCCAATATAATTTAGACATGTTTAGGTTTCTATTTTAACCTTATCATTTAGATTTAACTTTATGTTAAATAATTTTACTTTTACCGTGTCTTCTTGTTTTCTTACACTATAAGGTTAATAAACTTACTATAACAAGCCAAACAAACCCCAAGATGTTTATTATTAATATATATAACTTTATCTAAGTCATTTGGCTGAACATTAGATTTTTAGAAATAAAATAACAATTAATAATATAATATTTGTTTTAAAAACTATTTTATGTAAATTTTGACACTATTTGGTAATTGATTTTTTTAAAAATCATAACAGAATGATTAGTTCGAACAAAGTTAATTATATCAATTATGACATGTCATAGTAACCTAGAAAATTATTTTAATTCATAAAAAGTCTCATATTACATTATTTGGGTATTTATAACATCAATTATGTTAATATTTCATTAATAAGGTAATTACTGCATCCCCATTGTGTCATATATAACATAAATTATTTAATTTCTAAAAATTATAAATAAAATATAACTAGGTATTAAATCTTTTTAGATTTTTAATGAATATTTATAGTCTAATTTATCTTATGTATAACCCTATATTAAAAATGTTTTAGTTCTTAAACTTTGATTTTAACTATTTTAAATCTTCTTTAAATAAAATAATATTAAATGTCCTAATCTAATCCCAGTGGACCTAAATGGTCATATTTTATTCCTAAGGTTGTTTTTGGTCGAATTACCCTTATCCAATAGAATTAGGACATGTGTTACGGTAATAATAATATCATTTTTACCCTTAATTACCCTATTTACTTTTAACCGTGGTAAATAAAAGTAAAAACTTACTATTCACCAAAAATTATTTTCATGTCATTGAACCACATTTTAGTCTTTGATATTATCTGTGTCTCTCGGAGTTTCGAAATTCCACTCACAGAAGCGGTAAAATTACGTTTTATGTGAATTTCCAAATTCTTTTAAGCGGTGGGTAAAAGACAGTGAAAAGTTCAATAAAATTTTTATATATCTAAAATTATTATAAAATGACACCAATTAATTACATTGAACTTATATAGGTATTATGTATCAATTTTGACCTAAAATAAATTTAAATAAGATAAATAATTAGTTAAATAAAAATTTGGTTTTTAAATAGTAACCTAGTGTTTTCACTATTCATCAAAATTTGAATGTTTTCAAAAAAATACCAAAATTTCTCCCAAGGCTAATTTCGATATTCCGAATATAAAAATGAATTCCATTTTGCAAGATAAAATTTACAAAATTTCAAAAATTGGGTATTACTTTTCATAACGGCTAGTTTTAATAATATTTTAATAGCATAACATTGTTTAGTGAAACTCAGTATTGCGTACAATGCAAGCTATCGAGGAAGGTCGCGATTGTGTGTAAAGCAAGACAAGCTAGTGTTATGTGTAGTGAAAGATTCCTTTGATGATTTATATAACATAAAAACAAAATATTTCTCATAAAAATCTCAGGTGTTACATGTATTATTCCCAATCACATTAAATCTAATATACAAGATTTATATTGGTTATTATCTATTGGAAATATCATGTGATATTTGAAAACCTATGTGTTTAGTATATGTTTTGGAGAAGATTTGTACTTTATTAGGAGAGATAAATGGATCACAATGTGAACATAAGATATATTCAGTGGAAACACTAAGTTATAATGTAACATTATGGTATGATAAAAAATCTAGAAGGGACTGATATATTTTGTTCTAAATTTTACCTTCTTTAAAAATCTCATAAGACTTTTCCTAGGTGATATTCATAGGAAAATAATATAACCAAATTAAAAATCTAGATATCACTAATGTTTGAAAATATAACGTTTTATCAAATTTTAGCTTACCTTATGAGATTCTTAATATCTCTATTATTCTCTATGAACTCTTCGTATACGTAATATCCCAATAGATATATTTATCCAACTTCATCCTATAATAATTGAGTTCTATGCTTATTTATATAGATATATTTTTATGGAGTAATTTTAATACTCGAATGAAAGTTATTTTTGTTTGAATGCCCTAATAGAAGAATGTGTTGATTACAAACACCATTGAAATATGGTGAAAAAGATATCAATATATACTAAAATCTTTGAATGGTTTTGTTAGACTGACCATATGTTCAAGTATGATAATAAGTGATAAAAAATATCTTTGATTCCATAGATTTGTTAAGACTTCACTAAAATTACAATGTAAAAATTGTATCTCGGTCAGGTAAAAAGAAATGGTATACTACATTCAAATTTACAACTTCTTTAATGTCAATTATGGTAATTTTAGGAAGATATGAATATTACCTGATTTCATATTTTCCCCCAATGGTTTACTAAGACCATTGCATTTATTTCCAACCTTTTGTAACTTGGGGATGTCACCTATGTTTAGTAGCACCTTGGCCTCTTCCCAAGCCAATGGGTGTGGGGTGGGTTGTTATAATTATGTAAAGCTGATATTGAGGGAAATAATATTTAATATAACTGAATATAATTTCCCTATTATAGAGATTTACTATAAACAAAATATAATTATATGATTTTGATTTTTTGGAGAATCTAATTTAAAAATTAATTGTGATGTTTTCCCATTTCCATTCAGGTATGAGTAATGGCTACAATATCCACTTAGAAATTTTTCTCTCAACCATATCTTTCTATCATACCAGGAATCAAGATACATAATCTACAATATTCTATTTAATGTGGTCCCACCAAAAATACTTTTTTGATCTCTATACATCTTTGTAAAAACTAGATGAATAGAAAATGGAGATTTATTATCATCTTATAATAGTTACTTATTTTATTATGGTATTTATATGTAAATTCTATATTAACGAACCTTATCATTCCATACTAATATGGTTGAACTCAGGACCCTTTCTTCAAATTATTCTATAGTTTTATTTATTCCTTCTATAACTATTTAATGATCAAATGGATGGATGGATTAACATTCATATTTGAATGATAATATCTATTATTTTTTACTAAGGATTACAAATTTCATATACTATAAACCAAAAACAATTGTGTCTTTTTCAATATTCATCATAGAAAAACTAGAATAGTCCTTAAGCCTCAGAGAATCAGCCACCTTTTTGCATTCTTATGGTGGTAATGTAATGTGCAGTCATTCTCCATTAATCAATTACCACCTTCTTATATAGAACATATTCAAATATTTCCATGTGAATATATACTTTAGACCTTTATGATTTGTGTATATGTCAAACTTTTGACCTTAATGATAATTACTCAATATGTTTAATGTAAAAAACACCACTACCTGCTATAAATCATGAGTTGGGAAATTTTTATCATGTTTTTAAAATTGGGACGAGGCCTATGAAATCACCAAATTATTTTTCATGATTACACATACTACCCTATTATTTTATGCATCACTATATTTAAGAAATGTTCTACACAACAGGGTAGTGTGATTATAGATGCAGTGACTAACCTTCACATCTGTTCCATAAAATTCTCTTCAAATTTATATATTTATAAGAACATAATCCAATATTCATTAAACATGGTGTGTGAATTAGATATTCATTAGAATTTATCACGAATAATTTTTAGTATTTATCCAACCTATTAAAAATATATATTTCTGTAACCAATGGCAATCTAGGATATTTTTCTATAACTTATGTATTTGAACGATTCACTAATACACCCTCACAAGATATTATATGACCCAAGAATGAAAACTTATGAACAAAAAGTTCAAACATGGTAAAGTTTTCATGACAAATCAATGTAGATGTAAAATTTTCGAAATAAATATTACATATTTTTAGTTGAATATTCTATACCTAACATTACGATTTATTCTATAATAGTAAAGATTTAGTCTACATGGATACTAGATACCTAAATATATTTTTTAGGAATATTCTCCATCATCTCTTATAACTATTTTCTCTTTTTTCACTCTTATTGATATGTCCTACTTAAAAACATTATCCAAAACAAGTGGGGATTAAATATATTTAATGGTGAGGTCATATTCTAATTACGTGTAAACATGGGATATATTAGTCAAAAATAATATAATAACAAAAGATAAACATAAGGGTATGAGTTCATAACCATGACTCAATGTGTACATAATAAATTTTTAATATATAATAATGTTGTTTCATCAAATAAAAATTTACCATTTTAGAATACATGACTCATAAGACTGAGGAATAATCATAAATTAATCATGAAATATATGTTGAGATAATAATCATAATAATATTACATAAAAATTTGGGCACTATCATAGTTATTTAAATCATTTCTTAAGTTAAGGTCAAATACTGAGACTATTAAATCATAGTGGATCAGGCATCAATACTTTTTCCCTATATCATAATAGATCAGGAATCACCACATGTTTCCTATATTTTATTCTGATCCCCATACCTATTTTCCATATTGAATCGATCACAGTAACTCATTTTCCATAGTTATCTCAAAAGATAGAAATATTCAACCAATGAATTTTAGGTTTATGTAATTATTATTCCACCCTTCACATAATGAAAAACATAAAAATGTGTTCTGAAAGATCATAATAATTTAACAATTTCATAAAATTGTAATCCATAGAAATGAAAACATGTTTCATAAAAATTTCAACATTTTATCACTACATATTCTTAAAGAAATGGCCAAATTTCAGAAATATCTCATAATAATAATAATAAACTATCTTGTGAAATAAAAAGTATGATATCTGTAGGACCCTTATTTTCATGTACATGAACCTATATTTATTTATTTTGAGCGTATGCCGTAATTGGGATATATTTTTCTTTATTCCAATTGGTTTTGTTATCTTCTAAAAGAATTTTTGAAGGTTTACTATTTTGCATAGTCAGTAAAAATCTTGCACCATCTAATTGAAACCATAAATGGGAGGAAGTTATCAATTGATAAGATGATGATTGGTGCGTCTAAGGAGAAAAATTTAACGGATGGTTTTTCTAACCATGTGATCTATCTATGAAAGGGGTTGGCTTAAGAATGTAACACCTCACGGTTGGAACATGGAATGCTAAACCACATTGCCCAACCATGAAGTGTATAGTTTTAACTATAAAAACAATAGATATGATCCAAATTAAGACACATATCCCACCTTAATCACCTACTCTATCAATATCATGAATTATGTTTTCTCTATAGGATTGACAGATTCCCCCCCTTCATTCCAAAATTGAATATTTGGAAAATAATAATTTTTTAGAGACTTGGATTCTTCAATAAGTACACATTCATTCTTTTTAGTTCATGATACATTACTAACCCCTCTCTATAAACTATATATATAGTCAATTATATATAGATATATTTAGTAAGATGTCGATCATAAAAAGAGATTATATGATGTTGTAAAGGTAATCTATTTTGTGATCAGATCGTAATGTTTTATGCACTGTTTATTGTTTTCACTAACCATTGAGTAGTAGGTGGATTCTCTCTCATCTTCACTTGACTTCAAAATTTTAAGCTTTGTTTTCATTAAAACAAGTTCATAAACTTTTGTAAAATTCATGTCTGAATATTGATAGAAACATCTTCTAGGATATGGATATGGAATTGTAAAAATTTCCAGGATTCATGGAAAAAAATATAATAGGGATAAATTTAAAATAATGATCTTATAATTATGGTCTCAGTTTGTTGTGTGTATAATGATTTTTCAAATTATCTAAATAAAAAAAGTATTATGTGAAATGTTTCGGAATGGAATTTTCCATAAATGGTTGGTGTGCATGCATTCAAAAACATGAACCTACGTAAGAGGTGTGTGCCATTGGGGCAATGGGAATTTGTCACTTTATGATGACTCAGTGGATGGATGAGAGACCAATCATGTTTATGGAACTGACACCTTTTAATTCATATGTCTGTGTGTGGAAACATGGTTATGGGTATGACAAATAATTGAGAAAGGGTTTTTTCATTGGGAAACGTTTCATTGAAATTTTTTTATGATTTTAATAAAAATTGGTTAAAATTATTTTAAAATATGTATATAAATTAGGGTAACAAGTTTGGAATATGTTTCTGAAGTAGGGAATTCATTTAGGAAATCCTAGTGAGTTCATAATCACCCCATTCTTAGGAATATAAATGTGTTTATAGATTTCATCTCTCAAGAAAATGGTAAAGGAAACATTTTATATTTCTCCAGTGATTCATAGGAATTCATGTTCATAGAAAGATAGCTTTTATCTGGAGCTTCGTTGGGTTTCTTATGACGATTTATTTTGGTTCTCTTTAGGTCATGGAGTAGTTATAATTTTCGGGTTATCATCAATTTTATTCCGTTGATATTATTTTTATGCTCGCTAAAAATGATACTAATAATACCCAAGGCATGAGTATTATATAGTCTATAAAAATGGAAGGATATTCATGAAGGCTAGGTGAAAAAATCATGCATATCACATAACCTCAACAAGGGTATGTGATTACGCGACCCTTGGAAGGTCATTCAAATGGATCATACACAACAAATGATCTTCTTATGACCACTCCAATCCCCTATGACCGACCATATTTCCCTTGTGAAGGTGTCCAATCAAGAAAAAAAGAACTTCTGGAAGTATCCTAACTAGTTTCTTTCATCATGACACATTTCTATTGTTATATTCCTTTCAATAACCAAAAACCCATACTAAAATAAAATCAAAAAAAGGAATAATCCTCATGTGATGGATGGTTATGTTGATATTTATGAAACATGCTTATGTGATTCTCGAGACCCATGAATCCTCATGGTGACATGGTGACCATTTCATGTGAGAGCATGTTGGCATGTCTACTTTATCATGAAAATGGAAGCAGACATGTTCATTTTATCATGCGATTCCACTTTGTCTTCACATAAGGGTGGAGGGATTTTCTGTGAAAATGATCACACACAATCATAATATCTATAATTGATTGCGAGATACATTTTAGAGAGGAAGAGGTATTTTACATGAAAATTCTCATAGACTATCATGATATCCCACATTGATCACATGATACACCATATAATATTAGAGTGATTTCCTTGATGACACTCACACAACTTCATGATATCCCTTTTTGATCATGCAATTCCTTGATGGAAAACCACTGAGAAATTGTTAAGAGCTTTATAAAAAGGTAAAAAAAATAAAAAAAAGTTAAAATCCTCTCATAATCGGGAGAGACATTAATTTTCTTGCAAAGTAGTTAAAAACATCATGTGATCATCATTAATCATGAAAAGGCCATTTTCATTAGCCATATATATTGCAAAAAAGGTCCATAAAACCCAATTTCAGTCTCATGAATGACCTCGAACAAGTATTCTTCGACTAGGTGAGAGCCTTTATATCGACATCTTGATCTCATAAGGACCTCCAGACATATCATCTCACCAGTACAAAGACCATTTGAAATTTAAAAATAGTTATGTGATATCCAATTAATAAGGCACATGCCCAATGAATTTTCTGATGGAGGAGTGCTCTCACGATCATTTTTTATCATTCTATGCCATAGATGACCTACAAAATGATGATGCAATGTGCATGATGTGGTAATCCGTCCAATGACACCATCTCATATGTGTTGTAACACCCCGAGATTTTATGATATATATTATTTTTAACTTCTTTGATATATTCTATTATACACTACACCAAGATTGTCTTGTACTATACACAACACAGTATTATCTTGCAGTATATACAACACTATTCTTGGCTTGTGTTACACACAAATTCAATTTCGTTTTGGGGAAATTATTCTATGAAACATTAAGTATAGATTTTATTTAATGTATAAATGAAATAAGTTTTGATTATGTTATACGCAACACCAAATAGAGCTTTCACTACACACAACCCTGACTTGGCCTACATTACACGCAATCAAGAACTTCGTCGATAGCGTGTGTAGTACGCAATACTAAGATTCACTAAACAAGATATTATTATAATATTATTATGAACTAGCCATTATGAACAGTAATACCCACTTTTTGAAATTCTATAAATTTTATCTTTCGAAATGGACTTCATTTTTGAATTCGGAATATCGAAATTAGCCTAGGTTGAATTTTTGGTATTTTTCTGAAAACTTTCAATTTTTGATGAATAGTGAAAACACTAGGTTACTATTTAAAACCGACATTTTATTTAAATAATTATTTATTTTATTTAAATTTATTTTAGGTCAAAATTGATACATAATACCTATATATGTTAAAAGTAATTCATTTGAGTCATTTTATAATTATTTTAGATATATAAAAATTATATTGAACCTTTCACGGTCTTTTACCCACCTCCTAAGAGAATTTGAAAATTTACATAAAACATAATTTTACCACTTCTGTGAGTGGAATTTAGAAAATCCGAGAGACACGGTTAATATCAAGAAGTAAAATGTGTTTCAACATGATAAAAATAAATTTTGGTGAAGAGTAACTTTTTACTTTTATTTACCACGGTTAAAAGTAAATAGGGCAAATAAGGGTAAAAATGATATTAATATTACCCTAACACAAGTCCTAATTCTATTGGATAAGTTTAATTCAACCAAAAAAACCTTAGGAATAAAATATGACCATTTAGGTCCCCTTGGATTAGATTAGGACATTTATTATTAATTTATTTAAAGAAGGGATAAAATAGTTGAAATAAAAGTTGAATAAATAAATAATTCTTAATATAGGGTTATACATAAGTTAAATTCAACTATAAAAATTTGTTAGAAAGATAACACGATTTCCTACATAATGGTATTTTATTTAATGAAATATTAACATAATTGATGTTATAAATACCCAAATAAATGTAATTTTGGACTTTTTATGAATTCAACTAATTTTATAGGTTAATATGACATGTTATTATTGATTTAATTAACTTTTTTCGAACTAATAATTCTATTATGATTTTAACAAAAATCAAGTACCAAATAGTATCAAAATTGACATAAAATAGTTTTTTAAAAAATATTTTATTATTAATTGTTATTTTATTCAAAAAAATCTAAGGATCAGAAAAATGACTTGGATATGGTTATATATATTAATAATGAACCACTTGGGGTTCTTTTGCCTTGTTATAGTAATTTTATTAACCATGTAGTGAAGGAAAACAAGAATACACGGTAAAAGTTAAATTGTTTAACTTAGAGTTAAATCAAAATGATATGGTTAACATAGTAACCCAAACATGTCTAAAACCTATTGGTTGATATGATTTCAACCAATACCCACTTTAGATTCGAAATAAATCAATTTTGAGCTATTATAAATCTAATATGACTTTATGATAAAATAATATTTTAAGTTTTTTCAAAGGTGCCCCTCTCCTCCCTTATAAAAAGAGCACCACTTCCCTATTCCCTTCACACCCTTTGTGACTTGAAGCTCGGCCAAACCCTACCAATTCCTCTTCTCAACCTCTCCAGTTATATCACAGAGGTTCTTTTCCTCACAAAATACCATCTTTAGTTCCCTAAGAATAAGATTAAAGGAGGTGCGTCGAGGAAGAGGTAATCTCTTCTACCGACTCTTTTAAGTTTCTTTATTCTTATACTTCTTCTTATTTAGTTGTTTCATCATAAATTAATAACATCAGTATCACTCATATAATTATATGTTATTATAAATATGAAACAACCCAATTTCATCTTTTATCCATTCTACGGAAAATGAAATCACTGCACGTGTGTACGTACGGAATACCGTCTCCACGCCGTGGTGTAATCAGTTTCCCACCACCACCTAACTTGGATGGGTATATTGGTGTAAATAAATAACTATATATAATTATTGTAAAGTGATACTGATTCTGAAATATTGTACATATAGTTCAATACAATTCCATGATCATGGGAATGATATCATCGTTCGTACGTACGTACGGGCTACCGTCTCCACGAACTCGATGAGATTCATTTTCCATGATTAACAATTCAAGTATGATTATAAAGTATATATAATAAATAATAATGAAAGATATTACATAATAATATTGGATTTATGTACATATATGTTTCATTTACTTAATTCCATTTAATTCAATAAGGAAACAAAAACAGCGTTCATGCGTACGTACAGCCTACCGTCTCCAGGAATGGTGTATTTCATTTCATTTATATATCTATTATATATATATATATATATATATATATATTCTGAATTTATATATGATATATAAATCATTATTTACATTATGGAAGTAAGTAAATAAATATATAAGTAATAATAATATCAAGAACAACAAGTCCAAACACTTATGATAAATAAACCGATTTTTACCCAAAACGTAGCTTTAACATGGAACATACAAAAGAACGGGTAATATAAAGTCATAAGTGAACCATATATGATATCATAAAAATGAATATGATTCTGTATTAATTAAATGACATTATTTAAATCATTATACAGGAGGTTCAGATACATACAAATCATATCAGACCTAAGGTAAGGAATAACTACTCCAATCTCGTCCTTATCCGAGATTGTTATTCTTAAGTATTTACTGGGGTTATTATTATCATCCATTCTCATGTTTTCTAAAACAAATTCATGTATTTTTGAAGACCTTTTAACCTGTTTTTGAAATTTATCACATTTTATTACAGGAATCTTACATTTGTTTACGATAAGGGGATCTTTTTTACTTTTCTGACAAAAGTACGAGAAGAATGTTATTTTTAACATATACGGCGTGAACATATTTTTACGGTTTCATAATGCCTCATTTTCATGAAGCTTACTCTACAATATTTTATGACTATTTTCAACAAAATAATTTTCTTTTAAAATTTCATGGAATTTTGTGAAAAGAAAATTATTTTGAAGAAGAAATTATATTTTCCTAAAGAATTCATTTTAAGTGTTTTATCAACCCCATTTTCCATCTAAGATGACATTATGTCATATTTGTATGTTTCAAGTATAATGTCTCTATGATTTAAATGGTTTAACTTTTCTTATGATTAAATGATATCCATTTTTTATATATGGATTATGTTATGATGGGATGATGTTTATGAAACCCATTTTTATTCGTTGGGTTATGATGAAGGATTTATGTTTATGTTGTGGCACAAGTAAGAATGATTTCATTATGAGATGGGTGGGACCTATATATCCCTTCAATTCATTGGGTAAAGATTTATATCTCATGGGATAGACATGGCTGGAATAGTAAGTTAAACTGGTTCAGTGATACAGGACTGAAACGAGGAGTGAACTCGATTCAGAAAGGGACTTTGTCCACTAAGATGGTCTTGACACCAAAGCCTTGGCTAATAGGGAAATCATATCATGTGATTAATGCTTTTTCATAATTAAATGTTTTATTACCATGCTATTTTATCGTGATTAATGTTCCTTTATGACCTATGCCTTACGTACTACCAAGATTTATTTCACAACTCATGATTTTGATGCGTAAACTTTATGTTCATGTATTTAAGTTCAAATGTATATGGTTTGTTTTATTTTCTCCATGCTTACCCTTAATGAGCATTTGAGCTCACCCTTTATATGTTTTTTCCCCAGGATATAAATAAAGGTTTTAGGTATGAGAAAAAAGGGAATATCTTTATGGGAGATGTTTAAGATCATTCACCAAGATTAGAAGATTATTTTTCTGAGTTTCCAAAGACACTAAACTAATACGGCCCTTGTGTGTTTGTTATTTTTATGTATTAAGTATTCTGAAAAAGTAATGTAATGTCTATGTACATAAAGATTTGGGGTCTCTACAGTTGGTATCAGAGGAAAGGTTTAGTTAACCTTTGGAAACTAGGATGCGAAAACTTTATTGAGATCCCTAGATATATTTCTAAGGTATGTCTAGAGATGTCCCTAAGGTTAAGTATAAGTATAGGTTATAGTCCTAGAATTATGGTAACGATCTTATAATTAAACCTAAGATGTTAGATATTGAAGTTACTCTCCCTTTATTATGTTTTTTTCCCTAGCATGATTTTTTCCTCTCACACTATTCTTTTTGGGTTTTAGATGATGGTAGGAACCCGAAGGAATCGTGTTGATCAATGTAATGGACAATGCAATGATTGTCCTCCTAAAAAAACCAATGTTATGGGATATGGAGTACGAAATATTATTGCTATACTTACACAAGCTATGAATCATTATGGACTTCCAAATGAATAGTGAAGTGAACAATATTCTATTGAGTCCTTCTCGAGGCAACATCCGCCTTCTTTCAATGGGTTTTATGATCCACTTGTTGCTGAACAATGGATCAGTACCATTGAAAAGATATTTTCCATACTTCCCTGTTCAGAACATGAAAAAGTGATTATGGATATTTACCATTTAGAAGGTGAAGAAGATAAATGGTGGACTCTAATTAAGAATATGACGCCCCGAGATGAAATTTAATCCATGGAATGGGATGAGTTCAAGAACATATTTTTCAATAAGTACTTCCCTCGTATTCTTCAAACAAAGATGGAAAAGTATTTCCCGGAGCTTAAGAAAAAGGATGATGAATTTGTTGGTATATATGAAGAAAATTTTACAAGGCTTTCAAGGTATGCATCTAGCTTTATCATTCAACCTGAAAGTAAAGTTGATCGATTTTTCAGTGGCTTAAAACCAAGTCTTCAAAGTTCATTATCTATAAGAGACTTCAGTAGCTATGAAGAAATTGTGCGTTGTGCTATCAAGGTAGAAATAAAAGTTGGTGTTACATATCCATCAAATGGTTTTGATAGGAAACGAAAGATAGAGTTCAAGGAGAAATCTCAGAATAATGGTGAAAATAAGATTAATGTTTCATTATGCTCAAAGTGTGGAAGGAAGCCTGGTCGAGATTGACTTAAAGGAACTAGAAAATTTTTTAAGTGTGGAAAATATGGTCATAGAGAAGCTGAGTGTCAAAGTAATGGAAAAAGGGTTGCTAATGATATGAATAAAGAAAAGACTGTAGAGAACGCACCACCAACACTTCAATGCTTCAAGTGCAAGGAAATGGGGCATTATGCTAAACAATGCCCTAATACAAGGGTTAATGATGATCAACATGAGCAAAATCTTAAGGGAAACGATAAAGGGAAGTCACATGAGATCCTTATTTGTGATTTTGAGTATAACAAAGATGTTGTGTAATGATTAAGTGTTTATGTAATGGGATTTCAAAATAGTATCATGGAATCTGATTTATGGCATCATGGAATTTTGGAATATCTATGTATTGGTTTTCAATAATTATATGGTACTGGTAACCATGAAAAGTGATCAAGATATTTTGGAAAGAAGATGATATGTGCATAATGAAGCAATAAAGAAAAAATGAAATGATCCCATGACTGATATAAGGACAAAGTTATATCATGGTTTGAGTATATAAATTTTTTGGGATTTTGGTATGTGGAAAGTGTTAAATTTTTAGAGCATTCATGTTTTCACTAAGAGTCAATGGGTATTCATTTTCAAGAGAATACATTATTAAGGTATTCACATGTTTGTAATTTGACCGAAAAGATATATCGTATGATATATGGGGGATAAATGATGGTATTCACATGCTCAGCAGATGACATTTCTATTAATTGTTTTCTTTATATTATGAGCTTGGACAGAAGTATTGTGGATAAGCCTAAAGATCGGAATGGATTATGTTGGACATAAGTCAGTATTGTTTAAGGATAGAACTTTTTTCTATATTTTTTATGGAATGTTATAATAATGTAGTTTTATAAAAAGGAAAACCTGCAGGATGAGCAACAACCCGTCCTGTCGAACAAGGCTGTGGGAATCGAACGAACAACCAAAGTACGACATGCCTTTTTCACCTACCATTGGCCTACAGGAAGTCCCTAGTTAGTAGAAATAGTTTTATTATATTATGAAGTATGATATATGAAGTATAAGTACATTTTAGGAACCATATATGATTAATCTCACTATATATGGACTTATTTATATTTGATAACTTTTTCTAACCTATTGTTTGAGACAGACAAAATGACCCTTTATTCTATCACATGATCTACTAACACTTCACGAATGAAAAATTCAACTTCATTTCATTAAGATATGAAGTGGAAATTTTCCAAGGAATGACCAATGGTGATATTGTACCAAAATCAAGAAATTATTTCTTCTAATTCAAATTTCCTCAACTTTAGGGAAATGATCTTGAAAATCAAAAATGTTCTCGTAGTGCCCTTATATCTAATGAATTAGATGGTACCTTAGATCATCAAAATTTATGGATTTGTGATTGTTGGGTTTTTCATAGCCATGTCCTCTACCACTCTTCATCAGAAGTTGATGGTAAAATTTCTCTTCTATATCCATATTTTTACCTATGTTCTCTAATGTAAAAACTCGATAATGAGTTAATTTGGGTAACCATTATGTTTCTTACTTCACTTTTTTAAAATTAAGTTTTAGTATTCCTTTTTAAGATGTGGGTTTCTATGAAAGAAACTTTCAAGTAGTAAACGATTTATAACCCTGACGAATATCGAGGGAGAAATTCATTTTAAGGGTGGTAGAATGTAACACCCCGAGATTTTATAAGATATATTATTTTTAATTTCTTTGATGTCTTCTATTATACACTACAACAAGATAGTATTTTACTATACACAACATTGTATTAGCTTGCAGTATACGCAACATGATTATCGGCTCGTGTTACACACAAATTCAATTTCATTTTGTGGAAATTATTATATGCAACATTAAGTATAGATTTTGTTTAATGTATAAATGAAATAAGTTTTGAATATTTTATACGCAACACCAAATAGAGATTTCACTACACACAGCCTTGACTTGGAATACATTACATGTAATCAAGACCTTCTTTGATAGCATGTGTAGTACGCAATACCAAGTTTCACTAAATGAGATATTATTATAATATTATTATGAACTAGCCATTATGAATTGTAATACCCACTTTTTGAAATTTTATAAATTGGATCTTTTGAAATGGAATTAATTTCTTGATTCGGAATATCAAAATTAGCCTGGGGTGAATTTTTGGTATTTTTCTGAAATCTTTAAATTTTTGATGAATAGTGCAAACACTAGGTTACTATTTAAAAACAGACTTTTTATTTAAATAATTATCTATTTTATTTAAATTTATTTTGTGTCAAAATTGATACATAAATCTATATAAGTTCAATTTTATTCATTTGATTCATTTTATATTGATTTTTGCTATATAAAATTTTTATTGAACTTTTCACTGTCTTTTACCCACCACCTCCTAGGAGAATTTGAAAATTTACATAAAACATAATTTTACAACTTCTGAGAGTGGAACTTTAAAAATCCAAGAAACATGGTTAATATAAAGGAGTAAAATGTGGTTCAATAAGATAAAAATAATTTTTTGTGAATAGTAACTTTTTTACTTTTATTTACCACGATTAAAAGTAAATAGTGTAATTAAGGGTAAAAATGATATTACTATTACTCTAACACATGTAATAATTCTATTGGATAAGTATAATTCGACAAAAAACCACCTTAGGAATAAACTATGACCATTAAGGTCCACTTGGATTAGATTAGGACATTTATTATTAATTTATTTAAAGAAGGGTTAAAATAGTTAAAATCAATGTTTAATAACTACAAAAATTTTAATATAGGGTTATACATAAGATTAATTCGACTATAAATATTCATTAGAAATATAATAATATTTCCTACATAATGGTATTTTATTTATAATTTTTAAAAATTAAATAATTTAATTTATTTATGACACAATGATGATAGAGTAATTACCTTATTAATGAAATATTAACATAATTGATGTTATAAATACCCAAATAAATGTAATTTTAGACTTTTTATGAATTACACTAATTTTATATGTTAATATGACATGTTTTTATTGATTTAATTAAATATTTTCTAACTAATCATGCTGTTATGATTTTCATAAATATCAAGTACCAAATAATATCAAAATTGACATAAAATAGTTTTTAAAAGAAATATTATATTATTAATTATTATTTTATTCCTAAAAATATATGGTAAGGCCAAATGACTTAGATAAGGTTATATATAATAATAATTAACCACTTGGCGTTCTTTTGGCTTGTTATAGTAAGTTTATTAACCATGTAGTGAAAGAAAACAAGAAGACAAGTAAAAGTTAAATTATTTAACATAGAGGTAAATCTAAATGATAAGGTTCAAATAGTAACCTAAAATTGTCTAAAACCTATTGGTTGATATTATTTATAAAAATTCCAACTTTTTCTTTGAAATGAATCAATTTGGAGCTATTATTAACTGAATATGACTTTATTATATAATAATATTTTATGTTTTTCCAAAGGTGCCCCTCTCCTCCCTTATAAAAAGGGCACCCCTTCTCTCTTCTCTTCACACCCTTTTGAGCCTTGAAGCTTGGCCAAATCCTAAAAATTACACTTCCCAACCTCTCTAGTTATATCACAGAGGTTCTTGTCTTCTCAAAAGACCAAATCTAGTGCCGTAAGAAAAAGTTTAAAGGAGGTGTGTCGAGGAAGAGGTAATCTCTTCTACCGACTCTTTCAAGTTTAATTCTTATTATAATTTCTCTTATTTAGTTGTTTCATCATAAATTAATAACATTAGTATCACTCATATAATGATATTTTATTATTAATATTAAACAACTCAATTTAATCTTCTATCCATCCTACGGAAAACGAAATCACTGCGTGTGCGTACGTACGGAATACCGTATCCACGCCGTGGTGTAATCTGTTTTCCACCACCTCCATACTTGGATGGGTATAATGGTGTAAATAAATAACTATATATGATTATTATAAAGTTATACTGATTCTGAAATATTATACATACAGTTAAATAAAATTCCACGATCATGGGAATGATATCATCGCTCGTGCGTACGTACGGACAACTGCCTCCACGAATGCAATGAGATTCATTTTCCATGATTAACCATTAAAGTATGATTATAAAGTATATATAATAAATAATCATGAATGATATTACATAATAATACTATATTTATTTAAATATATGTTTCATCTACCTAATTCCATTTAATTCAATAAGGAAACAAAAACAGCGTTCATGCGTATGTACGGTCTACCGTCTCCATCCACGGTGTATTTCATTTCATTTTTATATATATATTATATATATATACTGAATATATATATGATATATAAATCATGATTTACATTCTGAAGTAAGTAAATCAAGATATAAGTAATAATAATATCAATAACAACATGCCCAAACACGTACGATAAATAAAACAATTTTTACCCAAAACGCAGCTTTAACATGGAACTTAGAAAAGAACGGGTAATATAAAGTCATAAGTGAACAATATATGATATCATAAAAATTAATATGATTATTTATTAATTCAATGTAATTATTTAAATCATTATACAAGATTTTTGGAAATGTACAATGCATATCAGACCTAAGGTAAGGCATAACTATTCCAATGTCGTTCTTATCTGAGATTGTTATTCATAAGTATTTACTAGGGTTATTGTTATCATCCATGACCATGTTTTCTAAAAATGTTTTCATGTATTTTTAAATTCCTTTTTACCCATTTTTGAAATTTACCACATTTTATGAAAGGAATCTTACTTTTGTTTACCACATGGGGAACTTTTTGACTTTTCCGAAAAAAGTACGAGAAGAATGTTATTTTTAACTTATACAGCGTGAACATATTTTTACGGTTTCATAAGGCCTCATTTTCATGAAGCATACTCTAAAATATTTTATAACTATTTTCAACAAAATACTTTTCTTTTAAAATTTCATGGAATTTTGTGAAAAGAAAATGATTTTAAAGAAGAAATGATATTTTCATCAAGAATTCATTTCAAGTGTTTTATCAAAACATTTTTCCATCTAAGATGACATTATTTCATAAGTGTATGTTTCAAGTATAATGTCTCTATTATTTACATGGTTTTACTTTTCTTATGATGAAATGATATACAATTTTTTATATATGGATTATGTTATGATGAGATGATGTTTATGATACCCATTTTTATTCTTTGGGTTATGATGAATGATTTATGTTTATGTTGTGGCACAAGTAAGAATGATTTCATTATGATATTGATGGGACCTATATCTCCCTCAAATTCATTGGGTAAAGATTTATATCTCATGAGATATACATGGCTAGAACGGTAAGTTAAGCCGGTTTTGTGATATAGGACTGAAACAAGGAGTGAACTCGATTCAGAAAGGGACTTTGTCCACTAAGATGGTCTTGGAAGTAATGCTTTGGATAATATGGAAATAATTTCATTTGCTTAATGGTTTTCCACAATTAAATGTTTTATTCCCATGAAATTTTATCATTATTAATGTTCCTTTATGACCTATGCCTTACGTAATGCCAAGATTTATTTCACAACTCGTGATTTTGATGTGTAAACATTATGTTCTTGTATTTAAGTTCAAATGTATATGATTTGTTTTATTTTCTCCATGCTTACCCTTACTGAGAATTTGAGCTCACCCTTTATATGTTTTCGTTTCCCCAGGATATAAAGAAATGTCTTAGGTAAGAAAAAAAGGGTAGATCTTTATGGAAGATGTTTAAGATCTTTCACCAAGATTAGAAGATTATTTTTCTGAGTTTCTAAAGACACTAAACCATTACGGTCCTTGTGTGTTTGTTCTTGTTATGTATTAAGTATTCTGAAAAAGTAATGTAATTTCTATTTAAGTTAAGCTTTGGGGTCTCTATAGGTGGTATCAGAGGAAAGGTTTATTTAACCTTTGGAAACTAGGATGTGAAAACTTTCATGATATCCCTAGAGATATTTCTAAGGTATATCTAGGGATGTCCATAAGGTTTAGTATAAGTAAAGTTTATAGTCCTAAAATTACGGTAACGATCTTAGAATTAAGCCCAAGATGTTAGATATTGAAGGTACTCCCCCTTTATTATGTTGTTTTCCCTAGCATGATTTTTTCCTCACACTATTCTTTTTGGGATTTAGATGATGGAAGGAACCCAAAGGAACAGTGTTGATCAATGTAATGGACAATGAAATGATTTTCCTCCTAAACAAACCAATGTTATGGGAGATGGAGTGCAAAATCTTATTGATATACTTAAACAAGCTATGAATCATTATGGACATCCAAATATAGAGAGAAGGGAACAATATTCTATTGAGTCCTTCTTGAGGCGACGTCCACCTTCTTTCAGTGGGTCTTCTGATCCACTTGTTTCCGAACAATGGATCGGTACCATTGAAAAGATATTTTCCATAATTCCATGTTCGGAACATGAAAAATTCATTCTATCTATTCACCATTTATAAGGTGAATCAGATCAATGGAGGACTCTAATTAAGAAAATGAGGCCCCGATATGAAATTGTATCCATGGAATGGGATGAGTTCAAGAACTTATTTTTCAATAAGTACTTCCCTCGTATTCTTTGAACAAAGATGGAAAAGTATTTCCTTGAGCTTACTCAAAAGGATGATGAATCTGTTGGTATATATGAAGCGAATTTTACAAGGCTTTCAAGGTATGCATCAAGATTTATCCTCCAACCTGAAAGTAAAGTTGATCGATTCTTCAGTGGCTTAAAACCAAGTCTTCAAAGGGAATTAGCTATTAGAGACTTAATTATCTATGAAGAAATTATGTGTTGTGCTATGAAGGTAGAAATTTATGTCGGTGTTACATATCCATCTCATGGTTTTGACAAGAAACGAAAGATGGAGTTCAAGGAGAAATCTCAAAATAATGGTGAAAAGAAGATGAATGTTTTTTTATGCTCAAAGTGTGGAAAGAATCATGGTGGAGATTATCTTAAAGGAACTAGAAAAATTTTTAAGTGTGGAAAAGAAGGTCATCGAGCAACTAATTGTCGAAGTAATGGAAAACGGGTTGCTAATGATGTGAATAAAGAAAAGACTGTAGAGAACGCACCACCAACACTTCAATTCTTCAATTGCAAGGAAATGGGGCATTATGCTAATCAATGCCCTAATCTAAGGGATAATGATGATCAATGTGAGCAACCTCTTAAGGGAAAGATAAAGGGAAGTCGCATGCAATCACTATTTGTGATGTTGAGTATAACAATGATGTTGTGTAATGATTAAGTGTTTATGTAATGGGATTTCAAAATAGTATCATGGAATCTCATTTATGGCATCGTGGAATTTTGGAATATCTTTGCATTGGTTTTCAGTAATTATATGGTACCGGTAAACAAGAAAAGTGATTGAAATATTTTGGAAAGAAGATGATATGCACATAATGAAGCAATAAAGAAAAAAAGAAATGAGCTCATGACAGATATAAGGACAAAGTTATATCATGGTATGAGTATATAAAATTTTTTGGATTTTGGTATGTGGAAAGTGTTAAATTTTTACAGCATTCATGTTTTCACTAATAGTCAATGGGTATTCATTTTTCAAGAGAATAAATGATTAAGGTATTCACATGTTTGTAATTTGACCAAAAAGATATATCGTATGATATATGGGGGATAAATGATGGTATTCACATGCTCAGCAGATGAAATTTCTAGTAATTGTTTTCTTTATACTATGAGCTTGGACAGAAGTATTTTGGATAAGCCTAAAGATTGGAATGGATTACATTGGACATAAGTCAGTATTGTTTAAGGATAGAACTTTTTTCGAAATTATTTATGGAATGTTATAATAATGTAGTTTTATAAAAAGGACAACCTGCAGGACAGGAGACAACCCATCGAGTCAGACAAGGCTATGGGAATCGAACCCACAACCGAAGTACGACAGGCCTTTATCACCTACCACTGGCCTACAGGAAGTCCCTGGTTAGTAGAAACTAGTTTTATCATATTAAGAAGTATGATATATTAATTATAAGTCCATTTTTGGAACCATATATGATTAATCTCACTATAGATGGACTTATTTATATTTGATAACTCTTTCTAACCTTTTGTTTGAGACAGACAGAATGACCCGTCATTCTATCACATGATCTACTAACACTTCACGAATGACAAATTCAACTTCATTTCATTAAGATATGAATTGGAAATTGTCCACGGAATGACCAATTGTGAGATTGTACCAAAATCAAGAAAGTATTTCTTCTAAATCAAATTTCCTCAACATTAGGGAAATGATCTTGAAAACCAAAAATGTATTCCTAGTGCCCTTATATCTGATGAATTAGATGGTACCTTAGATCATCACAAATTTATGGCTTTGTGATTGTTGGATCTTTCATATCCATGTCCTCTACCACACTTCATCAGAAGTTGATGGTAATATTTCTATTCTATATCCATATTTTCACCTATGTTCTCTTATGTGAAAACTCAGTAATGAGTTAATTTGGGTAACCGTTATGTATCTTAGTTTACTTTTTTAAAATAAAGTTTTAGTATTCCTTTTTAATATGTGGGTTTCTATGAAAGAAACTTTAAAGTAGTAAACTATTTATAACCCCGACGAATTTCGAGGGAAAAATTCATTTTAATGGGGGTAGAATGTAACACCCTGAGATTTTATGTGATATATTATTTTTAAATTCTCTGATGTCTTCTATTATACACTACACCAAGATTGTCTTGTTCTATATGAAACACTGTATTAGCTTTCAGTATACGCAACACTATTCTTGGCTCGTGTTACACACAAATTCAAGTTTGTTTTGTGGAAATTATTCTACGCAACATTAAGTATAGATTTTTTTAATGTATAAATGAAATAAGTTTTGATTATGTTATACACAACACCAAATAGATATTTCACTACACATAGCCCTGACTTGGCTTATATTACACGCAATCAAGTCCTTCTTCGATAGTGTGTGTAGTACGCAATACCAAGTTTCACTAAACGAGATATTATTATATTATTATTATGAACTAGCTATTATGAATAGTAATACCCACTTTTGGAAATTTTATAAATTTTATCTTCCAAAATGTACTTCATTTTCGGATTTGGAATATCGAAATTATCCTAGGGTGAATTTTTGGTATTTTTCGGAAAACATTCAATTTTTGTTGAATTGTTAAAACATAATATTACTATTTAAAAACCGAGTTTTTATTTAAATAATTATTTATTTTATTTAAATTTATTTTAGGTCAAAATTGATACATAATACCTATATAAGTTCAATTTAATTCATTTGAGTCATTTTATAATGATTTTAGATATATAAAAAAATTTATTGAACTTTTCACGGTCTTTTACCCACCTCCTAGGAGAATTTGAAAATTTACATAAAACATAATTTTACCACTTCTATCAATGAAATATATCAAATCCAATTGATACGGTTAATATCAAGGAGTAAAATTTGGTTCAATAAGATAAAAATAATTTTTGGTGAATAGTAACTTTTTACTTTTATTTACCACGGTTAAAAGTAAATAGGGTAATTAAGGGTATAATGGGGAAAATAAGTAAATATATATGATTATTGTAAAGTTATACTGATTCTTAAATATTATACATACAGTTCAGTAAAATTCCACTATCATGGGAATGATATCATCGCTCGTGCGTACGTACGGACTACCGTCTCCACAAACGCAATGAGATTCATTTTCCATGATTAACCATTAAAGTATGATTATAAAGTATATATAATAAATAATCATGATAGATATTACATAATAATACTGGATTTATGTACATATATGTTTCATTTACTTAATTCCATTTAATTCATTAAGGAAACAAAAACAGCGTTCATGCGTACGTACGGCCTACCGTCTCCATGAGTGGTGTGTTTCATTTCATTTATATATCTATTATATATATATATATACTGTATATATATATATGATATATAAATCATTATTTACATTATGGAAGTAAGGAAATCATGATATAAGTAATAATAATTTCAAGAACAATAAGTCCAAACACGTACGACAAATAAAACGATTTTTACCCAAAACGCAGCTTTAACATGGAACTTACAAAAGAACAGGTAATATAAAGTCATAAGTGAACCATATATGATATCATAAAAATGAATATGATTCTGTATTAAGTCATTGACATTATTTTAATCATTATATAGGAGGTTCGGATACGTATGAAGCATATCGGACCTAAGGTAAGGAATAACTATTCCAATCTCCTTCTTATCCGAGATTGTTATTCGTAAGTATTTTCTGGGGTTATTGTTATCATCCATGCCCATGTTTTCTAAAAAAATTCATGTATTTTTAAAGTCCTTTTCCCCATTTTTTAAATTTAGCACATGTTATGAAAGGAATCTTACTTTTCTTTACCACATGGGAAACTTTTTGACTTTTCTGACAAAAGTATGAGAAGAATGTTATTTTTAACTTATATGGCGTGACCAGATTTTTACTCTTTTATAATGCCTCATTTTCATGAATCATACTATACAAGATTTTATAAATATTTTCAAAAAAATACTTTTCTTTTAAAATTTCATGGAATTTTGTGAAAATAAAATGATTTTGACGAAGAAATGATATTTTCCTCAAGAATTCATTTCAAGTGTTTTATTAAAACCATTTTCCATCTAAGATGACGTTATTTCATTTATGTATGTTTCAAGTATAATGTCTCTATGATTTACTTGGTTTCACTTTTCTTATGATGAAATTATATCCATATTATTATATATGGATTATTTTATGATAGGATGACGTTTATGAAACCCATTTTTATTCTTTGGGTTATAATAAATGATTTATGTTATGTTGTGGCACAAGTAAGAATGAGGTGGGACATATATCTCCCTCCAATTCATTGGGTAAATATTTATATCTCATGAGATAGACATGGCTGGAATGGTAAGTTAATCTGGTTCAGTGATACAGGACTGAAACGAGGAGTGAACTCGATTCAGAAAGGGACTTTGTCCACTAAGATGGCATTGCCAGCAATGCCTTAGCTACTATGGAAATCATATCATGTGATTAATGGTTTTCCACAATTAAATGTTTTATTACCATGCTATTTTATCATGATTAATGTTCCTTTATTACCTATGCCTTACGTACTACCAAGATTTATTTCACAACTCAATATTTTGATGTGTAAACTTTATGTTCGTGTATTTAAGTTCAAATGTATATGATTTCTTTTATTTTATCCATGCTTACCCTTACTGAGCATTTGAGCTCACCCTTTATATGTTTTCTTTTCCCCAGGATATAAAAAAAAGTTTTAGGTAAGAAAAAAAAGGGAAGATATTTATGGGAGATGTTGAAGATCTTTCACCAAGATTAGAAGATTATTTTTCCGAGTTTCCAAAGACACTAAACTATTACAGTCCTTGTGTGTTTTTTCTTTTTATGTATTAAGTATTACACAAAAGTAATGTATTGTTTATGTACCTCAAGATTTGGGGTATCTACATGTGTGATATATGTTCCATACAAGGTGATGTATATTTTGGATAGAGAGGCCTATAAATGAATCCATCATAAAACCAAAAGGAGTACACACACACACAACATTATGATGACCACACCCATGGAATCATAGAATACCATACATCATGGAGTGTAAAGTCAAGTGATCACCAGGACCTTCCTCTATGTAAAATCTAATGAATGACATAATGGATTACATATCATGAATATGTGTATCAAATCACCACTATATATATCATGAATAGAATATATATTGGGACATCCATAGTACGTGATGGAGTTTCCCCATGTCCAATGGGTCCAATGAAACCTAAAAATGTTAGTTCTTAAAAAACCATGACCCACATAGTAATACAGACTAAAAAAGTTTGATGACTTGTGAGAGAAAGGATATAGAAATATTCATGTACTTTGTATGAACTATCCAAATCATGTGACATAACCAGGAAATGTCAACATAGTATTTTAAAGTCCTCATGGCATGTTATATAAGTCATATAATATCATCAGTACATGTCAAAAAATACTGAAAAATTCAACTTGACATGTTTCCCAAGTTATGAAACAACATATGGACATATCAAACATGTTTTTAAAAGACCTTAGGACATGTCAACCAAAAATATATAATTCTTGATGACATGTTATTCAAGTAATGTGGTATAACCACTACATTTCACCCATGAAAATTAGAGTCCTTTAGATATGTCACCTTGTTCATAAGATGTACTCTATACATGCCGTACAGATTATGTGGCGTTCTCCAAATGTGTCAAATGTATCATATGATTATCATTGAACATGTCTGATAGTAAAAAATGACATATAAATACATCCTTATACATGATAGACAGGTACCATGGACATGTCAGATAGACAATCAAGATTTGTTTAGCAGACTCACTAAGACATAATATCCTTTCCCAATACATATATTCTGTCATGCTCCAACTAAACTATGAGAACTCTTATTACTATCAAAACTAGATTAATAGGAAGCCTACCCAAGGATTGAGTTCCAATGGGAATATAACTCTATTCATGTCACATCCATGTCTCAAACACTCTGACCCATGGGACCCAAACTCTCCTATGGGTTCATTTTCCTTCCTCATCAACCAATGGATTGAGAAAGCAACTGAACTGTGAGAACCCAAATTCCTATCCCAATAGGATACATAAAATTCCTTCATAAGGACCATGTTCCAATAAATATCTACCTTTGAAAAATTCCATCCATGTTTCAAACACACTAACCCATGGGACCCAATCCTCTCTTTTGGGTTAATTTTTCATCTTCATTCACCCACAGATTGAGAAACCAACTGAAATATGTGAACTTTGATTCCTATGTAAATGAGATATATATGAGGCCTTTTAAGGATGAAGATCCATACCAAAAACCTCATAAGTATTGTATCATTTCATAAGTCATGAATCGATATGTGATGATATTGGTAACTTGTTGTCCCTTTTTTCTCACATCAATCTCAGATCACATGGGCTTAAGGAATTATATTGATAATATTTTTTCCATCATGTATTTACCCCCATAAAAAGTGACCCTAGTATGTAATACCCATTATGTGGCATGAAATGACTTTCCTCATAAATAGGCATCCACCTCGGGGTATGTCCTGAGGGTACAACTACACTATTATGACTTTGATTCCTGTTATAAACATGATACAAAAGATGAATTCTTAAGGATCATGCACCGAACCCAATGCATATGTGCCATCATATATTTCGATTATGAATGTCATTAAACATCATTCCTTTAATGAACTACATGGGATATTATTTATATTATAAAAAGGATATGTATGAGGGCTTATAATGGTTCTATCCCATACAAAAAAAATATCAATAGTTTCTATGTATTCTTGATGACTCCAGTGTGCCAGGTTATATGGATTCATTAGGAAAACAACTAACCATTACTAAAAAATAAAATAAGTTAGATTAAGAACACTATATACATATATATGGCCTCATTAATTTAATCCCTTTTACACATATAAGGATTCAACACTCAATATGTTTGTTAGGGTAACCAGTTCTGTATCAAGATTAAGAAGAGATTCATGATGATATCTTAAAACTTTATGATAGTCTCTTAGTATGTGATAATTTCCAAGAAAAGTGTTTGATAAGCCTGACCTCCCATATTATATACCAATGTGAGTTCTTAAACAACATTGGGTATGAAACCCATGTTGACCAATTACCTTTGGAATGTAGGTATGTACTCAGTTATGGATTTGGGATCCGTTTGGAGTTTCCATTAAAGATTAAAATGATAAATCTAATATGAATATTTATTAAATAAATTAAACCTTACACAATCAATCATCAGGAATAACTTTTGTCGGAAAATGATAGTGAACCCAACCAAAATATCTCAAATTATGAAAATGTTTGGTTGATCATGATTCATGAAATTTCATTTTGGACCTCCTATGCCTGAGGTGAAATACTACATAACTGGGGTCCCAATGAAATAAGACTATTCATAATGTGACAATTCCACATAAGAAAAATATACAAATATAAAATAAGAATGGAAACATATGTAACCTATACATATATGACTGAACATGTATAATACCTGAGATGATTCACTGATCGATTACCTTATTCATTACTATAATCATGAATGTAGATACCACTCCGACAAATAACAACCCAGCACAAGATCGGGCCATCATGAAGAAAATGTACTAGATCATCAGCTATGGATGAAACCATGACTGGTCACAGAATTACTTCACCCACTTTACACCATCTTCTTCAGTTGTTGAGTGTAGTGTTATTGGAATACCACTCACATTATACATTACAGACCATTAAGTACGTACATAAGGGTCTCAAGATGTTGATCCCAAATGGTCTATCTCTTTGAGGTAAACCTAAAGTAAAATCAGTGGGACTATTTTCTACTTCTAATTGCATCATAATTTTATCATATGATCATGAAAATAATAACCACTAGTCTCTAAGGAAGTTGGTTCGAGGAGTCAACTACGGAACCATTTTTGTTTCGGATCCATCAAAGAGGGGACTAGTTAACCTCCATCACCAGCATCATCTAGATGGTTCCACTCAGTTGCATGTTGTGGGCACCACCTGACACATTTCCAACTAGAAACTCATGAATGAGAACCAAATAAGTCTTTTGGTATGTGGAAATATCTAGATAAATGGGAAAAGGATTATATTCATAGATTGTCTGATGAAAACCATCATAAAATTCCAATAGTAGCCATCGAGTAGGCTTATCTCCCTACTCAGATCATGTTCTCATGCATATTTCTAGATAAATCATCAGAGAAGCACATATCCCTTACACCATGTAAGAATCCCATTCAAATACTCTGATTGAAAAAAGAATAAATAAGTGGGATTTTATCCCCACATCAATTGAAGTTATCTGGAAGTATATATTAGAGAAAAAATGTATTGGCCTATAATCCTATCCACAGATTGATAATGTGTCATTACATTCTAGCAATAGATAAAGAACTCCACCATAATATTCTATAATAGATACATATATAGGGATTGGAAAGTATTCCAATCCCGATATCTAGAGTATAAAATCACAATGATTGGTATGAAGAGTTGGACACTTCAGAGTGACCACAAATTGATTCTCTTATCTAGATGAAGTTTTGAAATATTCCAATAAAAGAAGAAGCACCATATTGGGATCATATTTTTTTTCTAACTAGGTATCACAAAGTGATAGTAGATCATTCCTTAGGATATGTTCACCTAGTTGTGGAAAAATACTAGTGGAAATCTCCAATGTCACATGAATGGGATTATATTCCTATTCCAACTAGAGATCACCAATTAAGAGTGAAACATGCCTTGGGACATTCTCATATTCTGATAAAAAAAGTTCCATTGACATACTCCAAAGTCATGACACTCATATTATATACCAATTCCAAATGGGGCCCAACAAGTGAGAGTAGAAAATATCCCAGGACAAGCTTATAATAATATGAGTGATGCTACTCATCATTCTCTAGTATCTCATGGATTCCAAGGTCATATCCATACTTATGATATTGAATGACAGAATCATCATCCTTTATATGATATATAGGAGTATGATTGTATCCCTTCCCCTTTTCCAATTTTCCTTCAAAATATTCTGATGGGAAATGAATATATGAACTGGGAACATATCCACACTTCATCTACAGTTAACCAGAATATTCTAGCCACCACCCAAAGGTAGGAACATGTTCCTTGTGACAATACCGGATCTAATCAGTATAACCCTGTAGATTTTCATTAGTGGGATCATATTCCCAAAGTAGGAGCAATTTGTCCACATATTATGGTAGGCATCATAGAGTATGATCATATCTCTACCCAACCCCAAAAGGCAGGAATGCATATTATTGTTATGATGTTAAATGAGGACCATATCCTTGGTCTACTCAATTTTAGTGTCCCTATGGCTACTTGATTCACATCTGCAACACCTCAATGGTTTGTCAAAACCTTTACCTATGATGAAGGAAATCATTATATTGATATTCATCATTGTTTTAATGTAGAGAAAGATTACATGGACTCTAATCCAAACATCCTCTATGGTCAACTTCCCCATAGTGATATCTCTCATGGATATGGTAATACTCCCATTTCCCAAACACCTCCATATAGAAAGGTTCTCAAAAATAAGATGCCTTTATATATATAGGTTTTTAAAACACTAGGTTCAATCATATATAGTTCTTCATCAACTCTAAATAACACATTAACATGGTCATCAGTCAATCAAGATAAAAAATATAAGTTGTTGGACCTAGTGGAGGTGTGTATGTATGTTTTAGAGGAGTCCGACATTGATATTTGGATAGATTTATCCATAAATAACCTCCCAACCATGTTATATCCCCTAAATATTTTTAACTATGAGATCCCAAAAAAATCTAGGGCAGTAATGCATGCCTTACTTATGATATGAAATATGGTAACTCATCCATGTTTAATGTCAAGAAACCTTTCTTATCTTGGATACATGTATCAACTTCCGGCCATGAATATACATTGTTGTCATGTGGATGTAGATACTATCACCATTTCCTAGGACCCAAAACTAAAGAAAATCAAATCATAAGTCAACAACACTCATTGCAATATTCCATTAAAACTCTTATTCAACTAATCACCAAAGCCTTATCGGGTATTCATATATATGGTTGGTTAATGTATGTAGTGTTTCACTTTATCGCTACCCTAGAATAGTAGAGCTCCCAAGACATATAATCCTTTAATGTCATAGACTGCTACAAATTTAGGTGAATAAGTAATGAACATTCTATTTGGCCAATATAGTGGAATATACATGCTTTAAAGATGCCAAGGCATTGTAAATAGAGAGAGTGGGCTACCAAGTGATCTTTAGGAAAATAATTTCAAAACAATGAGAATTAATTTTAATTATGGATGATAATTTTTTATCCAACCTGATATCTTACTTCATAAGATGAACCCCATCATCAGCTTCCATTACAAAAACCTCATACACGAGAAAAAGTATGCCAAATAAAACAGGTCAAAGTAGTATCTTATAGAGTAACCATCCAAGAGAGAAAAATCATACAACAAGGTTGGGGTAATATTTAACACTATATACACCTCTTATATCATCAATATTTGAGAGAATTTAAGAAATATCAAACGCAGATAAAAACAAACTCCAACCGATAAGGTTCAGTGAATTTTTATCTAAATCTCCACCAATAGGTTAATCACTCATTAAAGGGTCCATGGAGAAATAAAATTGGGTTCCCATTAAAACCCATATCATCAGGATGGGGGATTTATATTGAAATTCTCATATGATGAGTCATCAAATAATTTATTGAATCATCCATTTCCCAACAAAAATATTAATAAATTACTATTGTGGGTCCAAAAAGACCACATAATGTAGGTATTGGGGAATTTTCATAAATATCATAACCATAGAGGTAATTAGTCTTCTCTGGGATCATAAGTTAATAAGGATAGCTAGAATCCAATATATTTATCCTGACATAAGAAAAAACATTTCTATTTGGATCCCATTTAGATTACATGACTGAAAACACCCTAAAGATTATTACTCACTGGCCGAGAAATGAGGAAAGTATAAAAAAGGAAATCAAACACAATAGAGAACATAATCCAAAATGGCATGAGGGGTTTCAGGTTCAGATAAATGAACTTGATGCAACTGGTGTAGAATCACCTTATTTCATTGAGTTTAATTGGAAGAAACATTTTCCAATATTCATTGTTGAATGTTGTCCCTATTAATACAATACAATAAATGGATCAAGAAAAAAATACAGAGGGACACAATATGGAAAACAAACCTCAAGAGGAGGGTGATCTGGATGGAAAAACTAATGCTGCACATATGAGGAATTAAAATAGGAGCTAGCATTTGGCACCACCAAAAATTATTTTCCACCTCTAAAGTGGCACAAGACCAATAATAAAGTTAGGTGTTTTTTTACATCCAATTTTCCACCAAGAAGATTAGAAATTACCCCCATAGAGGAATAACTCACATAATATAGAAATGAGTTACAAAACCACATACAACTCTAAGGGTAGCTATATAGGGGAAACATTAACAATGGGTATTGTCTTCAAACAAATATGGATACCCATTATACCAAACATCATGAAAGAGATTATCCTCTTTCCATAGTTTCATCTGATCATCAAGATATCTCTAGATGGAGGAAACAGGTCTACATAAATGTGGAATTTAATTTTATTCATGAAATTATTTCATTAAAGTGATTTCCTCTTCCCTAAAAAAGAAATAATTTAGTCTTTTCATGGATTAAGAGTCAATGGATGTTGACAATAGGTATTCCACATTAAGCCTTTCGAACTCACTATAGATGAGAGGTGGCCTATGAAAAAGTACCACAAGAACTTCTAAATTACATTGAATTCATCGCCATTGAATGATAGACAGGGAGGGGTGGTGACCACCCATATAGTTTTAGATGAATATATACCCCGAATAGGTTGATGAAAATGATTCCCCACCCAATTTAAAAAATCCATCTTTATCACCATTTTATGACATAAGAGATCTAGAACAATTTATCACACACATTATGTCTTTAATAAGTCTGATGATGAGCCCTCAAAATTAGTAGGAGGCAATCAATATGAGGTGTTTTGTATAGGCTTTGATAGGTATATCCTTCTTTTGGTACAGTAGGATTCCAAGATGATATATTTCTTGATGGGAACACCTTCACCATCATTTCATTTATCTGTTCGTCACTACACTAAGGAAAACAACATTTATCAACCTCAAAAACTACAATAAACAAAAAAATTAAAGAGTTTCTAAATTAATAGACATATGAAAAGTGTTGACCAACTCACTCAGCATCCCTATGTCATAAGAACAATTAATGGTCCTCTATGCTTAATATCTTATGGATGATCTATAGAGAACATAAATCTCAATGAAGTATCCAAATGGATTCTATGAGTTTTTAGAAATGGAATAATTCCTAAAATATTCCATTTAGTGGACTCACAATAAGTCTCGAATCATTCATTTTGTGTAGGAAATTTGTAATATGAAGGAAGAGAATACAAGAGTTACCCTAGAACCTATTAAAGTAACCATTCAAGTACTAATGAATGACTTGAATTTCCTAATACCTCTACCATAATAGAAACAACAAAGGAATTACCCTTGGCCAGAATAAAATAGAGATCAGGGTTTCCTATATTTTGAGTAATATATTAATAAATAATACACCTTAAAAATGAGAAGATCCCTAGTTGTTTCCTTGTAGCCATATAAAAAAACCTACTTAATATACCATAGCCCGGTAAACCCAACCTAGTAAAACTCAATGATCATCCTAAATACTACACTTTCAATAGGAGGATTGGTCACACCACTTGATATTGATTCATCTTAAAATAAATCCACCAAATCATGTTTGATTATAGATAGGATACGTTAGAAAATTCCAAATATAATGTTACATTTGTAGTAATCACCCAACATGAAACAAATAGTGATTAGAAGAAAGTATCAACCAAGTGTTGACATAATTTTGATAACATTATTTATATAAAGATAGTATATTGAGATCATTCCACCCAGTGAGAACATATTTTAACCCTTTAAAATCCTTTCACCAAGGTATGTGACAACAAATATACTTCTTAGTGGTGTATATAATCATCAAATTATAGAAGAGGCTAAAGAGGAAGAATCATATTCAACTCCCATGCATGCTAGGAATCAGTCAAACTTGTTTAATTCCATGTAGGGAGAACATGTGTTATTACATATAATGGAATCCTCATCAGATGAAAAGATAGTATTTGTTTTTGTTAATGTATTTCACTAAATAGACCCCTCATCTGATGATTAATATGACACTCGATATGAGTCACCCATACCTGAATAAAGATATGGTAGATGAAGGCGCAATAGGAAACGATACATGGGATAGCACATGCCTGGTTAGACCCAATATTCTGTTTATATCACCATAGAGGATGTATATGTAGATGATACCACTAGTAGATAACACTAAAAACCCAAAAAAAGAGCATAGATATATCCCAAATTCTTCCAATGGTCTCCCATTCCTAGTCATCTTACAAGACCAACTAGAGGGAGTATGATTGTATGAAAAACCCACACAAATGAAGAGGCTAGCTCAACCTACACCAAATTAAAAAATGACCCCTTTACTTCTACTAAATTACTTGGGGAATCCACATCAAATACCTTTTCTCCAAAAACACATATTAAATAGAAGCCCCCACTTGGGAAGAAGAAAGATTTCACATAAAAGTATGAAATTCTAAAATAGTTTGTAATTTTTTCCACAAAATATATCATTCCATGAAGCTCCCCGTATTTCCAAATAACGTATAGAGGAACTTATTTAGGCCCTACATATCCCACAAGATTTTTAGATAGATTTTTTCACAACTGAGGTTTATTGAGTAAAGACTATGCCATTAGAATTCCATGATTCCAACCCATTCATGGAGCAAGACAATGAAGATGTTATCCAAGGACATATTATATCCCTATATGATTTAGGTGAATTCAAAAAAAATACATCTGAATAGTTATGATTGAAAATGTTTCTGGGACTATTCATATCCTAATTAAAAACCTTTTATATTTTGGATATAGTATAGAGGATTCATATCCTACAAATATAACCATCAAAGTGTATGATAAGAATGAGAAAAGACATGTTAGGATGATCAAGCTCAAAACATAGTTTGGTGATCTCAGATATAATAATTTGTACATGGTTATCTAGTAAGACACTGAATATAATGTTTTTCTTAAAAGACCATTATTCTTTAGTCACATGGTGTTACCTTCAACATTTCATCAGTTCTTGAAATACTGGATCAATGGGAATATTAGTATTGTACATGGTGAAAACACCCCCTTATAATCTTGTAAATCCATATATGATGAGGACAAATTCTATAAAGGGAGGGGAAAAAATTGATGTCGGATGACGATATATAGGTTTAAGCTCCTAATGGCTTGGGGATCACCCTTGGGAATCCTTATATTATGCTCGATAGTGATTATTTTCTACCCATAAAACTGAATATGTAAGTATATTTAATCCATATGTCTAGGATTATCCTATCACTAGTGATAGTGTAAAGAAAAATAATTAGGCCTAGAATTTCTCTATGTCATATCTTGTGGTTTGATATGATAATGTATTTTCCCCTGGCCTATCTCTCTTAAAAAGTGATAAAGAAGCCCATGGATTACCTATCACACATGAAAAATCCTCCATGGACTCTAATGTGTATGAAGATGAGGGAAAACTTAGAAATGACCCTCCTGAATTTAAAGAAGAAATATTTACCACTGTCAATAATCTCAGGAAGGTAAATATGGGAATGTAAGAATAATTATATCCCACATTGATTAGTGTCACTATGAATCATGAGGAGAAATATATATATATATATATATATATATATATATATATATATATATATATATAAAGAAACATTGATACATGTTCTCTCAAACTAATACATAAATTACATGGATTTTACCTGACATGGATACAAACCATTTATAATTACTCAATGAGATATGAGGTTCAAGTAGGAATCCATAACGATACACCACAATCGTTCTAGTAACTTATAATTGCATGTTAAAAAATTTATCAAAGACATATTTATATAGGTGGTCTATTAACCAAGAAGGCTCATCGGCATTTTCATAGTAAAGAAAAATAATGGGGTGATTAGTGTCTAAATTATTTTAGAGACAACAATAAATACTTATTGAAAGATGAATTCTCATTGATGATCATCTAACTATTGATCAATAAATGTTTTGGCTTCTCGGACATTTCCTTCTTGGATGGGTATTTAGGTTTCAATCAAATAAAAAATTCCCCTGTAGAAGAAGATGAAACCACCTTTAGAGAACCCTAGAGGATATTTTTCTATCGGTAAATTACATTGGGATCAATGAAAGATAGTGCTACCTAGAAACACACCATACATTATATAAGTAATCCATTCATTGGGAAAACATAATAGAATTATGCTGAAAACCTAGTTTTCAAATTTCAATAGAAATGTGATCACTTCAGAAAACATCAAATAATCTTCGACATGTTGCAACCAAAAAATTTCAATATGAATCTTCTAAAGTTTTCATTCAAGGTAATGTCTAGGAGTATCCATGGATTTGTGGCATGCCTCTATGTTATTGCGGTCAACCCAAAAATTACTTGTGTAATCCTATAAATTTTACCACCTATGAATATCAAATAATGGATGGGGATACATGGGAATCTATCTTGAATTCAGAGTATCATAGGAAACCTAAGAGGAAAAATCTATTAACTTCACCAAGTTAATGAATAATGGATTCACCTATCAAAGGGATTAGGACTTCCAAGAATCCATTTAGAGTCTCATGTTGTACTTGTTCTACCCACCGAGTGTGAAGAAACTAGTGGAATTTAATACAATTCTATTTTTTATTCTAACTATTGAATGATAACATGGAGTTCTCATCACATAGAAAAATAATGTGGGGAATGAGAACATTTAATACTACCTCAGTTGAATGACTCTAGGTAATGATGCATGATATTCTAATATCTAAAAGTACTACCTAATGCTCATCTTAGAAGTGTAAAATCTAAGGAATTTCTTACAAAACCATTTTTTCCACTTGGTCTCTCAAATTGGAACTCTCATGTAAACACTTGTCCATAATTTACTGACTCGGTGAGGCTATATTGTACCAATATTACATTCCATTTTGGTCATAAAAGGCAGTGAAAGGGAAAGTCATAGCTGATTTCCTTCCAGCACATACCACCCCAAAAAGTTCACCATTGGATTTTAATAATCTAGATAAAGATGTTTTATATGCCCATGATTCTACATGAACATGGGGATTAATATTTATTATTCCTCCTTATTTCTTGTTTTAAAGATATTGGAAAAAAAATCACAGTCAATTTGGACTAGGTATTATATTTGTTTGTCTAAGAAAAAGAAAATTTTCCCACTATTTCTCATAATATGAATGATTCACTAATAAAGAGGCATAATAAAGTTCCCTCATCACTAGATTGGAACTTTTCCTACATCAATATATATCCTACTTTATCATAAAATGGTATTCAAAAATAGTGACAAAACATATCATCATTTAATATTCAATCAAAAAGGAAGAATCGTCCCTTCTCATCAGCCACATCAGAGGAATGATGGAAAATTTCCGTTTTGAACCAATGTTACATAATGTACATTGGTCAAGAAATGATAATACTAAATCATTAGCTAATGCAGCTATAGTAGTAGATAATCCTAATTTAGAACAAGGTGGAATTTCACTTCACACATCTAAGAATAGTCTCATCAATCACCATCAGTGACATGGAAGTATCAAAACATATCAACACTTCCATAGAGTGTGATAAACCAATATATACTCTTGGATGGATAGAGGTAATAATTGACTATATCTAAAATGGGAATCTCTTGATGGACCTAGAGATAATAGAATACAATCGGTGTTGATATTAATAGACAATGAAAAATGGGATGAGGCATATCCACTATCCACACAATAGTAGTTTAACTATATCCTTACTACTACCAACTTATTTTTCAAATGGTATAATGAAATAACCCTCAAGGAATTCAGGAAATAAATTATCATTAACTTAAAAAAATTTCAAAAATATCACAAGATACAGAGTCTCTTACAAGATATTAATAGAAAATGAAACAATCTTATTTAAAAACAATTATTAAATTGTACTAAGAGTTCTACGTCATGTCTAACCAATCATACCTCTATATTTTAGTGGAAAATAAGATTATTTGAGACTTTAATTATACACATTAAAATATAATAACAATGATAGTGAATAAGGACAATAATTTTTGGCTAGACATGCCCCTTAACAATTTATGGACCTACCTCACCATCATGTTCACTGATACACAAGAAAATACATATTCATCAGTGTATAGAACTAAGGTAGTACTTACCATATAAGTCCAATTTACCTCACTATGAATATCTATCTTTTTATATCTATTATAAAAAATGGTAGGATGAGTTGAATTAGATCGATGAAAAAATGGTGTATACACTAAAAAACCTCGATATCCATTAAAACCAGATCACGCAAGCCTTAAAAGGGTTATTCTATATTCATTCCTTTATGGAGAATTGGTGTCAACTCCCAAAACCCCAATGATATTAAGAATACAATCTACAATGAAACAACCCAAATGGGTAGGGCCTTATATCAAACATAAGGGCTATACCAATAGAGCATAATCATTGTTAATTATTGATGGGGAATATTTTATGCCCAAACCAATGTGAAGTTTTCCAATGAATACATTTCATAGTAACCGTGAAAGATGTTTACATCCTAAATAGACAATGATAAATTAAAAAAAATTGGGGTCACATGATGTTAATCTACGTGATTTTTCATTGTCATTTGACTTAAAACAATAATAAATGATTCATACATACCATATGATGTAAAAGTTCATAGAAAATTTTACATCATATGAATCACTCCACATGATAAAGACTTGTGTTATTGAAAAATGATGTTCCCCTCATATCGGTGTTTGATCCAGATCCATAGAGGGAATATCTGTATTCAAGAACTATGTGTGGAATTATTCCTAACACCATATGATATAATGTGATCCCTATATCCCAAATCATGGGTCTAACAAAACTATATTTGTCCCGGTAAAGGGACATCATACTTTGTGACAACATACTGAACACATGACATTTATATATAGTTATACCATTGTAGAAGGAATAAATGCCTTGGGAAACTAGCTCTAAGAGCCTCATTTCAGAAACACAGGATTCCACTCATGATATGGTTTCTAAAATGCTTGGCCTTTATTTAAGAGGGATTCACTCCATTTTTCAGGTTGGAGAACCTTTATCTTTGTCTCATGATGTTAAACTGCACAGTTTTCTAGAACTAAATTAGACTTTATTCTCATTCCAATGGGATATATAGAGATTTAGAGATCATATATCTTGTCCCATCCACTGTGTGATACAAAATTCCACTTCTATTTATTTTAGTCACCTAAATTTCATGAATGGAACCATTGTCATTCTTTCTTTCTCACACGCATCATAGCTAATGCGGGCTTAGGAATTATAGTAAGGGATTCCCTGATGATCATAAAATATCTATCCATGTTAGGGTTATCATTTTCAAAGATGCAAGAACTTAAAATAAACATTATAATTCCTTTCTAAATGATATTAAACTAAATGGTTGATTTATATTTACTAAAATAAAATTACACATTACTATAGAACAACCTTAAGTGGAATATTATCCTAGTTTTGGTGTCCCTTCACACCTCCATTCAAGAACTACGCATTTTTTGTTTCCTACCATCATAAGATAAGATGTGATTACCATATCTCAATACCTGGGTCCCACTACGATAATCAAGGGGTGTAGTTACCACCCCTACATGTATGGTTCAACCCTACAAGGAAGGTTTCCCAATCAAGAAATATATGTGGCTTGATTCCTATCATCACTAGATACATACTGATTCTTTACTCTACAATCCTGGGCCTATCTACAATAATTGACAAGAAAAATTCTCCCCTCTTCATATGAATCAGACCAATATGGATTTTTTACCATCCAGGAACTACATGTGTATTGATTCATATAATCAGAGGATACATCGTGATGCCTAGATATCCTCTCATGGGTACATCCACAATAATAAAAAAATCCCCCCTCCCTATGAATGGGTCAGACCTAAGATGTGATATTTCATGCAAGATCAACATGTTTTCTGATTCCAAACATTGATGGATATATAGTAACTCCTAGATATTTAATCCTGGGTCATTCTAGAACAATAACCAATAATTATTCCCCTATATATATGTGTTAAGCGTTTATGGAGAGTCTTCCAATTAAGAACTACATGTGGCTTGATTCTATACATTATAAGATACTTAGTGAAGCATGGATCTCCAATATTGTTTCCAAACATAATTAAGAAATAACCCAAAAAGTGTGTATTGGTCAAAACTTCAAAGGTATATTTCAGGAAATAACTATGTTTGGCCTGATTCATTCCATCACAGGATATAAAGTGACACTAGGATCTTCAATACGAGTTGCATCTACAATAATCAATAGAAAAAATTCCCACCTATGTGTATGGGTCAGACTTGCATGAATAATTTCCAATTAAATAACTATGTGTGGCTTTATTCTTTCTATTATAGGACATGTAGGGATGCATAGATCGCTAATCTTAGGTCCATTAACAAAAAAATGTCCTCCTTTTGGTATATGATTCAGACCAGGTTAGGGATATTTCATTAAAGAACTATGTGTGGCTTTATTCCAGACATCATGGGATATGTAGTGATGATTAGATCACCATTCATGGTTCTAGTCATAATATTGATGAAAACAATTCACCCATAAATTCAACTGGGTGGGTCCTATGTAGAGAGCCATATGAGACTCACTCTCACGTAGGTAAATCGACCATCAATTTATCCCTTGTTTCTCACAATGATCATGGATCATGTGATCATATGGAACTTTTAAAACCACTATGTCTGATGGAAACTAGACATATCATATATTAGAAACCACATCCTAGTCACATGATGATAAATGAAAAGAAAGAAAGTATTATCATTGAACATATTATCCCCTTTGATGGTTGTCTATCCAAGAATAAAATTTTTTATCACATCACCTTGAAATGTGTAAAATACACACTAGTGTAGCCAATTGGGTGCATGAACCCCTGTTGACTATTATTTTTTCCACAAACAATTTTTATATCATTGATATATGAGTTGACACCACCAGTTCCTTGAGTTAATAACCTTCCCATGGAAACCCTTGGACCGTGATATTCCTTGATCTTGGTTTTTCCCTATAAAAATTAGTAAAATGGATTGGTTAATCCAAATGTATCCTTTAGTCATAGTAGGCCCCACAATATATCCAATATTTACTATCTTGAACTAATATAACATTATAGGATTCATCCATTGTCATTGGTTAACTAGTACCCATAGGGTCCCACATTAATTTAACATAGATATTCTTTGGTTATTCTTTTCATCATTTATAACACAACTATTTAGGTGGATTTTTATGATCTCAATGTAACACATCTATGCATCGTACCCATTTTGAATTCTGAAATATGGTATCTTTTCATAATAACCCTCCTTTTGTGTGTATGAATATTCTATAAAGACCCAATTTCTCTATGGCAGTCACCCTTATCCTCCACATATGGGAAATATATATATAAAAGGGTCTCCTCAGATGAGATGATAAAGAAATTATTCGTGCACTTACAATATAAATAGTGAAAACAATGAAACCCTGTTCATAAAAGAGGCATAAAAATCAGTTTAAATAGGTTTGAGTCAGAAAATATTATTCTTCCTACACACAAATCAGATCTATATATGGATTTCCAGTGAAATTGATAAATATGTGAAATAAGGGTTCAACATATGACTACCCATCAATAATCATATTCGTAGATAAATAGTGTATCCTGCACCTAAATTCCCCTAACTAGTGAAATATATGAAAAAGAATATCTTATACAATTTCACATTTGTTCCCATGTCCTTAATGTATGATGTTAAACTACAAGGAAAACATCCTTGTCGCATTAATTTAAACTAAATGATAGATACATCCCCACTAAATGACCTTAAAATATTCAGTTCATCATCCATCATCAGTTGTTATTAATGGACCACAAGACCCCGATCCTGGTTAAAAAGAATATGGGGTGCCACCATAATATTTTAAGCCCTAAAAACCGTAAATCACACTTCATTTCTTGAGAGACTCAAGTTACCAAAAACCTTTCACATAACATGGGAAGGAAATGATATCTTTCTATTTTACCAATCTAGCGATTCATATAGTCATTGAACAACAGAACATAGACATATTATCCATGGAGGAATAATTTCTGATCCTCTAGAGACTTACGTCACCATGACATAACCCAGTACCTCAGGGAATTCTACATCATCCTCAATATTATTTTTCAATAACCTTACATATTATTTGATATCCTCAGGCCATGAATTTAAAAAAAATTTATCTTCTTTCCCAAAAGGATGTTGGAGTACTTGTGGAACTAATTTTCCAAATTAGTTCATTGTGTAAAATTACCTTCACAACAAGTTAATGATCATCATTTCCATAAACTACATGCACTTTAATCAAAACTCGTGAAATTAAACATTAGCATTTTATGTTCCAAATCACAACACACACAAAAATATTCTAGTGGGAGATACATAAAACATATCTAGATGAAATTCCACAAACAAAAACCTTATAAAAATTCATGTCTCTACCCACTAACTTTTTCACTTCTGGATTTTAAAAAAATGTTAGAGGATAAATGATTGAGGAATAAAATTCATGGTTCCAACTATGGATACCTATTAAAATATGATCCATGGTCACTGTACCCTCTGGCCTTAGAAAAGTTTATTGTAATTATTTTTACTTGTCCTCACAGTGAAATCATGATCACTAGGTGGTGATGAAAATTTTTAGGTGCTCAAATAATTTTCGAATCTTAAATTTTCCATAAACCACCTTAATGACATTGATGTCTGAAACAACTATTTCCCTAAGTTGATATCATTATATTTGGACCCCATGGACCATAGTATTCCTTCCTCTTGCCTCTTCCCCATAGAAAACTGGTAATATGGATTGGATCATTCAAATGGACACTTGGTTCAATGGAAGACTCCCCTTAAATCTAAGAGCAATTGTTTTGACCATGTGAAATATTATAATCTCCTGCCATTACCAATGTTGGACTTATACCCACCTATGACTACTCCTAGTTAAATGAGATAATCCTAGACTATTATTCATAATCCTCTTAACAAGACTATTCAATAGTGTTCAAAATCCTTGACATTAAATCATAGTGTATTATACCCTTATCAAAGAATGAATGCAATACTCAATTCCTGAAAAATTTTATGGAAAAACTAAATGTATTGTAACCACATGTAATATTTAGTAATTATGCCAACCAAAATACAAACAACCCTACAATTACAGAACTATACCTCTATATCTCTTTTCTCTATGCGCCACTTCATCATCCTGAAATTTTAGTCCTGAAAAATATTTCATGGACCATAGGAATGAGTTGGGATCCCCTTTACTTGACCACTAATGTTATACTTATAGTCTCATGTATAAGGTAATATTACATAACAAATATAGGTATCCCCTCCATTAATGTAATGATCTTAGATCGTCATGAGCCTTGACGGAACCATGGTGAAAACCATCACATTTTTGTTTTTTGTTTCATCCCCAGTATATCTTCCTCATTCCCTATTCATGGGTTCAAACTACTTGATACATGGTTTACACAATTCATATTCCAATTATCCCTGAGGATTCATATTCCATAATATTTTTCAATCCACCAATACGATATTCAAAAACCATTCACGGCCCTTGGAATGGAGTTGGGATAACACTACATGATCATTTATATAATCCATATGGTTTAATTTATATGAAACTATGACCTACCAACAAGAGGTATATCCCATTTATAGGAAAGTAACTCCTATCTTCAGGAGGCCTCACACCACTGTGGAAGAACCCAAGACGAGAGGGTGTTTTGGGTCATCCTTGGTATGTATGACCCATTATATATACATCAATCAAGTCCTCGTAGTGATAATTTAAAATATATAGTATTTATCATCCATAATACATTATGTTAAAACTAAATGGAAGAAATAACTAGAGCATGACATTAAACATCACCAAAAATGTTACTTTAGAAAAGATATATTACAAGTGATAGATGGTTTGAGATAGAAGACTCTGAATTATAATACATCAATAGTATACTTTATAGTTACTTTAAAAAAAATTAAAATATATGCAATACTCACAAATATGAATACATGAAAAGATAACCCTAGGAAAAGTATAAGCTATACTCATTGGACATTCACTTTATGAAATCCAAGAAATACTGAGAACCCATAAAATCAAAAAGAAAGAATAAATTTCAGGTCTAAACCTATAAGAGGGTGGACTGAGAAAAAACATTGTTCATTCCCTATAAGATTTCCTCATATGTATATTATAAAAAATATAGGTTCATATACAATAATAAAGATGGTAATCATGTAGGGATAATTACATGTTCCACTAAAAATCAAAATAAGATAACTTATTCTAGTAAATTAGGAATTAATTAAATCATTACCTCTCTAGGACAATTTTGTTCTACCCAAAATATCCTTCTATAAAATGTGATCTCAAAAAAATGAACATGTATATTAATGAGTAATCTCATGTCGGTGAGAATTCATTATAATTTTTTAAGACAAATATTTTGTGATTTAAGAATTCAAATATAGTAGTTTAGGATAACCTCCTATTATATAAAGTTTGGGTATTTTTACGATTCATGTGACATTTGGTCAATAAAATTTTACACATTCCATGAATGAATGAATCATAGACAATGATATAAAGAGTGATGAAGATTTGAACATTGATAAGGTTCCCAAAAAAATGAATCTATGTAATCCAGAGTATCTCTGGAACATTTTAAAAAAATTGATTGTATATTCCCATGACAAGATAATAGTAAAATATGGTTAGCAACATTTTTCAAATAAACTAAATTTTATTAATAGATATCAATGGAATGAGGAAGTGTCATTCACTCCCCCTCCTCCACCACCACATTAGGATGATGAGTCTCAATAAAAGAAGATAAATATTCATATAATTTATATCTACATGCAAAAAAAAGATTTTGTTAGAAAATGTTTTCTGGTTTCAACTACACACACCTCATATTTTTCTATTTATATAGTCAATTGTAACATTTGAGATCATAGTTATGAAGTTGTATGAAAACATAGAACAAGCGCTTATGATGGATCCTTTTTGGTCTAGTCCAGAGAACATTCATCATCAAAATTAGGCAGTTCCTTCTCATTGTTAAATAACTTTTTCAAGGATACGATTATTTTCAATATGATATTATATTATTTATGGTGGTTAAATAAACCTTCCCTAAAATTATGAAAGCGCTAGTGAAGTAATTCAATATGCCCATGAAATGTCACCAAGGGAGTCATAATGATCATGGTATAAATCTAACTCCATATTTTCCCACTTCATACATAGTCCTCTATAAATTTTGGTGAAGGAATATTGGGATGAATAAGGATCAGTTGTGCTGATAAATAAGCAAGAGATGATATTTCATATGCCCTTAACTCAAATGATGCATCATTTGTAGCTGATATTCAATGACCAAATTTATCAAAATCATCTATCCCACTAATGGGATTCTCTTCATCCTAATGAGAATTCTACTTTGGATTCTCTCCCAAGTTATGATTTGACACCATTGCTATTATAGATTAGGTGATTTGTGAAGCATAGGTTTTGTCCAACTGAAATACCAATCAATTCATTATACCTTATAGATAGGCTTCACCAAAGAACATGTATAATAATAAGATTGGAATATGGGGGCACTAATAGGAAGAGGAATGGTCTTCGGGTTTGTATCTTCACATGATAACAGAAGAAAAAGTTAATGGATAGGATCGAGATGGCTCTCTCCCCACATGCCCGCTAAAGGGAGAGTAGACATATTTTTAATGTATCCATATTGGATTTTCAAATGAGATTCATTTATGGTTCACTAATATGTGAATCCTCTATATGGGTCAAATGAATGGCATCATGAAGAAAGATTGTATATATCCTATCATTATGTGACCCACTTTCATTACCAAATGTTATCTCATTTTTTTCAGGATATGGCATGAAATTGAAATAATAATGTCATCCCAATATTCCAATAACCTCATTATGACCATGTGGCGTCACCTCAACTCTAGAGATATTAAATAACCTTTTATTTAATTAATAATCAATTATCATAGTAGTATTTTGATATTTTTATTTCTGTAAATTCTCTATTATATATTTGAATAAGAACTATAAGGGGATTCCAATCCAATAGTAATTTTACCTAGTTTGATATGTCAAGGAGTTCATAGAGGAGAGAAAGAGTTGGGTTATCTATGTTAATAAGGAAATCCTATGCCAGTCTGGCTACAATTACTAATGTGGACACTCAAATTCATGTACGTGCATCCATGGTTAGGAAAATAAATCTATTAAAAACATTTCCACTAGCTGAATACTTAGGGACATATCTAGTATCACCTAATAGATTCACGGGGCATAATCCCCAGCCTCAATGATTTACCAAAAAGATCCCTCACTAGTATGAACCTATTTGGAAGGGCACTAATGATGGTATATAATGGAATTCCATGTCATTCTACGATATAAGAATATTTTAATCCATTTCTCAAAGGAAATATGTGAGTGATGGTTTAACATCCTCAATAACTACCCATTCACAGTGGAAAGCATGAACACTTCCATGAATGATGTTTTTTGGGATTTTTTCCCAAATGACTATAGAAAAAAGAAAATCATCATATATCTCCTAAATAAGAGATATCCCCCACAAACAATAAATGTTCCAAAGTATTATCCCTACATCCCCATGGGATATAATATATGAATCAATTATAGGGCTCCAGTTATAGACTATATCATTGAGGAGATTTAACTTATGATGTATGATGAATTGAGAAATACATGCTTCCTTTTTAATGATGAATAGTCTTTAGCTGGATAGAGAACGATCAACACATCTACATGAACCCTAAGATTATGCAATGCCTACATGATAGGAATGTAGTAAAGTAAATTGTTCACGGTTCAAGATATTAATTGAGAGATAGTTTATGATTCATTAAAAAAATAACATAGATAAAGAATTCATGCGGTGAGATCTCACATGACATTCTAGTGAAGTTATCCTGTAATCAGTTCTTGAAAACCAATTATTGAAGAAAAGTCTTTAGAACTAGATATATTTATGAGGTCTTGTAAAGGATTCACATGATAATATTTATCATGACAATTCAAGAGTTTGATGTCACTACTGGAATATTCCAGACCATTTCTCCCTTATTTATAATATATCTCGTATAATACCAATGGTCACCTTGGAGACCAAATGTAATCCAAGGAAACAATCAATGGATGCTCCAAGGAAATAGATAAACAATTAAATTCCACATAGTTGAGTCAGTGTCCTTATGGAAATATATCTTTAGTGGGATAATGGTTTTAGAACTACTAAAGGTGAAATGTAAATACCTGAGTCATGGGTTTTATTTACACCAAAATATAAATGATAGATCAACATGAAGATCATATCACTAAATCATTCATATCACATAACATCCAAAAGAACATATGATCACATGATATTTATATTGTTTTGAGAATGTATCATGTTATGTTCATAATCTTCTTATGACCATGAAAATCCCATATAACAAACTATATAGACCTTGTGAATGTTTCCAGACATGAGAGGATGATCATGCATAAGCTTTCAAATAGGTTCTTATGACGATGAGACTTCTTAATCTCTAGAAACATGACATATATCCAAACCCCCATATAAAATAAAGGAATATAAAATGTGGAGTTCTCATTCTATGGAGTGTATTGTTGATATTAACATGAAATGATTTTGTAGTTAACAAGACCCTGTGAACCCCCTAGTGACATGTTGACCATGTCATGTGAGGTAATGTTGGTATGTAACCTTCATCATGTGAAGGACCAATGAAATGTTTTTTCAATCATTTTACGGCCATTCGACTCCAAAAATTTGTGGAACAAATATCATTGATATTTCCTGAAAACCATCACGAGATTCAGCATTGAGAACACAACCTTTCATAGAAATGATGAGGGATTGTCCATGAAATTAAATTCACACTATCATAAGATATATCATCGATCACATGAAACATCAACAAAAAGTGGAGTGATTTTCCGTGATGATACTCGTAAGATATTGTGAGATCTTATACTGATCAAGAGGCACCCTGATGGATAACCGATGGAAAAATTCCGAGATCCTTTTAAAATTAGGATTAAAAATGATAATGGTGGGGCCTATCACAAATTAAACATATATTTATTTTCATGATAATCTGTATATGTGCGTAATTGTATCACTATTAATAATGCAAAGTCCATTTTTAATGTCCATCTTCATCTCATGAGATGCCATAGAAAATTTATTTCAGTCTCACGAAGGAACTCATATAAGTCTTCTTAAATCATTAGAGAGACTTTCTATAAGATTATTGAGCTCATGAGGACCAAAAAACATATCAACTCAATATTTCAAAACCCATTTTATATCTCAACATGGTTATGTAAAATACCTCTGATGTTTCATAGTAATAATATATATCGTTATGATGCAGTCATCTTGCGGTCACAGATTATCATGGAACTCCGAGGATAACCTGTGATAGGATCATTCCAAGCATGAGATGTGGTAATCCCTCTAGTGACCCGAGATCATATATGTGATATATGTTCCATGAATGGAGGCATATAACGAGGATATAGATTCCTATATATCAAACCATCTCGAAACAAAAAAGGGTGGACACATCGACGATAATGACTACACCCATAAGAGCATAGAAGAGTGCACTTTTCAGACTACAAAGTAATGAAATCATGAGAGATTTAGACATGGTAAAATCTAGGGAAAATACTGAGGAATCGCATATCATGAATATGTTCTTCATTTTATCACTCTATAAATCACATTGGTGACTTCTGGTGGGCCAGATAGATTGTGCGAATGATTTTCCTCAGGTCGAATGGGTTATGTAAAACCTAAATAAGCTAATGCTTGAAAAACATTGATGCCCATATTAAATAATTATTGAAAATGATAGATTAATTATGTGAATATAGATATGATAATATTATTACGATTATCATGACATATCTAGATTATGAGAAAACACTATTTCATGTCAACTAGGTCTTGGGAAGTCTATAGGACAAGCCAACCAAGAATTGTGAAGCCCTCATTAAATGTCACCCAAGTCATCTGAAGTCCACTAGACTTGTCTCTTAAATCATGCAGTAACACTATGAAATGTCAACCAAGTCATTGTGATGTCCTCAAGACATTTTAACTATTTCTTGATAAGTCCTCTATAGACTTCACCCATGTCATACAATATCACTAGTATATAAAACCAATGCCTATAGGATTCATCTTGAGATGTAAACTGAGCTATGGGGAATCCTCCATGCATTCCACCTAGATTATGTGATTCTCTAAATATGAGTCAACTATATCATGAGTTTTTCTTTGTAATATTCTTCTAGAAAACCAATATATGTCTAGACATCCTTAGACATGTTAGACAGGAACTCTGAACACATCAGAAAGGCAATTAGGTCATGTTAGGCATACACCCTAGGACAAGTTATCCTTTCCCACCAGACATATTTGGTCATACACCAAGTGAACTATGAGAACTCTAATTCATATTAAAATAGTATATGTAGGATTCCTTACTATGCTATTAGTTCCAACCGTAATCTACCATGGTGTAAGTCCTTCCATGTCTTAGACACTCTGGCCCATGTGACCAAAAATCTCATATTAGTTTATTTTTCCTCCTCATCCACCAATAGATTGATAATCCATATAAACTATGAGAACTAAAAATCCTATATATATATATATAATATAGGATTCCATCCTAATTCCTGAGTTCCAAAGGGCAGCCACCTCAGTGTATGTCTCTCCAAGTCTCAAACATTTTGACCCATGGGACCCAACCACTCATATGGGTTCATTTTTCTTCCACATAATCCCATAGATTGAGTAACAACTAAACTAATATAACTCTTATTAATGTCTATATGGGATGTTTAGGAAACCTTGTTATGGTTCGTGCTACATGTTAAAACCCTCATAAAGGTTGTCTCATTTTTTTAGTCTTGAATCCATATGCAATGAGATTGATCAGTTTCTCTCCATTGTTCCTCACACCAAATGGATCATATGGGATTAAGGATTTGAAATGAAGATATTATTCATGTAATGAATTTTCTAATAGCTAGGGAAACCTTAGTGTGTAATCCCATTTCAGGGAAATGATACGATTTCACCCATAAAAGGGAGTCCACCATGGTGGAAGTCCCATTGTAAAAAATGAACTATGATGATTGTGATACCAATTATAAATTGGATAAAGGGGAAGCCTTCTTAAGGATCATGTTCCATACCCATTTCATAAGTTCCTTAATGAATATCCTTCATGCAAGGAATGAAACATTCTGTTTTTAATATAATAAATTGGTTTTTATTTTAGTTATAAACATTATAAGTTTGATTCCTAATAATTTTTCAATACCATCCCTAAAATATCAATATCCTCTCTAGATGGAGTTAATATCTAGAGTTACAAGATACAAGGCTTAAAAATATAAGTGGATACCAATTATTAATAAATAATAGGAAATAGATTAAGAACATATCATAATTCAAATTTTCTAATCAATAGAACACCCTTTACATATATAATGATTGAAAACTTGATCATTTTCTTAGTGTAAATACATCCGTATTAGGATTAAGAAAACATTCTGGAACATATTTTAAATCTTGAAAAGTGTCACAGACACATTGATAATTCCCCCCAAATGGTGTGATGTGGCTATCATCACATCCTATCGACCAATGTGGGTTTGTAACCACCATTGGGTTTGAAACTCCAATTGACCTCTTACCTTTGGAAATCATATCTACACTTAGTTATGGATTTTGGAGTCATTGGGAGTTTCCGTTAAGGAAGAAAATGGTAAATTTACTGTAAAGAATTATGAAATATATTAAAACCCCAACAATAAATCATTGTTTCCAAAAACTTTTTATAGAAAAATACTCTTATATCATTGTTAATTGTTTAGTATAACATTGGTTGTATTTTTTTTCATGCATCACATAGTGGTTTTGATGATTTTTAAATTTTGGTTTGGTGGTTTTATTTATAAATGGAATATTTCTCCCAACATTATTTGAAATCCTTGGAATTTTTTCTAAGAATTTGGTATATTAGGGATGAAAAATATTTCTAGTTATAATCACAACCATAATTGATTCTAATTAATATGGGTGGTATGTTACAATTGGTATCTATCTTGGTTGGTTTGTCTATATATTTGGGGAAAATGATAACATTATTTTTCAAACCATATATGTTTTAGGAAAAAATAGTATTAGTTTTTTTGGCCATTGATTTCAAAATGGTATTAATATATTATTGGGGAGGCATCAAGAATATTGGATCATCATAACAATATATTTATATCTTAAAAAGACATAGATAACCCTTTTACATTGAACATCATGTTCACATGTTGTTTGTGTACATAATTGTTTTAATACAATTCTAGGTAGTGTCATATAATCATTGTGGGTTTAACTGATTTGAGTTTCATTCCATTTATTGATTAAAAAATTCAATCTAGTATTTAACATTTAATTCTATGTTTAATAGTTTATAAAATAGAGAAACATGTTAATTTTTGAAAATAATTTAAATGGTTTGATTTTGATAATCATGGTTGTAGTATTTATAAAAATTATTAAAATATTGGAAATGGTTAGATTTTTGAAATGGATGATTATTATATGTGTTGATTTAGTACATTATAATTTATAACCATTCATTAAAAAAACTATTGAGGCTAAATATAGATTTTTCTAATTATAGTTAATTTAATCAGTAGGTGTCTTAGAAATCCAGTAGCGGGGACTTATAAAAATGTGGTTTCACCTAATCAATAGGTAAACCAAAAGTTGATATGAAGAATTTTATAAGATTTTAATCCTTCTATAGGGGTACTCATAATTATGAGCCTCAACAGGTTGAAAATTTAGTACAGTTCTAAATTCAAAAACCCACCAAATTTTTAGGGGTATTAGATTATAGAAAAATTAGAAGACCGGTTCGAAAGGATGAATTGAATCTTTAATATACTTGGAACACTAGTAGTATTGAAAAATAATTTGGAAACATATATTCTAGATATATAGAACTCTATATGGTGTAATTTTTCATTTTAGAGTAAATCTGACCAATGATCATTATGGGAGGATTTTTAATAATTGTTTAATAAAAAAATATATCCTAACACATTCAAATTTTCTAGAACAATATATTTCACTTCTATAAAACATTCATTTAATAGTGCTATAACATTACTTTATTAACACTAAAAAAGTTATGACTATCACACCCTAGTCAAAAGGCCTAGGCTATTATATATTCGAGAAAATTGTTGCTAAAGTGGTGCTTTATTATTGCTAAAAATTCATTTATATTCATAATTTTATCAATTATTTTATAACCACTAATAAGTGAAACCATTTATAAGTTCATTTATCTTGCACAAATGACATAATTTTCTATTAGTGTGAATAAATGCACTGATAAAGGAGTCATTTATCTACAGTACTAAATGCACTGATAAATGAATCATTTATGAGTGTTTTTAGAAGCACTGATAAAGGACTCCTTTATCCACACATTTAGATGTTTCAATAATGGGAAATACTAAAGAGGGATGTTTTATCAAAGTGTAGAACCAAAAATAGGGCATACTATAGTTTGTTATAATAGTATAGTGCAACATAAGAAACAACACTATAAATTAGAAAAATCACATACAAATACAGAATTTAAATGAAACAAAATTTTCAACACAAATTCAACAAAAACAGTATTATAGCGAAATAAGTTCACCTATGTAAAATTAGAAGTCACAATTTCTCGTGAAAAAGAACAAAAATATATAATATAAAATTATTTCATAAAAAATAATATAAATAAATAAACTAAATAATATGTTTTTATTTTAAACTAAACTTTCTGTCATACAAAGAACATTGTGTATCTGATTGTGTTTCGGATAATTATTTTATGTCACATGCAATATATTTTTAAATATATATTATTATCTCTATGAAAATTAACTAAATTAGTATAAGACAAAAATGGTAAGAAAATTATTTATGTAATAGAAAATCAAAGGATAAGATTTTAATCAAGGTTCTTTATCTCAGTTTTGGTTTCGTGATTCGTGTTTTGAACTAAAATGACACATATATATTGAAAAGAAACACTTTGAGACATACCGGTCAAACCATAATTTGGATTGAGGTGTGGCATATTCTTTTAGGAATCAAATAATGTATGGATTAATTTACTAAATTATAAAAACAATCCAAATGTTTTTCTTCATTTTTAAGTACGCCATTTTGGGTTTTTATGAAAAATTAATTTCATATTGGAAACATGTAAATTCTATCATACATGTCACATCATGTGTAGGTTTGACATTAAATTGATTTCTACACATCATAAATGAATTATGAATCATTGGCTTAAATTATAAAAATAATCCTTGCATGTTTTCATAGTTTTTTGTGAGTGACACTTTTTGTATTTAAAAATCAATTTAAAACTAATAACAGAAACCTTGATCCATACTGAGGACATCATGTATTCGATTAAAGTACGAATGGTTCATACACATCAAAAATGACTCATGGATCATTTTCTTAAAGTAATAAAAATATACGAATTTATTTATCACTTTTGATTATGTCAGTTGTCTTTTTTATTAAAATAAATGACAATTTTGAAGAAAAAATGTGAACTTGGAGTTATACTAGCCACACCGTGAAATAGATTAAGGTGATATTGATTCATCAATTTTTATTACACCAATTATTTTTAACTAAAATTTCATTTAAACTAGAAACTCGCACTTTGAGTCATACATGTCACATCATTTTTGGGTTTAATGTGATCATAATTCCTAACCATAAAAAATTAATTATGAATCATTTTTAAAAATATATTGAAAATCCAAGAAGGTTTTATTATTTTTCAGAAAGTGGTACATTTTTGTATTAAAATATCGATTTTTAACTGATAAAATACACTTTGATTCAAACCATTAACACCATTTTTTTGATTGAGGAACAAATTATTCCTACAAATCAAAAATGAGTTATGGATTAGTGTCATTAATTAAGAAGACAACCTGAATTAATTTTCTAATTTTTGAGTATGTTAGTTTTCATTTATATTAAAATTAATGTAAATTTTGAAAAAATAAGATACAATTAGATTCATACTAGTCACAAAAATAGTTGGATTGGGGTTTGGATGATTCCAATGCATCTAAAATGACATATGAATCAATTTATAATATTACTAAAACAATAGAAATATTTTTCCTTAGTTTTGAACACACAACATGTGCGTCTTACTAAAATATCATTTTAAACTATAAACACACACATTGAGTCATATAGGTCTCATCATGTGTGGATTTGATGTGAGAAAAATTCTTACATGTCACAAATTAATTATGAATCATTTTACTAAATTATCAAAAAAATCAATGTACATTTTCTTGGTATTTAGTGACTGGCACGTTTTTTATTAAAATGTCAATTATAAACTAATAACAGACACTTTGAGTCATACCAGGCACATCGTATATCTGATTGAGGTGAAAATGATTTATAAACATTAAAAATGACATATGGATCATTGTACTAATTTAATAAAAAAATATAATGTGTTTTCTTGTTTTTTATTATGTTAGTTGGTTTTTACAAAAATCTATGTTAATTTTAAAAAAAGATACAATTGGAGTCATACCAGTCACACCGTGCATCATTGATATTCGACTACTTCCTATATAACCCAAATGGATTATATTTCTTTTTATGAAAGTATCAAAACAATATGAATAAGTTTACCCAGTTTTACATAAGCCACATGGTTTATTACTAAAATTTAATTTTAATCATGAAATATTGACTTTAATTAATTCAGTTCACGCCATTTTTCTTCTTGATGTGAGACTAATTACCAAATTTCATAAATTAATTAGGAATTATTTTCATAAATTATCAAAAAAATACAAGAATTTTTTCATATTTATTAGTGATTTTTAATTTAAATGTCAATTTTAAACTGATAACAGTTACATTCAATCACACCTAGAACATTGTGGATCATATTGAGATGTGGCTAATTAGTACACATCAAAAATTAAATATATATCATTTTACTAACGTACCAAAAAATGCTAATAAATTTTATTTGTTTTGAGTATGTTTGATTTATTTTTTACTGAAATTAATGTCAACATAAAAACAATATTATTGTGTTTTTTTACAATCCCTATTGGGGAGCCATCAAAACTAACATTCAACCCATCCCGTGCCATGGCCTAAATGAAATTCTTGATCCCTGTAGGCTAGAAACTAGTTCCTTGGGTTTAAATTGAACTTTTGGAATGAGTAAAATGGTTAATATAACAATTTAAACTATATGAGAATAAAACATCACATAACTAATCATTATAACAAAACATGATACAATAATTTTTATATTAAAGGTTTATCAAATTTAACCAATACCAAAAAAACATAATGAAAAGGGTAAAACTAAAAAATCCCAAAACCCTTCATGAAATAATAGGGAAAACACTCTAAAGCCACCACCACCATCATCTAAAATAATTTGAAAACTAGAAACCAAATCCACCATCACCACCAATAGACTACTTACCTTTACCTTGGTCATACATAAAAAATTCAATATACACAAAAAAGTGTATGTAGGGTGGGATCGAAATCCCATTAGGATTCCAACCAACAAAAAAGTTTCCATTCTATAATATTAGATGATAAACAACATGCACATATTCAAAACAACATTTTCTAACAGTTTCAAGGAAAAGTTTAAGGAAATAATTTTCATGAAAACACTTTTAATGAAAATCATTCCCAAAAGAAAAGAACTTTGAAGTCATAATGTAAATAATGTATACCATTTACCAATGATGATCACCCCATCACAAAAACATCATGTCCCAAGATATAACCCCGATAAAACCCTATAGGTATCTAGAATAAGTGGGAACCTATGAACCATATACCTTGGTGATGAAAATATGAAAACTAATACCAAAAATTTTCTCATGCATGATCCATAAAAGGGGAAAATGACCCAAGGTCTAGTGGTCTCCAAATCAAAACCCAATACCAACATTATTATCAGTCATGGGCCACTATAAATAAATAACTTCCCATGTTCTAGTGGTCCATGGTCGTATCACATGTTTAGTTAGTTTTGTATCGTCTATCCTTCTAGAAGAAACTGGTCCATGGACTAGTAGAATAAAATATTGTACTAGTTTTAGTTATCCCACCTGGATACCTAGGATTCCATTTTCCCTCATATTTAATATCACATATCTCATAAATCCCCAATTTCACATACACATAGAAAAAATCATGTAAAAACAAGGAAAAAATACTTTCGTAATTCCCAATTCCAATGATCAAGGATCATGTGGAACCAACCATTTTCCATAAACAAAATGACATTCATATTCACAGTAACACCAAAATACTTTTAAAATACATTTTTAGCACTTTCAAAATTCATGAAATCCATTTTGAAACATAAAAATAATGGCTTATATTAAATCCATCCATTTAAATGGGAAGAGCTTATTTTAAATACATAGACATTCAATCTACCATATAACAAGCTTCACATCACTTTTACATTTCAAAAACAAGATTTTACGTGTACATACAAGAATCTCACATTAATCAAATCCATTTATTTTAGAAAATAACATTTCAACACATTTTCACCTTCAAATGTCCTTAAAAAACATTTAACACCATTCAAAAAGTGTAAAACTCCTTAAATAAGAACCATAATGAAGAACATAATAAAAAAAACTATTTAATTTTATAAGATCTATTATCATCACATATTCGTCTCAAATTATTTTTTAAAAAATATTCTCAACACAAAAATAATCCATATATGACATTTAAACAACCAAGGAAGTAACCCAAAACCATCAATTATTTCAAAACCATGGAAACACCTACCTAGACCTTGTAAAATTCCATAATCTAGTGGAAAACCATAGTTTTACCACACTAATAACTTATAAAGTAAAAAACAAAAAACAATTATCAAGATTTCACTGCACAACTTAAGATCGGAATCTTACTAGGTCAAACAGAACGCTAAAAAATAATAACCCAATAAGGAGGGAAGATAATCCCTATAAGAAGGAATAAACAAATATAAAAGAGTCTTAATTGATGATTTCATGATTTTCCCACACCAAAACTACCCAAATATTGTCATTCATGATGTTCAATATAGATAAGAGGAAGCTCTCAGGTCTAATAATTTAAAATGGCTCAGATTATAAGTGATTTAGGGTTAAATTATGGGTAGGGTAAAAGATAAATTTAATAAATTTAATTAGGTGTAAAGGTCACATGGTTACCCTATAGGGTTTCCCAAAACATATAGAAACCAAGTGCCTCACTCTATCTATGAAGAATATGGATGCACTATTTTCTAGGGGAGGGAACACGCCCATGAACCTAACGGTGTGACCAGAAATTTTCCACTATCCCAGGTGCATGGTTTTACTTTACCATGCACAAACTTTATACCACCTTCTTCCCATACAAAAAACCTTATTTTTTCACAAAATTTGATGGACAAGACAACGGACTAAGATAAGACCAAAAATAATAAAGGATTTGCTCAAAACAAAATCACGTATGTGGAAATTCTTCCCAACAAGAAAAAATGTTGCACTCAGAATGGCAATCTATGGTCATAAAAAAAAGAAACTAATTCTTAACCCATGACTTCCAATCCCATGTATCATGCTCATAAACACCATGATGCCAATGAATTTTGACCAATGATTTGTACATCAAAAACTACATTCTCTTAAGAATCCAAAATTTTTAATGGTTGCTCGAACGAAAAAGAATTTGGATCTAACTCAAACTCCTTCCAATTTAGCACATGATATAGATCAGGATTATAGTTTTTCAACTATGTTACAAATAAGACATCATCAATTGACATGAATTGGGAGGAAAATTTTATCTTGTATTCAAACTTCCTAATTTTCTATGTTATATCAAATTTTTGGACATTCCTCGATCTTATCATCCCTTGTTTACAAAAATAACAGTTATCCAAGTGGGGTTACACTGTTATAAACACATGGGGACCCACATAATACTCTAAATCATGGTTCCCCTGATCATCATAATACATGTGATGACTTTGTGTTTTCCACATCTACTACATGATCAACTAAAATTTATTAAAAGTTTCATTCAAAAGGATTGGATTTAACAACTATTTCCCACCCACATCATCACAACATAGAGGACTGAAACGGATGACCCTAAAGCACCTCAATGTGATCCATCCAAATTGATGATTGATAATATTTATTATACAAAAACTCACGCAATCCCAAAGGGTTATCCAATAAATAAAGAAAAATCAAAAAAACATTCATGTAGAATTTCCTCCAAAATTTGATTCTCCATCTACATATAACCATCCGTTTGAGGATGATATTTCATACCAAACATGGCCTGTGAACCCATCACCTTCTCAAGTCCTTCAAAAATATCAACCATGTAATGTGATGGACCCTATATGAAACAATAGCTGAAATAAATCCATGAATCATTACTATCTCTTGAATGTATAACAAACCCAACTCATCCTCATTGGATGAGCCCCTCATTGGAACAATGCAGAAAGATTTGGTTGGAAGGTTAATCACTACCCAAATGGAATTTGTCCCATGAGGTATATGAGGTATTCCAAATGATAAAATCCATAGATATCACATCCCACTTCCTGGAAGGAATGGGTAGTGGCTAGAGAAATCATGTGGTCCTTTAGAGCTCTAATTTAACATATTGACTTGAATAATACCTTGATGAAAATTCATCTACATCACACCTTATACATGGTGAGAAATATTTTTTACACACATCAAAAAACATCATGTTAGTACTATGAAAAATGTACCACTAAGACTGGTGGTTATCCAACATCACCACCTTCCGTAATGAGTATGACTTTGTTAACACACCTCCACTATGATCCTTGGTCTTGAGATGAAATTATAGACAAGACCCCTCAATGTCCACTCATCATTGGACATCATTAAGTATTGAACTAACACATTACTACTTATGGAATCAAAACCAGATTACATTTTCCTAGGGTATATATGATATCAAAATCGAACCATTGAATGTACTCCACACAATTATAATGAGTCAAATTCATATCTTTTTGGGATAAAATGTAAGATATGTTCTTATGATCAGAATGAAACAAAAAATTTAACCCCTAAAAGATAATGATGCCACATATTCTAGGAACTCATAAAAACTGCCAACTCGAGGTCTTATGTTGGGAAATTATTCTCATGTGTTCGGAGTTGACGTGAACCATACATCACTACATGGTTAACCTATATCGCGACACACCTAAGACCAATACCGGAAGAATCACATTAGACCACATATACCATTCTAAGAACCATAAATATCGAAAAGTGGGAAGTTTTCAACTACCTCTTAGACTCCTCAAAGTACCCATGACATTCTTGACAATATTAAATCCTTTCGCACTTCCAGGTAATGGATTTCATAGATGAAGAAAGCTAAAACCCACAAAATCATATATAATACCCTTACTATCCCAAAAAAATATAATTTAAAAAAACATTAATTAGAGGCTCCCATGAAATTAGTGCACTGAACTTCTTGGGTTACACTAAAACCCCCTCATTTTGAGACCACCTAAACAAGAAAATTCACCTCCTTGATCTAGAAGGTGGGTGTGGAAAACATCTTTTAAAGGCGATGATCCTGAAGGGTTCCCAACACAATCCTAAAATGGTTCTCATAATCCAAATTGGATCCGTAATAGACTAGGATGACATCCAAAAATACCATAACAAGCTAGTTGAGATACAAATGAAACACTATATTCATAGTCAACATAAATAATTTTAGAGCATTCATCATCCCAAAAGTCATGAATAAATCATCATAATGGTCGTACCTGCCTCGAACAGTTTTTTTCAGAACATATTTCTCTCTAAATCTATATTGGTGATACTCGAAACCCAAATCAATATATGAGGACCACATTTTCCCATTAATTTGATATAAAAGGTTAAAAATATAAGTAAAATGGTAATTCTTTTTTATTATCACCTTATTTGGATTCTAGTAATCAATAAAAAACTAGATATATATATTAGCCTATTTCACAAATACGACTAGGACAACCCAAAGAGAGATTCTTGGGTGAATGTATACCTTAGATTCCAAATTTTATAGATGTAACATTAATTTCCTCAATATGTTGGGGTCTATACAATTTGAGGGAAGAGATATCAGATTTATTCTAGCATCCAAATTAATAATGAACTGCAAATCCCACTCTGGGGAAAAACATGAGAAATAATTTGGAAGAACCTTTGGAAACTCAACCACCACAGGAGATAACCTAATTTACATAATTCTATCACCACTATCCAACATGAGAAATAATATATGAAAAATTATATTTCCCAATTCCAAAACTATAGGTCTTGCATGTCCTGACTGGGGATCCCATTCACCTTGGAAAACCTGGTTACTTCCATCAGGTGACACCAAACTTACTCACCACTAATATAAATAAATGTGCACATGAAAACACACCATAAAATTCATACATAGGATTACTTTGAAAAGGTTCATCTCTAAAAATATTAAATCCCATTCCAGCTTCACCCCTTACATAGTGAGTGCACAAGACATACAACTAAAACCTTTCTCTCATTTGTTACCATGAATTCCCACCAACTCCATCATGTAGGGAATAAGAGTAGTTTAAAAAATAACACATCCAAAATATTCGAAATAATGAAAGAATAAAATCCACGAGTATCAAATTGAATAATAGATAATGATGATAAATAAATAATGGTCCCTCAAATTATTAGAGGTTGTGTATCTTATTCCACTAGTGATCGATCCACAACATGATAATGTATCATCTATACCTAATCCTTAGAAAAACCATTGACCTATGGCTCTGCCATAATCTAAATTTTCATAGAATAAGATACAACCCTATCACTAAAACATCTAAAACTATAACCCAATATACATAGAGGTTCTGACCTGGCTGACATTCCTTTGAAAGCTACAAATCCTGCACCACTCTGATATGAGAAATACTTAATGAATTTTTTGTCATTTTCACATAGTTCCACACTTATGGAAATGGTTGAATAGAGATGAACATGATGATAAAATGTTCCTTTCCTTCTCAAAATGTTCCCACACAATAGACACAACACGAGAATCCACAATAGAAGATATCCAAGAAGGATGGCCTGAACAACCACCTCCACTCTTCTCTTAATCATCCCACTTCATCTTCTCTGAAGACAAATTGCTAATTCCCACTACTGAAACTGATCCAAAGATTTCATAATTCCCTCAATGAATAATTTCCACCATCATAGCATGATCATGTACTTAAGAATATGTATTAAACTTGAATAAGAAGACTTGAGATAAGATTTAGGATCATAGACCCATCTCCGGCTTTTGAACCTTCAGCTACTCATTATAAACAACCTCAGGTGTGGAGAAAACCAAATATACAATATACTTACCATACTATATCACAATTCAATATCCTTATAAAAACTCTAAAAACTCTCAGGACAAAATGATTTTCAAAGTATTTGGAAAATACTATTCTTTAGAGACAACCTTGAAATATTTCAAACCCATATTCTCTTACTTACTATCCTCCCCCACTGAGTCCAACCACTTACTATTGGGACCTTATAACATGTAAAAATAACAATTCAACCTTAATTCCTATGGTTTATCAAGGTATTTCAAAACCCTATCTATTTATCAATCCACTCATCTTTTTTTGGGGGTCTGTGCTACCCCTATAGGTAAGATGATGGTTCATTAAGAAATATTGAGATTTATCATTTCCATGAACTAGTTCATCTTGTCTAACCTGATCAGGACCAGAGCCTTCTCCATGACCCAAATCATGGAAATCCTAAACCATGAAATCTATTATTATATAATCAATTTGTGAGGGAGAAAACTCTTTGAAAACTTACCTTATTTTAAATTGATGTATCAAGGGATGTATTTTTCTGAACAATGAAATCCCATAAATTACAATCATCAATACAAACACCAACACAATATTCTAAATTTTTTCACCAAAAATAGAAATTCCAAAATTCATCCATAAATCACACAAAATCATATCCAACACAATAAAAATCAAAACAATGTCTGCCCTTCTTATTATCCATATATTGTATGTGGCCTATACCTTTCACCTAGTGAAAAAGTTAAACCAAATTTCTAAAAATCCTTCTAAAAACTGAGCCCTGTCCGAAGATATTTTATCTAAATAGTCCACTGGAATCCAGAACCTCAAGCCTCATAAATCTTAGATCATTTCAATCTAGACACTTACCAAATAATTGATCCAAAAAGAGTAAACCATTCTCTGATACAATGTTTTCATGAACCAAGATTACTCTCCCTCTAAACCAGCATCCTATTTAGAACCTTGCATTGCCCGATGGGTGCTGTTGATCCACATGGAATGTACACTAGTTCTTGGGTATCAACAATGCAATTTGGTAACAATTTCACACTTTAATATAGTAATAGACAACTCATGAGAATAAATTATCACATGAATGGTAATAATAACCAAATATTATATAACATTTTTTAGATCCAATGTTTTACATCATTAACCCATTCAAAAATACCACAAGGGAAGGGAAAAACTATGACATCTCATAAACCATTATATAATAAGAGGGAAATCAACCATAATCCACCACCACAAACATAACCTATAAGAAGTGAAACACTTGTAACTGGATCCACCATCACCATTATGGGACAACATTCCTTTACCCAGGTAGTACATAACAATGTCTACATACACCCAATGGTGTATATATGGTGTGAGAAAAACTTAATTAGGATGCCTCTCAGGGGAAAAAATTTCATAAGATGACATTAGAAGAGAAATGAACTTGAAAATTTTCACAAGAACATTGTTAATAATTTTATAGAAACATTTCATGGAATTTTTTTAGGAAACCACTTTTAAAGAAACTGTTCTCAAAAGAAACATACCATGAAATCATAATATAAACAACATCCACCATATAAAAAATGTTAGAACCACATCAAAAAACATCATGTCGTAACAGATCACCATGGGGAATCCCAATACGTTAGTATAATAAGTGTGATCCTCGAACCTCTAAAATCGGCGATCAAAATCAACCAACTAAAATTAGCAGTGCTCTCACACATAATCCACTATTTGGTAACACATCACAAGGTCTAGTGGTCTCTAAGTCATAAGCCAATACCAACAGTGATATCATGTATGATTCAATATAGGGGATTCCATCCCATGATCTAGTGGTCTCCAATAATATCACAAGTTTTGTTGGTGTTGTAGTGTTAATCCTACTATAAGAAATTAGGCCTTGGCCCCATAGAATCAATTAGCGTATTAGTTTTAGTACACCCACATAGATACCCGATTTTCACATTATTCCCAAATTTTGTTTCATATATCACATAAATCATCACATTCATATACACTTTCCAATCATCGTGAACACACAAGTAAAAAAACACATTCATAATTCCCATTGATCCAATGATCTGTGATCAGGTGGAAAACATCATTTTCTATAAGAAAACCCACATTCATATTCACACGCACACTAAAAACAAATTAAAATATATTTCTCACCAATTGAAATATTCATGAAATGATGTTAGGAAAACAAAAAAGAAGTTCTCATATGAAATACAACCATTTCCATGGGAAAAATCCCTTTCAAATATATACACATGCAATGTATACATTATTGCATACCTCTCATCACTTTAAAAATTTTAAAACCACATTTAAGGTGCACAACAAAGAATATCACATTAAAAACCATTTATTTTAGAAAAAAACTATTAAACCAATTATTATCTTTAAATACCCTTAAAACTAAATTCTCATATTTCAAAAAATATGAATACTCTTCCATGAATCACCACTTTTAAGCACACATGAAACATAAGAATGTTTCTATAGAAAATTAACTTTCATCACATATAAATCTCAAAAATATTTTCAAATATATTTTACACAACAAAAATAATTCACATAAAAAATTGTAACAACCGTGGAAGTAACCCAAAATTATCTTCTAATGTAAAAGTATGGAAACATATGCCTCAATATTGGAAACATCTAGAATCCAATGGAAAAATATAACCACACAATAATAAGTCATATTAAAATCATGAGATAACAAAAACTATCATAATTTAACACCACAACTAAATATTATACCCTCACTATGTCAAATATACTCTTAGAAAAGAAGAACCTAAGAGAGAGAGAATATAAACCCTAGAATAAGGTAGAAACGAAGATAAAATTAGATTACCAAATGATTTCTTGATATTACCAAATAATATTTACCAATTAATGGTGTTCTAGAGGTCCAAGATGGTGTAGACGAAGATCACATGGTAGAATATCCCATAAGGGTAAAATTAAGGTTGATTTAGTGATAAAATCAGGGGAGGTTATAAGAAGAAATTAACAATTATAATTTTTTGGATATGTGGCACAGTTTTCCAACAATATTTTCCAAACCATTCATCAACTATTCAACCTTTGTTGTCTATGAAGAGTGAGGTCAAATGGTTTCTTTATGTAGGGAACATTTCTATGAACCTAGCCATGTGACTTGGATAATTTCACTATCATAGAACCACAATTTATTTTGAGTCGGTGCATGGTTTCCCTTAACCATGAACTAACCATGTGCCACCTGCTTCTGAGCTCAAAATCTCTCTTTATCTCTATAACTCATGATAAAACCAAGGGTCTGAGATAAGATCGAAAATAAATAATGTATTGCCTCAAAAAAATATCATGAATTTTACATTTTTCTTGGTGATGATAAACTCTAACATAATATCATAATTATTTGTTCATCAAAATGTGAATATCCCTGTTATCAGGTATTTTTTATTGTGGATAATGATCATCTTTTATTAATGAGATTGTGTATATAGATAATTTTACATAAATAATGTTTACATGAATAAATTTTTTACTTGTATGGATTTTAAAATCACTTATTATGTTATATTATTCATTTAATTTATGATTGAAAATCCCAAATAATTCCACCACCCAGAAAATTAAAACCATTGTATTTTTCTTTTATGAAAATTTGTGATTCAGTAGGTAAAATTGATTATTTATGAATGCAGGTAGTCCCCTAAATATTCTATCGTACACCTATTGGCACCATCCTTCCCCTGTCTCTAGCTCTGTCTCATCCTCCACTTATGTGTCTGAATCCAACTCCACTTATGCCTCTACCTCCACATCAACATCCACCTATACATACACATCCACCTCCTCCATTTCTAATAATTTTACAATTTCTAGCTCGGAAAATAAAAAAAAATTAATTTCATATATTATAAAAATCCTTGGAAAATAGATCAAAAATAATATATAAGAATTAGGAAACAAATTATTCACACCCCAAATATATTTCTAAAGTCATAAATCATACTGGATCACCAAAAATAGTATGTAATTAACTAAATTTCTTATCGGTATACATTATGAAAACATGTACACTTACAACTCATTTATATGTGAATTTACATCTTCTTTTGAGTATAAATTTTTCCAAAAATATTTATATTACATAGAAAATATAGAAAAAAATGATTATGAGATATATTTAATGAAATTTTTGTAACCTTAAAAATTATCTATCAGGGGATGATATTATTTTCATGATTTATGATACCTCTAATAAATATTGAAACATAATAACCCTAAAATATGTTTTTATCTTTCTTCGAACACTACATAAACATTGATTAAAATAAGTATGTTTTTTAAATTTTTTTATAGTAAAATATTTATACATATACATTGTTTTGTTTCCATTTTAATGAATCCAAATGCTTTATATCTTCACACCCAAACATAATGCCATGATTTATCCTATATTTATTGATAGACCTATCATCAAAAAATTGTTGTTGAAAAATATAATGAAACATATAATTCTATAATTGTCTATAAAATGTTGATTAATGTGTATTACAAATTTACATACATATCATGTGTGGTTACTTGGTCAGATATCCATGCATAGGATCTAAAATATTAATATTTGGGGTATCCAGATTAACTTTGATAAACATATAGTGTTGTCAAAAAAGATAAAAAACAATAAGTAATGAAAAAATTAAAATATATAATTTATATTACTGGATTATAATGATTTACTTGTGCATTATACACATCAAAAGGGTCTTCTGTCTGATATTTTTTTATCAAACTCATCGGGTAACCCTTCTTTTATTCTTCTTTTAAATTTCTTATTATCCAATCTATACTTGTTCATTGAGATGATTTTGGGATTAATTAATATAAATCATGATTCACGCGATTTTATATTTTTATTGTTGTAATGTGAATAGCTATAAAATATACAAATAGATATTACCTTTAACAAAAATATCAGCTCAATATTTGAAAAAAAAATATAATGAAAATATACTTTATATATATATATTAAAAAATTGGGCACCCAACCATTCATGATTGATAATATAATTTATATTCTCGAGGATAATTATGTTTTTTATGAATGTTACATTGATTTATTTATCATAAAGAATATAATACATACGTTCATCTTTAAATGAGGACTCTTCATGAAGTTGTATTGATAATAAATGTATCTTTTGAACTGGTTGGGAGAAATAACTCTTGATGGTTTGTTTTGATTTTTTGGTCGATTCAATATATTTTCATGATCCAACCTTCTGTTTCCCCACCACTTTATCCATATTTAATATAATACCTTACATAAAACCTTTTATCATCAAATTTTACATGTTTTTCATATGAATTTTTTTTAATATACATAACTCATGTATCATTATAAGACCAGACAACCATTCTATGAATGCCCCAATATCATCATTAAAATTTGTAATATCTGGATCATCATGTGTAATATGGAAATCAGTTGTCGAATCATGAGCTACTTCAATCCCCACTCTCATGGGATCTTTTGGGAGGTCATTATCATGTATCTTATATCTCAAGAAAATATGCATTATACCCATCACAACAAATTAGTGTGTGGGTATTGAAAAATAAAAATCACATACTGTTATACCCTCTAAAGGTTTAGTAATATAATGTTATTTAATGTTGGTTTATTCCCAATCAGGATAAAGAGAAATGTGAAAATTAATTACTTCATGTTAGGTATGTGGTTGGGTGAATAACTTGCCTCAAATCTAGAGGGATCATTTGGATTAGGTGAAAATCATTATTCCACCGTTGGTTCTATTTGATCCTTTATCATACATTGGTCTTCCAAACAAGTCCGAACAAGAATATCATAGAGTGAGTCTACTTGTTTCTAAAATGGTATCGCCATATTATATATATATTCATGTGGTTTTATCTTATCAAAATATGTTTTAGGGGTGACTCTAAAACCAAATCCTCTAACGTGAACATATTGTTCGACCAATTCAATGCTACTGAAAGTAGATTTTCATCTGGTATAGTTGCTACAAATTATTATTTCTAAAACCTATACAAAATATGAACAAAAATATATATTGTTTTAATAATATTATAAAAAAATCAACATTATTTCATACAATCACATGTTTTATATATTTTTTCCGAGTTTTCATCAATTAGTTTTTCCTCTTTGTTTACATGAGACTCATTCCATAACACATGACTTGGGATAGAAGTTGATTCCAGTTTTTTTTCAATATCCATATTAAAAATGGAATATATTTTGTTTCATATCACATAATTAATCATTTATTTTTATTTAAAATACATACCATTATCTAATCTAATGGAGTGTACACCATCATTTCTTTTTAACAGAGGTACATCGGTTTTGATTCATGTTTTTATTTTCATCGCCCTTTTGTTGTTTCAGAAATAAAAAATGTTGAATCAAGTTGGACCAAGTAAATAATGTAAAATAATATATTATCTATTTCAATTCAGCAGAAAGAATATCTAATTATTCTGATTGATAAAAAAAATCCCATGTTTTGGTACTTTATAATGTTATTATAAGTAACTAGTGGGTGGGGCTTTACACCCCCCTCAGCATTCCTAAGATGTAACTTCTAAAGAATAGTCTAAAAGTCTCTATGGACTTTTAATGTGAATATTAAAAATTATTTACTGGAAATATTCTGAAATTAAAGAACTCTAAAAAGAATAATTAAATATATATCAATGATTAATTATATAATTTTTCTTGTAAAATAGTGAAAGTATACCATAACATTACTAATATATATTTCCATTGAATTTCATTCACTATAGTTTGGATGTGGAATCATGAAACAATATCAATCAACACATTCCTCATTATTGTGACCCCAATATAAAAAATTAAAGTTTTCCTATTGGGGTAAATAGGAAGGTCGTGTTGATTCTAACCAATATCAAATTTTATACCCAGACTTATTTCCTTGATAATTTATTTAACACTATGATGCTATGTAATTTTTGTTGTTTTCATTATCAACATTCTTATTGATTCCCTAGAAATTCTACAGTTTCATCATCTACAGTAATTTCTTCCATATTATTGGTAACATTTTCATGTGAGGAAGACATTTTCTATATGTGTAGTAAAAGATTTAATTTTTCTTGAATAAAAACAATGTAAACATGGAGAATTTATTTGAGGAGGGTCGCATGCATTATCTATTGGATACATGATAAACATTTTACCATCATATTTGTATTATTTTTTCAAACTATTTGTTTGTGCCCATTTGGAAAGAAATAGGTAATTGAATTTAACTCTGTCTTCAAAATACTTAACTCTATATACACATATGTTTCTTTAACTAATCTGAGTTATAATCATCCCATATAGGCTACCTGTGATCATTTTGGATGAATACTCCTCTAATTAGTTAAATGAACATGGAATAGATGGGGTATGAATCTTATGAAAGAAAATTCAATAATAAGTATTTATAATTTGAAGATAGTGGGATGACAATTTTTTCTTTAAAATGTTATAAATGAACCCATTATAATTTCAAATTTCAAATCACATATCAAAATGATAATTGTTACCTAACACTACCATGATAATATCAACTCATCCTCATGAAGATACAAAAAACCCTAATCTATTTTACTAGTTTATTTCTGTAACACCCCAAGACTTCATAGTGTGTACTTCTTCAAAACAATTCAATAACTTGCACTACAGGTAACACCGATTTCAAGCACACCATGAATTACCAAAAAAGTCATTCAAAAGAAGTTATGAATAGTATTAACTAAATTTTGAACCTTATATAATCCTTATAATTTTAGAATCCATGTTATGGGTTTCTTAGACATAATGTAAGAACAAATTTTTTTCAGATAAAAGAAGTATTTTTCAAAAATGCACTTTTTCCAACTTTAATAGTGAACCCTTTTTAAATTCAATATTTTAAACTTTTATATATTCAATTTGACAAAATAAATTTATTCTTTAGAATGGGGACATAAAAAAATTTACAATGTAACACCCCAAGCTTCCACGGTACGCTTCTCTTTGAATAATACAGTAGTATGTGTTGTACGCAACTTCGAGTTCTAACACACACCACAACCGATAAAACTAGCCGTTATGAATAGTAATACCTAATTTTTGAAGTTATATATATTTTCTATTTCAAAATGAACTTTATTTTTGGAATCAAAGTGTCAAATTTACCCTAAGGTGAATTTTTGGTACTTTTTGGATAACTTTAATATTTTGATGAATAGTGAAATTTACTAAATTTTAATTAAAAACAACTTTTTTAATAAAAATAATTAATAGTGATAAATTATGAATTTGAGTGGTTTTAAAGTATATTTAGATTATATTTTTACGATTTAATATAATGTTGGTCATTGGACATAATTTTACAATTAAACCGGACATAAACAAGTGTCAATCTTTTGATAATTATTATCTCTTAAAAACACGCTTTTTGTTTTAACAATGGGAATTAATTTTAAATTAATTTCTGACACTTCTGTGTTTTGAATTTGGAAAAATGGATTTCATATTTTTAATCAGGATGTACAAATTGTGTAAATATGTAACTTTTATTTTTAGACATTTTGAATATTTACTTCGGTAAATATTTTATTTACCATGGTTAAGGGTAAATCCGGTAAATAAGGGTTAACAAATAATATTATAATAATACTAAATTACCCTAAAATGTGTCCTAGACCTATTTGTTGATACATGTTCGACCATATGCATCTTTGGGTCGATTTTGGAACCCCATGGAGCCACTTGTAGGTGATAGGGACACTTTATTTTAATTAAGTTAAAATGAATACAAAAATGACACAAGCATATATCTTTTAGAAAATAAATTTTTACATAGGGTTATATATGTTGGAATTTCGACTATAAATATTCATTAGAAATATAAAAATATTTCCTACATAATTATAGTTTATTTGAAATTTTTAGAGATTACATAATTTAATTTATTTATGACACAATGATGATGCAGTAATTACCATAATAGTGAAAAATTAAAATAATTGATATTATAAATACCCAAATAAATATAATTTGAGACTTTAAATGAATTAAACTAATTTAATAGGATAATATGACATATTAGGATTGATTTAATTAACTTTGTTTGAAGTAATCATTCTGTTATGAGTTTCACAAAAATCAACTATTGAATAGTGTCAAAATTTACATAAAAGAGTGTTTAAAATAAATATTATATTATTAATTGATATTAAATTCCTAAAAATATAAGGTTCGTCCAAGAGACTTATATAATGATATTTGAATCATTAATGGACCACTTGGGGTATATTGTATGTATATAGTATGTTTATTAACCATATAATATAAAAATAAAAAGAGACATTACAAAAGTGAAACTAATTAACTTAGAGCTAATACTTAAAGATAAGGTTAATATAAGTACCCAAACCTGTATAAATTATATTGGTTGAGTGGTGTTCGACCCATACCCACCTTAACATTTAAATAATCCACTTTCTAGCCATTAGAAACCTAATATGAATTTATTATAAATTAATATTTCTAGATTTTCCAAAGGTGCCCCTCACCCCTCTTATAAAAGGGCACTTCTCCTACTCATTTCTTCACACATTAATAGACTTTTGGTTCGGCCAAAATCTGCCTGAATACTCTCCCAAATTCCTTCACTACAACCTAGAGTCCTTAGTTTGATCAGAAATCCAACCTAAGGAGCCCTTTTGATCAAATCAAAAGGAACAACACTTAGAAGAGGTAATGATTTCACCACCCTTTTCAAGTTCCTTTCTTCTTCCACTTCTTCTTCCTTTGTTGTTACCATTCTAAAATAATAACTCCAGTATCATATATATACTATGATGTCATTATAAATATGGTACAACCATATTCACTATTCTATCCACCCTTTGAATAACATGTCACCATACGTGCGTACGTACGGCTTACCGTCTCCACGTTGTGGTGTAATTGTTATTCAATATATTATTAGTTGGATGGGTATAATAATGATGTGTAACTCATGTAAATAATAAATATAACATGATAATTATTCTGTATATATGATATACCATCCAATTATATATTATTTTAATATCAAAAGAATGATATTATCGCTCGTGCGTACGTACGGACTACCGTCTCCACAAATGCGATGAGATTCATTCTCCATCGTATCCATTCAAGTATAATTATCATTTGATGATTAATAATAGTATCTAAGGACTTGATATCATTCTTGATATGATTAAGATACAACCTATCCATTATAAACATGGCTTACGTAACAAAACATATAAAAGAAAACGAGTAAGTTAACACCCGAAACGACAATAATTCTAAGATATTATTAACAAAGCAATGTTAAAAGATCATATACGATATCATATTAATGTATATGATTATTGAATAATTTAATAACAATTATTTCACCATTATACAGGAGGTTAACCTACCCCAACCAAGGAAAAGTACAAGGTAAGGGTTATTTCACAATCTCTTCATTATCTGAGGTTGTTTATATGTAATAATATACTGGGATCTTTTTATCATCCACATCCATGTTTCTTAAAAATGTATTTCAAAACATTTTTACTATTTACAAGAATATGGGTTAAAGTCATTTATACCCTTTTTTGACTTTTTATAAGTGGTTTTTTGAAGGAATATTTCCATCATTTTCCAAACAAGGTGCTTTTTAACCTTTTCGACAGAATTAAGGTAAGAATGTTTTTTTAACTTATACGGCGGGTGCAGTTATTTTCCACTGTTATAAAATCGTCGAATCTTCCCTTAAAAGCTTATAAGAATATTTTCAAAGAAAATGTTTTCTTTTATAAATATATTACTCTTAAATGATTTCAAAATAGAAAGAGATATTTCTCTAAAAAGAGTTTTGATTTCATCTATGTCAACATCCTTTGATGGATTTTACACTTATTTGAAGTTGATTTATTATGATACAAAACTTCTATATTGTATTGAAGGTTTTGTGATATGTTTGACTGTGGATGTGCTATTTTTATACCATTCATAGTTTATGGTGAAAGTATTGACATTCTGTATGCTAGTTTTAATACGAATGTTTATGTTATGTTTAAACCTTTTCATATGGGAATGCATTGGACTTAATATGTGACGGGTGGAGCCCAGTATAGCTCCTCGATGCATCGGTAGGTCTCATGAGACAAACTAGTTTCTTGGCACAAGGCCTTGGGAAAATCTTATTTGTATTCTTGGCATGAGGCCTTGGCTATGTGGTTATGATAGTCTGGCATTATGCATTCCATCATTATGAAAGTGGTTATTGATATTGCCTGTGATTATTCGATTTGTAGAATATCCATGTGAATAAGTAAATGGAATTATTTCATTTTACTTTTTCCATACTATGTTGAAGTTAAAGTTTAAAAGGCTTTTGTTTTAGTTATACATTGCCTTAAATGTTTATTCTTATTTATGAAAGTTTCTGCTATATTGTTATCCTTACTGGGCATTTGAGCTCACCCCTTTTCTATGTTTTATTTTTCCTAGGAAGTGAAGAAGTAAATTATTGAATGACCTGCAGGGATATTATGTGGGGATATGAGTGTGGAATATGGAGACAATATGTTGTTGTAGTAGTTTTTTACTTTATGATGTAATGTAAGACTTATGAATATATCTAGTTTTTCCAAGGCTACTAAACCAATCGGTCTTTCGAGATTTGATCTTTCTTGTGATCATGCCAATGTTATGTAATAATGCACCGACTATAGGTAACTGGTGTTGGGGAGTCACAATTTCCCTCATTTTTATCTCAAATTTAGGTACTCCATATTCCCATTGGTTCATGTGTAGGGTGTGAGTATAATAATAAACAAGTAAATACTAATTGGGAACCTAAAATATAGAACACCACATATATCTAAGTTATATTCAATGTACTAAAACTCAAAATTCACATGTATTTCACTTCATTGTGTACTTAAAAATAAACCAAGATAATCAAATTTTCTTAAATAATTTCATGCCAGTGAATTATACTAATCATTCCATATATTTATACAATGTTTGTTCGTTTCTATTCAAATCATTTCACTGAAATGACATAAACATTTGAATCATGTGGGGATCAAAAAAAATTTATCTTCCTATGGAAATTACCACATTTCATGTATAATAAGATTCAACTTTAGACCCGTAGAATCCAATACTATCCCTCAGGTATAACCGTTACATATGATTATTGCATACTAATCATGAAATGGGTATAACATTTCCATTTTTCATTGGAAATGAATTTGAAATATGGGTAGGTATTAACATATTTGTTTCCCCTGGAATTAACCACACAATGTGTGCTAAAATACATTACTTAAACCATAAAGAAGAAGCAATAACAAAAAAATTGCAACACTTACCTCACCATATCCCTCGATGAATCACTAACAGGTCTATAGTAACTCATATTCTAACATACCATATATATCCCTCGAATAATACCCACCATATTCTAATATATTATTAAAATAATTGTTATCACATAAACACATGTATTTCTTCTAGAAAAATATTCTAATATTTCATTGAAAAGGTATATTAAAATCATTTCAAATAATATAAAGTTATAATTGAATGAAAATATTATGAGGTAATATTTGTAAAAATTAATAAATAAATTATCTAAATATGTTTTTAATACAAATATTCATAAAAAAATATACTATAGGGAAAAAATTATTGGACATGTAAAAATATTAGTTAAACAATCCACAAAAAAATATATACAATGGTAAAAATAATGACGTACTAAATAATGGTAAAATAATTTTTCCTTTCCCTAAAATTATATTGTCTAGAAAAAAATTATTCATATATTTTTAATTTATAATTTAACAATATAAAAAAAATTAAATCATATTTGTTTCTAATTATTAATATAATTTCATGAATATATATTTTCCTATAAACATATATTCATTGCGAACAATTTCTTCTAAAAAAAATAAATGTTATACCCATAACTAATCTGTTATTTTATATATAATATTATTTTATTGGATAATAAAACATGATAATAAATTAAATATTAATATTATAGTATGTTTAATACATAATAGTTTATTAGGATTCTATATTTTCCATGTTTCATCAAATCTAAGATAATTATAATCTAGAACATATATTTTTTTGAAAATATTTTTATCCCATGTATACTCTAAACCCATTAATATTTAAAAATAACTGAAATTAAATTTTCATTATGAATCAAAAAATTTTATATTTAAAAAATATAAATCACTTTCCATCACAACATACCTCCCAAGACAATGTAATCCCAAAAATATTATTCACTAAGCCATTTGGAATTTATCAATTATTTTTTGGTAAAAATTACCAAAATCATAAATAAAATATAATAGTGATAAGTATTGCTAAATTTTATAATATTTTTCACAAATTTAATACTACCCCTTTAATAATTATTTCATTAGGTATATCACCATCTCATTATTCAATAATATATTTTATATGTGAAATTATATTCATATTTATATTCAAATTGTGTATGAACAACAAAAAATTATCAAATTTATGAAAATATTATGTACCACTATAAAATTATATATATATTTAATGAAAAAGTGACAAATCAATTTATTCATTCAACTATATCACTAATGGGACACTAATCATCCATTAATAATTAAAATAAAATCTGCACCAATCAGTCTATTAAAATTTATGAATATGATTTTCTCAATAGATACACATAGATTCATAATTCTATTAATTGTCTTAATTTTTTCACTTTTATTTTCATTATATACTATGAAAATAGGATTCAAACAATGAAAATCCACACTATCTAAAAGGTAACTAGAAATAATAATAGAATCATCAAGAAAATCACTATCATTTACAACAATATATGGTGATGCATTTCGTAGTGGTGTCGTATGAAGGTGGTATATGTTTATAAAGTTAGAGTGGAAATGTTTATATATAGGTAAGTGAGAGATATAGAGAGACAGAGGTGATATGTAGGGTTCTTATTGGTTAAGAAAATTTAAAAAACACAAAATGTGGAACCCAAACAAGAAATCAATGAGAGAGAAAAAAAGATAAACTAACATACCTTGTATTGCATCTATGATTCATCCAAGAGAACATAGAGGAGTAACATTGGATGTAGGGGAGTTCTCAGAGATCTAGGGAATTGTGATTGTATGATTTTTTGATAGGGTTCTTTTAAGAAGATCAGGGACACTTTCATTAGTGATTCCAATGAAGAACCGTTAAAGAACCCTTTTATCAGTTCTAAATTGACTAATAGTAATAAAAGTAGTCTTTATGAGTGCCTTTTTAGCAATGATAAAGATCAAGAATTATCAGATCTAAAAAATCACTGATAAAAAACCTTTTTATGAGCACTAAAGTTTTAGCATTAATAAAGATGAATTTTATCATCACTTTTTTTGCAGCGATAAAGCTGGATCTTTTTCAGTGCAAAGAAAGTGCTTACAAATAGAACATTTATCGGCACTAAAATATTAGCACTGATAATGTAATATAAATATAATTACAAATAAAAAATTCAATATATTTATATAAATATTTATTCATTTGTTATAATTTTTTAATTATTTAAATATATAATTATTTATTTATAATTACATTAATAATTTTTTAAGAAATTATATATTTTTTATATTTACAAATATATAATTTTATAAACACAATAAAAATACTTTTATAAATATATTTATAATTATTTTTTTTAATTATAAATATATTTATATAATTATACATATTTATATAATTATATTTATTAAATAAATATATAAAAATATAAATATAGTTAATATATTTATTATTTATATATATTTATTATAATTTTATAATTATATATATAATTATATATATATATATATATTTAATAAATATATTAATTATTTAAATATATTTATTATAATATTTAATTTACTCAAATATATAATTAATAATTTAAAAATATATGAATAATACTATAAAAGAAATTATATTTATCAATTTATATAATTTTATATATATATAGCCCCCAAGGTGTAGCTCAGTGGTATCTGCCCCTGTAGGTCTTAGTGTGTTATCACGTTCGAGTCTTGCTGATTACATCCCTCCATTGTATGTTGTCTTCTTGTGTTTCTCTTTTATCATCTTTCCCTAAATAAAATGAGGCTTTGATGTCATCATTTATTTATATATGTAGTATATTAATTATTTAAATAAATTTATTATAATTTTATAATTATTTTAATATATATAATTATTTATGTATAATTATATAAATAAAATTATTTAAATTTAATTTATCTTTATTTATAATTATTTTAAATATATATATTCATAAATATAGTAAATATAAATTTTTAAGTATAAATTTTTAAATATTTATTAAAAAAATATATTTCTATCATTATAAATGAATATATAATCTTAAAAAAATGAAATTAAAAATTAAGTGAAATTATTTAATGATAATGTGCGGACTCCTAGGGAGCGGTACATTTTGGAACTAGAAGGGGTTTGGAAGCACGTTATGTCTTGGAAATGGGTTCTTCATTCAAAAGGTCATGGTGGAGGGCGTGTCTATACTTATTGGACTACTATAAAGAGAAAGTACATTTATATGTTTATTTTGATTTGGAGGGTACTAACATTGAAAGCTTGATTCTTCAAGAGTAAGGCTTGAGAGATCATTTTTTCAGGGTTCATATCCATCAGTATGGTCTCAGATGTTATAATTGGAATGTTTTGTGGGATGAGGAGCACAAGATAGAGATAATGATTACAAAATGCTTGGTCTTGGAATGTTTCTTAATGATGGCATTTTTTCCTTGCCCTACCCCATCTTATCATTTTTATATATTCTCTTGTTTTTATTTTAATAAATGGACCTTATCCATATATTTCATAAAAAAGTGTTAATTTCATAATTAAAAATTAATACACTTTATAAATATTGAAAAAATGGATAAGATTTATTAATTAAATATAAATTATAAAAAATATGGATATATATATATATCTTGAAGTAAATATGAATTCATCTGGGAAATAATAAAACATAGTAAATAAATAATATAAAATTATTAAATCATAAATAAAAATAAAAAACAAAAAATAAAAAATATTTGAAACGAATAAATAATACCTAACAATAATATTATTAAACATAAATACATAATATTGACCGATGAAAAACATAATGTATTAAAACAATCAAGTTATAATTAAATTCAATATTATACTAAGATTTGAATAAATTACATAAATATTAGGTGTATATGTTTCTGTATAAAATCTCAATCACTGTGTAAATATTTTTGTGTGTGTGTGGAATATAAAAATTCCTTAATTACATATATGCATGTCAAATCAATGTAACAAACATTGCTTGATATATTTTAAATAGAAAATTCTAACAAAATTAAAATTAAATAATAAATTATTATGTTTTTAATTAATAAATTTTATTCATTTTCTATATAATTATATTTAATAAATATTATTTACTAATATTTATAATTTAAATATATTATATTTATTTAATTTCATTAATAATTTTTTCATTAAAGGGTTTTTAAATAGTTTGTAATTAACTAATTTTTTATTATTTTGTATACTTAATAAAATTTATACATTTTAAGTATTTATATTTAATATATACTATTTATTCGTATTTGTAATATATATATTTATATTAAATTTAATCATTTTTATCAAATAAAAGGATTTTTTTAATTTACTCATTTTTATTTTTTATTTGTTTAATTATTTAATTTTATTCATTTTAGATATTTTTAAATGTAATATATAATATTTATTAATTTTTTTAATTATATATATCTATATAAAATTTATTTAGTATTATAAATTGTTTTTTAAATTATAAAATTGTTAAAAAATTTATTTTTCATTGATTAATTATTTTATTTCATTCGGGTCCATTATTATTTCTAAAAATAAGTCGCAAATAAGCCTACCCTTGACCGGTGTTAAAAATAATGTAATGATAAAAGGTGTCCTTTATTAGTGCTAAATGAAAGCTCTCATAAAGAACACCTTTGTTGGTGCTTTTACTAGCACTATTAAATGTGAGCATTATTAAAGGCTTATTTTGTATTAATGCTTCTTTATATTGATTTAGGAGAATCTCCTAGTTACGGAGTATTAAATTATTGAATTTAGTCAGATAATTCCAAGATGTTACTGTAAGTGCATCATTGAGGGAAAATATTATTGAGTTATGGTTACAAATGAATATTCATTCAAAATATTCCACACTATGAGTTATGAACAATACATAAATTTTTAATAGATTGATTTTGGAAGAAAGAGATATCATATGAAAAATAGTAGGTGGAAGTTGTTTATTCCTATAGAATATTATGTAAAATTTCCTACTTGGAATAAGCAGAAGAGGGACACCTATATCTAGAGTGGTGGGATATCTCATATTCATACCATGAGTTTAGTAAATATTTCTCATCAACCAAAAAGTATTCTAGGAAGTTTCTAATGTGGTTCTATTGAGGAAAGGATGCTATATTTCACAACATCAGTAATATCATGTTATATTTGTAATCGAATGGGACATCATCAACATTTTTGGAATAGTGCTCTATGGTTTGGTGTTTGGGATACATATCATCATTCCCAAACATCATATTCATCTACATAATAAGTGAAAAAATAAATTTTTTATCATCACAATCAAGTGATAAAAGGTGGTTTTAAGAAACCCCATTACTCATCAACTGGTGCAATATGAATAGGGTAATGAAGAGTAGAGAACATCGAGTAATAAAGTCTATAGAGTTAAGAAAGTGATCTCAAATTATTAATCATATCTTTTCATGGAGTTTGGTATGATCCTTTTAAATTCAACCCTTATTCGTAATTTATTTGATACTGGTGTGTTAAACTCATATATTTTATCTCATTTTTTTGATCATATAGATTTTCATGTTGAGATGATGCATATGGTTTTGAATCTTCATACTACTCTTGGAAAGAGAGAGTGTATAGACATTGTCTGCAAGTATTATTCTATGACTAAAGATGGGTTTTAGTTTCTTTGTTATGTATATATGATTGAAATGGATGTTTATTAATTGAATTTAAGTATGTATTAATTGAAATTGTTCAAAAAAAACCTTTATGGTATGCTTTAATGGTTAGATCCACATTTCTTATGGCATCAATCATATCACTAGAGGTGATTGGGATGTAATGGTCTGATGCGAAATAATTTTCTCACAGTTGGATGGAAAATCATTTATCATCCAAAAACACTTACTTTGGAATATGTTTATGCAATTGGGAATATATATTTTCTATCTATCATTTACCAATTTAATGACATTTTTCTTGACAACATCATGGTGTTTCCACCCAATAGTGAAGGGGAGTTTTTAGTTGAATTTATAATGGGAACCCAACTATTTTGAAATCCATATTATAGTATGGAACTAAGATAGTTGAGGGAGTCTAAATTTCATTTAGAATAGTGTAAATTAAATTATTTATTGGACTGATCATGTCTCTTAGGAATCAAACTATATTTTTTGGTTAAAAAATGATGATGGAACTCTAATGGATTGTGTGGATTATCATAACATTAACCAAGTAATGATTAAAAATTAGTATCCTCTTCCTTGAATCTATGACCAATTTTTTTATTGAGGGGATATTATTAGTTATCTATAATATACCCACATTCAGTATATCACGAAAGGAGATTTTCAAATGAGTATATTCCATATACTTATTTTAGAAGTAGATATGGCCATTATAAACATTTTTTTACGAATTTTGGTTATAATAATCCACTTACCATATTTATATCATAGATGAATCAAATATTTCATAAGTACTTGAATTTATTGATAGTGGTGATTTTTTAGGTCATTATAGTTTATTCGAGGGAAAAAAGTGGATATTAGGAAACATGTTTCCATAGTTTTGGGTATATTTTAGGATTATCCATTTAATTATATATTATCAATATGTGATTTCTGGATACAAGATATGTGCTTCCATGTCCATTCCATTTTTTAAAAATGCACTAATATTTATCAAGAAATGATTGAAGCTGTAATCTCTTTGAAACAGCTGAAGAATATACTTCTGATAAGTAGATTTCTTGTCTTAGATAGATACTAAATACACTTGATTCATGAATTTTAATGTTTCCCCTCACTGATAAATTCATTGATGAGGAATTTAACTCTTTTCCAATGGAGCAATGTCTGTCAAGAATCCATTAAAAAATTTACATTTTGAATTACATCTGTAACTACACTATTGTTTCCAGTATGTGGGTAAGTCTATGTAGTCTATTTTGATGCATCAAGATCTAGTTTGGGGTTTTTTCTCATGTAGTGAGATTATGTTGTTTTATATAATTCTCAATAGTTTCACATAAATGATAAGATCTACCCAATAATTGTTTTTGAGTTTTTTAATATGGTCCATGCATCGATGAATTGGTGTCAGTATCACTTTGGTGTGATATTCCATGTGTTTATGGATCATAAGTGTTTGAAACACATTTTCTTATAAAGATATTTGAATTTATGGCAATACAGATGGATGGATTATCTACAATTTTTTTAATTCAACATGATATATAAATTGAGTACAGGGAATTCAACGGGGAATGTAGTAGGTATGAATTAACATGGTTATTAGGAGAAAGAGAATTTAGACCCATTAAAAAAATATTTTTTATAGAATATATTTATCTGCATTTATCAAACAAATGTGATGTAGTCATAATTCTTTCTATAAACATCTTTTCCTAATTTGGTTGATCAAGTTAGAGTTACTCAAACATATTATTTTGAATGTGTTACCCGGATGGAAAAACTAAATTGTAGGTAGACCATTTGGGAATGTAAGTGGGATGATAGTTTATTATTATAGTTTAGATATAGGGTGGTTGTACTTCTAGGTTATCATGAATAGTTCTTTTTCCCTACAACATTTCTTGATATGTTGTGCATCCTAGAATTCAAAAATTATATAAAGTATTAAAATCATAGCTTTTGTGGGATAAAATTTAAAGATATGTAGTACATTTTGACTAGTGACACACCCTTGTTAGTACATCAAGATAGATCATAAAAAACTAGCCGGTATATAATATTTTTATCATTTCCATGTGGAAATTAGAGTATAACAGTATTGATTTTGTAATATGTCTACCTTGGATGCTTATGAAACACAATTTCATATGTGTTATTATATATCAACTCACAAATTTCACTCACATAATCATGATTTATGATAATAATATAGTGAAAGACTTTCCTGAACTCTAAATTCAATAAATTAGAAATATACAAGAGATTCCATTATTTATTTTATCTTACCAAGACCTCAGGTTCACCTACCATTTTTGTATATCATCATAGAAATTCCTTAAATCACAATTGATTATGAGTGATTCATATACCTATCAAATGGATGGAAAATATGAAAGTAAAATACCAACATTTTTGGGAATTCTTAGGAATTATATAATGTATTATTGTGGATAATGTTGATATTATAAATCATTAGTGGAATTATCCTAAAATAAATATTATGAGGCCTCAATACATATGGAACTTTTTAAATTATTTTACGGATTACCTTATATGTCTCAATGTTTTGGGGTGGAAATATATGATAATTCACTGATTGGCCCCAACCTTGTGGAATTGTTAATAAAAAAAGTTCCAATTGATCAGAAACTGTATGGATATGTTTTAGATTCATAATAAATGATATGAAAATTAGAAATTATGACAATTATCATTTAATTTATATGATCATGTTTTCTTGAGGATCTCTCTAAGGATTGGGTGTCGTCATTTTTTTTTAAGAAAATGAAGTTATCGGTTTAGTATATGTTCCCTTTCTAGATTTATGAATGAGTTATTTAGGTGGAATATAAAAATGATTTTCCAAAAATGTACAATTTGGTGAATATTTTGTCTCATGTATCTTTGTTAAACAAGTAACAACATGATCTTAACTATACACTTTGATGGGAAAACATTGAAGTAGATTTGGATGAAATTTATATTCATGTACCAGCATGAATTGTGGATAAGAAATATATCATATTGGATGGGAAAATTATCAGTCAAGTATATGTTTTATAGCACTATAGTCAGATTTAGTAAAAAATATCAGAGCATGAAAAGGAAATGTTAGAGTAATGACTCAAACTCTTTTAAGGAAAAATTGGGTTTCTACTTTTAAATGATGTAAAAAATATTTCATAGGGAATTCTTCATCCATTATTTCATGTACATGGCCCTTTAATATTTTATTTTGAGTCTATTCAATGTCTATATTATGTTTATGTGGTTTGGGGGGGTCATGTTTTGGGGGATTTTCTAGAGGTTCATAGTTTGTACACCTTTTAAAGAAACTGTGAACCATCTTCAGGAAGTTATTCAAGTGAGGAGAGTCATCACTACACTAGAACATAGTTGCCGAATAGTTTTTCCAAATCATAAAAGTGTCCATGGGAAATAAATTAATGTAAAGTTGAGTGAAAATCCATGATATGGCATTGTTTCTCTAATTGTGAAATCCTTCCAAGCAAGGGGATGGCTTAACATAGTATCACCACATGGTTGGTCCCCAAAATTCCAAACTATGCAGCCTAATTATGTGGATTATATTTAAAGCCCTATGTTTTGAAAAGATAATATGAATTAAGACCCATTTACCTTGTAAATCCCTAATACTCTTAGTATCATGAATTATATTTTATACATTGTCTTGATAGATGATCCATTTAGATCTTAAAGTGATTCCTAGGTGAATCAAAGTGCATTGGAGAACTTTATTCATCAATAAGTACCCTTTATTCCCACATCATTGTTCTTTTAACTATTAGGATGACAGATCAGGTTTTATGGACATATCTATGTTGTGTAGGTTAAATCATGATACGATATTGTTAGATATAGTGAAGCTAATTTGGGTTGTGATTTGATGAAGAAATTTTAATAAACATTCTCCATTTTTCAATATTTTGATAGGTATATGGATTATATCTCATTTACACTTGTATTAGAATGTTATTTTTTATATTTATTAAATAAATTCAATTAAATTATTGTAAAATCCATGTTTTTATTTTCAATAGAATTTAATTTAGGGTTATGGTTAGAGAATTGTAGATAATTTATGGTTTTTATGAAAAACACTCTTTTGTGATGGATTATATTATGATTTTAAAATCATGGTTTCTTTTTTATGCATGTTATATGTTTTTTGAGATGATTTAAATAGTAATTTTTTAATGTGTAATAGTAAAAAATGTAATTTGGAATACATGGTTTTTGGCAGTGCATTTATAGATGTGACCAAGTAAATGTGTCGTTTTCGATTAAGTAACTTGTTATTGGTCACCTTGTGACAACATGGTGTATTGATGAGAGATCTATAATGAGTATGGAACATTCACCTAGTCATGAATGTGTGTGTGTATAAAGACATTGTTATTGGTATTCTTGAATAATTTATAATAGTTTGATATTTTTATATTTTTTTAAAAATGTTCATGTTTATGATATAAATTGATTAAAATAATTTTAAAATATTTTAAAAAAATTAGGTTAAAAGGTTTTTTCAAAGTGGCATGAGTTTGAAGACATTAGGGAAATTGAAATGTGTTTATGCAAACCCCATCCTTGGGTGATTATATGTATTAGAAAATGTCATCTATTTGGAAAAAACTAAATAGATGTTATCATATTTATAAAGAGACACATCTTGATTCCATGCACATAGAAGAATGAGTACGATATTAGAAAATGATCATGCTATTTGGGATGATATATATTTTTGGACTTTTGGTCTCATAGTTGTTGGTATTTTCAGGTTATCATATATTGTTTCCATTGGTCATCTGATATGGCTATTTTTTGTATACTATACCTACTGTTGTTTAGTTTTACTTTGTATCATATAGTGGCCAAAAAAAATTTATTGTTGTTTTGGATATTTTATTTCTAAAGGTAAGATAATACCCCAATATTCATTTAATCCCATGTAATTTATTGTAAGCCACTGGTGTCTTAGAGATGTCACATAAGGCCTAATATAACTAATTCCATATCTATAGCCAATGTGGATGGTATGGGTGCTACAGTATCATTAGATATTATCCCCAGTAAATAATAAGTAACATCAAATGTTTTTATCATAGTGTAAAATTTTTATTAAAATATTAATATATTATTTCATGAAGAAAATACCATTCCCTTTTAAAAATCACGTATTTAAAATGATAATTATTTACAAACTTATATGGAAGAAAAGTTTATTTGAAAATTACCTTGGAAACAAGTAATGTAATATTCAAATCATTTATTTTTCACAAAGGTAGTAAATTCAATTCATTGCTCATTTATAAACAACAATGATTTTGTTCTTGGTTTTAGTAAAAAGTACCTCATTTAGAAGATAACAATTATATTTTTTAATCATTTTAGTCAAAATTTAAAAATGGATAAATTTTATATTTAAAAATATTTTCAGAATATTTAAATCATTTATAAAAATATTTCAAAAAATATAGATTTGGGAAAAAAATTATTTAAGACCAAAAGAGGAGAAGTAAGGCCGTTATACCTTAAAAATATTTTTTGATCCATTTTCTGTACCAAAGAGATGGAAATGAAGCGTAACAGAAAAAATTAAAAAAAATCACCAAATGATAATAAAACATAAAGGGATTTATTATAAAAGGGTCATATAATTTTCCTAACGTAAATTAATGTATAATGAATCTCATTTATAATGGTATTGAAACATACACCCCTTACCAAAATTCTTATCTCTCATTGTATGAATAAGAAACTATTATATAATAAATATATATTTATTATACATTTATTAAAAAACCATAATCATATATATATATATATAATATAATATTTAAATATGAAATCTTATCACCCCTTTATTAATAATTGTTTATTATAATCACTTTTCCTAGGGATTACTGCTTCGTTTCTTAGGCATGTTTTATTTCCACAGTCCAAGTCCATGAAATTTGATCATGCTTCAATAATCTCCAAAATCTTAATCATGATATAAATACCATAAATTTTCATTATATATATATATTAATCCATTATATTTATATATATGATTATTAATTACAACATTCATGGAGATGATAGGCAATACACATGCATGGACACTATTTTCTCTTTTTTGATGGATGGAATGAGTGAAATAAAATAATTATTCATCCTTTTATAATAATAAATATTTCATACATAAAGGTTACATTATTTAAATATATTCCTATTAATTTATATGTATATAATAAATGAAAAACTAATCACACCACATTGCTGAGGTGGTAGTCCACATAGAAACATTAGAGATGTTATCATTATCCAATTGATGGGGTGTTGTGAAGTAATATTTTATAAATTTATAAAAAAATTGCATTTATCTAATAAATATCAATATAAATATTAAACCTTTAAATATAACCATTAATTAAATATGGTGAGGGAAAATGAATTGTATCGCTATGTGGAGGTTGTAGTCCACACATATACACAAGTAATATAATCAATTCTTATTTTATTGGGTAAAGAGTGGATAATGATGATTACATAATAATAATAATAATAATTAAATTTTATTATATTTTTTTTATTAAATTTTTTTATTATTTTTATGTATACTAAAAATTTATAGGAGGTAGGAGAATAAATAATTTCAAAAAGATCGAATAAGATGATTACATATTTATCCATAGGTCGCCTTTAAATCCCTTCTTAAGGAATAGTGGAATTTAAATTTATGTTTTAATTTTTTTTACATGATGATATAGGAGTTTATAAAAAAAATGGTTATTTTTTTTTCAATATAAATATCATAATAAGGTGTAAAAATAAATATAAATGTTCAAATTTTATAAGAGTGGGAAATGACACACTAAGAATTACATAAATGATATAAATATAATTATGGTATATATAAAGTATAATTCTTACCAATATAAATTAATTATAAATTATTTTTATATGTTCTAAATATAATGATTAAATGAAATTTATGTAGGTTTTGTTTTTATTTTATACCATATCATCTAGTTTAAACATTTTTTTAATCAAATTAAACCTTATCTGCAGAAATAAAATTTTCAATATTAAAGGGTTGGAGTTTTATTAATATGTAAAAAGAGGAAAATAAATAGAAAATAAATTAAATTTTATATCATTTCTAAGCAAACATTTTTCATTTCATAATTTTTATCCTGTTTAAATAATTTTATAATATTTTATTTTTCATAAAATACCATTAATGTCATTTTTCACACTTCACTAAATTTTATTTTCAGGACATCAATATAGTAAAAAAATTTGAATATAAACATTTTTCAGATATGTAATATATATTATTATTTATTAAAATTCATGTATAACTGCAAAAAAATTAAAAATAATAATTAATTTCTGAGGTTTTGAAATCTTTTATATAATTTTTCTACTTCTTGCATAAGCAATTTTTTGATCTTGTGTAAGCATTGAAGGTAATTATTAAATCCCTAAAATTGAAAAATAATTTACCATGATAAAAGAAACAATTTCATAATTAAAATAAACATTTACAATAAAACATATCCTCCTTTTATGACAATGTTAAAATTTCATATATGTTGAAGTGAATAGAGTGGCATTTTTGAAATTTCATTACACAAAATAATATAAATTTCATTATCAATGAAAAGTTTCTCTTAAATGACATATATTATAATATAATATATATATATATATTAAAATATATCCTATGAAATAAAATATATAAAAATTATGGGTTGATATTGAGACCTTATCTCATGGTTTTTCCTTTATTTTACCCATTTTTCTCTTAGTGGGGCGAAAATATTTACCAAGGTTACTATTCATAATTAAAAAATATTAAAGGGGATTGTTTAAAAAATATAAAACTATTGATTCTTTGTTTTAGATCCATTCTTTTAAATCATATTCCTTGAAGATTAATAAAAACATTTTTCAATAATTGTAAAAAACAAAAGAAAACCATTTTTAGAAAGAAAAAAATTATTTGAGCATAAAACCATATTCATTCATATTATATATATAGTAAAAACCATAAAATTAATATTAAATTATTTTACTGAATATATAATCATTAAATTTCTTTATAATAATTCATCGATAGAGATTAATATAATTTATTTAAAACAACAGTCATTGTACGCATAAAAATAGTTTTTCTGAAAAAATTCTCAATTTAGCTCAGAACCTTTTCTTTTTAATTCTAAATATTTTACAATTGATTAATTTAGGTTATAGACATGTAATTTGTTTCACTAATTTATTATCCCTATTCATAATTTCCAATCAAAGTGCTAGATGATAATTATCAGATTAAATAATAATATTTCAACAGTATAATGTTTTTTTTAAACTAAGTGTTGAATGTAAATAATGATATTAATCAAATCTAATTAATATATAGAGAAATATATCATAAAATATTTGGGTAACATATTCGACAACAATTAAAATGATTTTATACCTTGAAATTTGATCACTTTGATACAAACAACTAAGGATAACTCTATTTCATTACTTTATTGTGTTCCCAAGTAGCTTATTTTGATTTATGATTCCTCTAGAGAATATTAACCTTGTGATTAGTCATAAATCATATCAATTTATCACTATGATCAATGAATTGTGCCAATTTGTTTCACCTAAAATATCATATTTCAATGTTATAACCACTGATTTCAGTTCATGTGAAAAATTAGTTATCCACTTCCACTGAAGAGATAGATTGAACATATCATAGAATTGATCAAAAATTAGTGGAAGTGATAAATGATAGTAAACATTCCAAATGTGATGATGTTTCTTAGAAGGGACATTATATATATATATTAGTGTACACTTATTTCAAAATTTTATAAATTTTTTCCAATGATATTTTTAGAGGAATACCTTGTCACCAGCTTCAAACTCTAGATCACATCAAAAATTGTTGGTATATATTTATTAGAGACTCTGATATTACCTTATTTTATTTTAAATAGATATATTATTATATTATATATTATCAACAAGATAAGGTCTTGATAAATTTATTTATATAGCTTCATTGCATCATGTTGGAGTTCTAATGTTCCTGCCATATATGGCTTCATTATAAGACATCTGAATTCTTTTATGGAAGGTAATGTTGTATGGAAAATCAAATCTAAGAATTTTCTGATCGCAAACATCATTAAAAAACATAAAACATACTCTCAACATATCATCTAGGGTCTTAATTCCCTTTTCAGGATGACCAACTATCTAAGGATGATATACATTACTAAACCTCAATTTTTTATCTAGACCCGAGTAAAGAATTACCCAAAACATTGAGGAAAACCATAGATCCTCATCTAAAACAATTTATAGTGGCACTCTAACAATTTTCACCACATTATTAATATATATAATTAAAACTGATCAAGATATATGTCTTCTATGGTTTTAGTGAAATTAGATGACTTCATAATGTAGTTGACTACCACCCAAATATCATTGTTCCCTTTAAATATATTTGGGGAGTCTGATGATGAAATCCTTTAAAATTATTTGGTATTTCATTTTTTTGCATAGATTATGGTTTTAACATCCCATTATAATTATTTCACATATCCTTAACTTTATAAAATGCCAGACATCAATATACATACTCTATAATATAAATTTTCAGGTTTTCCCACTAGAAATATTCTTTTAGATATTCATACATCTTCATACTTCCAAGATGAATAGATAATAGTAAACTATAAGATTTCATGTAATATCCCATTCTTAAATTCCTGTATAGAAATAACACATACTCAATTCCCAAACAATATCATTCCATTGCAATTACTATTATACTCTAGTAACATTCTCATCTTATTTTATAGTTCCTCTTCATAATTCCAGGCTTCAGTGACCATCACATTGATATATAGTTTAAAATTCAGCTCCAATATATTTGTTTTTTCAATTTTCCTAGACTTTAAGTTCAATTTTTCATAAATCCATATGTATTGGATCCCTTTAAATCCTCATCATGGGAAAACATGAATGATCCTTCTAACTCAAAGCATCATCAACCTTGTTCTTCTTACTAAGGTGGTAATGTATTATTCCATCATAATCCTAAATCGATTTAGAAAAAAATATATTTTCTGTATTATACTATTTATGTGTTAATTAATTACAGAATATTTTATTATCTATATATATACAACACCTTTCACCGTAAAGAGAATTCAACTATATCATTATCATAATAATTACCATGACCAGATCCAAATCCTGATTCATGTAATTTTTATCATGTATTTTTAATTAGTATGCGGCATATGATCTCAGCATATCATAATTCCTGAGGAAACATCCATGTCCATAATATGATACATTACAATATATCAGAAACCGTTTTTTTACTAAGGGTAGTGTAGGAATAGTTTCACTGACCAACCTTCTCTTTATCTCCATTAAATTTTCATCACATTAATTTTTCTATAAGTACTTAACCCCTTTCAGAGTCAAATTGGTGATTCGATAATATATTCATGATAACTAACTCAAAAATATTTTATAATATCAATAAAACCCAAGAAAACTATATATATTACTAATCGTTGATTTTCTAGGCTATTTTTCAATCACAGATATTAGTAATGGATCCATCGACACACCCTTTCATGAGATTATACGACCCAAGAATGAAACATTTTATTTTCAAAATTCAATCCTAGTAAACTTTTCATAAAAATTCTCCTTCCTTGAGGTCTTCAGCACAATTATCAAATTATTTTCACACACATTATTTTTCATTGAATGAATAATTATATAACAAATAAATACTACCACAAACTAATCAGGGTAATATATAAATAATATATTCATTAAAACTATGAATATATCACGGGAATTATTATGTCCAAATGTAATCACAATAAATTCATAACACCCATTTCTCATACGAACGTTTTTTTGGGAATATACCCCCCCTTAACCATCAATTGATGACATGAAGAATGAATATCAGTCTTATAAAAATATTAGAACCTCATAATTGATCATAAATATTACATATACAAGGTAGTGGATACATGTTCTGGATAGTGATCTTGTCAAGTCCCTAATAGTCAATGAAGAGAAGCTTTAACTCATATTTATTTTTAACAAAAAGAAAAGGTGTACCCCATTGTGATGAACTTGGGTTTAAGGATATGATATCAATATTCTTTGGGAGTTTATTCTCTAATTCATATATCTCAATTGGGTTTATTCTGTATAAATTATTTTAAATAGGTGTATCTACAGGAATGAGTGACATTGAATAATAAACATCATGATTTGGATAATGACTAGGAAAATATTCTCAAAATACATAAAATACTCCTAGATAATAGTTATATTTAAAATAATGAGTTTTTTAAAAAAAAATATGAGAAATATACCCTTAATTTACAAAAATTCAAACCCAAAATATATAATTAATTTCTGGTGGATGTTCTTATTCATCATCTCATTAAAAAATGATCACATGTTTATTTAGAGTATGAAATTTTAATTCAATTACTTAGAAATTGATACTGGTTATATATAAATAAATCTAAAAAATTGCGAGAAAAAATTAAAATATAATTATAAGAAGAATAATAATATTTATAGGAATATATTCATGTAATAATAAAATAGAGATAACCTATAAACTTGATATACCATCATTATATCATTAAGATTTTTTACTAATAACTCAATATATAATCATTAAGGATATAATGTGGAACCCTTAAAATTTTTTATTTAAAATAATTAGTATATCTAAAATGGAATAAGACATTAGTTGTTCAATAGTAGATGAAATGTATAAACTTCACCACATTATTACTATAACCCACTTATATAATAGTGATCACATTTTATTTCTCTTGTTTTTTAGTTATAAAAATTTGTTAATGTGGATCATCATCATAGAACTTCAAGTTCATGATATTTTTAGTGTAATACACATAATAATTATATTTAAGTAATTGGAGCATGGGTAGATGATTAGTTGGCATTATACTATCTTCAATTATGTCAACTGGACTCTTCATCACCATTACACATTCACAGAATTTATGAATAACATTTTCACATTTATAGAACCTCTTAATTCCATTAAATAAATATTATTGAAGTTTATTCCTACATTTATATCATGTATATGATATAGAATTATATCAAACATATTATTTATTCATGTTTTCATTAGATTTTTTCTTCCATTTTTTAAAATAATTGTAATCAATGCAAACATATAATTTCATTTCTACTTTGAGTGCAAATCAAACGATTTATCTATATATAATAATGTTTTTTTATATATAACACATTTTAGAAACTTGGTTTTATTCCCTTAAATAATCAATAAATTTTGCGTTCATGGATAATGATTATACAAGAAGCATACCATTCATGTAATACATTGTTTTCATAATATGTACTAATGGATTCATTATCCTTCTTCTTAGTCTCAAGGAATTCCTGTCCTATTTTTTCATAGAATATGGGTTATGTACTTACATAAAAATACCCTATTCAACTCATACCATTCCATGGATTTGATTTCATCCACTTTACACATATTCATAATAATATTCCAAAATTTATATGATTCACCTTTAAAATTATAATCTACTAGGGAAAAGTTTATATAATCTATAAAATAGATATTATAAAATATTTTCTCAATGGTGTTAATCCAACAGTAAACCACTATTGGATCAAAATACCCACAAAAAGAAGATGGATGTTTCCTAATGAAATAGTAAAGCGTAATTTGTTCCATTCTAATTTATTTTGGGAGATAAAAATGATCTACCGTCTGAGAATGTTGCATGAGTGTGTCAATAATATTTTTTCCCCTAAATCATATCATGCAGTTACTCAGATGGATAATCAATTAATTTTCCGTCATGTTAGTTTTGGCAGGATTTCTTCTTGTTCCAACCATTTGACTAAACCCAATAAGAAATGTGATGAAATCAAGATATAATCACATAATAATGGAATATCAATCGTAGGATATCTGAATCATTATTCTTTCTTATCAATCTATGTAACATTATGAATATTGTAGGTGATCGCTACTCATTACCAAAACATTGTAATTTTATAATATAACTAGGATTATACCTTGGGATTTCAACAAATATTTATAACCATAATATAAAAATACAACCTAAAACCCTCTCTGGTAAATACTATAGTTACGTAAAATTTTCAAACCTAAATATTTTATATATTAGTTGAATTTTAAAAACATAACCCTATTATAAAATACATAACTATAAAGGCATAGTGTCTTTGTTGACATGATACATAAGAAATCTTATTTAGGTACTTTCTTCATCGTCTCTATTAATTATCTTACCACTTTGTAAACTTATCAGACTATACTACTTGAAACCTTTTCGTATAATATGGGATAAGAAATGTAATAAATGTTGAGATCATAATCTCAGTAAGGTTAATCATTAGAGATAATAATCTATGGTCATATGAAACCATAAGACATGAATAAGGGTATTTTATAATAAACATAACTAAAAAATTTGATTTACAATTAGTCTTATATTATAAACATGATTCATGGGAAAAAGTTATCATTTAAAAATAAATCAAATATAATAGTGAGGAATAATCATAAACTTATCATATAACAAATTTTACGATCCTAATCACTAGAACATGTCAAAAAAAATTGTGTCAATATCATAGGCATGGAAACCATTTCATATGTAAAAGTGAAATACCAAGACTATCAAATCATAGTGGACCTGTAAGCAACACTTATTTCCTATACCATGATAGATCGTGAATCACCACATGTTTCCCATAGTGGATAATACATCACTATCTATTTCTTATTGTGGATCGAGTACTTTAACTATTTTCCCATAGTTATCTAATGAGATATAAAATTCTACCAAATGAATTATAGGGATAAATATCTATGTTCCTACACAAAAGACAATGACATACATACATATTTGTATCATAATATCATAAAACATTCAAAATTTCATCAAGCAATAAAATTTAGAAATTAAAATAGGTTTCATAAACATTACATCATTTTATCATATCATATCCCACGAGAAATGAATAGGGTTTGTAAATTTCTTATAATAATCATCATAAAATATCATGAGAAAAAATAATTATGGAATCATTGGATCATATTGCTGTTAAATCATAATTAACATCACATGATTTTATCATAGATGAAAAATATATTCAAAAGAACACATGAATACTTATTGAGGAAAATAACTGTTTCTTTTTTAAATTATTTATTTAAAATTAAAATATTTCTAAAATATTATAGAAATAATTTTCATCAAAAATATATATGGAATCTTGTAATCGAAAAATTAATGCATTTATTGGTCATCATGGTCAGAAATTATGTTAATGTTTTAATTGAAAAATTACTTTATCCACACCTTCAATAAATAACACCATATTCAAAAAAATACGATGATTATTTTTTATCCTTTTTAGAAATTTCAAAAATGGGTAATTATTAATTTATTAATTATTTGTTTAATATTAAAATATATTCTTAAAAACATTTTATAATACGTGGATATCAAAGAAAATATTTATAGGCTATAAGTGGGGAAATAATTCTGAATTTTCTTAAAACAAATTCATACCATTTTGAGATAAAAAGAGTGTGAAATTGTACTAAATATAAAAATTAAAAAAATAACTAGAAGATAAATAATTGAAATTGATTTATAAGATAATGATAATATAATTTCCTAAATATAAATTCAACTACAAAAAATCCTGATTAAAATGGTATCAAAACATAAACCACTTACCAAAAGTATTTTCTTTGTTTATAAGAATTTGAACCTCCTATATACTAAATACATATTTTTTTACTTGTATCCCATATAAATAACCATATAAATATATTAACATATATTAATTACCTATAATATCTGATAACTCATTTATTAACAGTCTGTAATTAAAATCATTATTCTTGGTGATAACTCCTTCGTTTCTCAAGTGTTTTTTAGTTAAGAAGACCCAATCCATTTACATAGATCATGATAAAATATTATATATAATTTTAATAATTATATAAATATAATATTTATTCATTATATATATAAATTTATAGATATGAAATGGATTACACAATTCAGGGAGAAGGTAAACACTATGTATGCATGAATATTGTTTTCACTTTTTAATAAATATAATTAGAAAATTATAATTTCTAATTCCAATTTATAAAATAATTATTACATCATTTATATATAATATATATTAATAAAATTTATCCTTATTACCATCCAAGTAAATAAGAAATGAAAAAAATGAACTGCCTCGTGGAGGTGGTAGTCCACAGTTACACACAAGAGACATTATCATTTTACAATAGATTGGATGAAATAATCGTAAATATGAAAAATATATTTATAGAATCATAATTATATCATATATATCATATATAAATATTAAATTCATAATAATAACCATATAAGAATAATGGTGTTGGAAAATGAAATTTATCACTATGTTAAGGTGGCAGTCTACATGTACGCATGAGTGATACTTTCACGTCTCATTTGATATACTAGATGGTGAATAGTGGTGACTAAATAATAATAATAATAATAAATTCTATTTAGGATGAAAATTTTATTATTTTTTATTTATACTAAATAATTATAGCTGGCAGAAGAAAATGTAATTTGAATGAGTTCGGGTAAGATGATTACCTCTTCTTCAGTATACCGTCCTTAGATTCCATCTCAAGGACCCTTGGAATAATATTTTTAGAAAAAAATAAAACTCATTGATAGGAATGTTTTAAAGATAAGTGGTTATGTTTTGGTCAATTTATATCAATAAATAATGTGTAAATAAATGAGATATGTGGTGTACTATTATAAGTTAGAGAAACGACACACTTGGAATTATTTAAAAGTTTAAAATATAATTAATTTATTTTTAATGTTTAATTCTTAAATATACAAATCTATTAAAATATATATAATATTTAGATGATATATAATAATAAGAGGAAATTTATATAGGTTTTGTTTCATTTTAAATATTAAATTTTGGTTTCACCATTTCATTATCTAATTTTTACCTTAACCACAATAACGTCTTTTTCAATATTAAAGGGTTATTATTTAATTTAAATGGTAAAAAAATTCCCATGTATGATAAAGAGATACTATTTTAACCATATATCATCACATATTTCCTATTTTATTATTTTTGTGATTTATTAATAATTTAGGAAATTATTATTTTTGGGAAAATATCTTTGTTATCATATTTTTCTAAATTCTCTTAATTTGACATTAAATACAAGAAGATTTTAATGTAAATAAATTATAAACCATTTAAACATCAATATAATATCTTATTCATCTATAAAATTAAGATGGATATATAATTAACTCTAAAATAGTATTTTTAGAGTTTTTAAAATCATTTACCTGATTTTTCTACTACTTGCTTAAGTATTATACTGGTGTTATGTTGGGAATTAAAGGTAATTATTCCATCCATAAAAATTATAAAAATATGCCATGAAAAAAATAAAATTAATCATTAAAATAAAATTTCAATCCAAACAAGTACTCTTTTTATCCCTAGGTAAACTTTTTATAGATATTAATGTGAATAAGGAGATATTTTTGATTTTTTTACATAAAATAATATAGTTTTCATTATTAATGGAAAACTTAACAAAAAAATAAAATGTAATTTGGGATGATTTTGGTCATTTTTAATCAATCAAATGAAATAAAATAATTTTTTCAGATGATTTTGAGTCTTTATCTAATGGTTTTTTACACTATTTTATTTATGTTACCCTTACTGAATCGACAAATATTTACTAAGGATTATATTATAATTGAAAAAAATAAATAGGAGATATTGACAAAATTAAAACCCCCTTATTCCAAATATGGGATCTATTTTTTAGTATTAAATTTCAATACGTGGTCGAAAATAATTTTAACACAAGTTTGTAAAACGCAATGAGACCATTTTTAGAAGAAAAAAATGAATATTTGAACCTAAAAATTTATATATTATTATTCTATTCATATTAAAAACATTTATATGATTATTAAAACATTTTAATGAATATATTATCTTGTATTTTTGTTAAAATAGTTCTATAACATATATTAATCTATACTATTTATATATAATTTTTTTTGTGCATAAATTCTATTATTTAGAAATACATCTATATTTATCACAATATTTTTTCTTCTAACTCTTTGATATTTTTTTATTTTACACACTTGAAAGGTATTTTTTTTATTATTTGGATAGTCTTATTCAAACCTAGTAATCTAATGTCATATAAATAATCCTCAAATCATGTTATAGTATATCATTTGTCTAACAAGATTCGTTGAAAATCAGTGTTTCACATAATGAATGTTGTGAAATATATAAAATTTATCAATGGAGAATTATATTATAAACATTAAGGGTGTTACCACATCTCTATCCATAGGGACTTCAAAAAAATTCTCACATTATCTTTTTTTTTTTTAATTTCACTTTGAATATAAAATAATATCATCTCTAAATACTAATGAAAATAGATCAAGTTAATATCTAAATTTTTTTTATTAAATCCTGGAATTTAGTAGGAGAATTAGGAATTCAAAAAGAAATAACTATAAATTCATAATGTCTATGACTCATATAAAATTCTTACTTGGGTATATCCACCTATTTAACTATTAATTGATGGTATCTATAATGTTGTTCAATCTTATAAATGTATCAGTTACTTCAAAATTTATCAATCAAATCCTCAATATGGGGTCTGTGATACAAGTTCTTGGTAGTGAGGTTGTTATGATTATAATAATCAATACAAAGACACATTTACCAATATTTTTTATTAAAATAAATAATAGGTGCAACTGAATGGTCATACAATCAGGAATATGAATCCCTTATATATTATAACAGAGTTTTTCTTTATTTTCTATAAATCAATTGTGTCTATTCTATAAGGTGTTTATAAAATATGTGCTGAACCTAGTATAATTTCTATTAATAACTCAACATAATTATATAGAGTAATAATAAGAAAATATTCTAGAAGGAGATAAAAAATCTCTCGTACAATAGGTATATCCAAAATTTTGGGATTCTACCAAACCATATCTGATAGATATCCTTCATTGATAGGAAGTAAGACTCACATGATAGAAGTAATATCCAATGGATGTAAATTTTCATCCACACATTGAAAAATGATCAGAGGATCATCCCAAATTTTTAAATTTAATTACCTTATATAGAAATTGATATGTAATTTATATATAAATATAATTAAATCACTAAGATCATATTCTACTATAGGGATAATTACAATATTTATAGTAAGTACATACTAAATTATTTCTATCCTAGAGAATCTCAAAACCTTAGATGAGATATTCGTACCTTTAAGAGTTTTTACTGAAGTCTATATATATAATTATTGTTTATAGGAATTAACATTCTTAGTTACTTTTTACAACATAAAGAAATTAGTAAAATAAGACAAAATAAGTTACATTAATATTTGAGTGTACTTATCACCCCCAAAACATCATCGTTCCGTCCTGAATTTAAAACTAAAACCAAATTTTTTTTTTCTGAAAATTACATATCATTAACAAAAGTGATCAATAATGAATAATAATTCCTTGAATATCAAAATAACAACACCTTAATTTTAATCTATGACACCCTGGATTTAACCTTGTTTGTAACACACTAACTCTTTTTGACCTTTTTTTTAATAAATTTATTATCTATTATGTATTTAATTTCACCCTTAAATAATTTAATCTTTGGTTATGTGCTACACTAACATAATATTGTGCTAAAACATTTCTTTCATTACATACAATAATGTGTTTCTATGAAATAACATTTTATTATTATAATTATTTAAAAAATACGATTATAACATAGCTGTTTAACATAGTATTATTAATAGGTATAAATAGACTTAAATACTATTTGTGATTATTTTATATAAATAAAAAATATTGATAATAATTAATTTACTTTTTCATAAATTCTTTATATGTTTCAAAACAATAATTGCTTAAAAAACTACTTTTTAGTGTCATTTTAAGAATAATAATAAAATTGACTTTAGAAACTTCTATAAATTTAATTTTTTTTAAAATACAATTATTTTTTAATTTATAATTTCAAAATTATTTTATCATGGATTTTTGGAATCTTTTTGAAAAAAACTCATTTTTTGGATGAATAGTGAAAAATACAGAATTTTAATTAAAAACTACATTTTCTTATAATTTATTTATATAGTGAAAATATATTATAATTTGTATTTATAAAATAATTAGTTCAATTATATATAAATTAACTAAATTTAGTTCAATGTATTCAATTTTACATTAAAATTGGATGTAGAAACATTTCAAATGTTTAAACTTTTCTACATAAAAACCATCTGTCTCGTAGAGTCAGCGGGGATAATTATAAATTATTTTTAGTCACTTAACTTAATTAAATTGTGAAAAAACATATATACGTATTTTTAATCTGAATAATTTTTTATTTCTGATAACATCAACAAACATTTTTGTCCAAAAATATTAGTGAAAGTAATTAAAAATAATTATATTAATTAAGGTAAACAAATATTACTTAATGATTAACATTATAATTTAAGGTGTATAAATGACCCAAAACTTGTCCAAAACACAATGAGTGGAGATATTCTAACCCAAAATATCATTTCATATATTTTTATAAGTTATTGGGATACTATTCCAAGAAATTGACCTATATAATACAATAATTACGGGGAAGGACAAAAAACAAAATTTCCTTACATTTAACTCTTATAAAGCATTGGGGTATCGAAGAAGCTACATAATTTTGTTTTTAAATATTATTTTTGGAGTATAAAAAGTTATTTTTTTCAAATAAAATATATATTTAATTTTATGAGATGATATTTTTACATTAAATTATTAGGAAATGACAATGCATGGAATAATTTGTTAATAATAATATAAAATAAATAATATTTCATAAATGATTTAAATTTTAAAAAAATTTATATTCAAAAAATTGATTTGTAAGTGTTAATAAATACAAAATATTTTCCATTCATGGACCAATTTATCTTTTAAAATTAACATATTGAATCATAAATAGTAATGACAATGTCAACGAAATTAAGGTTACAGTAACATTTTTGTTCATTACATGCATTTCTATAAAAATTAATTTACTGCACATATGGTTTTTTATCTTATAAATTATATTTAAAATTTTATAATAATTGGATATACAATTTCTATTTATTGTATCTTTAATTTTTTCTTAATGGATGTGTAACACCCCAAGATTTCATAGTGTGTTATTTCTCCAAGATAATTCAATAACTTGCACTACAAACCACACCGAGTTTTATCACACCATGACTTACCAAACAAGACGTTCAAAAGTGGTTATGAATAGTATTAACTAAATTTTAAACTTTATATAATCCTTATAATTTTAGAATCCATATTATGAGTTTCTTAGACATAATGTAAGAACAAATTCATTTTCAGTATTGCACTTTTACCCACTTTTAATAGTGAACCCTTTTTAATTCCAATATTTTAAACTTTTATATATTCAATCTGACTAAAAAAATTTATTTTTTAGAATGGGTACATAAAAAATTTACAATGAAACATCCCAAGCTTCCACGGTACGCTTTCCTTTGAATAATATAGTAGCGTGTGTTGTACGCAACTTCGAGTTCTAACACACACCACAACCAATCAAACTAGCCGTTATGAATAGTAATACCTAATTTTTAAAATTATTTATATTTTATATTTCAAAATGGACTTCATTTTTGGATTCGGAATATTAAATTTATCCTAGGGTGAAATTTTGGAACTTTTCAGATAACACTTATATTTTGATGAATAGTGAAAATTACTAAATTTTAATTAAAAACAACTTTTTTAATCAAAATAATTAATAGTGATAAATTATGAATTTGAGTGGTTTTAAAGTATATTTAGAATATATTTTTACCATTTAATACAATTTTGGTCATTGGACATAATTTTACAATTAAACCGGACATAAACAAGTGTCAATCTTTTGATAGTTATTATCTCTTAAAATCACGCTTTTTGTTTTAACAACGAGAATTAATTTTAAATTAATTTCTGCCATTTATATGTTTTGAATTTGGAAAAATTGATTCCATATTTGGAATCAGGATGTTCATATTGTGTGAATAGGTAACTTTTATTTTTATACATTTTGAATAATTACTGCGGTAAATATTTTATTTACCATTGTTAAAGGGTAAATCCGGTAAAAAAGGGTTAAACAAATAATATTATATTAATACTAAATTACTCTAAAACATGTCCTAGCCTTATTGGTTGATACATGATCGAACATAGGCATCTTTGGGTCGATTTTGGGACCCCATGGATCCACTTTTAGGTGATAGGGACACTTTATTTTAATTAAGTTAAAATAAGTACAAAAATGACATAAGCATATATCTTTTAGAAAAATAATTTTTACATAGGGTTATCTATGTTGGATTTTCGACTATAAATATTAATTAGAATGGTAAAAGGATTTCCTACATAATTATATTTTATTTATAATTTTTAGACATTAAATAATTTAATTTATTTATGACACAATGATGATGCATTAATTACCATAATAGTGAAAAATTAAAATAATTGATATTATAAATACCCAAATAAATATAATTTGAGACTTTTTATATGGCCCCAGCCTTAAACCTTATTTAATATTGAATTAAATGAGTAATTCACATTGAGGATCTTTTCAGGTTTAGAGTTTTAGAGAATTAGGACATAACTATTACATCTCAAAAGATTACAAAGTAGTCGCTTCTACTAAATTTCCATAAAATAAAAACTCTTAAAAAGAAACATGTATAGTTCCATGTTTTAGGTAGCATGACTTTCCCTTGATCTCATCTTTGGCCCTATTCTATGCTATGTCCTGTGAAAAACATTTCAAAAACTTGGGATGAGCATAAGAAGCTCAGTAAGGGATACACAAAGAATGAAAACTGTTAGTATTTTCAAAACAACAAGTAAAACATGAATACTTTATCAATGTAATACTGTTCACCTTCATGAAGTAGTAAAAACTCTTCACTGAAAAAAAAGTATCATTACTTACCTTTTTGTAACCAAAGGATTACCATAAAACCCATATAAAGACACACATAACATATATAAAGGTAACTTGGGACATAAACATACTTATATGGAATAACCATACTGTCGACTTCCACACATATCACTTAATGGAATAGCCATACGGCCAATTTCCATACATAACTAATGGAATAGCCATACGGACGACTTCCATACCCAATGCATTGGAGGTTATAACGTAACCACCCATCCTGGTATTCACGGCACCACCCGTCATATGGTTTATAACGTAACCACACATTAAAATGTCCAAGTACCAATATAAAATCATAAAACATAAAACCAATATAAAGGAATGATAACATTTCCACATTTCAATCACAATATATCATAAATATATTGACATAATAGAGTCATTTATCAAAACCATTTTCAATACCAAAATACATAAAAGAGTATATGATATTTATTTTATTTTAAAAACATTTCGGCTTGTTGAGGAATCCAAAGACCAAATAATACCCGTGGCGGTGGAAAAGGTCGTTGTCACCGCGTACGTTTAAAAAAACATTCCTTTTTGTCGTTTAGTCAAACGTTTCGTAGAAAAAGATTCCTTTTGTATAAAAGTAAAAGTCAAAGGGGTTTATACACCGTATAAAAGAAAGTTGTTTATAAAACGAAATATGCCTCAATGAAAGGAGATTGAGACGAAGTCCCTTACAAAGACGGTATCCTTGGTTTAAGGATAAATCAATTGTATAATTATGTGTGACAAACGAATACACCAAATATAAGTGGATATTAAGTGTAAAACAATCAGAGGTTATTCACACATATTCATAGAACGACATATTCAAGGAGTACATGTTTATCCCAAAGAATCAAATTTGGGCTAAGAAGTTCCCTTGCAAAAATTTGACAGCCTAACGGCGTCACTTCAAAAATTCAGAAAATGAGTTGATGAGAGATAAAAAGGGAATCTAATAACTTGGACATAAAATTTACATCAATCAGGATATAGAAGAACATATCCCAACATAATAGTATGTGAATTAAAAGACATAACAAACGAAGTCTTTTAAAAAAAGGAGGGTGAAAGGTTCCCTTACCGACTTGGGTAACTTTCGAAAAGTACACCCCATTGAAGAAGTGTCATAAAATGAATATATAAATACCCATAAATGGAATTATATTACAAAAGGAGTGTAATAGTGGGCAGTACATAAACCACTCAATGGAAATTGTGGAAAATGTAGCATAAATCTCACGGTAATAAAAGTGAGATGAAAAATCACTTACGAAAACTCGGCAGCCTAACGGCGCCACTTAAAACTTCCAAAATGGATTGATGAGAGGAAATAGGGTCTCTCATCACATCAAAATAATGTTTACAGAAAGATGAATATAAAATAACAACCCCCAACATAACAAATAGGAGCTTAAAAGAGGTGACATAAAGGAGAATACTTTAAAAGAAAGAGAGAGGTTAGATCTCTTATGAAAATTCGGCAGCCTATCGGCGCCACTTAAAACATACAAAATGGATTGATGAGAGAGAATAGGGTCTCTCATCATATGAACATAAAAATTAAAGTAAATGTAATATAAAATATCATCACAATAACAATAAAGATGAGCTTTAAAAGGAATGACATAAAAGTGTGTACTTAAAAAGAAAGAGAGGAGTAGGATCCCTTACCTTGGGTCCGACTTGACTCGATCGTTCTTTAATCTCCTGAATAAGAAACTTGAGTTAATTTCTACTTGATTAAGAACCTTTTTATAGTTCATTATTCCTTTTATATCACTTATTTCCATGTTATAAACATTATGTAACCATTTAAGTTAATAATGTTTGTTTTGTCGATATTTGGTTCTTAAGTCGAAAGTGGACTTGTTACAATTACATGTTGTTTGTGTGGTCAAAGGTTCTTTATATCTATAATGACATTCCTGATTTTGATATCATATATTTTATATATATCCAGCATATATATGTATTTATAATATTACATAATCATTTAGAGGTAAGAAATGAAATGCACCATTCATGGAGACGGTAAGCCGTACGTACGCATGAACACTACTTTCATTTCTTTGTCATATTAATGGAATTAAAAATAAATGAGAGGTATGTATATTTTTATTCCAGAATTATATTCATAATTTAGATATATCTTTCATTATATATATCCATTATATACATGTACTTTTAATAGTACTTTACATTTGGGGATAAGAAATGAAATGCACCGTTCATGGAGACGGTAAGCCGTACGTACGCATGAATACTACTTTCATTTGTATCTCATACTTTAATGGAAATAAATAATAATGATATAGAGTTATATTATAATTCCAGTATAACATCATATATAATAACTTTAAATCCATCCTTTACACGTCCCACATATGTCATTAACGAATCACATCACTTTGAGGGGGCGGTAGTCCGCACTTCCTTAAATGAAGATATCGTGTTTACCCATAATGGAAACCATAAAGTTATGCCCAAAATGAAAAATACATAAGCTTAAATAAAACATAAACATATTATATATCACATATAAATATAGTGACATCTTAATGGCCACCTTTGAAGGTGTTAGATGAGTATTGAACAATCATCGTTTCGGGAGGCAGAATTTCATCATCCAAGGAAACCGTATGTTCTTTAACCATTTGATGTACTTGTGTGAGATTGTAGTTCGAATAAATCTTATAAAAACATCCTATTATATTGAAGATACTGGTTTTGTTACAAAAGAAGTAAATAAAAAGAGTTTAGGGGGTTGGAGAAGCAAAATAAAAAAAATGAACATGAGAGAATGAATTACCTTTAAAAGTGTAACTCCTTTTGATTTGAGCCTAAAGGCTTCCTTTGAAAGGCTTATGCCCAAAGGGAACCCTCTAGGATGAGGAGAGGGATGTGGAGATAGTAAATGGGAATGTTTTGGCCGAGCCAAAGGCTTGAGGAGTGTGTGAAATGAGGTAGAGGTGGGGGCCTTTTATAAGAGGAGAGGAGGGGCACTTTTGGAAAGTAAAGAAATATTACTTTATTTGAAAATGTGTTTCGGTTTTAAAAGGTCCCACATTGATATAATTCGTGTATAAGGTGATAAGGGTTTGAAATCCACCCATCCAATAAGTTTTGGACATGTGTAGTTTATAGATTTTACATTATCTTTCCATTTTATTTAAATCGTCAAATAATGATGTCATCGCTGCATCATTATTATGTCACAAATAATTTAATTTATTTAATGTCTAAAAATTATAAAAAAACTACTATGATGTAGGAAATCTTTTGATATTTCCAATGACTATTTATAATAAAAAATCTGACTTGTGTAACCCCATTAAAAAAATGTTTTAGTAAAACATTTCATGTTTGTTCCATTTTTTACATTAACATTAAATAAAAGGTATTTATGTCATTTTCCATCCAAAGTGGCTCCATGGGGTCCCCAAGTTGACCCATGGATTTTCTTGGTCTTCCATGACGCATCCAATGAGGGTAGGACATGTGTCTGGGTCATCTTATATTATTAAAACATTATTTTTACCTTAAACTACACTAATTACCACTAATCGCGATTAAAAACTTAATAAGTTACTATTCACCAAAAATTTATTTTAATCTCATTGAACCACATTTTACTTCTTAGTGACAACCATGTATGTCGGATTTTTTAAATTCAATACACAAAGATGGAAAATTTTCATTTAAACGGAAAATCGGTTTTTATAAGTACCACCTAGTGGTTTCACTATTCATCAAAAATTGAAGTTTTTCAGAAAATTACCAAAAATTTACCCTAATCTATATTTGATATTCTGGATTCAAAAATGAAGTCTATTTTAAAAAATTCAAAACATATAAGTCACATTAATTAATTTAATAATTAATTCCCGTTGTCAGAGCAAATAGCGTGTTTTTATAAAACAATAAGTATCAAACGATTGACACTAGTTTAAGTCTGATTTCAAAGTGAAATTAATTCCAATGACCACTATTGGATTTAATGGTAAAAATATATTCTAATTTCACTTTAAACCTTATTCAAAAGATAATCTAACCATATAAATAAATTTGATTAAAAAGTGGTTTTGAATTAAAATACAACATTTTACACTATTCATTAAAAAATGAACTTTATCAGAAAGATACCAAAAATTTACACAAAGTTAATTTTGATGTCCCAATTTTTAAGAAGAGTTTTATTTGGTCCAAAAGAACTTATAAGAGTAAACAAAACTATATTTAATTACGGTTCGCCATCAAAAGGTGATAAGTGAACCTTTAGTGAAAACTAGGGCATATACGCCTAAAATTGAATTCTTTCCGTATTTTAAGCCTTTATCTTTTATTGGATAAATGTAAAAACATTTAAAAACATATATAATCATATTTTAGTTATTTCTATCCATTCCCGCCAATAAAACGTCAACATGTTAACTACCATTTAAAATAATATTATTTTATTATTAGAGTGCAACGTAAGATTCCCAAGAAACTCGTTGTTGCGTATTGGGTACGCCATCGAGCATAGCATCCCCTTTAAAGTAATATTAATATTTTATTCACAAATATGGATAAATATAAAGATGTCATATTCTTTATTTACCTGGGGTGTTACATCCTTCCCCCCTTTTGGGAATTGCGTCCTCGCAATTTTAAAATTGGGCTTGGAAACATCCTTGAAAGTCCCACATCAGAACAAGAGTCGGTAAAACAATCACTTTAAAATAAAGAAAGATAAGTACAAAGGTCACCCGAGTTAAGCCATAATAGGATTCCATGTAGGAAAACATGGACATGGAAGAAAAAGCAAAGGGTCATGTTCTGATGGAGAGTGATAGAAAACATGTTTAGGAGAAAGTTAACCATTAGAAAATCACAAACTTGTGATGGGTTAAACGGTATTCGATTCCCTAGTAGAAAAAGTTAATAGACAACGTTTTTGTTTTAAGCTACTTTTTATTGAGGAATTTATTCATAACAAAACATAATCACTTATCATGTTGACTTTCAACTTTTACTAGATTCCTTAATCAAACTCGTATTTTTTTCCAAAAGACGAGTATTTGGGGAGACTTGTTCACATTAAGAGTACTATAATCAACTTCTAGAGAATCACCTAATCCACCAAAGAGAACTATAAACATCCCATGTCTTTAGGCTTTAACCAAAACCAAAACCAAAAAGGTTAGTACAAGGTCAGATAATCCAGAAAAGGATAACCCTTTAAAAAAAGAAAATCTATTCTTAATCTCCAAAATTTGTCCAACAAAACCCAAAGATCAACGAGAACCATTCTATAATTAATTTGTCCATAAAATTCTTCAAAGTAAACCAATCTAATATTGAAAACCAAATATTTGAAGGATTTAGTCACATAGTCTTCCAAGTTAAATCGTAACATTTATCTCCAAACAACATCAGTTGCTCCTAAAGTCTCGTATTGAAAAGTAATTATCCTAATCACATATCCTCCATGATAGGTTAATCATTTTCATAAATAACCCAAAATCAACTTACTATTAATTCATAAAATCATATAACTAAAAAGAATCAGTCAAACTAACCAGGGACTTCACGTAGTCCAGTGGTAGGCGATAAATACCAGTCGCACTTTGGTTGTGGGTTCGATTCCCGCAGCTTTGTCCAACGTGACGGGTTGTCACACAGTCTGCGTGTTGTCCTTTTTCCAAAACTTTATAATTCTTAAAACATTCCCCAGAATGAGATAAAATCTTCAAAAATAATCATAACATATGTTAACCTCAAGTTTATCTCATTCCTTTCATTTTCCATCATATCATAGAGTAACCCATAATTACCTAAAAAGTAAGGATCATATAAATCCTAATGGTTACCTTTTTAATTATTTCCTGAACATCCACATCGATTGGTCATATCGTACATGATGCATTATAGAACATACCAAGGTTCAACTGGTTGATCATGACTCCTTGATAGTTGGTTTAGAACAACCACGAGTTTCCTCATTGAATACCCCATTTCATCCAGTCTCTTAATCAAAGAACCACCATAGTTTCCTTCAAACCAATTGTCACTTTGGTGCCTGATAGATCCATCCATTTAATAAAAACAGAAATGTCAATGTGAGTATATCAACCAAACCATCATGTACTAATGAGGAAGGTAAACACTAAGATATACTTACTCATTCACTTTATCTAAAACTATGACTCTTTCTGAAATCCTAACCATTATGGTAATGTCACTTATGCTTAAAGAATACCCTAACCTCTTAAGTTATCTAAACCGACCTTTGATACCAACTATAAGGCCCTAGCCTTAATCCTTACTTAATATTGAATTAAATGAATAATTCACATTGATGATCTTTTCAGGTTTAGAGTTTTAGAGAATTAGGACATAACTATTACATCTCAAAAGATTACAAAGTAGTCGCTTCTACTAAATTTCCATAAAATAAAAACTCTTAAAAATAAACATGTATAGTTCCATGTTTTAGGTAGCATGACTTTCCCTTGATCCCATCCTTGGCCCTATTCCACGCTAAGTCTTGTGAAAAACATTTCAAAAACTTGGGATGAGCATAAGAACCTCAGTAAGGGATACACAAAGAATGAAAACTGTTAGTTTTTTCAAAACAACAAGTAAACCATGAATACTTTATCAATGTAATACTTTTCACCTTCATGAAGTACTAAAAACTCTTCACTGAAAAAAAAAGTATCATTACTTACCTTTTTGTAACCAAAGGATTACCATAAAACCCATATAAAGAACACATAACATATATAAAGGTAACTTGGGACATAAACATACTTAAGTGGAATAACCATACGGTCGACTTCCACACATATCACTTAATGGAATAGCCATACGGCCAATTTCCATACATACCTAATGGAATATCCATACGGCCGACTTCCATACCCAATGCATTGGAGGTTATAACATAACCACCCATCCTGGTATTCACGGCACCACCCATCATATGGTTTATAACGTAACCACCCGTTAAAATGTCCAAGTACCAATATAAAATCATAAAACATAAAATCAATATAAAGGAATGATAACATTTCCAGATTTCAATCACAATATATCATAAATATATTGACATAATATAATCCTTTATCAAAACCATTTTCAATACCAAAATACATAAAAGAGTATATGGTATTTATTTTATTTTAAAAACATTTCGTCTTGTTGAAGAATCCAAAGACCAAATAATACTCGCGGCGGCAGAAAAGGTCGTTGTCACCGCGTACGTTTAAAAAAACATTCCTTTTTGTCGTTTAGTCAAACGTTTCATAGAAAAAGATTCCCTTTGTATAAAATTAAAAGTCAAAGGGGTTTATACACCGTATAAAAGAATGTTGTGTATAAAACGAAATATTCCTCAATGAAAGGAGATTGAGATGAAGTCCCTTACAAAGATGGTATCCTTGGTTTAAGGATAAATCAATTGCATAATTATGTGTGACAAATGAATACACCAAATATAAGTGGATATTAAGTGTAAAACAATCAGAGGTTATTCACACATATTCATAGAACAACATATTCAAGGAGTACAAGTTTATCCCAAAGAATCAAATTTGGGCTAAGAAGTTCCCTTGCAAAAATTTGACAGCCTAACGGCGTCACTTCAAAAATTCAGAAAATGAGTTGATGAGAGATAAAAAGGGAATCTCATCACTTGGACATAAAATTTACATCAATAAGGATATAGAAGAACATATCCCAACATAATAGTATGTGAATTAAAAAAAATAACAAACAAAGTCTTTTAAAAAAAGGAGGGTGAAAGGTTCCCTTACCGACTTTGGTAACTTTCGAAAAGTACACCCCATTGAAGAAGTGTCATACAATGAATATGTAAATACCCATAAATGGAAATATATTACAAAAGGAGTGTAATAGTGGGAAGTACATAAACCACTCAATGGAAATTGTGGCAAATGTAGCATAAATCTCACGGGAATAAAAGTGAGATGAAAAATCTCTTACGAAAACTCGGCAGCATAACGACGCCACTTAAAACATCCAAAATGGATTGATGAGAGGAAATAGGGTCTCTCATCACATCAACATAATGTTTAGATAAAGAGGAATATAAAATAACATCCCCCAACATAACAAATAGGAGCTTAAAAGAGGTGACCTAAAGGAGAATACTTTAAAAGAAAGAGAGAGATTAGATCTCTTACGAAAATTCGGCAGCCTATCGGCGCCACTTAAAACTTCAAAAATGGATTGATGAGAGAGAATAGGGTCTCTCATCACATTAACATAAAAATTACAGAAAATGTAATATAAAATATCATCCCAATAACAAGAAATATGAGCTTTAAAAGGAATGACATAAAAGTGTGTACTTAAAAATAAAGAGAGGAGTAGGATCCCTTACCTCGGGTCCGACTTGACTCGATCGTTCTTTAATCTCCGGAATAATAAACTTGAGTTAATTTATACTTGATTAAGAACCTTTTTAGATTTCATTATTCCTTTTATATCACTTATTTCCATGTTATAAACATTATGTAACCATTTAAGTTAATAATTTTTGTTTTGTCGATATTTGGTTCGTAAGTCGAAAGTGGACTTGTTACAATTACATGTTGTTCGTGTGGTAAAAGGTTCTTTATATCTATAATGACATTACTAATTTGGATATCATATATATTATATATATCCATCATATACATGTATTTATAATATTACATAATCATTTAGAGTTAAGAAATGAAATGTACCGTTCATGGAGACGGTAAGCCGTACGTACGCATGAACGCTACTTTCATTTCTTTGTCATATTAATGGAATTAAATCTAAATGAGAGGTATGTATATTTTAATTCCAGAATTATATTCATCATTTAGATATATCATTCATTATATATATCCATTATATACATGTACTTTTAATAGTACAATACATTTGGGGATAAGAAATGAAATGCACTGTTCATGGAGACGGTAAGCCGTATGTACGCATGAACGCTACTTTCATTTCTATCTCATACTTTAATGGAAATAAATAATAATGATATAGAGGTATATTATAATTCCCGTATAAAATCATATATAATAACTTTAAATCCATCCTTTACACATCCCACATATGGCATTAACGAATCACATCACTTTGAGGGGGTTGTAGTCCACACTTCCTTAAATGAAGATATCGTGTTTACCCATAATGGAAACCATAAAGGTATGACCAAAATGAAAAATACAGAAGCTTAAAGAAAACATAAACATATTATATATCACAGATAAATATAGTGACATCTTAATGGCCACCTTTGAAGGTGTTAGATGAGTATTGAACAATCATCATTTCGGGAGGCAGAATTTCGCCATCCACGGAAACCTTATGTTTTTTAACCATTTGATGTACTTGTGTGAAAGTTTAGTTCGAATAAATCTTATAACAACATCCTAGTATATTGAAGATACTTTTTTTGTTACAAAAGAAGTAAATAAAAAGAGTTTAGGGGGTTGGAGAAGCAAAATAAAACAAATGAACATGAGAGAATGAATTACCTTTAAAAGTGTAACTCCTTTTGATTTGAGCCTAAAGGCTTCCATTGAAAGGATTATGCCCAAAGGTAACCCTCTAGTATGAGGAGAGGTATGTGGAGAGAGTAAATGGGCAGGGTTTGGCCGAGCCAAAGGCTTGAGGAGTGTGTGAAATGAGGTAGAGGTGGGGGCCTTTTATAAGAGGAGAGGAGGGGCACTTTTGGAAAGTAAAGAAATATTACATTATTTGAAAATGTGTTTCGGTTTTAAAAGGTCCCACATTGATATAATTCGTGGATAAGGTGATAAGGGTTCTAAATCCACCCATCCAATTAGTTTTTTACATGTTTAGTTCATAGATTTTACATTATCTTTCCATTTTATTTAAATCTTCAAATAATGATGTCATCGCTGCATCATTATTATGTCATAAATAATTTAATTTATTTAATGTCTAAAAATTATAAAAAAATTAATATGATGTAAGAAGTCTTTTTATATTTCCAATTACTATTTATAATAAAAATATGACTTGTATAACCCCATTAGAAAAATATTTTAGTAAAACATATCATGTTTGTGCCATTTTTTACATTAACATTAAATAAAAGGTCTTTATGTCATTTTCCAACCAAAGTGGCTCCATGGGGTCCCCAAGTTGACCCATGGCTTGTATTGGTCGGCCATGACACATCCAATGAGGGTAGGACATGTGTCTAGGTCATCTTATATTATTAAAACATTATTTTTACCTTAAACTACACTAATTACCACTAATCGCGATTAAAAACTTAATAAGTTACTATTCACCAAAAAATTATTTTAATCTCATTGAACCACATTTTACTTCATAGTGACAACCATGTATGTCGGATTTTTGAAATTAAATACACAAAGATGGAAAATTTTCATTTAAACGGAAAATCGGTTTTTATAAGTACCACGTAGTGGTTTCACTATTCATCAAAAATTCAAGTTTTTCAGAAAATTACCAAAAAATCACCCTAAGCTATATTTCATATTACAAATTCAAAAATGAAGTCTATTTTAAAAAATTCAAAAAAAATAAGTCACATTAATTAATTAAATACTTAATTCCTCCTGTTAGAGCAAATAGCGTGTTTTTATAAAACAATAAGTATCAAAAGATTGACACTAGTTTAAGTCTGATTTCAAAGTGAAATTAATTCCAATGACCACTATTGGATTTAATGGTAAAAATATATTCTAATTTCACTTTAAAAACAATTCAAAAGATAAGCTAATCATATAAATAAATTATATTAAAAAGTGGTTTTGAATTAAAATGCAACATTTTACACTATTCATTAAAAAATGAACTTTATCAGAAAGATACCAAAAATTTACACAAAGTAAATTTTGATGTCCCAATTCTTAAGAAGAGTTTTATTTGGTCCAAAAGAATGTATAAGAGTGAACAAAACTATATTTAATGACGGTTCTCCATCAAAAGGCGATAAGTGAACCTTTAGTGAAAACTAGGGCATATACGCCTAAAATTGAATTCTTTTCGTATTTTAAGCCTTTATCTTTTATTGGATAAATTTAAAAACATTTAAAAACATATATAATCATATTTTAGTTATTTCTATCCATTCCCGCCAATACAACGTCTACATGTTAACTACCATTTTAAATAATATTATTTTATTATTAGAGTGCAACGTAAGATTCCCAAGAAACTCGTTGTTACGTATTGGGTACGCCATCGAGCATAGAATCCCCTTTAAAGTAATATTAATATTTGATTCACAAATATGGATAAATATAAAGATGTCATATTCTTTATTTACCTTGGGTGTTACACTTTTATTGAATTAAAATAATTTTATAGGTTAATATGACATATTAGGATTGATTTAATTAAAGTTTTTCGAAGTAATCATTCTGTTATGCGTTTCAAAAAAATTAACTATTGAATAGTGTCAAAATTGACATAAAAGAGTTTTTAAAACAAATATTATATTATGAATTGATATTAAATTTCTAAAAATATAAGTTCGGCCAAGAGACTTATATCATGACATTTGTATCATTAATGGACCACTTGGGGGTCGCTTGGATGTATATAGTAATTTTATCAACCATGTAATATAAAAATACAAAGAGACATTGTAAAAGTGAAACTAATTAACTTAGAGTTAATACTTATAGATAATGTTAATATAAGTACCCAAACCTGTCTAAATTCTATTGGCTGAGTGGTTTTAGACCCATCCCCACCTTAAAATTTAAATAATCAACTTTGGAGACATTAGAAACCTAATATGAATTTATTATAAATTAATATTTCTAGCTTTTCCAAAGGTTCCCCTCACCCCTCTTATAAAAGGGAACTCCTCTTTCTCCTTTCTTCACACCTTCAAAGCCTTTTGGTTCGGCCAAAATCTGCCCAAATACTCTCCCAACTTACCTCAATACAACCTGGAGGCCTTAGTTGGATCAGAAATCCAACCTATGGAGCCCTTTTGATCAAATCAAAAGGAAGAACCCGAAGAAGAGGTAATGATTTCACCACCCTTTTCCAAGTTCCTTTCTTCTTCCACTTCTTCTTTATTTGTTATTACCATTCTAAAATAATAACTCCAGTATCTTATATATACTGTGATGTTATTATAAACATAGTACAACCATATTCAGTATTCTATCTACCCTTTGAATAACATGTCACCATACGTGCGTACGTACGGCTTACCGTCTCCACGCCGTGGTGTAATTGTTATTCAATATATTATTATTTGGATGGGTATAATAATGATGTGTAACTCATGTAAATAATAAATATAACATGATAATGATTCTGTATATATGATATATGATCCAATTATATATTATTTCAATATCAAGAGAATGATATTATCGCTCGTGCGTACGTACGGACTACCGTCTCCACGAACGCGATGAGATTCATTCTCCATCATATCCACTCAAGAATAATTATCATTTGATGATTTAAAAATAATGTTTAAGGACTTGATATCATTATATATATGAATAAGATACAACCTATCCATGAAAAACATGTCTTACGTAACAAAACATATAAAAGAAAACGAGTAAGTTAACACCCGAAACGACGATAATACTAAAATATTATTAACAAAGCAATGTTAAAAGATCATATATGATATCATATTAATATATATGATTCTTGTATAATTTAATAACAATTATTTCACCATTATACAGTAGGTTAACCTACCCTCAACCAAGGAAAAGTACAAGGTAAGGGTTTATTTCACAATCTCTTCATTATCCGAGGATGTTTATACGTAATAATCTACTGTGATGTCTTTATCATCCACATCCAAGTTTCATGAAAGTGTATTTAAAAACATTCTTAATATTTTAAAAAATATGGGTTAAAGTCATTTATAACCTTTTTTGACTTTTATAAGATGCTTATAAAGTAGTCTTTCCGTCGTTTTCCAAACAAGGTCTTTTTTATCCTTTTCGACCGAATTAAGGTAAGAATGTTTTTTTTAACTTATACGGCGGGTGCGGCTATTTTCCGCCATTATAAAATTTTCAAAGCATCCCTTACAAGATTATAAGGATATTTTCAAAGTTAATGTTTTATTTTATAATTATGTGGCTTTTAAATGATTTCAAAATGAATATTTTAAGAATTTTTTTAAGGTATCTTTATCAAAATCAGAATTTTAAATGTTTTAAAGATTTGTCTTTCTAAATATTTTAATTAATGTTCATGTTTTCAAAATGAATTTAAGGATTTATTTATGTGGACATGAATGTTTTGAAATGATACTTCTTTTCAAAAGTATCGAAGTGGTATGGGACACTTTGATTCAAAAATCTCTTTTAAATTACTTCCTTAAAAAATGTGTGACTTTTAAATGATTTCAAAAAAAGAGATATTTCTCTCAAATAGTTTTGATTTCATCTATTTTAACATCCTTTGATGGATTTTAAGTTTATTTGAAGTTTATTTATTATGATAAAAAACTTTTGTATTGTATTGAAGTTTTTGTGATATGTTTAACTGTGGATGTGTTATTTTTATACCATTCATGGTTTATGAAGAAAGTATTGACATTTCGTATGCTAGTTTTAATATAAATGTTTATGTTATGTTTAAACCTTTTCATATGGGAATTCATTGGACTTAGTAAGTGACGGGTGGAGCCCTCTATATCTCCTCGATGCATCGGTAGGTCTCATGAGACAAACTAGTGTCTTGGCACAAGGCCTTGGAAAAAACTTATTTGTAGTCTTGTCACGAGGCCTTAGCTATGTGGTTATGATAGTCTAAAATTATGCATTCCATCATTATGAAAGTGGTTATTGATATTGAATGTTATTATTCGATTAGTAGAATATCCATGTGAATAAGTAAATGGCATTATTTCATTTTACTTTTTCCATACTATGTTGAAGTTTAAGTTTAAAAGGCTTTTGTTTTAGTTATACATTGCCTTAAATTTTTATTCTTATTTATGAAAGTTTCCGCTTTATTGTTATCCTTACTCGGCATATGAGCTCACCCCTTTTCTATGTTTTATTTTTCACAGGATGTGAAGAACTAATTTATGAATGACCTGTAGGGATAGTATGTGAGGACACGAGTGTGGAATATGGAGACAATATATTGTTGTAGCTGTTCACTTATTGATGTAATGTAAAACTTTATGAATATATCTAGTGTTTTTAAGGATACTAAACCAATCGGTCTTTCGAGATTTGATCTTTCTCGTGATCATGCAAATGTTATGTAATAATGCACCGACTCTGGGTAACTGGGGACGAGGCGTTATAGTTGGTATTAGAGGAAGTTTAGTAAAAACCTTGGAAGCTAGATTTAGATAAACTCTGATTAGAGCAGGTAGACCTAAGATGAACTTTGAGGATTAGTATAGAATAACTTCCTATAATTTTGGTATTTTAGAGATTTTTCGAGTTTTCTGAGCAATAAATCCTTGTCTGGATACGAGCAGGCAGAGGTGGCTCTCGCACAGATGTACCTAGGGGTAAAACCCGAAAACACCGCTTTGAGCTAGACTCGAACGGGAACTGGTGCACAACAACGGGCCTTGCTACACTCTTGGTTACGACACTCCTGGGGGATATGCTTAGGATAACTCTCATTTTAATTACAAATCATTATAAAGAGTTTATAAGTATATACATCTTCAAAAAAAACATTTTTATGATTATGGATTATATCTATAAACTATTTAATTTATGTTATGTGTTTTACAGGTTTGGGATTAGGTATTGTTATTCATAAACCAATCTAGTGTATGTCATTGTTTAGAAATGGCACCCAGTAGAAGGAATGAGAACATCAGCATTTCACATGATCCAAAGAGAAAGAAGGATCATATATTTCATGGTCTTAAGCCAGAATTTATAAGAGAAATAGTCTCCCATGTATTATCATCATATGAAGAAATAATATCATGTGTTGATAAGATAAGTAAAAAGTTTACTGAGTCCTATGGCTTTGAATGGAATCAAGAGAAGAAAAGGATGGAAGAGAGAAAGATGGATAAAGGGAAGAGGGAAAAGAAGAATTTTCCCATATGTGATAATAGTGGAAAGAAACACCCTGGAACTTGCCTGAATGTAATGGGATTTTGTTATAAGTGTGGAGGAAAAAGGCACAAAGTGCGTGACTGTAAGGGTAAGAAAATGGTTTCAAATGTACAATGCTTCATTTGCAAGGATTTTGGACACTACGTGAACCTATGTCTCAGTCATCAAACTATGCCGCAAATGATTCTATTAGATAATAATCAAGTTATGATACTACCCCAAATGAAGAGGAATGATTAGAGTTCTTATGTTGATTATGTCATTTGAGTGTTGTATCAACAATGTACTTGTTATAATAATTATGGAGTATATAAGGATTGTACTCCAGTACTATTTCATTATGGACTTGAGATTGTGTGGAACAAAGAAAAGTGACTCAATAGCATGTTAACTTTTTGGAAAATATATGGTTGAGAGAAAGATAAACCATAATATGGTTCTGATACCGAGGTAGTGATTTTAGAATAATACATTATTGTTTTGGATAAATTATATTGGACATTCTTGACTACCTTGAAACTGATTAATGATTTGTATATTCCATCATTGTTGGGTTTTAAAACATTTTTGGATTGAAGGGGTATATCTATTATTCTTTAAGGAATAAGGGATCATGAATTTAATCAATTAGGTTTTATGGTAATTCAGGATGTTGCAGTGTTTTGAAAGAATACATCATGAAGGTGTTTACATGTTATTACACGAAAAATAGGATCTTTATTGTGTTTACCTTCCTTATAAATTTTAGGACTGAAGTATTTTGGATAGTTCTAGTTTGGATTATTTTGGATTGCCATAAAAGGACAACCTGGAGGTCGGGCGGCAATCCGTCGCGTCCGGCAAGGCCGCGAGACTTGAACCCACAAACGAAGGGCGACAATGGTGTATCACCTACCACTGACCCACGTGATGTCCAGGATTAAATAATGTATTTTTTTTTAAAAAATATCTGGTAGATGAATTATAAAATATTTTTTTTGGAACCCTATACGAATAGGATAAATAGAATATTTTTTTATATTCTATTATCTTTTAGAGTGAAAGAAGAGTTTGTAGTAGAAATTGGTTAAATGATGGAACTCTACTTTTCAAGAATATATTTTTCTTCTTCTCTTATTCTATGTAGAAATTAATTCCTATACTTTATTTAAGGAATCCTAAAACCAAAAATGTGTTATCCTAATACCCTATGTATTGTTGAACCGATGGTATTTCAAATCATCATAGATTGATGAATTTAAGGACCTCAAATTTATACTTGTTTGTGATTGATGACCTCAATCACTACCTATAAATATTTATGTTTTTCCACAAATTTTATGTCTCTAATTTCCCCCAATGTTCTCCTAATCGAGATTATAATTTGGTGGGGACCCTTTCATTTCTCTTTTCCTAATATTAAGACTAAATTTATCGACCCAATTTCTGATGTGGGTTTTCCCATAACGATATTTTCTATATTCAACCTTTTATTTTCAAACAACAATATCAAATTTTGAGGACACAATTTATTGAAGGAGGGGAGAATGTAACACCCCAAGATTTCATAGTGTGTTATTTCTCCAAAATAATTCAATAACTTGCACTACAAACCACACCGAGTTCAATCACACCATGACTTACCAAACAAGCCGTTCAAAAGAGGTTATGAATAGTATTAACTAAATTTTAAACTATATATAATCCTTATAATTTTATAATCCATATTATGAGTTTCTTAGATATAATGTAAGAACAAATTCATTTTCAGTATTGCACTTTTACCCACTTTTAATAGTGAACCCTTTTTAATTCAAATATTTTAAACATTTATATATTCAATCTGACTAAAAAAATTTACTTTTTAGAATGTGGACATCAAAAATTTACAATGAAACATCCCAATCTTCTACGATACTCTTTCCTTTGAATAATATAGTAGCGTGTGTTGTATGCAACTTCGAGTTCTAACACACACCACAACCAATCAAACTAGCCGTTATGAATAGTAATAGCTACTTTTTAAAATTATTTATATTTTATATTTCAAAATGGACTTAATTTTTGGATTCGGAATATTGAATTAATCCTAGGGTGAAATTTTGGAACTTTTCGGATAACACTTATATTTTGATGAATAGTGAAAATTACTAAATTTTAATTAAAAACAACTTTTTTAATCAAAATAATTAATAGTGATAAATTATGAATTTGAGTGGTTTAAAAGTATATTTAGAATATATTTTTACCATTTAATACAATTTTGGTCATTGGACATAATTTTACAATTAAACCGGACATAAACAAGTGTCAATTTTTTGGTATTTATTGTCTCTTAAAATCGCGCTTTTTGTTTTAACAACGGGAATTAATTTTAAATTAATTTCTGCCACTTCTGTGTTTCGAATTTGGAAAAATGGATTCCATATTTGGAATCAGGATGTTCATATTGTGTGAATAGGTAACTTTTATCTGTAGACATTTTGGATAATTACTGCGGTAAATATTTTATTTACCATGGTTAAAGGGTAAATCCGGTAAAAAAGGGTTAAAAAATAATATTATAATAATACTAAATTACCCTAAAACGTGTCCTATACTTATTGTTTGATACATTTTCCACCATAGTAATCTTTGGGTCGATTTTGGGACCCCTTGGAGCCACTTGTAGGTGATAGGGACACTTTATTTTAATTAAGTTAAAATAAGTACAAAAATGACATAAATATATATCTTTTAGAAAAACAATTTTTACATTGGGTTATCTATGTTGGATTTTCGACTATAAATATTCATTAGAAATCTAAAGAGATTTAATACATAATGATATTTTATTTATAATTTTTAGACATTAAATAATTTAATTTATTTATGACAAAATGATGATGCAGTAATTACAATAATAGTGGAAAATTATAATAATTGATATTATAAATACCCAAATAAATATAATTTGAGACTTTTATTGAATTAAAATAATTTTCTAGGTCAATATGACATATTAGGATTGATTTAATTAACCTATTTCGAAGTAATAATTCTTTTATGAGTTCCACAAAAATCAACTATTGAATAGTGTCAAAATTGACATAAAAGAGTTTTTAAAACAAATATTATATTATTAATTAATATTAAATTTCTAAAAATCTAAGGTTTGTCCAAGAGACTTATATCATGATAGTTGTATCATTAATGGACCACTTGGGGGTCTCTTGGATGTATATAGTATGTTTATTAACCATATAATATAAAAATACAAAGAGACATTGTAAAAGTGAAACTAATTAACTTAGAGTTAATACTTAAAGATAAGGTTAATATAAGTACCCAATCCTGTCTAAATTCTATTTTCTGAGTGTTTTTTAACCCATACCCACCTTAAAATTTAAATAATCAACTTTGGAGGCATTATAAACCGAATATGAATTTATTATAAATTAATATTTCTAGCTTTTCCAAAGGTGCCCCTCACCCCTCTTATAAAAAGGCACTCCTCCTTCTCATTTCTTCACACCTTCAAAGCCTTTTGGCTCGGCCACACTCTTCCCAAGTACTCTCCCAACTTCCCTCACTACAACCTAGAGGCCATATGTTTATCAGAAAGCTAGCCAAAGATCCCTTTTGATCAAATCAAAAGGAAGAACTTGAAGAAGAGGTAATGATTTCACCACCCTTTTCCAAGTTCCTTTCTTCTTCCACTTCTTCTTTCTTTGTTATTACCATTCTAAAATAATAACTCCAGTATCTTATATATATTGTGATGTTATTATAAATATGGTACAACCATATTCAGTATTCTATCCACCCTTTAAATAACATGTCACCATACGTGCGTACGTACGGCTTACCGTCTCCACGTCGTGCTGTAATTGTTATCCAATATATTATTATTTGGATGGGTATAATAATGATGTGTAGCTATTGTAAATAATAATTATAACATGATAATTATTCTGTATATATGATATACTATCCAATTATATATTATTTTAATATCAAAATAATGATATTGTCTCTCGTGCGTACGTACGGACTACCGTCTCCACGAAAGCAATGAGATTCATTCTCCATCGTATCCATTCAAGTATAATTATCATTTGATGATTTAAAAATAATGTTTAAGGACTTGATATCATTCTAGATATGAATAAGATACAACATATCCATGACAAACATGTCTTACGTAACAAAACATATAAAATAAAACGAGTAAGTTAACACCCGAAACGACGATAATACTAAGATATTATTAACAAAGCAATGTTAAAAGATCATATATGATATCATATTAATATATATGATTCTTGTATAATTTAATAACAATTATTTCACCATTATAAATGATTTTAACCTACCCTCATCCAAGTAAAAGTACAAGGTAATGGTTTATTTCACAATCTCTTCATTATCTGAGGTTGTTTATATGTAATAATCTACTGGGATCTCTTTATCATCCACATCCAAGTTTCTTGAAAGTGTATTTCAACCCATTCTTACTATTTTACAGAATATGGGTTAAAGTCATTTATAACCTTGTTTGAAATTTATAATATGTTTATAAAGGAATATTTCCGTCATTTTCCAAAAAAGAACCTTTTTAACCTTTTCGACCGAATAAAGGTAAGAATGTTTTTTTAACTTATACGGCGGGTGCGGCTATTTTCCGCCGTTATAAAATTTTCATAGCTTCCCTTACAAGATTATAAGGATATTTTCAAAGTAAATGTTTTATTTTATAATTATGTGTCTTTTAAATGATTTCAAAATGAATATTTTAAGAATTTTTGAGAGGTACTCTTGATCAAAATCATAATTTTAAATGTTTTAAAGATTTATCATTCTAAATCTTTTAATTAATGTCCATGTTTTAAAAATGAATTTAAGGATTTATTTATGTCTACATGAATGTTTTGAAATTATATTTATTTTCAAAAGTATCGAAGTGGTATGGGACACTTTGATTTAAAAATCTCTTTTAAATTACTTCCTTAATAAATGTGTGACTTTTAAATGATTTCAAAAAAAGAGATATTTCTCTCAAATAGTTTTGATTTCATCTATGTCAATATCCTTTGATGGATTTTAAGTTTATTTGAAGTTGATTTTTTATGATACAAAACTTTTGTATTGTATTAAATTTTTTGTGATATGTTTAACTGTGGATGTCTTATTTTTATACCATTCATGGTTTATGAAGAAAGTATTGACACTTCGTATGCTAGTTTTAATATGAATGTTTATGTTATGTTTAAACCTTTTCATATGGGAATGCATTCGACTTAGTAAGTGACGGGTGGAGCCCACTATAGCTCCTCGATGCATCGGTAGGTCTCATGAGACAAACTAGTGTCTCGACAGAAGTCCTTGGAAAAATATTATTTGTAGTCTTGGCACGAGGCCTTGGCTATGTGGTTATGATAGTCTGTCATTATGCATTCCATCATTATGAAAGTGGTTATTGATATTGCATGTGATTATTCGATTAGTAGAATATCCATGTTAATAAGTAAATGGCATTATTTCATTTTACTTTTTCCATACTATGTTGAAGTTCAAGTTTAAAAGGATTTTGTTTTAGTTATACATTGCCTTAAATTTTTATTATTATTCATGAAAGTTTCCGCTTTATTTTTATCCTTACCGGGCATTTGAGCTCACCCCTTTTCTATGTTTTATTTTTCACAGGATGTGAATAACTAATTTATGAATGACTTGCAGGGATAGTATGTGGGGATATGAGTGTGGAATATGGAGACAATATATTATTGTAACTTTTCACTTATTGATGTAATGTAAAACTTTATGAATATATCTAGTGTTTCCAAGGATACTAAACCAATCGGTCTTTCGAGATTTGATCTTTCTCGTGATCATGCCAATGTTATGTAATAATGCACCGACTCTGGGTAACTGGGGTCGGGGCGTTACAGTTGGTATCAGAAGAAGTTTAGTACAAACCTTGGAAGCTAGATTTAGATAAACTCTGATTAAATCACGTAGACCTAAGATGAAATTTGAGGATTAGTATAGAAGAACATCCTAAAATTTTGGTATTGTAGAGATTTTGTGAGTTTTCCAAGCAATACATCCCTGTCTGGATACGAGTAGGTAGAGGCGGCTCTGGTACAGATGTACCTAGGGGTAAAACCCGAAAACACCACTTTGATCTAGACTCGAACGGGAACTGGTGCACGACAATGGGCCTTGCTGCACTCTTGGTTACGACACTCCCGGGGGATATTCTTAGGATAACTCTCATTTTCTTTACAAATTATTATGAAGGGTTTATGAGTATATACATCCTCAAAAAAACATTTTTATGATTATGGATTATATCCATAATCTATTTAACTTATGTTATGTGTTTTAAAAGTTTGGGATTAGGTATTGTTATTCATAAACTAATCTAGTGTATGGCATTGTTTAGAAATGGTACCCAGTAGAAGGAATGAGAACTTCTGCATTGCACACGATCCAAAGAGAAAGAAGGATCATATCTTTCATGGTCTTATGCCAGAATTTCTAAGAGAAATATTCTCCCATGTATTATCATCATATGAAGAAATAATATCATGTGTTGATAAGATAAGTAAAGATTTTACTGAGTCCTATGGCTTTGAAGGGAAGCAAGAGAAGAAAAGGATGGAATAGAGAAAGATGGAAAAATGGAAGAGGGAAAAGGCGAATTTTCCCATATGTGATAACTGTGGAAAGAAACACCCTGGAACTTTTCTGAAAGTAATGGGAGTTTGTTATAAGTGTGGAGGAAAAGGGCACAAAGTACGTGACTGCAAGGGTAAGAAAATGGTTTCAAATGTACAATGCTTCATTTGTAAGGAGTTTGGACACTGCATGAACCTATGTCTCAGTCATCAGACTATGCCGCAAATGATGCTATTAGATAATAATCAAGTTATGATACTACCAAATATGAAGAGGAATGATTAGAGTTCTTATGTTGATTATGTCATTTGAGTGTTGTATCAACAATGTACTTGTTATAATAATTATGGAGTATATAAGGATTGTACTGCAGTACTATTTCATTATGGACATGAGATTATGTATAACAAAGAAAAGTCACTCAATAGCAGGTTAACTTTTTGGAAAATATATGGTTGAGAGAAAGATAAACCATAATATAGTTCTGATACCGAGGTAGTGATTTTAGAATAATACATTATTGTTTTAGATAAATTCTATTGGATATTCTTGACTACCTTGAAACTGATTAAAGATTTTTATATTCCATCATTGTTGGGTTTTAAAACATTTTTGGATTAAAGGAGTATATCTATTATTCTTTAAGTAATAAGGGATCATGAATATAATCAATAAGGTTTTATGGTAATTTAGGATGTTGCAGTGTTTTAAAAGAATACATCATGAAGGTGTTCACATGTTATTACACGGAAAAAAGGATCTTTATTGTGTTTACGTTCCTTATAAATTTTAGGACTGAAGTATTTTGGATAGTTCTAGTTTGGATTATTTTGGATTGCCATAAAAGGACAACCCGGAGGTCGGGTGATAATCCGTCGCGTCCGGAAAGGCCGCGAGACTTGAACCCACAACCGAAGGGCGACAAGGGTGTATCCCATACCACTGACCCACGTGATGTCCAAGATTAAATAATGTAGCTTTTTTTAAAAAATTTCTGGTATATGAATTATAAATTAGTTTTTTTTTTGGAACCCTATATGAATAGGATAAATATAATATATATTTTTATGTTCTATTATCTTTTGGAGTGAAAGAAGAGTTTGTAGTAGAAATTAGTTAAAGTATGGAACTCTACTTGTCAAGAATATATTTTTCTTCTTCTCTTATTCTATGTAGAAATTAATTCTTATACTTTATTTAAGGAATCCTAAAACCAAAAATGTGTTATCCTAATACCCTATGTATTGTTGAACCTATGGTATTTCAAATCATCATAGATTGATGAAATTAGGGACCTCAATTTTACACTTGTTTGTGATTGATGACCTCAATCACTACCTATAAATATTTATGTTTTCCTCTAATTATATGTATCTGATTACCACCAATGTTCTCCTAATCGAGATCATAATTTGGTGTTGACTCATTTCTCTTTTCCTCATATTAAGACTAAACTTTATCAACCCAATTTCTGATGTGGGTTTTCCCACAAAGATATTTTCTATATTCAACCTTTTATTTTCGAAGAACAATTTCAAATTGCGAGGACGTAATTTATTGAAGGAGGGGAGAATGTAACACCCCAAGATTTCATAGTGTGTTATTTCTCCAAAATAATTCAATAACTTGCACTACAAACCACACCGAGTTCAATCACACCATGACTTACCAAACAAGCCGTTCAAAAGAGGTTATTAATAGTATTAACTAAATTTTAAACTTTATATAATCCTTATAATTTTAGAATCCATATTATAAGTTTCTTAGACATAATGTAAGAACAAATTCATTTTCAGTATTGCACTTTCACCCACTTTTAATAGTGAACCCTTTTTAATTCCAATATTTTAAACTTTTATATATTATATCTGACTAAAAAAATTTACCTTTTAGAATGGGGACATCAAAAATTTACAATGAAACATCTCAAGCTTCCACGGTACGCTTTCCTTTGAATAATATAGTAGCGTGTGTTGTACGAAACTTCGAGTTCTAACACAGACCACAACAAATCAAACTAGCCATTATGAATAGTAATACCTACTTTTTAAAATTATTTATATTTCATATTTCAAAATGGACATCATTTTTGGATTTGGAATATCGAATTAAGCGTAGGGTGAAATTTTGGAACTTTTCGGATAACACTTATATTTTGATGAATAGTGAAAATTAATAAATTTTAATTAAAAACAAATTTTTTAATCAAAATAATTAATAGTGATAAATTATGAATTTGAGTGGTTTTAAAGTATATTTAGAATATATATTTACCATTTAATACAATTTTTGTCATTAGACATAATTTTACAATTAAACCGTACATAAACAAGTGTCAATATTTTGATAGTTATTATCTCTTAAAATCACGCTTTTTTGTTTTAACAACGGAAATTAATTTTAAATTAATTTATGCCACTTATGTGTTTTGAATTTGGAAAAATGGATTTCATATTTGGAATCAGGATGTTCATATTTTATGAATAGGTAACTTTTATTTTTAGACATTTTGAATAATTACTGCAGTAAATATTTTATTTACCATGGTTAAACGGTAAATCCGGTAAATAAGGGTTAAAAGAATAATATTATAATAATACTAAATTAACTTAAACATGTCCTAGACTTATTGGTTGATACATGTTCGACCATAGGCATCTTTGGGTCTATTTTGGGACCCCTTGGAGCCACTTGTAGGTGATAGGGACACTTTATTTTAATTAAGTTAAAATAAGTACAAAAATGACATAAGCATATATCTATTAAAAAAATAATTTTTACATAGGGTAATCTATGTTAGAATTTCAACTATAAATATTTATTAGAAATCTAAAAAGATTTCCTACATAATGATATTTTATTTATAATTTTTAGACATTAAATAATGTAATTTATTTATGACACAATGATGATGCAGTAATTACCATAATAGTGAAAATTTAAAATAATTGATATTATAAATACCCAAATAAAAATAATTTGAGACTTTTATTGAATTAAAATAATTTTTTAGGTTAATATGACATATTAGGATTTATTTAATTAACTTTTTTCGAAGTAATCATTCTGTTATGAGTTTCACAAAAATAAACTATTGAATAGTGTCAAAATTGACATAAAAGAGTTTTTAAAACAAATATTATATTATTAATTGATATTAAATTTCTAAAAATCTAAGGTTCGGCCAAGAGACTTATATCATGATAGTTGTATCATTAATGGACCACCTGGGGGTTGCTTGGATGTATATAGTAAGTTTATTAACCATATAATATAAAAATACAAAGAGACATTGTAAAAGTAAAACTAATTAACTTAGAGTTAATACTTAAAGATAAGGTTAATATAAGTACCCAAGCCTGTCTAAATTCTATTGGCTGAGTGTTTTTCGACCCATATCCACCTTAAAATTTAAATAATCAACATTGGAGCCATTAGAAACCGAATATGAATTTATTATAAATTAATATTTCTAGCTTTTCCAATGGTGCCCCTCACCCCTCTTATAAAAGGGCACTCCTCCTCATTTCATCAAACCTTCAAAGCCTTTTGGTTCGGCCAAACTCTACCCAAATACTCTCCTAACTTTCCTCAATACAACCTAGAGGCCTTAGTTTGATCAGAAAGCCAACCTAAGGATCCCTTTTGATCAAATCAAAAGGTATTGAGTCAATAAGGTTTTCCTTATGACTTTTCCATTCCTTCTTGTTTTGAAAATCACAAACACCTTATCTTTAAGAAAATCGCTTTTATAAGGAAAATTGATTTTATAAGGAAAATCGCTTTTGTAAGAATAATTATCCTTATCATATTTTCATCCATATTTTTCTTAAGTATAAGATTCAGATTCATTTCTATTTTCTCAGAATTGTTTGAAACTTTGATATAAAGTATTCTGTTTTAGGATCCGAATTCTGGATAAGAATTGTAATAAAGTTTCACTCTGAAATCCAGAATGAGAACTGTGATAAAGTTTCATTCCAAATTCCGGATACGAACTCTGATTAAGTTCTACTCCAGATTCAGGATACGAATCCTTATGAAGTTCGACAACGGATTCTCATTACAAATTCTGATGATGAATTCTCATTACGAATTCTGATGAGGAATTCTCAGTACGTATTCTGATGATGAATTCTCATTACAAATTCTGATAATGAATTCTCATTATGAATTCTAATGATGAATTCTCATTATGAATTATTGATGCAGAATTCTCATTACGAATTCTGATGATGAATTCTCACTACGAATTCTGTTGATGAATTCTCATTCTGAATTCTCATTCCGAATTCACCGATTAAACAGAATCTGATCATCTTTGTTATATACACTCCGAATTTATTTAGACTCCGAAAATTATTTTTGGTTAGACTCCGAACATTCATTTTTCTTACGTTGTTATAATCTGTCTACTCTTTAATATTTTTTCTCTCACTCCGAACATTCACTCCGAATATTCATTCCGAACTTTTGAGTTAGATTTTAAATGGTGTCGTACATTCTGTTACACTTATTTTGTTATAAAATGATGTCGTCTATTTTGTTATAAACTAACCGTTGGCTAAGTTACACGTGTACAGGTCCCTCCTATTTTTAAGGAAAATGTGACCGTTGGAAGAGGTAGTTGACCGTTGGAAATTTACCTATAAATAGGATCTCATTTGAAAGAGCTCAAAAGATACAATGAAGTTGATCAATCTAGAGACCACACGCTGCTAAGGTGATTTCTAGAGAGAGAAATCTTTTCATTCCTTGTGCGTACTGAACCACTCATTCAGTTTTTGCTTCGTGCGACTCCGAATGTTGGTGATTACATTCGAGGACTTCCGGGGATATGAAGACAGAGGTTTCCAACACCTTGAGGTTGAGGGCTTCCTTGCTGAGGAAGATAGAGGTTGCCAACTACCTTGAAGTTGAGGGCTTGCAAGAATAGCATGACAGAGATTCCGATATTCGTATCGAGGGCTTACCCTAGTGTGGGTAAGACATACTTGCTTCAATGTATAAATCAAGGGACCTTTATCCAAGGTTGTTGGATAACCTTCTCTTTGGGTTAAAATACTTATATCTTGTTACTTGTAGTTTTACTACTTGTTTATTTCTGTTGCATCTTGTATTTTAAGGAAATTATAACTTTCTTATACTTCCTTACTTGTACTCTGTTTCATTTAGATTCTATAAGATCTAAGGTAGAATCTCATATTGTAATCTTTTGTTAAGTTTCAATTTCTGGAACCATATTTCCGGAACCTACTTTCGGAATCTCTTTCCAAGTTTTCATTTGGTGTTAGAGGTGGTGTGAATTTGATTAGTTTAACTTTGTTAAACATAGCCCTTTCCTTTGCTTAAAGAAAACACAATTATTCATAACTAACATTAAAGTTTCCAAAGGAATTTTTGAAGTATAAAATTCACCCCCCCTCTTGTATATTGAGCATCTACATCATTATTTCGATCCTACAATTGGTATCATAGGAGGTCTCTGAAATACTTGTACTCATGTATAATTTTTTCTTGCTCACTTATCATTCCGAACATTCTCATTCTGAAGTTTCTCATTCCGAACTTTGTTATTACAGATTTTTATTTTCTAACAAGTTTGTGTGCCGAATGTTATTTTAAGTATGGAAGGAATTAATGTTGGTTCTATTGATAATCTAAATCCTACAAGACCACCAATCTTTGATGGTAATGACTATGAGTACTGGAGAGATCAAATGAAGAATTTTGTTATCAATACTGGAGTGGACAATTTTGTTATGCTTACTGGTGATTATAAAATTCCTGACAAAGAAGTTAGAACTTTTACTAACCAGGAAAAGCAAGAGTATCAACTCAATTATAAGGTACACAATACCTTACTTTGTTCAATGACTAGAAATATAAATAGCCAAATTTCTTCTTGTGAAGCAGCTAATTGTATCTGGAAGAAGTTAGAGGTTACACACTTTGGAACTTCTAAAGTGATTGAGACTAGGAGAGAAATGCTTAGAGCTGAATATCATGGCTTTAACATTCCTTATAGAGAACCAATATGTAAAGTTCAACAGAGATTTATGACTATCGTCAACAGTTTTTAGTCTATGGGAGAAAAAGGTTTAGATGATGAAGCACTTATGGATAAGATAATTGATATCATGCCTAATGAGTGGGAATCCAAAAGAACTGCTATAGATGAGAACAGGAAGGTCACAAAATTTCTCATGATGAGTTATTTGGAACTCTTCACCAACATGAAACCAGAATGAAAAGAGATGCTGAAAACATAAAAAAGAAAAATGGAAATGGTATTGTTTCCTTTACAACAACATCAAATCATATGAAAGCTAAGACTCCTGAGAGAGTAACCAAATCCAAGTATAAGATGATGGTAGTTCAATCAGATTCTAGTGAGAGTTAAATATCAGAAAATGAATTAGCAAATCTTGCCCGAAGGATGAACAAGATAGCTGGCCAGAGAAATTTCCAATCCAAGTATAAGAAAAAGGACAGTAAAGATAATAAAGATGGAGAAGTCACTTGTTATGAATGCAAGAGAGCTGGACATATTAGACCAGATTTCCCTTTGCTTAAAAAGAAAGATAGGAACGGAAGGCATTCAGACAGGAACAGAAATAAGTATTATAAAGCCAAAGCTAAGAATGTTTTGAAAGCTAATGATACCTCGAGTTCCAGTGGTGGTGATTCTTCAGATAAATCTTTTGATTACGAATCTTCAGGACAGAAGAATCTTGGACTTATAGCCAGATTACCTATTGGCAATCATTGTTTTATGGCTAAGGTACGAAATGCTGAATCATTGACCAATGTTTCTTTAAATTCTAATGATAGTAAGTATTATAACTCTTCTAATGAAGAATCCTCTTCTGATGAAGAAAATACTTTACATACTTATGAAGAAGTCTCTAGGTTTTCTGAACTTCTTGAAATTGAGAATTCCAAATTCAATAAGAAACTTGATAAGGAAAACTCTAGGAATTATATTCTTACAAAAGCGATATCAGATATTTCTAAAGATCTTGATAGAAAAAATGATGATTTTGAAAGTATTTCAAAAAATCGTGAGGAATTATGTTCTGAGAAGAACAAACTTTCTAAAGAATTAGAAAATGTAATTTCTAAGAAAAATGTTTTCGAGCCTAGCTCTAGTTCTAAAACTAATGATTTTGAGGATAAAAACTTGGTTATAAAACTCAAGCCCGAAATTTTTTCCATAAAGAAGTGTTTATCAAACTTTACCCACGGTAAGGAAAATTTTGATAAAATGTTTTCCCAAATACAACCATTAAGAAATAAATCCGGATTTGGTTATACCAATGCAAAACCAATTTTTACTAACAATTATTTTGTTCCTCAAAGTGCCCCATTTTGTGCCAAGTGTCAATGTGGTGGTCATTGGGCAAAGAATTGTTCCTTAAACAAAACCCAATCCTTAGGATTTCACAAAGCTTACTTTTCTAAGAAGTTGTGGGTTCCTAAAATTTTGTTATCTGGTAATCTCGGATCCAAGCAAGTTTGGATTCCGAAAGTCTAATTCTCTTCTTGATTTCAGGAAAATAAAGAGAGTATCATCAACAATACATGGTACATGGATAGTGGATGTTCTCGGCACATGACTGGTAACAAAAGCTATTTTGAAAATAATATCAAAATGAAGGGAGGAAAGGTAACTTTCGGAGATAATGCTAAGGGAGAGATTTTTGGTATTGGTAATATTGTTCTTCTTGGTAAAACCTTGATTTCAAATGTTCTTTTTGTTAAGGGTCTTAAGCACAACCTCATTAGCATAAGTCAGTTATGTGATGAAGGTTACCTTGTAAATTTTAGGAATGATAAGTTCTTAGTTCACATTTCCAAGGAAGAATTTATTCTCTCAGCCAATAGGCTAGAGAATTTTTACACTTTGAACATAGAAGACCTTAAAAGCCATGATTTACCTTGTCTATGTGCAATGGAAGATCATTCCTAGTTATGTAATAGAAGACTAGGTCACTGTAACCTTAGAAACCTATGTAAACTCTCTAAGAAGAAACTAGTTAAGGATCTACCGGAGCTTAGATTTGATTCTTCTAAAGTTTGTGATCCTTGTCAATATGGAAAGAAACATAAATCTAGTTTTAAATCAATCAGTGAAGTCTCAAAAACCGATGCATTACAGTTAGTGCACATGGATCTTTTTGGTCCAACACAAACTGGAAGTATTGGAAGCAAATACTATGTGTTTGTTCTAGTTGATGATTACACTGGATTTACTTGGGTCTATTTTCTAGCAAAGAAGTCTGAAGCTTTTTCTTATTTTAAAAGTTTTAGAGCTCATGTTAAAAATGATAAAAACCTTCCTTTGAAAACTATTCATATTGATCATGGAGGATAATTTCAAAATTCTGATTTTGAAACTTTTTATAGTAGAAAAGTTATTACTCACAATTTCTCAGCACCTAGAACTCCTCAACAAAATGGTGTAGTTTAAAGAAGAAATAGAATTATTCAAGAGATAACTAGAACCATGTTGAGTGAATATTCTATTGCTAGAAATTTCTGGGCTGAAGCTGTAAGTACTGCTTTTTATACTATAAATCGAGTTTTGATTAGACCCTTTCTTAATAAAACTCCTTATGAGTTATGGAATGGTAGAAAACCAAGACTATCCTACTTCAAGGTTTTTGGTTTCAAAGTATTCATTCTAAATACTAAAGATAATCTACATAAATTCGCACCAAAATCTGATGAAGTAATTTTCATAGGTTATTCCACAACTTCTAAGTCTTATAGAGTTTTTAGTAAAAATACTTGTACTGTTGAAGAAACAGTGCATGTGAAATTTGATGAGTCTGATCCTTTTGTTTTTAAACCATCCCAGCCTACATCCTCAGACGTGATTTCAACAACTGATTGTCAACCTTTGATAGAAGAACCTTCTGATAAAGATAATGTTCAAGAAGATAATTCTGAAACATTTACACTAGAATACTTTCTACCCTATGTTGATGAATAGGCTTTTCAAAACCCAAATCAGGTGTTTCATAAGAATCATCCCAGTGATAGTATCATTGGTGATGTAAATAAACCTGTAAGGACTAGAAGTTCTTTAAGAAATGAAGTAGAACATCTAGAATTTCTTTCTCAATTAGAACCTAAAAGTATTGATGAAGCTTTAGGTGATGAGGATTAGATCAAAGCCACGCAAGATGAACTAAATGAATTTGAAAGGAATAAAGTATGGACTTTGGTTGAAAGACCTAAGGAAACTTCTGTTATTGGAGTAAAATGGGTTTTCAGAAATAAATGTGATGAAAATGGAGTCATAGTAAGAAATAAAGCTAGACTTGTTGCTAAAGGTTATAATCAGCAAGAGGGAATAGACTATGAAGAAACCTATGCTCCAGTAGCCAGACTTGAATCTATCCGTATTCTACTTGCCTTTGTAGCATTATTTAATTTTAAACTTTATCAAATGGATGTGAAATGTGCTTTTCTTAACGGTTATGTTCAAGAGGATGTTTTTTGTTGAACAACCTCCTGGATTTGAAGATACAAAATATCTTGATTATTTTTTTAGACTTACTAAAGCTCTGTATGGCCTTAAACAATCCCCACAAGCATGGTATGATAGACTCACTGGATTTTTGCTTCAAAATAACTATGTTAAGGGAAATGAATATCCAACCCTTTTATAAAGAAAGATAAGAAAAATGTTTTGATTGTTCAGATTTATGTTGATGACATCATATTTGGTTCAACTCAGCAATCTTTGACTGACTCTTTTGCAAGTCTAATGAAATCTGAGTTTGAAATGAGTATGATGGGTGAGTTAACTTTTTTCCTTGGTTTTCAAATTTCTCAAAAACCAGAAGGGACCTACATATCTCAACATAAGTATATTAATGATCTTCTTAAAAAGTATTGTTATGACAACACTAAGAGTATAAGTACTCCTATTGGTACCTCAAACTCTTTAGATCTTGATAAAGTTGGAAAACCAGTAGATCAAACATCCTTTAGAGGTATGATAGGAAGTTTACTTTACTTAACAGGTAGTCGACCAGACTTAATGTTTTCAGTATGCTTATGTGCAAGATATCAATCCAATCCTAACGAATCTCACTTAAAGGCAGTAAAAAGAATTTTTCTCCACCTTAAGGGAACCATGGATCTTGGAATATTTTATACTTCTGGAAATGATTTTGTTCTAAAAATATTTTCTGATGCTGACTTTGGTGGATGTAGAATGGATATAAAGATTACATACGGAACTTGTCATTTATTAGGAGATTCATTAGTTTCTTGGTCCTGCAAGAAGCAACATTCTGTAGCACTCTACACTGCTGAAGCTGAATATGTAGCAGCTGGAAGTTGTTGTGCTCAAGTGTTATGGATGCAACACACACTCACAGACTATGGCTTGAGTTTTACTAAAACTAAAACTTTGTGTGATAACACAAGTGTCATTGCCCTTAGTAAGAACCCTGCACATCACTCTTGTGAAAAACACATAGATATTAGGCATCACTTTCTTAGGGATCACACACAAAAAGGAGATATTATTCTTCAGTTTATCGGAATGCAAGATCAACTTGCTAATATTTTCACAAAATATTTGCCTTCTGATAGATTTGAATACATTAAACAGAAGTTAGGAATGATAACTATAAGGTAATCCTTCTTAATTAACTTTCTGTTGAAAAAGTATCCTTACAGCAATAAACTCCTTTTCATAGGGGGGGGGTACATTTGATTGTTAGAGTAACTAAATTTTTCATAGTTAGTTTTTCAATCTTTTCGAAACTACAATTCCGGAATGGGAACTTCCAGAACTAAAATTTTCCATAATGGATATTTTCGTATAGAAAACTTCTGGAATGGAAATTTTCGTATTGAAAACTTCCGGAATGGAAAATTTTGTACTGGTATTTTCATAACGGGATTTTTCGTACCAAATCTTTCATAATGAGTTTTTCATTTTCAAATTTTGTAATGAAATTTTTGTACTGAGTTTTCCGTACTGAGTTTGTTTTTCGTAGTGAGTTTTGTGAACTATGTCTTTTCATAATAAAGATTTTTCGTAGTCATTTTTATATTACCCATTACGAATAATCCTCCTAAGCCAATCTGAAAGGTATGATTTCCATACTCAAGTTTTCGTAGTCATACTTTACTTGCTGGAATTTTCTTATATTTTGTTTTCGGATTATAATTTTATTAATTCTTTGTTTTAATAAAATCCTTAAAAGATCAGATTCAAGTTTTCTTGAGAATTGGTTTTCGACTGTCAGATCCGATCTCAGCTTGTCACAACTGTTCGATCAACCGTGGATGTTGAACCGTTTTCTCGTTACCTATATAAAGGGGACCGCAAATGGTTGTCCCACATCGGTTTTCAAGCTCCAGCGTCTCGAAGCTCTACCTCTCTATTTTAAGACCATTACGAACTTCAGCTTTCTCTGTTCTGAACTTCTTAAAGGTCTTTAGATCCAAATGTCTATGGAAGTAGCTTCTCAAGACATGTCTTCCTCTAAGCCGATTTTGAAGTGGTTAGTATATAGAGAGAGGCTGGTTCATCCTAATTTCTTCAACAAGTATTATTCTGTTATTTCCAAGAATATTAAGCTTAATGGATGGGAAGATGTTGCGGTGTCAAAACCTGGGAATCAATATGAAGTGTATTCAGATTTTCTTATAGAGTTCTATGAAACAGTCTCCTTTCTTAAGGAAGATGGAAGGGAGAAGTTGTCTTTTAAGTCTTATGGTAAGACTTATAAGCTTTCATATGCCAAGGTAGACAGCTTGGTAGGGCTGAATAATGAAGGTGAAGCCAAATTCATATCTCATGTGTTGCCGGATTCAAAGGGTATCTTCGATAAGGAAAAAGTATTAGAAACTCTCAGACTGGCAGATGACAAGGCTCCGAAGATTTCTAGTTTATCTACAAATTTCTGGATTCTATAATTATGGGTACAAGGTATTATCGTACCGAGAAAGGGTGATAAAGATAGTTTTAAGAAGAGTGAGATTTATATCCTAGATTTTCTGATAAATCTGAGGAAGTTTAACCTGATGAAGCACATTTTTATTACTCTTGAGAATGTTAACAGAGGGAATCTGAGAGCTTAGATCATAATGTATCCAGTAATCCTCTCAAAGTTGATAGTTTAGTGCCTTGAGTCTTTCAAGGAGGCTTGAAAGTCTAATCCAAGAGTTTTCATAATTATGCTGGTGAGTGATGGTACACTCAAAAGGATGGATGTAGCCTTTGACAAGCAGACTAGTCAGTTTATTGATTTACCTGCTCAAGAAGAAGCAGTTCCAAAATTTGCTGATCCGGAATCCTCTAAGCCAGTAAGGAAGAGAAAGTTGAAAGAAGTTGAAGTAGAAGCAGAGAATCCCAAGTCTAAGTAAGTTCATTCCTCACCTCCAAAACCAAAGAAGAAGAAAGCTTACCCAGATGAGGTTGTTGCTAAATGGAGGGAGATCAAAGAGAAGAGAGTGCAAAGGGAGCCTTAGTTTGGCTTGGATCCTGCGGAGGCTAAGGCCTTGAAGGGAAGAACTGCGGATGAGCTAGAAAAACAAGTAAAAGAAAAGAATCTTAAGAAGAAGTTGTCTGAAGCTGAGTTAGCTCAGGCTTTGTTAAAGTTTAATGAGATGGTTTCCGCAAATATTCTTGTTCCGAGATCTTTTTCTTTAGAATCTATACCTGAGACTCCAGGAAGGAACCTTGTTGCTCCGGAAGTGGTAGTAGCTAATCTTGTTGAAGAAAATAGAGCAAGTTGAGCAAGTGGAAGAAGAAGAAGTTGTTTCTGAAGGAAGTGGTGAAACTGGAGATGTTTTAATGCAAGTAGATGATTATAAGGGGACACCTTCGGAACATTTATCGCTCTGAACTTCAGAAGCTGAATCATCGAAGCTAGTCACTCTAGCGATGGATGAGGATAAAGGAGATGAAGAATTAGCTTATCATATAGAGGAAGAACAACTTCTACATGATATTTCTCAAATGGAGAATGTAGAGGTTGGTGCTCAAAAAGTTACTGATGAGGAAGACAATGTTGTGCAAGTTTCTGATAGTGAAAAGAGAACTCCAGAACAGGACTCTATTCCGAAAAAGGACAAGGGAAAGCAACTTGTTTTTGATACCCCGAGCTCTGTGGTAATGAAGATAAGGGAAGTTGGTGATTCTTCTAAGAAGAAGGTTGAGCATTTTGAAGAAGAAGATTCTCCAAGCAAAGTTTCGTATTCGGAGTCATCTTCGTTGGGGACTGACTTTGTTGTTAAGTCTTTAAAGAAGTTGGTAGGTACTATTCTGACTTTCTCAAGTATTGATTCAAGATGCCAGATGCTCCAACACACTTTGAATCAGAAAACAGACTCCATATCTATGGTTATGGACAAGTGTGTTGAAATAGAGGCTCAGTTCAAAACATTCTTTGTCGGCTATGAATCCCACAAAAGATCTTGCAATAGGAAGACTAGTTGATCAAGGAAGACTGTGGAAGAAATGAGGCTCTTTGATGAATTCCAGGACAATGTGAAGGATGCCTTTGAGACAGAAGACAGGATGATAAATGAGCTTACTTCATCCTTTGAAGAAAAGTTGACAGATGAAAAGAACATCCGGATTCAAGAAGTTAGAGATCTGAATGGGAAGCTGAATTCTGTTTCTCAAAACTGAAAGTTTGAAAGGGATCATCGGATTGAGTTTGAAGAGAAATTGATGGCTCGGGAAGAAAAGTTTAAAGCTCAGGAAGAAAAGCTTAAAGCCCAGGAAGAAAAGATTGAGGATCAAAGTGAAAGAATTATTGTGTTAGAGAAGCAAGCCGAGGAAGACCATAAAGACTTGAAGAAGATAAAGACTATTCTTAATGGTCTCATGGCGAAGGAAAAAGATCCAAAATAGACAGATCCGATCTTTTGTTGTATCTAAATTTCTTTGTTGTCGAGCTTTCAAACTTAATGAAAATTTTTTCTTGCTCGTTTCCTTCGTCGTTGCTACTAATTTTTCAGGTACTTTTTTATATTTTCCATTCCCTTGAATTATTTTTGAAAATCACAAAGGGGGAGAAGGAAAAGAAATTTAATGAAAGGGAAAAAGAATCTTAACAAAGGGTGAGAATGAAAACAAACTCCAATAGAGTTTATATAAGGGGGAGTTTCTCTTTAAAGAAGTCTTTCTTATTCGTAATGAAATGTCATTCTGGAAATCTAGAATACGATCCTTAGAGTTTCAAAGCCTAAGGGGGAGTTATTCGTATTCATCAATATCCTTAAAGAAAAGGGAGATAAGCCTTAATGTTTTTCTTTCTTCTTAGAAATTCTTTTTCGTAAGGATGTTTTTGCTTTCCAAAAAGGGGGAGATTTTTGAGTCAATAGGGTTTTCCTTATGACTTTTCCATTCCTTTTTGTTTTGAAAATCACAAACACCTTATCATTAAGAAAATTTCTTTTATAAGGAAAATTGCTTTTATAAGGAAAATCTCTTTTGTAAGAATAATTATCCTTATCATATTTTCATCCATATTTTTCTTAAGTATAAGATTCGGATTCATTTCTATTTTCTCAGAATTGTTTGAAACTTTGATATAAAGTATTCTGTTTTAGGATCCAAATTCTGGATAAGAACTGTAATAAAGTATCACTCCGAAATCCAGAATTAGAACTGTGATAAAGTTTCATTCCGAATTCCGGATATAAACTCTGATTAAGTTCTACTTCAGATTCAGGATACGAATCCTTATGAAGTTTGACAATGAATTCTCATTACAAATTCTGATGATGAATTCTCATTACGAATTCTGATGAGGAATTCTCATTATGAATTCTGATGATGAATGCTCATTACGAATTCTGATAATGAATTCTCATTACTAATTCTGTTGATGAATTCTCATTACGAATTCTGATGACGAATTCTCATTACGAATTCTGATGATGAATTCTCACTACGAATTATGATGACGAATTCTCATTCCGAATTCTCATTTTGAATTCACCGATTAAACAAAATCTGATCATCTTTTTTTTATCAACACTGAATTTATTTAGACTCCGAAAAAAAAAATTGTCAGACTCCGAACATTCATTTTGCTTACATTGTTATAATATGTCTACTCTTTAATATTTTTTCTCCCACTCCGAACATTCACTCCAAATATTCATTCCTAACTTTTGAGTTAGATTTTAAATGGTGTTGTACATTATGTTACACTTGTTTTGTTATAAAACGATGTCATCTATTCTGTTATAAACTAACCGTTGGCTAAGTTACACGTGTACAGGTCCCTCCAATTTTTAAGGAAAATATGACCATTGGAAGAGGGAGTTGACCGTTGGAAATTTGCCTATAAATAGGAGCTCATTCGAAAGAGCTCTAAAGATACAATGAAGTTGATCAATCAAGAGACCACACGCTGCTAAGGTGATTTATAGAGAGAGAAATCTTTTCATGCCTTGTGCGTACTGAACTGCTCGTTCAGTTTTTTCATCGTGCGACTCTGAATGTTGGTGATTACATTCGAGGACTTCCGGGGATAGGAAGACAGAGGTTTCCAACACCTTGAAGTTGAGGGATTCCTTGCTGAGGAAGACAGAGGTTGCCAACTACCTTGAAGTTGAGGGCTTGCGGGAATAGCAAGACAGAGATTCCGATATTCGTATAAAGGGCTTACCCTGGTGTGGGTAAGATAGACTTTCTTGAAAGTATAAATCAAGGGACCTTTATCCAAGGATGTTAGATACCCTTCTCTTTGGGTTAAAAGACTTATATCTTGTTACTTGTAGTTTTACTACCTGTTTATTTCCGCTGCATCTTGTATTTTAAGGAAAGTATAACTTTCTTATACTTCCTTACTTGTACTCTGTTTCATTTAGATTCTATACGCTTTAAGGTAGAATCTCATATTGTAATATTTTGTTAAGTTTCAATTTCTGGAACCATATTTCCGGAACCTACTTTCAGAATCTCTTTCCATGTTTTCATTTGGTGTTAGAGGTGTTGTGAATTTTCTTAGTTTAACTTTGTTAAACTTAGCCCTTCCCTTTGCTTAAGGAAAAAATAGTTATTCATAACTAACTTTAAAGGTTCCAAAGGAATTTTTAAAGTATACAATTCACCCCCCTCTTGTATATTGAGCATCTACATCATTATTTCGATCCTACAAAAGGAAGAACCCGAAGAAAAGGTAATGATTTCACCACCCTTTTCCAAGTTCCTTTCTTCTTCCACTTCTTCTTTCTTTGTTATTACCATTCTAAAATAATAACTCCAGTATCTTATATATACTATGATGTTATTATAAATATGGTACAACCATATTCAGTATTCTATCCACCCTCTGAATAACATGTCACCATACGTGTGTACGTACGGCTTACCGTCTCCACGTCGTGGTGTAATTGTTATTCAATATATTATTATTTGGATGGGTATAATAATGATGTGTAACTCATGTAAATAATAAATATAACATTATAATGATTCTGTATATATGATATACAATCCAATTATATATTATTTTAATATCAAAAGATTGATATTGTCGCTCATGCATACGTACGGACTACCATCTCCACGAACGCGATGAGATTCATTCTCCATCATATCCATTCAAGTATAATTATCATTTTATGATTTAAAAATAATGTTTAAGGACTTTATATCATTCTAGATATGCATAAGATACAACCTATCCATTAAAAATATGGCTTACGTAACAAAAATTATAAAATAAAACGAGTATGTTAACACCCGAAATGACGTTAATACTAAGATATTATTAACAAAGCAATGTTAAAAGATCATATATGATATCATTTTAATATATATGATTATTGTATAAATTAATAACAATTATTTCACCATTATACAGGAGGTTAACTTACCCTCAACCAAGGAAAAGTACAAGGTATGGGTTTATTTCACAATCTCTTCATTATCCGAGGTTGTTTATACGTAATAATCTACTGGGATCTCTTTATCATCCACATCCAAGTTTCTTGAAAGTGTATTTCAAAACATTCTTACTATTTTACAGAATATGGGTTAACGACATTTATAACCTTGTTTGACTTTTATAAGATTTTTATAAAGGAATCTTTTTGTCGTTTTCCAAACAAGGTTCTTTTTAACCTTTTTGACCGAATTAAGGTAAGAATGTTTTTTTAACTTATACGGCGGGTGCGGCTATTTTCTGCTGTTATAAAATTTTCAAATATTCCCTTACAAGATAATAAAGATATTTTCGAAGGAAATTTTTTATTTTATAATTATGTGACTTTTAAATGATTTCAAAATAAATATTTTAAGAATTTTTGAAAGGTACTCTATCAAAATCAGAATTTTAAATGTTTTAAAGATTTATCTTTCTAAATATTTTAATTAATGTCCATGTTTTCAAAATGAATTTAAGGATTTATTTATGTGGACATGAATGTTTTGAAATGGTATTTATTTTCAAAAGTATCGAAGTGGTATGGGACACTTTAATTCAAAAATCTCTTTTAAATTACTTCCTTAATAAATGTGTGACTTTTAAATGATTTCAAAAAACGATATATTTCTCTCAAATAGTTTTTATTTCATCTATGTCAACATCCTTTGATGGATTTTAAGTTTATTTGAAGTTAATTTGTTATGATACAAAAATTTTGTATTGTATTGAAGGTTTTGTGATATGTTTAACTGTGGATGTGTTATTTTTATACCATTCATGGTTTATGAAGAAAGTATTGACATTTTGTATGCTATTTTTAATATGAATGTTTATGTTATGTTTAAACCTTTTCATATGGGAATGCATTGGACTTAGTAAGTGACGGTTGGAGCCCGCTATAGCTCCTCGATGCATCGGTAGGTCTCATGAGACAAACTAGGGTCTTGGCACAAGGCCTTGGCAAAATCTTATTTGTAGTCTTGGCACGAGGCCTTGGCTATGTGGTTATGATAGTCTGGAATTATGCATTACATCATTATGAAAGTGGTTATTGATATTGCATGTGATTATTCGATTAGTAGAATATCCATGTGAATATGTAAATGGAATTATTTCATTTTTCTTTTTCCATACTATGTTGAAGTTCATGTTTAAAAGGCTTTTGTTTTAGTTATACATTGCCTTAATTTTTTATTCTTATTTATGAAAGTTTCCACTTTATTGTTATCCTTACTGGGCATTTGAGCTCACCCCTTTTCTATGTTTTATTTTTCACAGGATGTGAAGAATTAATTTATGAATGACTTGCAGGGATAGTATGTGGGGATATGAGTGTGGAATATGGAGACAATATATTGTTGTAGCTTTTCACTTATTGATGTAATGTAAAACTTTATGAATATATATAGTGTTTCCAAGGCTACTAAACCAATTGGTCTTTCGAGATTTGATCTTTCTCGTGATCATGTCAATGTTATGTAATAATGCATCGACTCTGTGTAACTGGGGTCAGGGCGTTACAGGATGTGTTACAAAGTTTAAAAAACTTACTACCAAAATGAAAACCCAAAATGGAAAACAATAAGGTCACTTAATGACTATGGAACAAATGATAAATAAAAGAGTTTATTTTTGTGTTTTATGAGTGTTTCTAGATCATAAATCCCCTTTTATAAATTATTTTTTTCTTTTGATACACATGAGGTAAGTGACACCTCCCAATAGTGTTTACCTTTTATGTGTACAAGAATTATTCTTCCCCTCCACTATAAAATGACAATCATGTTTCCCAAATATCCCCACCTTCAAGCCTTTTGGATCATCAACACATTCCCAAATAATATCCAAACATACGTTATATCACCATAGATTCCTCAATTTGGTTATAAATCCAACCAACCACGCCCTTTGCTGCAAGATAAAAGGATTTACCCAAAAATAGGTCATATTGTTCAAAATCCATTTAGTTTTTTTTCATTCTCCACCAATTCAGTTATTATTATTTCATAGTTTATAATAAAAAGAATATATTTAATGTATGTAGATGTTTTTATATTACTTTGTTTTACATACACCTACACAAACATCCATAAAATGGGTAACTAAATTACCATTCATTTGCGACGAAATGTCACCTCGCGAAACGATGCCATTCCTTTTTTATTCCCTGACCACCAATCAAGGAATGGAATTATGATAGAAATACTATTTTTATATTATATATATGGTTTTTTTGTATCAATTATTATATAATTATTATTTAAAACATACCTTCATGAATTAAATTTTGTGTAAATATGGAACTTTCATTGGTGGACACATGGACTACCACCTTCTCAAAGTGATGTGATTTGTGCACACATTGCATGGAATGTATTAAGGATGTTCTTATTAAATTTATATGATATATATGACATAATAATTCTAATTTAATGGTAATATATGTATATACACATATTTTTAATTTAATTTATTTCTTTCAATATGACAAGAAAATCGAAATAATTTTCATGCGTACATACGACGTACCGTCTCCACAAACGGTCTATTTCATTCCATATTTCAATATTTTGTATATTTTTATAAATATTTTTGTAATTAATATATATTAGATTTATATATTGTTTTAAATTATTTAGATAAGTAAATAATGATATAAGTGAGATGATCATGAATGAAAAATCAAAACATATATGAAAATGAAAGAAGATGTTACCTGAAACATATCAGAAACAAGGAATTGTTAATAAACATGTAATAAAAAGTAATAATAAAATAACATATGGTATTATATAAAGATATATAGTTTTTTGGTATATTTATAATAAACATATATTTATTATATAGATGTTTTGAAAATTTAAAAAGAAACTTAATATTTAATGTATGGTTTTTCTCATCTGACTTTTATTTCAGTGATACATACGAATTTTTATCCATTAATATATTTTTTGTTTTTTATATACTAAAAATTAATGTATAATCTGATAAATATACATAAATTTATGTTTATTTACTTATCCATTTTATGATTTTTTTTCCTGGGGTTTATGGTTCAAAATTTACCAAATCAGTAATGTAATTTTTTTCATAATTTTCCTTCTTTGAGATACATGTCATGTTATGAAACTATATTATTCTATAGGTGGTATATAATAAAATTTAAAATTTTATATAATGAATATTATTATTTTAAGATATTTTAATATTTATGTAATTTTATTATCTCATGTCAATTATGAGTCAATGTTACTAATGTAGTAATAGTTTTTTGTTTCAATTTAATTGTTTTTTATATATAGTTTATGATTTTTCTAAATTTGATGAAATATTATGATACATATCTGAATAAAACTCATTAATTTTACAATCCTCATGTTTTTAATTATATATTCATGTATTGTAACTATTTTTTTACTCTTTCATACATAATTTATTTAATAATTTTTTTAAATAAAAAAAGGAATTATCTCTCTCTTCAGTCTGAAATATTTGTTATTTGAAAACCTTATTTTATAAAAATGTTTTTAAAATTTTATTTTCATAATGTTGTTTTAAAGTTTGTCATAATTCCTTTAGAATTTATTATAGATTTTTTTAAATAATAATTATCTCAAACTTCATCTGTAATTTTCAAGGAAAAAAGTTTTTAAAAATTTTTTAAAATTTTTTATATCTTTTCGAAGTGTTTTTAAAGATTTTTTTTAATATATAATGATTTATTTATATGATTAAATGATATTTAAAAGTTAATTGTTTTACAAAATAATTGATTATTAAAAATTATTTATCAAACTGGAAAACATATTTTTCCAATAAAATGTTTTAAATGAAATTTCAAAGAAATATTTGTAAGAAAATGATTTATAAAAATGTTTTATGAAAGAGATTTTTGAATAAAATAAATTTTAATTACGATACACTCCAAGTGATAATTAAAATTCATTCTCCATCTATATTGAAATAATTTTATATTATTTATGATTTACTGGGGATAAGATTCAAGGACACCATTCTTATTATTTCTCTAAATAGTTATGAATTCAATGACATGTTGTTTATAAAGCTCATCCTCTTCCTTGAGTTATACCATGAAATTAGTCTTATGGAACCATTATCTTTTCATAGGTTATGATTTTATATAATATATATGAATATTGTCTCTTTTCCACGTGTTATTATATGATTTCATATTAATGATACCAATTTTTTCATGGGATATGATATGATGTTTATGAAATTCATATATTTTTATGGTTTATGATATGATGACTTCTTTTGATATTATGGATCATGTATGTATGATTTCTTTATCTAATGGATGAGACCTATATCTCCATCCAATGAATTGTATAAAGATTTTTATCTATAGATAAAATGATGGGAAAACAATCCATGGGCTTAATAAACTATGGGATGAAGGGGAACCTCGATCCACTACGGGAAGTATGTGAAACCCAATCCAGTATGGGAAGATAAAGAAACCTGATCTTGTATAAGGAAACGTGTGAGACTGAGGATAATGGTGTTTCCCTCCTAATAGGTCTAGTAACCATTTACTTCTTTGATAATTTTTTTCAATGAACTGTTGAATTATAGGGAATGATATTACATATATATGTGTCTTCCCAAATTCCATTTATTATAACTAAGTTTTTTTTAATTTATTATTATCTTAATTAAATTATGTGTCATGTCTTATGAGCTACCAATATTTATTCCATGAATAATGTTTAGGATATTTTAAATGAATTTTATGATCATCTAATGTTATGATCATCTTCATATACCTTTTTATCATAATATGCATACATGTCTCCATTGTTTACCTTTACTGTGCATCTAAGCTCACTCCTTTCGTAAGTTTTCTTTCCCTAGGATATGTATAAATTAATTAAGGAGTAATAATAGAGAAGATATTTATGGGAGATGATGGTGATCATTCATCAGGATAAAATATTATACTTCCATGTTTCCAAATAAACTAATCAATTACAGTCCATAGGCATGTGCTTTTACCAAGAAAGTCAGGAGACAGGAGAGCCTAATCATTTGAAATTTATTAAAAATAAAGGGGAAAAGGTACAAGAAAATTGAAGAAGGCATTTTACAAATACGTGTATAAACATCACCACATAAATCAGCCTGAACAAAGCTATCACGAAATACAAGAGTAACAAATGACCAACTTGAACCTACCTCTAGAATCGCCTATTTAGAAAGAGCATCTGGAAAATGATTCGCCTCACGATAAACATGAATCACTTCAACAGAGATGGAGTCTTCTAACCAAAGGTATTCCACCCACACTGAAAGCATCCTCCATGGCACATTTTGTGACCGATCTCGAAAAAATTGAACAGCAGTGGATGATTCAGATTCAATCCAAATGGCATGCCATCCAAAGAAAATAGCGTACCTGATTGCTTTAATAATTTCCCATAACTCTACCTCCAGAGAAAAATCATTACCAATGTAGTGAAAAAAATCATCCTTTGACAAATCCCTTATGGGTGCAGAAGACGCCTCCACAACCAGCCAGGCCTGGGGCTCTAGATGCTGCACCATCAACGTTAACCTCAGCCAACGTGAAATAGGAGGTATCCATCTAACATATTTCAACATTAAAGTCTTCCTTGCCCTACCATTGATACCAAGAGACCCGAGTAGGGTTAAGTCTGAGATATCATTTTTCATTTCCCATGTTTGATACATGAAGCAGTCCACACTGCCAAATGAATCGCCAAGACACCACCACAAAAGGAGGGGACACGGTTATTGAAAATGAGTTCTTTTATGGACTTCCAAATATAATAAAACAGACTGGCCACTACTGCATATAGAAGCGAATGAATCTACTCACTACATTCTGCATTGTGCAGTGAGAAGAACAGGTCGTCAATTGAATTCATTTAGAGGCTGCAATGGAAAGTTTCCTGTAAATAGTTATAGATTTTAGTAGAAATCTTGCATGTAAGAAAAATGTGATCATCAGATTTAGCCTCATGTAGGCAGAAAAAGCTAATCGAGGCTAAATTAATTCCAATCTGGTTCAAAGCAGATTGAAGAGGCATTTGTTTTCTCTATACCCTCTATATGAGCAATGTAGTAGCTGTAGGAATGAAGGCCTTATGGAAAGAAATAACCCAAGGTAGGGGCTGCAAAGAATGACCACATAAGCTTCTATACCAGTCTCTAGTAGTGAAATTCCCATTCAAATTTGACATCCAGATGAGAAGATCAGATTCATGAAAGGAGTATTTGTCAATTTCATAAACAGCCTGACTAGAGAGATTGCAAATAATAGAGGAATTACTTTCATAGTCAGCTATAGTAAAATACCTTAATGGATTAGGGATGCAGTTATAATCACAAATAGGCCTTGATATCCAGTGAGTGGTCCAGAAATTAAGAGCATAATTTTTGGACACCATCCATTTAGAGGATAACATCAAGTTAGAATAATATTTCTTGAGTGCAGGCCAAATGGATGAGCAAAGGTAAGTTGAATTCCCTTTATAGATCTTGTCAGTAAATCTTCTTTTAAGAAAATCTATAGAATTATCAAGAAAAGAAATTAACTTCCAAGTGAACTTATTTATCAATCTGTCGTTGAAGTGATGAATATTCGTAACACCCATTCCTCCCATCTAAATTGTCTTAATGCAGTTTTTCCAGGCTACGGTGATCATCTTCCTCTCATGGATAGAACCAGTCCAGATAAAATTTCTGATTTTACCAGAAATCTCTTTAATTAAATCCTTGGATAAATGATAAACTGAAAAGGAATAGACAAACATCGATGTTATCACAGAATTAACTAAACAGATTCTCCCCACTTGAGACAAGTTTTTCCCTTTCTAATTGGATAGTTGAGCCATAATTTTCAGAGAAATATTCTACAGAAATCCTCTCTTGATCCTTCCCCAAAATATAGGAACACCAAGATAGATAAAATGGAGCACCCCTTTCTTGACCAAAAGCTATCAAGCCACTATAATTTTCTTCTAAACAGAGATAACTTTACCAAACAAGATATAAGATTTTCTATAGTTAATTACCTGACCTGAAACCTCTTCATGGTGATAGAAAATTCCTTTAATGCAGGAAATGGTGCATTTGTCCGCTCTTCTAAAGAGGAGGATATCATCATTATAAAACAGATGTGAGGGAGCAAGCAAATTGTGTTGAACTTTTATCCTCTGAAACAACCCATAGTTTTAAAGGTCAGTAAGACACCAACTCAAATAATCTTCTGCAAAGGAAAAAAGCAGTCCAGAAAGAGGATCACCCTCTCTGACACCTCTTGAACATTGAATGAAACCCCTAGGAGATCCATTAACAAGAATGAAGAGTCTGTAACTAGCAATAATGGAGTTGACAAGGTCAATAAATTTTTTGAAAACCCATGCATTCGAAGGATATGGAAAATGAATATTCATCTAATAGTGTCAATGGATTTTGAGATATCAATTTTCAAATCCATATTGTCATCATTAACCTTTATTTTCATGACATTGACACACTCTGAGGTAGTGCATAAACAGTTCTTGAATGTTCCTCCCAGGTATGAATCCAAACTGATTGCTTGATATAAGACCCCTGGAAACACTACCCAAATGATGGGTTATAATCTTACTGATGAGTTTTGGTAAGGTATTCCCAATAGAAACTGGTCTGAAATCTTTGATGTCAAGAGAATTTTCCTTTTTGGGTATAAGAGAAATGAAACTTTATTTCATTCCAAATGGCATATAGGCAGATCTGAAGAATTCATTCACAGCATTAGTCATCTCAACTTGAAGGATGTCCCAATATAACATAAAGAATTTATTCGTAAAACCATCAGGGCCTGCCACACTATCATTTTTTTAAGGAGAATAAGGCATCATGAATCTCTTTAGCATTGGGGATTTCAACCAGCATTCTATTTTGCTCATTTTCAATGGAAGGGTCAAAGCATTGGATGATCTTATCATATATCTCTTCATCAGAGTCAGGGTATTGTTGTTCAAAGTAATTAATTGCTGCACTAGAAATCTCTATTTCAGAAGAAAAAAGATTTCCTTGAATGTTGAGTGCTTGAAGAGATATCATATGACGTTTTTCCATGTTCATACAGTGAAATAGTATTGAATTTTAATCTCCATCTTTCAACCACCTGATATTAAACTGATTTTCTGCTAACTTCTCCTTCAGATCAATAAGCTTTTCCAGATTAGAAGTATCTTTTATTTCATTCAGGGTTCACAAATCCTATGAGTAAGTCTCTTTTTGACAGTTTTAAAGAAAAATTTCAGCCTCCTGAATATCAGTTTCAATGGAGAAAAAGTTCTCCTTACTCCATTTCTTCAGTCTTTCCTTTACAACTTTCAACTTACTGCATAAAGATTAGAAGGGATACCCAAACATTCTGTTTTCCATGCCTCCAAAACAACTTCCCTGTAACCTAGGATAGTTAGCCAAGCATTATTGAATTTAATGGGGAGAGGGGTATCCCTCTAGGTATATAAACGAACATCCAAAAGAATAGTATTGTGATCAGAGTTTAATCTGGGAAGAGTTCTCCCAGAGACATCGATTTCATTGTTTCTGTCATCCACTTATACGAAACACGTGTCCAAATTACTAGCTTACCTATAAGGACCTAGCCTTAAACCTTAATTAATATTTAATTAAATGAATAATTCAAATTGAGTATCTTTTCAGGTTTAGAGTTTTTGAGAATTAGTACATAACTATTGCATCTCAAAAGATTACAAAGTAGACACTTCTACACAGTTTCCATTTTTTTACAAAACATGAACCCTTGAAAAAAAGATTCATGTCTAGTTACATGTTTAAGACAACATGACTTTTCCTTGATCTCATCATTGACCATATTCCACATCATGTCCTGTGAAAAACATTTCAAAAACTTGGGATGAGCATAAAAAGCTTAGTAAGGGATACACAAGGAATGAAAACTGTTAGTTTTTAAAAACAAAAAGTAAACCATGAATGCATTAACATAAGTAATACTTTTCACCTTTATGAAGTAGTAAATACACTTCCCTGAATAAAAGATCATTACTTACCCTTTTGTAACCAAAATATTACCATAAAACCCAAATAAATAACACATAACATATAAAGGTAACTTGGGACATAAACATACTTAAATGGAATAACCATATGGCCGACTTCCAAACATATCACTAAATGGAATAGCTGTAAGACTGCCTTCCATACCCAATGCATTATAGTTTATAACATAACCACCCATCCTGGTATTCACGACACCACCCATCATTTGGTTTATCACGTAACCACCCGTCAAATGTCCAAGTACCATTATAAAATCATAACACATAAAACAATTATTAAAGAAAGAAAACATTTCCACATTTCAATCACAATATTTCACTTAAATATATTGATATAATAAATCCATTATCAAAACCATTTTCAATACCAAAATATATAAAAGATTATATGGTATTTATTTTCTTATAAAAACATTACGGCTTTTTGAGGAAGCCAAAGATCAAATAGTACTCACGGCAGCGGAAAAGGTCATTGTCACCTTGTACTTTAAAAGAAACATTCCTTTTTGTCATTTATTAAAACGCTTCATAGAAAAAGATTCCCTTTTAATGAAATGAAAATTCAAAGGAGTTTTATATAGCGTAAAAAAGAAAGTCTGGTATTAGAACAAAATACACCTCAATGAAAGGAGATTGAGACGAAGTCCCTTACCTCATGTCTGACATGAATCGAACGTTCTTTAATATCTTAAATAATAAACTAAAGTTAATTTATAATTGATTAAGAACCTTTTTCAATTTTATTATTCATTTTATATCACTTATTTTAATGTTATAAACATTATTTAATCATTTAAGTTAATAATGTTTGTTTTGTCGATATTTGGTACTTAAGTCAAAAATGGACTTCTTATAATTCCATGTTGTTCATGTGGTCAAAGTTTCATTAAATACAAAATTATGTTAATGATTTTGATATCATATATATCATATATATCTAGCATATACATGTATTTATAATAGTACATAACATTTAGAGGTAAGAAATGAAATGCACCATTCATGGAGATGGTAAGCCGTACTTACGCATGAACGCTACATTCATTTTTATTTCACATTTATTGGAATGAAATTACAATGATATAAAGGTAAATTATAATTCTAGTATAATATCATATATAATATTATTAACTTTATCCTTTATACATCCCACATATGGCATTAATGATTCAAATCACTTTGAGGGGGCGGTAGTCTGCACTTCCAAAAATGAAATTATTGCTTTTATCCATTATGGAAACCATAAAGGTATTACATAAATGAAAAATAAAGAATCATAAGGAAAAAATAAACATAATATATATCATATATTAATACTGTGACATCTTAAGGGTCACCATGAAAGGTGTTAAGAGAAGATTGAATAATCATTGTTTTGTGAGGTAGTAATTCGCCATCCATAGAAATAGTGTGTTCTTTAACCATTAGACGGAGGTGTGTGTAAGTGTAGCTCGAATAATTCTCATAAAAACATCCTAGTATATTGAAGATACATTTTTTATTACAAAATAAAGGAATAAAAATAGTTTTGGGGGTTGGAGAAGCAAAATAAAAACAAAAGAACATAAGAGAAGACATTACCATTAAATTGGGTAACTCCCTTTGGTTTGAACCAAAAGGGTTTTTTGAAGAACTTTCTGCCTAAGGTAAGGCTTCTAGAATGAAGATAGGGATATTGGGAGCTTATTTGGGTAGAGTATGGACGATCCAAAGGGCTTGAGAAGTGTGTGAAATGGGTAGGAAGTTGGGTCTTTTTATAAGTGAGAGGAGGGGCTTTTTTTGGAAAGCATGAAACTATTATTTTATTATATAATGCTTTTCGGTTTATAAAGGTCCAAAAATAATTAACGTCGAAGAAAAGGTTTCTCATGTTCGTAAAAAAATAATCCAATAATAATTGGACAAGTGTTGGATATTATTTTAAACATTATATTGTTATTTATTTAAATTATTCATTAATGACTTAAACACTGCATCATCATTGTGTCATAAATAATTTTATTTATTTGATGTCTAAAAATTATAAAAAAATGACCATGTTGTATGAAATGTTTTTATATTTCTAATGAATATTTATATTCAAATATATCAATTATATAACCCCATGTAAAAATTGTTTTAGTAAAACAATACATGTTTGTGACATTTTTATTATTACTTTAAATAAAAGTTAATAATGTCATTATCCTACCCAAGTGGCTCCATGGGGTCCCATAAATTGACCCATGGATTTTATTGGTCGTCCATGACTCATCCAATATGTGTATGACACGTGTCAAGGTGATTTGATATTATTATAACATTATTTTTACCTTAAATTACACTAATTACCTTTAATCGCGAGTAATAAAACTAAAAAGTTACTATTCACCAAAAAAAATATTTTCATCCCATTGAACCATATTTTACTTAATAATGACAAACATGTATTTCGGATCTTTGAAATTCAATTCACAGCTGTGGTAATGTTTCATTTAAACGAAAAATTTATTTTTTTAACTAACACTTAGTGGTTTCACTATTCATCAAAAATTGAAGTTTTTCAGAAAAATACCAAAAATTCACTCTAAGCTATATTTGATATTCCAAATTCAAAAACGATTTCTATTTTAAAAAATTTAAAACATATAAGTTTCATTAATTAATTTAACAATTAAATCATGTTGTCAAAACAATTAGCGTATTTTTAAGAAACAATATCTATCAAAAGATTGACACTAGCTTAAGTCCAATTTCAAAGTGAATTAATTACAATGACCAAAATTGGATTAAATGGTAAAAATAAATTATAATTTCAATTTAAAACTAATTAAAAATATAATATAATAATATAAATAAATTAGATTAAAATGAGGTTTTGATTTAAAATACAACATTTTTCACCTATTCATTAAAAATGAACATTTTCGGAAAAATAAAAAAAACATACACAAAGTAAATTTTTATTTCCCTATTCTAAAGAAGGATTTTTTGGTCCAATAGAATGTATAATAGTGACCAGAACTATTTTTAAATAGGGTTCTCCATCAAAAGGCGATAAATCGACTATTTAGTGAATATTAGAGTATTTATACCTAAAATTGTATTCTTTTCTTATTTTAAGCCTTTATATTTTATTGGATAAATGTTAAACATTTAACAAACATATTATATCATATTTCACTTATTTCTATTCATTCCCACCAATACAATGGCTACGTGTTAACAACCATTTAAAATAATATTATTATATTATTAGTTTGCAACGTAAGATTTCAAAAAAAACTCGTTATTGCGTATCAGGTACGCTATCGAACATAGCATCCCCTTTAAAGTAAAATTAATATTTAATTCAAAAATATTAATAAATATTAAAATGTATTATTCTTTATTTACCTGGTATGTTACATTCTTCCCCCATTTTTGGAATTGTGTCCTCGCAATTTTATTCACTTATCAAAATAAGTGGTGGTATTTATCCCTCATAGCATTTTCAGATTCCCACGTTGCCTCTTCAATCATATGGATTTTTCATAAAACCTTCAATTGATAAATTACCTTATTTTACAACACTTTCTCTCTTTAGTCAATAATCTGGACTATTTTTTCTTCATAATAGAGATTCTCTTCCAACTGAACTATCTCTGGGCTCAAAATATGAGATGGATCTAGCATATAATTTCTCAACATCGAAACATTAAAATCATTGTGTACCTGGGAAAATCCGGGAGGTAAATCCACTCTCTATGCAATTGATCCAACATTCTCCTGGATTTCATAAGGTCCAATGAACCTCAGACTGAACTTTACCTTCTTTCCAAAACACATCACACCTTTCCATGAAGAAACTTTGAGAAAAACATGATTACCTACCTTGAAAGATAGATCCTTCCTCCGGTTATCCATATAACTTTTATGCCTACTCTGAGATGTTCTCATGTACTTCTAAATCAATTGACCTTATTTTGCAATCTCTTCTACCAATTCTGGTCCCATAAGCATCCTTTCACCCACTTCATCCCAAAAAGCAGGAGTTAGAAACTGCTTCCCATATAATGCCCCAAACGGAGCCATCTGTATACTGGAATGAAAAGTGTTGTTATAAAAAAATTCAACCAAAGAAAGATGTTGGTCCCAACTTCCCTATTAATCCATCATGAAAGAACGTAACATGTCCTCCATGGTCTAAATTGTACATTCTGACTGACCATCTGATTGCGGATGAAAAACTATACTAAAATTTAATTCAGTACCCAACGACTTCTGAAGGCCTTTACAAAAGTTAGAAGTAAACCTGGGATCACGATCAGATATAATGGAGAGGGTACTCCATGCAACCTAACTATCTCTTTAACATACAACCGATCAAGTTGATCTAGAGACAAAGTATCTTGAATAGGAAGGAAATTAGTAGATTTAGTCAATCGATCAACTATAACCCAGACTGCATTATTACCTCGAGATGTCTTTGGTAATCCCACAATGATGTCCATGGATGTATTTTCCATTTCCGCTCTGGAACTGGTAATGACTAAAGCATCCATTTCAGTAACTACTGCTCTGATTTAACCTGATGACAAGTCAAACACTTCACAGTAAAATCAGATATATCTCTTTTTATTCCATCCCACCAGTAATACTCCTGCAGGTCTCTTTACATATTAGTACTGCCAAGATGAACTGAAAATGGGGAACTATCAGCCTCACATAAAAACTCATTATTTAACTGTGAATCACAAGGCACGCATAATCTATTTCCAAACCTCAAAACACAATCATTATCAATGTTAAATTCATGAAACTTACCCTTCTGAACTAGCCCTACATTTTTCTTCAACCCACTGTCCTTCTTCTGCGCTTGCTTAATTCTGTCTGATAGAGATGATCTCATTGACACCAAAAACAAAACATAAGAACTTCCCACACCAACAACTTCTATGCCAAAGTTTATCAAATCCAAAACCAAAGGATCTCATTCCTAACATAGCATGGTTAATGAAGAATTACTTTTTCTACTCAAAGCATCAGCCACTTTATTTGCATTTATCGGATGGTAATGAATTGTACAATCATATTCCTTGATTAATTCCAACCATCACCTCTATCTCATGTTCAATTATTTCTCAGTGAATATATACTTTAAATTTTTTTTATCTTTATATATTTCACACTTTACTCCATCCAAATGATGCCTCCAAATTTTTAGAGCAAAAACAACAACATCTAATTCCAAATCATGTGTAGGGTAATTGAACTCATGAGTTTTCAACTAACGTGAATCATAATCAATTACCTTTTCATTCTGCATAAGGAAACAAACAAGTCCCTTCAACAAAGCATCACTGTAGATAACAAACTCACCGTTTCTGGAAGGAAGTTCCAAAATTGGATCATTCACCAATATTCTTTTCAATTCCTGAAAAAAAATCAATACATTATTTTGTCTAGAGGAACTTAACACCTTTTTGAGTTAACTTAGTCATTGGACAAGATAACCGTGAAAAAGTTTCAACAAACCTCTAGTAATAACCTACCAAACCAAGAAAAATACAGATCTCGGTTATATTTGTGGGTCTTATACATTCTTTAAAAACTTGTTTTTTAGAAGGATCAACAATTACAGCATTTTTTGAAACAATGTGACCAAGGAAAGAAATTTTTTGTAACCAAAACTCACACTTGCTGAATTTTCCACACTATTTCTTTTCTTTTAAGGTTTGCAAGATAACCCTTAAATGACTTTCATGTTCTTATTTTCTTATGTAATAATCCAAAATATCATCAATAAACACAACCACCATTTATTACCTGATTTAACTGAGCCATCACTGCATTAAACTGCTCCATTCTGATCCCGACCATCTCTAGTTGCTGATTCGGAAGGTCACTTTCCTCTGTATGCATTCCAAGAAAATCTGCTCTGTTTCCTTTAAGAAAAATCATTCTTAACACAAATATATCTTAGACGAAGCCAAACGATAATCTATAAATTCTATATGATTTCAATATTAACATAAATTACTTTATGGATATTAATTTAACAATTTTCTAACTCTTAAAGTTGTCTAAATCGACCTATGATACCAACTATAAGGACCCAGCCTTGAACCTTACTTAATATTGAATTAAATTAATAATTCACATTGAGGATATTTTCAGGTTTAGAGTTTTAGAGAATTAGGAAATAACTATTACATCTCAAAATATTACAATGTAGACACTTCTACATAGTTTCTTTTTTTTACAAAATATGAACTCTTGAAAAAATGAGTCATGTCTAGTTCCATGTTTAAGACATCATTACTATTTTTTGATCCCTTCCATGACCCTATTCCAAATTATGTACTGTGAAAAACATTTCAAAAACTTGGTATGAGCATAAAAATCTCAGTAAGGTATACACAAGGAATGAAAACTGTTAGTTTTTCAAAACAACAAGTAAACCATGAACACATTAACATAAGTAATACTTTTCACCTTTATGAAGTAGTAAATACTCTTCACTGAATAAAAGATCATTACATACCCTTTTGTAACCCAAATATTACCATAAAACCCATATAAAGAACACATAACATATAAATGTAACTTGGGATATAAACAAACTTAAATGGAATAACCATACGGTCGACTTCCACACATATCACTAAATGGAATAGCCATACGGTCGACTTCCATACCAAATTCATAGGAGTTTATAACGTAACCACCCGTCCTGGTATTCACGGCACCACCCGTCATTTGGGTTATCGTGTAACAACCCGTCAAATGTCCAAGTACCATTATAAAATCATAACGCATAAAACAATTATAAAGGAAAGAAAAAGTTTCAACATTTCAATCACAATATATCACTAAAATATATTGACATAACAAATCCATTATCAAAACAATTTTCAATACAAAAATACATACAAGATTATATGGTATTTATTTACTTTTAAAAACATTACGTCTTGTTGAGGAATCCAAAGATAAAATAGTACTCGTGGGGGCGGAAAAGGTCGTTGTCACCACGTAGGTTAAAAGAAACATTCATTTTTGTCGTTTAGTAAAATTGTTCATATAAAAATATTCTTTTTGAATGAAATGTAAATTCAAAGGTGTTTTATATAGTGTATAACAGAAAGTCTTGTATTAGAACAAAATATGCCTCTATGAAAGGAGAATGAGACGAAGTCCCTTACCTCGTGTTCGACTTGACTCGATCATTCTTTAATCTCCAAAATAATAAAATAAAGTTAATTTATACTTTCTTAAGAACCTTTTTCGTGTTTATTATTCTTTTTATATCACTTATTTCCATGTGATAAACATTATGTAATCATTTAATTTAATATTGTATGTTTTGTTGATATTTGGTACTTAAGTCAAAAATGGACTTCTTACAATTACATGTTGTTCATGTGGTCAAAGGGTAGTTATATCTAGAATTATATTCATGATTTGGATAACATATATATCATATATATCCATCATATACATGTATTTTAAATACTAAATAACATTTAGAGGTAAGAAATGAAATGCACCGTTCTTGGAGACGGTAAGTTGTACGTACGCATGAACGCTACTGTCATTTCTATTTCATATTTAATGGAATTAAATCATAATTATATAAAGTTAAATTATAATTCCAGTATAATATCATATAAAATATTACTAACTCCATCCTTTATACATCCCACATATGTCATTAACGATTCAAATCACCTTGAGGGGGCGGTAGTCCGAACTTCCAAAAATAAAATTATCGCGTTTATCCATTATGGAAACCATAAAGATATTCCATAAATGAAAAATACAGAAGCATAAGGAAAACATAAACATAATATATATCATATATAAATATAGTGACATCTCAATGTCCACCATGAAAGGTGTTAAGAGAAGACTGAACAGTCATCGTTTCGTGAGGCAGTAATTCTTCATCCACAGAAATAGTATGTTCTTTAACCATTAGATGGAGGCGTGTGTAAGTGTAGCTCGAATATTTCTCATAAAAAAATCCTAGTAAATTTAATATACTGGTTTTGTTACAAAATAAATTAATAAAAATAGATTAGGGGGTTTGAGAAGCAAAATAATAAAAAAGAACAAAAGAGAAGACATTACCTTTAAATCGGGTAACTCCCTTTGGTTTGAACCAAAAGGGTTTATTGAAGAGATTTATGCCTAAGGTAAGGCTTCTTGGATGAATAGAGGGATATTGGGAGGTTATTTGAGTAGAGTTTGAACGAGTCAAAGGGCTTGATAAGTGTGTGAAATGGGAAGGAATTGTGGTCTTTTTATAAGGGAGAGGAGGGGCTTTTTTGGAAAGCATGAAACTTTTATTTTATTATATAATGTTTTTTGGTTTCTAAAGGTCCAAAAATTATTAAAGTAGAATATAAGGTTTCCCATGTTTGAAAAAAAATAATCCAATAATAATTGGACAAGTTTTGGATATTATTTTAAACATTATATACTTATTTATTTAAATTATTCATTAATGGTGTAAACACTGCATCATCATTGTGTCATAAATAATTTTATTTATTTGATGTCTACAAACTATAGAAAAATTACCATGTTTTAGGAAATATTTTTATTTTTCTAAATAATATTTATAGTCAAATATATCAATTACATAAACCCATGTAAAAATTGTTTTAGTAAAATGATACATGTTTGTGACATTTTTATTTTTACATTAAATAAAAGGTATTAATGTCATTATCTTACCCAAGTGGGGCCATGGGGTCCCATAAATTGACCCATGGATTTTCTTGGTCGGCCATGACTCATAAAATAAGTGTAGGACTCTTTTCAAAGTGATTTCATATTATTATAACATTATTTTTACATTAAATTACACTAATTAACTTTAATCATGATTAATAAAACTCAAAAGTTACTATTCACCAAAAAAATTATTTTCATCCCATTGAACCAAATTTTACTTACTAATGACAACCATGTATGATGGATTTTATAAATTCAATTCACAGATGTGGTAAAGTTTCATTTAATCGAAAAATTCAGTTTTTTTAACTACCACTTAGTGGTTTCACTATTCATCAAAAATTGAAGTTTTTCAGAAAAATACCAAAAATTCACCCTAAGCTATATTTGATATTATTAATTCAAAAATGATATCTATTTTACAAAATTAAAAACATATAAGTTTAATTAATTAATTTAATAATTAATTCATGTTGTCAAAACAAATAGCGCGGTTTTAAGAAATATTATCTATCAAAAGATTGACACTAGTTTAAGTCCAATTTCAAAGTGAATTTAATTCCAATGACCACCATTGGATTAAATGGTAAAAAATATTCTATTTTCACTTTAAAACTAATTCAAATTATAATCTAATCATATAAATAAATTAGATTAAAATGATGTTTTGAATTAAAATCCAACATTTTTCACTTATTCATTAAAAATGAACTGTATCGGAAAAATAACAAAAACATACACATAGTAAATTTTGATGTCTCGATTCTAAAGAAGGATTCTATTTGGTCCAATAGAATTTATAAGAGTGACCAAAACTATTTTTAAAGAGGGTTCCCCACCAAAAGGAGATAAATCGACCTTTTAGTGAATATTAGAGAATCTATGCCTAAAATTGAATTCTTTTCTTATTTTAAGCCTTTATCTTTTATTGGATAAATGTAAAAACATTTAACAAACATATATAATCATATTTTAGTTATTTCTATTCATTCCCACCAATACAAAAGCTACGTGTTAACTACCATTTAAAATAATATTATTATATTGTTAGTGTGCGACGTAAGATTTCAAAGAAACTCGTTGTTGCGTATTGGGTACGCTATCGAACATAGCAACCACTTTAAAATAAATTAATATTTAATTCAAAAATTTTAATAAATATGAAAATTTCTTATTCTTTATTTACCTGGGATGTTACATTGCCGGCCATTTTTAGTGTATCGCATCCAAGTAAACTTAGTTCCAGAAATGGGGAGCTCAATAAGGCCACATTTTTCAATACAAATAGAATGATTTTTGGGCTGAGGCATGACAGAAATTCTGACCATTTTTCTCCTCAGGCCTTAGAACCATATTGAAATCTCCAATCAGAATCCAGCTATTCATCATGTTCTCATATATCCACTAAGTTTCTCCACAAATCATGTCTTCTAATGTAATGGTTAAAAGCATACACAAAGGTAACAAAAAGGGGGCATTTTTTGAAAGAGAAATTGAGAGTAACCGATTGAAAATATGATACAACCGAGGTGAGAGAGACACTATCATGCTTAATCACCCATATAGAATTAGAATCATTAAAAGTTAAATTACTATCAATGAATGAATATCCAAGGGAGGACCATTTGAATGATCACCATTTGTCAAACTTTATATGTGGATCACCTAATCCAACTAATAAAGGCTTGTTGGTCATGAGAAAGTTCTTAAGGGTCCTGACCAAGGGAGAGTTTCCAATCCCTTGGCAATTCCAAAATAGGATACTCATTTCATTGACCTGAGCCTAGTGCTAGGCTCGTCTTTTATACTTGACACATTCCTTCGAGGGGATTCAGTTTCAATGTCAGTGGAGGCACCATCATCCCTATCATCATCCTTAACTATTAGTATTTATAATCTGTTGGGAGATCAATTGAGACAGTCATGAGAGTAGCAGGTAATATTATTTTTTCCACCTTAATCAAATTTACTGGAAAGGGCTCTCCCAAAGTGAGAGATTCCATACAAGTCTTCAAGGTTTATTATGTTTTCAGAATATGGTCTGGAGTCTGCAAAGAACCCTCTATATTCAACATAGGGGTTGGGATCTACAAGTTAACCTCTGTATTCAGAAGAGGATCTCAGGTGACTCCATGACCAACCAGGCCTTTCTCATTAAGGGAAGATTCCAGAGCAGGTACAGGAGCTGCAATTACCTCCCCCTGCTCCTCAGTCCCATTTCTCACCATGATTACCTACTCAGGGTTAACATGGGCCTTATTAGATGTATCACAATCCACTGTATCCTCCATGGACCTCGATCTCTCAGCATGATCCTTTACAATTTTAGTAGGGGATTCATATGGGTAGGGGTGCCTCATTTACCCTATTCCTCTTATAGTTCTCATCCACATGCCCACGAATATTACACAAATTACAGTGTTTATTCATATTGCAATCAGGGGAAGAATGCCCAAAAAAATGACAATTCATGAAAAAAATTAGCTTCCTTTCATGTAGGATTCCAAGAGTAATTGTGGCATCATTTGTAGTCAGGACAACATCCACCACAAGGGTGGAGGACATTTCAACCTCAACTGAAATTCTGGCATAATGCCTAAACATATGATTTTCAGTATTCCCATCAAGCCTGATGGGGTTCCCCACCGATGAAGCAATATCCCAAAGAATTTTGGGGGTGACAATAAAAAAGGTTCAGATTACATACTCGGATCTAGATTTGAGCATATCAGTTCTTGATTGAATTGGGATTGATGTTCCGATCCCATTCATGAATCCTTATAAAATCAGGATTGAGAGGAATCGATCTGTAACTCCAGGCGCGCCGCTTCAACTCATCTGATGGGAAGAAGATTTGATAAAACCCTCGACCCATCACTGTCATCTTCCAATCAAAAAATCCCCAGATCTCGGTAATCCGTGAAAAGAGCTCCTGGAACATACATGGTTTCATCCCTTTTTCAATTATCACTTGATCGATAATTGAAAATTTACACAGCTCCAATCGTTCATCAACCGCATATTGATTGGAAGAGACATGTATAGTTTTTCCTTTTCTAATTATCCTTCCAGCCGAGGCCTCACACTCAAGAAACGATGTGTTCCCTATTCCTTTAACAGTGCCCACAAACGATTTATCCAGCCTATTTCCAAAACCACCAGTATATGTCATCTTCATGTAGAGATTGAAGAGGTATTTGTGTCAAACTCATCCGTCCTCAACTTCATAACCGGATTTTCTCATTGACTCATCGACAGCAAAATCAGTATTACCCAGGTTAGGGTTCGTAACGCAGCCCTTCTCAATCTCCGCCTTCTCGAGCTCTGTCATCATGTGCTTTTATAATGAGATTAATATTCATGTAAAAAAATGTATTATACATTTATGATAAGAATGTGTCTCTATGGTTGGAATCAAAGGAAAGGGATATTCAACCTTTGGAAACTAGTATGTGAAATTTTTATTTAGATCACCATGGATATTTCTATGTATATGTTTATGTATTTCTCTAATGATACACATAATGTGTCATACATTTAAAATAAGTTCATCTAATTTAGATTTACTATAAGTGATTCATCATGATTATGGGGTTTTATTCTACAATAAGTTCTTCTCACACTATGCTTTTTGGTTTTTTCAAATAGAGGGAACAAGAAAGAACTAGGATAATATTGAATGTGATGAAAAATTTATTGAGAGAATTCAAATGGGATGATCACCAGAGTAAAGGATGTTATGATAATGCTTAATTATGTTTAATGAAACATGACTAACAATATTTAACTTATCCAACTATTAGAATCCAAAATGAGGATATGTTATGAAACCACTGAAAGATTGGGTAATATAAACAATGGAGGATATAAGATTGAGTTTCCTTTGTGTTTATAATTCGGGAAAAAGAACCCATGTGTATTCCATAGATGAATAAGAATATGTTTTGAGTGTGGAAACAAATGCAAAAAGGTTTATAACTGTAATGAAAATATGAAGAGTTTTGTTAATGAACTGGATGAAAATATTCACCACCCAAGACATCAATAGAGGTTAATTCCATTATTTGTGCAATGAGAAGTCATTATTGAAATCGAAGTCTGAAGTGGATAGATCATGAAGTGAATAAAAATGTTTTTATGTGTAATGGTTATATTTATAGTGATTTGAATGGAAATATGTATTAAGTAATAGGATTTGGTAGCCATGTTAATGTCTTGATGATGATGTGTAAAGACACCCACTTTTATCAGTGCAATAAATCCCATCTTGTATTAATTTCATAATAAATCACATTAGGAAACATAATTTCACATCATGATTAAATGAACTACGATGTCACCTTTAAACATAAATTTGTGATTTCTATGTTTTGAATTTTGAAAATATGACTTGCACAGTTGCAATCAGTAAGTTGTTTGGAGTAAGATATGAAAAACATAATTTTTGATAAATAGTAACCGACCCTTATGAATATTAATATGACACTTATAAATAGTAAATAGACCAAAATAATATTAACCTCACCCATGGAATATTCTATAAAATTTAGGCATCTTATAAGTGATAATATGAATGTAGTAAAAGTAATTGTGTTTCTGTAAGTCATAAATAATTAAATAATATAAGAAAATGTATATTCATTTATAAATTAATATTTTTGTGTATTATGATTATAATTTAATTTTATGATGTCTTTATTAATTTTTAAAAGTTTTAGAAATAGAGTTGTAATTTTAAAATTTGAATTTTTCAAGAAAATTATGATATTAATTAAAAATTAAATTAATCATATTTATAAAATTATTTTTAAAAAATGGAGCACAATGTTTTTGATTTTACACATAGGGAAATGGTAAGGATGAATTTTTTAGGTTTTTCAGAAATACTTGAATTTTTTTATTAATAGTGAAATAATATAATTTTAAGAATAAGATAAATACATTAATTATAAATTAATGGATGATTTTCTAATGATGTAAGACCAATTGGTTATAACTAACAACCACTTACTATTATTATTGGTCATGGAATCATCACTATTTATTGTATTATGGGGAAATAATAAATTAATGAATATAATATTGAGAGAACCTCTCACCCCTCCACTATAAATGCCACCCCTCACACCCTCATTAATTCACTCCTCTTAAGATTCAAGCCATATCCAAATTCTGCCCAAACATCTCCCATTTCCCTCCCCCACATCTAATAGATCATGTTATCATCAAAAGTCCAAGCCAATTTTCCTTAAGGAAGATCCCAAGAGGAGAATTTAAGATGTAATCCCTCTCTCCCTTTTCTTTCAATTTCCTTTCAAATTTCATTTCATTTATTCTCTTATACTTAACATATATTATCCAAATTTCATGAAAACTCTAGTATTATTTATATACTTTTATTATATCATGATAATGTATTGTTATTAATTATCCTTCTCCCTCTATCTCTTTGTTAATAAAATGAAATTGTTTCTCGTGATGTGTTAATTTACCTACATCACAAGAGATGCACTTCCATTTTCCTTAAAATCCTTCAAGGCTATCAATTAAAACATTAAATGGTTGAAAGAAGATTTTAAAATCTATTTTTAACCCATTTTATATTTTGGAAACATTTTTTTATAATACTATTTGATAAAAAAACATGTTTGTTGTGATCCAAAAACCATCCAAATTTACCTAAAATGTTCATCAGTAAGTTTTAACTAATGATTCATCCACATGGAATATAACATAATTTATTATAAGATCATTAATGATACTTTAATTTCATTTAGAACATGTGATACCTATTTGGTATGTTTATCCATGTTCTACATGAACTCCCATTCATATGTAAAAGTGAACTGTTCAAGAAAACTATGTAAAATAACACTCTCGAACAATGGATTTAAACTCTAAACTCATCCAAAGGGCCATAAAAGAACTTAAATAAGTCATAATCAACCATATTCATATATAAAAGGTTCTATAATTTTAAATTAATTAATATAATTTAATTATACAGGAAAATAAAGTGAAGAAAGTGTTCAGATACAAGGTAAGGGGAAATTCTCAAACCCAACTTTCATTATTCGGGTTCTCCTTCTTTAACTTCATTTTTGGTATGGTTACACCTTAAAAATAATTTTATAATCACTATCATAAATTTTCTGGGATATAAATGTTTTCCACTATATTTTATGGGAAGAAAACTATTTTCCAAAAGAGATCGTCTTTAAAAAATACACCTTTTACTTCTTACTCAAGGTTGATGGTTCATGTATCAAGTATGTTGTTTCCTCTTTTTTTTGGGAACCCAATGTTTATGAATTTGTTTCTCTAAGATGAATCACATTAAATTCCATGTTTATTTATTTTTATATATGTTTTATGAGGAATTTATGATAATGGAAATGTTATGTTCTGACGGCTGCATCGGGAATTATATAGCGCAATTTGATTGATTGAATATGATGGGTGTGATCAGAATTATACAACACTCCAATGCATTGGTTAAAGTGATGAATCTAATGAATTGAAGTGAAATAATGTGTGAACATGTTTCTAGTTTTTTTTACATCTATTTGTGGTAGTTATCACCTAATACATAATGTTTCATTAGTATGCATTTCCACATTCCACATCTTTTCTTAATGTTTCCTCTCATGATTATGATCATATGCCTGTGTTATGATGTTAATTATTATGCTCATATAATTTTATGTTGTTTCATGTTATTATTTATCCAATTACTGGGCTTTTAGATCACCCCTTTGTGATGTATAACCCTTAGGTGACTACATATACTAAGGAGAAGTCAAGATCCAATAAGAAGATAGAGAAGAAGGAATTAAATAATTATTTTCGTATTAGGTGGTAAAATTTATGAATTTTCCTAGTTTTCACAATTCACTAAACCTTTGGATCCTTTTTGTGTAATTTTTTATGTTGTTTCTCATTTTAAAGATGTAAATGTATTTAAAAAAATTAGGGTCTCTATATGAAGTGTAATAATCAAAGTTATTTATGTATTTGGATTCATGAATAATATATATGGATTTATAAAATTATTTTTTCCCCTTAGGATTTACATGAATAGGTTGAATGGTTCTGATTGACTAGAAAACTAATTTAATGGAAAGGTGATGTTCATGGAAACACATGATTAATGGAAATATAACACTTAATATTTTCCTTATGTTAAGATAATGATTCTTGAATAATGATATTTTGGATATGAATAAGTAAATTCAAAGGTATTTATTACCAAGGAACTAATTATGTATTTTTTAAATGGTTTATATTCTATCATTTAATATGTTTAATTTTTTTTTGGATTTAATGTAATGCCCCAAAAATCTAATCTAGGAACATTGTATTCGATGGCATGTATGACACGCAACACCAAGATTCTATGGGAATATAATATCCCATGTATTTATAATATATTAACTACATTAATAAAAATTCAGTACATTATATAACATTCAATTCATGTGAAACTGATTTTGCGTGCAACATACACTATAACGAGCTTCTTTAATTGTTTACATTACACACAAGAAAAAGTTTTTCCAACAATAACAGATTATTAAAATATTATTACTTAATTTAATAAGACATATAGTAGACCTTATGAAAAGTATTATATAAATTTTTAAAATATATTTTATATAAAATTTTAAAATGAATTAATTAGTTTCAAATCAAATAGAAATTAATATAAGAACCAATTGAATATAAAAAGTATATTTTCATAGAAATCTATTTTTATGCTCACCATTATATTTTACCACAATAATTAAAATTAATTTAAATTATTATGTGATATTAATTTAATATATATATATGATATATTCAATGATATATTTTTTATATTCATATAATAGATTTTATGGGTATACGATAAACACAAACAAAATTTTAGGCTTAAAATATTATATTTTTATTAAGGAATTTTTACCGCCTTTAATGGAAAATGCATTTTAAATATACATATTCACACTTTTATAAATTTAATATATAAAAATAAACTTCATATTTTTATGAGAAATATAAAAATTATCTTAAGGTGAATTTTTTAATTTTTTCTACAATGTTTTATTTTTTTAATTAATAGTGAAAAAATATTGAATTTTAGTTGAAAAGTGTTTTTCATATTATTTATTTATAAGGTAAAACTTTATTATAAATTGGTTTGAATGTTTATGATGATAAAATTTTTATCATTTATTATAATTGATGTCATTATAATTAATTTCACTATTAAATTGACTATTAAAACATACAAACCTTTCAGATGTTTTTACTATAAAAACCCACTTTTCGTTTGTGGGATTAAATTTAAATTAATTTCTCTAAATTTTGTGACTGGTATTTGGAAAAATGGATTTCATATTTGGAATTATAATAATTTGTAATTGATAATATTTTCAAAAACTTTTTTGACCATAAATATTAGTGGATTTAATTAAAAAAATTACAATGATTAAGTAAAAATTAAGATGAACAAGGGACTAAAACTTAATATTTCGTACCCAAATGACTTATACAATTGTCCAAGATTAATTTAATGGAATATTTAGAATCTATAATAACTTTAATCTATTTTTTCCATTATTTTAGAAATTTTCAATGTCAAAACATTAATGGAATTCAATTTTTAAAATATTACCAGAGTGCCTCCGCTCCACTATAAAAAGGCCTCCTCTCCTCCTACTTCCTCACACCTATCAAGATAGTTTGTATCAACCAATATCTCACTATATTAGTCATATAAATACATAAATAAATTCTATAATCCTCCCCTTTGGCATAAATATATCCATGTAAGCTTCATGATACAAACCAAAATAAGTTACTTGATTAAGAGGTAACATCTCTCCTTAATATTTTTAGTTTATTTTCCATTCTCCAACCCCCCCCAAAAAAATTTTATTCTATTCATGTATAAAAAATAACTATAAAAGATATAAAATAAATTATTATTCTATTTTTTCTACATAAAAATCCCAAACTTCCATGTTAGGTGTAATGAACATACTATTTTTGTGTGCGAAGATCTACTACCTCACAAAACAATGATTGTTAATTTTTCCTTTTTCACCTCTCATATTTCCCATTATGATATAATATATATATATATATATTATATTATATTATATTATATTATATTTATTATTTCTTTATTTCTTTATTTTCCTATAATTATTTTATAATATATACCATTATACATTCCATTTTGTATAAATACGATAACATCGTTTACGAAAGTCTGGACTACCGCCTCCTCAAAGTTATGCAATTTATTAACACTGTAAATTTAACGTATAAAAGATTGTTTTTGATAAAATATGAAAATAAAAAAATTATATTATATTCATGAAATAATTACATTTCTATAAATATAAAATATATCTTTTTCTTTATTTCTATTTTACACACTTAAAAAGTGATAACGTCGTTTATGGATGGGTTGACTACCGCCCCCTCGACAAGATGTGATTCCTTTTACATCACAGAAAAAATGTATATATAAGTATATATGATTAAAAAATATATTTTTCATTTTATAATGATAATTTTTTGAAGATATTATTCTACTTACCATTTTTATATAATGATCATTGTAATATATAAATGTTACTTATTAGTACCTATGATCAATTGTCTCCATGATTGCAATGTTGATTCATCTCTTCATAAACATATTTAATGATTATTTTTAAAAGTATAATTTATGTATAAATATTATAATTTTTTCTTTTTTACAAATTTGGATATTTTATATAATAAAAAGTTTAAAAAAATGGCATACAATAGTTTTTTGACACATACACCAAAATTTGTTAAAACATCCACCATTAACTTAATTCATTATATATTTTTATTCAAAATAGTAATTAGTGAAATAAAATAAATTATAGACATGAAATCATATCTCCGGAAATTAAATGATTTATATATATATTTTAATCATTAATATAAATACACATGAGACAAGGCAGACACAAGGTAAGGTATTTTTATCTCACATTAAATATATATGAGATAAATATTATATTCGCCATTTAGCTATATTGTGAGGAATATCAATTTTCCATTTTTATATATTATATAATGAATTATTTTGCATTCCTAATATTTATAACATTAATATAATTTTATTCCTTCACAAGGATTATGATTTAAAATGTTTCCAAATGGTATTGGACACTTTGGAATGTTTAATAATAATTTTATTATAGATTAATTCTATGGATATTTCAATGGTGATTCCATTCAAGTAAATTATTTGAATTTTTTTTAATAAAATCTTCCATTTTCATCTCCTCTGGTTATTCTTTCCATTTTTCATGGAATTATAAAATTTTTACACTCTTAGGTACTTGAATGTTTTAGAAAAAGTATTTTAGAAAACATGATATTATTTCTCTCTCTAGTGAGATAAACTATTTTCTAATAAAAAATTTATTTAATAAAAACAAATTCAATATTTTTTATTAATAATTTAAAAATAATTTTTTAAATTCAATTTTACCTTTTTAAATTTTAGAAATGTTTTCTATAAAATATTCTTATCTATTTTCAAAAAAGAATATTTCTTACATTTTACCAAGAAAAATAATGTTATTTTACCTCATATGACATGTTCGGATTTACCCTCCATCATTTCATTGAAGCTTTATTTACATTTTTTAAGGGATAATTTTTAGGGAAATTTTTTACCATTTTTTTTCAATGATAAGTTTTTCAAAATGGTTTTTCAAAACAAAAGAATTTTTTCCTCAAGCATGTTTTCAAAAGGTCCTTTTATAATGATTCCATTCATTATTGACAACAACCCTTTATTTTACACCACATTGGTTATGTTGTAATGATAACATACTTAAACTTACACTATATTGTTGATGATTTATTTGTCCAAGGATACTATTCACATTCACTTCCATGTTTCCATTTATTATCCCTTAAATATTCAATTTCCTATGATCATTGAACATTAAATTTCCTCTAATTATACATATCATCTATCAAGGATATGTTCATTTACAAAATTGTATAACATTGTTCATGCAGTGTTTACATGGAAAATTAAAAGATCATTTGGGGGAATTATTAAAGAATTTATATATGTTATTCAATACATATTCAGGATAAGGCACATTTTTTATTTGATATGAGGAATACCTTGGACATGCAATAAATAGATTGTGTACCATTTAAAGAAATCCTTATGGGATGGGTACCAGCTAATAAAATCTCTTAAATTCATTGATAGTCTCATATGAAGAATTAGTTTCACAAATTATATTATTTTAAATTGTATTCAGAAAAGATATTTTCCGTAATGGTTCTATGTACCTAGGAAACAATGTGTCCAATAATTTATAATTACCTTAGTTTAGTTTCAGTTATTATTCACCCCTAAGATCTTTCATTGAAAAATCTATATATACATTTTATTTTCAGTCCACTAATTAAATGAAATGTGTTTCAGTTTCTTATGTTTCTATATTTATTTTTACTTATCATGATGTTTGAATTTTATATTACATTTCCATATTAATTATTCAATTTCATCTTAGTTTTATGGTTATATGGTATGTGCATTCAGTTATTTTCAATTATATAATTATTTATCTCATTTATTAATTATTTATTATAGTATATTTTTCCCTTATTTATCATTTGAGATCATCCTTGTTATGATTCCTTTTCCAAGGAATCCAAAAATCATACTATGAATAATAAGTAGGAATACACTAGATGTAATAATGTTATCCACGATGTTATTTTGAAAAAAAATTATTGTAATTAGTGTATTAGTTTATAACACAAGACTAATGTATTTATCAGTATTACCAATACTACTAAACACTCAGCCTATTGGGGTTTAATTCCTGGAAATTATTATAATGAAATTTATAGCAAACATCGACTCTAGGATTTTCTACATTGGGTTGCTACAGTTTTTATAAAATAATGTCAAGTACCTACCTTGGGAACTAGATTTTGGAAAGAAATGGATTTGATAACATAACCATAATATAGAAGATGAAGATAATTATAGAATAAAATCTTAGAATTTTTTTAATTAGATATTATGTGGGTGTTCCTAGGAATACATCCTTGTTTAGATATTACATGTGGATGTGATTTTGGAATATATGTACCGAGTTGTAGTAACAATGAAAGGTCTGTCGGGCCTAAGATAGCGTAACCTGTTACATGACAATGGGCCTTACTGCATAGCTAGTTTGATAGTCCCTAGAGATATTCTTAGGATAATTCACATTTTCTTTGCAATCTATTGTGAAATATTTGAATATATACTGAAAATAAATATACTAGGTTAAACATAAGCTGTTTTTATTAAAAAGAATGAGTCATTATTTTGAAATCATATTGATGATATTATAGATAAAATCTAGATCATGTACTAATATTTGTGGAAATAAGTGGATGAATTATTTATTTATTGGGGTTATATTGAAAACATTATTTAAAAGACTTTTTTATTTAATAACCTAATTTAAAGGATTCCCATCATACTTATTTTGTAAATTATATTAAAATTGTTTTTAAAAATGATAACCTATAAGATGTGTGAAAACCAATAAAATCATACAAAATTGTGGTTCCTGATCTAATAATCGAAGTATTATAAGGGTTTCACCTCAACCACTGACCAACACACTGTCCTTATTAATATATCACCTTTTTAGGTAAAAAATTTGATGAATAAATATTAATGATGAATATGTATTGCTACTTTTATAGTTAGAGATTAATTTCTTAACTATATTGGTTTTGGGTAATAGTTATATAAAAATAGTAAGAATTGTTACACTTTTATGGGACTTAAGATCCTCAAGAAATATATTTTAGTGCTTTAGGCATCCAAATTAATTTTCGGAATAATTCATCGAAGAACATCCCAAAGGTATAACTGTTCGTATGAAAATAAAACATATCATGTAAGTAAATTTTATTATATTATTTATAAATCAGAGAATTTCTTTACATTAATAAAATAACTTAGAAGTAAAATGTTTCCGTAATACATTATTTTTTTATGAATTGATAGTCTCTAAATAATCAATTATTTAGGGTTGTAAGGTCCTCAAATTTTATTGATCATTAATTTTTTTGATTGATGAACTCAATCACTCCCTATAAATATTTAAAATTTCCCCTATGTATGTATATCTACATTCCACTAACATTATCCTATTTTGATATATTTTTATATGTTAGTCTATGTGACCACTGAACTTATAATTCTCTCTTTTATAGAGGATGATTTACTAACCCTTATCATTATGTTGGATTTCATTATTGGAAATATCATTCAATATAATACAAGGATTGAGTTTTTATTATGATAATGCAATTTAATTATGGTTGGGGGAATTTAATGTCCCAAAAAACTAATGTAGAAACATTTTATTCGATAACATGTATGAAATACAACACAAAGAAAGTGAGGTAATATAATATCCCAAGTATTTATAAAAGATTTACTACATCAATTAAATTCAATATATTCTATTACCTTTAATTCATGTGATACTATGTTAGTGTGTGTCATTTGAAACAACGAGTTTCTTCAATTGCTTGCGTCACATGAAAGGCTAAGTTTTACCAAAAAATAATATATTATTAAAATATTATTATTTAATTTAATAATAAATTAAATAGTCGTAATGAATAGTATTAACTAAATTATGAAAATAAATATTTTACTGAAATATTAAATTAATTAATTAGTTTTTAATGGATTATAAATAAATATAAGAACCAATTCAGTATAAAAAAATTATATAAAGCTATTTGTAGGTTCATAAAGGTATTTTTCTCTAATAAATTAAATTAATAACAATTATTATATAATATTAGTATAATATAGATTATATTTTCAATATACTATTTTTATATTCGTCCAATATATTTTATGTGCTTATGATAAAAACAACCCCAATTTTATACATAAAATACAATTTTTTATTAAGGCATTTACACTAAATTTAAGGGAAACTTCATTTTAAATATATATTTTGGAATTATACAAATTTTATATATCCATATAAACTATATATTTTTAGGAGAAACATAGAAATTTTCTTACAAGGATTTTTTGATATTTTTCTATGATGTTCAAATTTTTTAATGAATAGTGAAAAATACAATATTTTACTTCAAACATGATTTTTCATATGATTTATTTTTGAGGATAAATTATATTTTAATTGGTTTGTAAAAATTTAATTGGATAAATTTTTAATCCACCAATACAATTTATGCCATTGGAATCAATTTCACATTGAAATTGACTATAAAAACCAAACAATCTTTTGGATGTTTTTACTTTAAAAACCTACACTGGTGTCCTGTATACGAGATTAAATTTAAATACATTTCAACCACTTATTTTATTGGAATACCTAAATATGGATTCCATATATTTAATAAAACTAATTTATAATGTCTAACAAGATCGACTTAGTTTTTGAGAAAAAATATTAGTGAATGTAATTAAAATTAATTAAATTGATTAAGGTAAAATTGAAATTAATTATGGTCAAAACCTTAATTTTAATAGACCAAATGACCTATAAAATTTCCCATGATCCATTTTATGTCCATATTTTGACCATAACTTCTTTTGGTTCTATTGTTTTCAATTATTGGAGTCACATTCAATGTGAACAACATATATGGAATTCCTTTGTCAAAATTTTACAAGTGTGCCCCACCTCTACTATAAAAAGGAATCATCTCCTCCCACTCATTAAAACATTTCAAGAAACATTTCATAGAATAATATATATCCATATATATCCTAAAAACCATCTCCTAATAATGTAATCCTCCCCTTTGGCATAAATCCATTCATGGAATCATTATGGTACAAACCAAAAGAAGTTACCTGACGAAGAGATTACATTTTTTCTTAATCTATTTGAATTATTTATATTATCAAAACCCTTAAATTTAATGATTTTATGATTTTATAATTTAAACTATATATTTATTATACTATTATATTTTAATGAGATATTTTGTACCTAAATGTCCATACACTTCCATCTAATGGTTAATTAATGTACTGTTTCTTTGTACCATGATCTATTGCCTCACGAAATAATGATTGATCATTTTCTATTGACCACCTATCATGGTGTAAATTATGATGAAAAATATATTAATATATGCTATATATGATATTTATTATGTCATTATTATTATTTAATTTTTATATAAAAAAATACCCTTATACGTTCCATTTTTTATAAATACAATAACATTTTTTATGAATGTGTGGACTACCGCCCCCTCAAAGGGAAGTGATTTGTTCACATAATTCATGAAATGTATAAAATATGGTTTTAATTAAAAATATGTGTCATGAAAGCCAATATATTATATTAATTAATTAAATACCTTTCCGAAAAAATAATATATATCATTTTCATTATTATCCTTTCACACTCATAAAAAGTTGTAACATCATTTGTGGATGTGTGGACAACCGCTCCATGAAAATATGTGATTTTTTTACATCACAATAATTATATATATAATAATATACAATAAAATAATAGGTTATATATGATATAATTATCATTATAGAATGATATTATTCTACTTACCTTCTTTCTATAATGATCATTGTAAAATGAGAATGTTACTCATATGTACATACAACCTATAATTTCTATGTTTGTGACATTGGTTTATTTTTTTATAACAATATATAATGATTTTTTTTAAAATTATAATTTATAAATAAATATTATAATTTTTTTGAATTATTATTATTGATATTTTATATAAAGACCAACTTGACTATATATGTGCTACAAATGTTCTTTTTGACACATAAACCAAATTTGGTCAAAACACCTGATGTAAAATTATTTGTCTATGTAGTTGTGTACAACATAGAAATAAGTGAAGTAAATTTATTTATAAAAACAAAAAAATTATCAATAATGTAACAAATTAAAAAATTTGTATTTAAGGAATATAAATACACATGAGACAAGTTGGGCTCAAGGATATTGATTTTCATCTCACTTTTTTACATCTGTGAGATAAATTTTATATTCCCCACTTACTTATTTTTTTGTGGTTTATCTTCTCTCAATTTTTATATTTATATCATGAATTATTTTATCTTCTTCATATTTTAATTTTTTATTTAATGTAATTCATTCATGAGGATTATGATTTAAATTGTTTCAAAGTGGTATGTGACACTTAAGAATGATTAATGATTATTTTCATCTATAATAATTCTAATTATCCTTCAATGGTGTTTCCATTCCTGAAAATTATATGAAATTTTTTCAATAAAACTCTTTAATTATCTTCTTCTCTTGTTATTCATGAATTTTATAATGAAATAGTACAATTTTTTTAACTCTTTGGTGTTTAATGTTTTTGAATAATATTTAAGAAAACATTAGTTTATTTATTTCTTTAGTCGGATAACATTGTTTCTTCAAAAAACCCCATTTTTAAATAATGTTTTCAATTTTCTTAAACATTATTAAAAGGATTTAGTAAATAAATCTTTAACCTTTTGTCTATTACTAATGTTTTTAATGAAATATTTTTTTTCTCTTTCTGAATGATGCATTTATCATACCATTTTCTGTGAAAAAGGAATGTTCATTTACCTCATATGGTACATATTGATTTACCACCATCATTTTTTAAAGCTTCCATTTCATGATTAAAAGGATAATTTTTAGAGAAAAAGATATCAAATTTTTTTTCCAATGAAAATGGTCTTTCAAAACAAAATGATATTTTTCTCAAAAAATTCTAAATGGTTTTTTATAATGTTTCCATTAATAAAAAATACCCATTATTTTACACCTCTTGGGGAATTTTGTATTAATACCATTCATAATCTTCCTCTGGATGTTTTATGATTGATTTATAGAGGGATATTATTCTCATTACTTACCTTAATTCCAATTAGTCCCATTTAAATATTCAATTTTCATGATCATTGAATATATAATTTCATTTAATTATACATATCATATATCATTGATATATTCATTTCCTAAACCAGATAAAATTTTTCATATGGTGTTTGCATTGAAATTTGTTTTTTGGAAAATATTGATAAATATGTTTAATTTATTTAATATAGATATTTGATAGGGAGTATTGATTATTCGATACGAGGAATTATTTGGGCATGCAATACATGGGTTGGGGACTGCTTAAGGTATCCCTATGGGTTGAGTAAGGGTTAATGAAATCCCCTCGACTCATTGATAGTCAAATGGGACGAATTGGTTACACAAACTAGAGTATTTTAAACATTCTTGAGAATATACTATGATGGCAAGGATTTCATGTACCTAAAAAAAATGGCCTTAAATAATTATACATTCCCCTAATTTAGTTTCAGTTATTATTCATCCACAAGATCTTGCATCAGTATAGCTATGGATAAAATTTAGTTTTAGTTCATTGATTAAATGGAATGTGTTTTTTTTCTTAACTTTCCCTATTTAATTTTCATTATCTAGCTATTTGAATATTGTATGACCATTTCATATTAATTATGCACGTTTTTCTATATTTTTTGGTCATATGGTGTGTCTATTCAGATATTTGAAATTCTATAATTATTATTCTCATTGATTCGTTATTTCATGAACTATATTTTCCCTTATTGAACATTTGATCTTGCCCTTATTATGTTTTATTTCCCCACGAATCAAAAAAGTGTACTACGAAATATATTTTGGGACATACTTATGAGAATAATGTTATATTGGAAGTTATTTGAAAAAAAAAGTTATGTTATAATTTAAATATAGATTATTAATAAAATAATCATGTATGAATTTGGTTTTCTAATACTACAAAACTATCAGTCCTTCAGGATGTGATTACTTATAATCATGCCAATGTAATTGAGTGCAAACACCAGCTTCATGCTTTTTGGGGCCTAGTCACCTCATTTAAGAAATATATCCAAAGAACATTGAAATAAATAAATATGCATGTTTTCAATAAGGATTTGTGTAAATTCATGTCATTACCATTTTTCATGATAATGCATGATTAAGGTATTTTAATATTATGTATCCGAAAAAAAGAGTTACATTATTATATATAGGGGATAAATGCTAAAATGTTTTGAGAGAGATAGTGATATTACATAAAATATTTCATATTTTAAACATTTTTAAGGGTTATTTGGTATTTCATTTACGAAATGTTTTATGTTGAACTATAAAAGTGGTTTTAGAGATTAACGTGTTATCTCTACATATGTGGATTTCAGCATATTGGATAACATGTTAAAACCTTTTGGTTGTGATAGAGAGAGAGGAAATGACCTATCATTATATTTATGGATCTCATTATTTGATAATATATCTTGAATGAAAATTTCACCTTCATTTCAAGGAATATGTGAATATGTGGGAATTGATCAAGGCAGAACAGAGGTCGAGATTTTCCAAAAATCATGTAAGTATATCTTCTTATTAAAATTATTCAACATTTTGAATTTTTTCTTGAAATTAAATTTTGTCTGATTACCAATATTTTAAGGATATTAGTGTCATTTTTTGAGCCTCAATTGTTTATCTATTTTTGATCACTATCATTATCTTAACCATGTTCCCTATCACTGTCCATCAAAACTTGATAGTTATATTTCTCTTATATATCCTTATTTTGACATCCAACATATGTTCTCACATCTAGAAACCTCGTTATGTGTAACTCTAGGAAAATATTATGGTTTCATGTTATCTTTTTCAAAATTGATTTTTAGTATTCTTTTTTATGATGAGGGTTTTATTAATGAATCATTCAAGTGTTAAAGGTTTTAAAACCCAGAAAAAATTCAATGGAAAAATTCCTTTTTGAGGTTGGTAGAAACTGAAACCCTGAGTTTTTATGAAGTTTTTTAAGAAATTAGTTTTATTTTAGTAATTTTATTTTAATATAAACTATTTTTTTTTATTTTTTTATACGCTAGACCATAATAAGCTTTCACTATATGAAACACTTTCATGGCATGTATTACATGAAACACTGAGTTTCTACAAAAGACTATTTCATTGTTATAATTATTTATACGAGATAGTAATAGCATGATCACTAAACATAGTAATATGAATTTTAATAAAAAATTATAAATATTATTTAAAATTGATTAATATTAAATGAATATATTGATAATAAAATATGTAAATTTTATAAATCTTTTATATGATTGAAAATACTATATTCTTAAGAGAACATCTGTTTATGCCCCTATATAAACAATTATAAAATTATCATTTTAAAAAATAAGAAATTTAATTTCATGAATTAAAATCCATTTTGGTATTATAAATAAAAAATATCCTATGTTGAATTTTTTGTATTTTTCTGAAAAAAATTATTTATTTAAAAAAATGGCGAAAAATTCTGTTTTTTAATTAAAAACCACTTTTTGAACTATATTATTTATGTTATTAAAAAATATTATAATTTTTATCTAAAGTATAATTAGTCAAATTATACATTTATTAATAAAATATAGGTCAATGATTTAAATTTCACATTAAAATTTGATATATAACCATTTCAATCATTTGATGTTTTTTTCTTAAAAACTTGTTGTCTCACATCATCTACATAATTAGTTATAAATTAATTGTATCCACATATGTTAATTGAATTTGTAAAAATAGATATACATATTTGGAAACATAATTAATATTTTTTTTCTAATAAGTTCAACTTAATTTCTTGAAAAAAAATATTATTGAATGTAATTACAATTAGTTATAGTGATTAATGTAAAAAAAATAACTTAATGGTTAAACATAGAATATGAGGTGTATAAAAGACATGATAGTTGTAAAACACCCATTATATGGAACTATTTAAAACATAACCACCCTTCTCCATATTTTTATGTGTTATTGTGATAATATTCCATGAATGTGACATATTTAATAAGGTATGTAAGGATTTTTTTTAAAATGGACCTTCCTTTCCAATAAAACTTATTATACATTAAATTATAGAAGATGAAACATAGGTATGGTTATAAATATTAAATCAAAAGATAAAATATTGTTTTATTATAATAATTTATATTTTATTTTTGATGATGATATAATTACATTAAAATCCCTGGAAAAGACATCATATAGATTATTTATATAATAACTAAATAAAATAAATTTAATTTTATTAAATGATGAAAAATTACTAAACAGAATATAATTTTTCATGTAATTTTTAAAAGTTAATAAATATAAAATATTTTCCATTAAGGTGAAACTTTATCTTATATAATAAACATAATGACCTATAAATAGTAAAAACTTTGATAGCATAGTTAAGTTCGAAGTAGTGTTTTTGTGTGTTATATGTGTTTTTGTTAAATTTAATATCCATTACATATGAGATTTTAATTTTCTAAATTAGATGTAATATTTTATAAAAATTGGAAATAATTTTTTTAATAATTCTAATTTTAATATATCCCTAATGGATAAATTTAATAGGTTAATAAACCAGATACCTAAATGAAAATCCAAAATGAATAAAATAAAAAAAACATAAAAACTAAAGAAAAAATAATAAAAATGATTTTATTTTTGTGTGGTGTGAGTCTGACTTGACCATAATTCCCTTTTATTCAATTATATGTCATATTTGAATAACATAAGGTAAGGTAGACCTCTCAATAGTGTCTAAGTTTTTATATTTACAAGAATTCGACTCCCCTTCATTATAAAAAAGACATTCACACTTCATATTTATTCACGACTATCTACCCATTTGGCTCAACCAAACCCTACCAAGATATTCTCAAAACAACCCTCCTCTCACCCTAGAGTCCTTATATTGAATAGAAATATTAAAAAGTAATCCCTTAGTGCAAACCAAAATGAGTTACCTGAAAATAGGTAACATTATCCAACACCTTTTCTGTTTTATTTCATTCACTAATCATTCAATTATTCTTATATAATTATTATATAATGACATCAGTATACTTAATATACTTATATGTTTTTATTTTTAGTTTTTTACCTAATCCTACACACACATCCATCAAATTGGTAACAAAATTAAAGTTTGTGAATGAAAAACTACCGCCTCACGAAATTATTTTTATCATGTTTCGTTTACCACAGCTCATGTTTAGAAATTATTTTGGATATACTATTTTTATATAATATATATTATATTTAGAACTTACTTATGATTCAATAATTAATATATAAATCATTATTTCATAATTTCCATTTTTTGTAAATATGATAACATCATTTTTAGATGTGCGGACTACCACCTCCTCAACATAATGTGACCCATTCACACTTTTCAGGGAATATATTAAAGATGCTTGTAGTAAATGTACTTAATATGTATGCAATAATAATTCTAATGAAATGATAATATATATGTACATACATATATTTCATTTATATTCTTTCTTTCAACATAATAATAAAATAGAAACAACGTTTATGTGTATGCACGGACTACCGACATCATCTAGTTTCATTCATTCAATAAACCAAGAAAACGGAAAGAACATTCATACGTACGTATGACCTACTGTATCTATGAATGATGTAATCCATTTCATATTTATATCATTAATAGAATATTATAATTATTAATATTCTGAATAAATAGTATATTTATATCATGTTTTACATTATAGAAATATGTAAATCCTTATATATGTAAGAGGATCAGAATAACAAGTCAAAACATTTATGAAAATTAAAGATGATATTACAAGAAACAAAAAATTAACAAGTAATTGTTCAAAAATAGGTAATATAAATTCATAATAAAATAATATATGGTATTATATATATATATATGAATATATTTATGTGGAAGAGTTATAATATAAAAATATATATTATTTTGGAGGATTTAATTTGTGCGAAGAAATTGAAGATTCAAGGTAAGATTTTTCTTGTCTCAATTTCATTTTTTTGAGACTTATGCCATATTTTCCACTAATTTAATTTGTGTGGTGTATATAATATCCAAGTAATTGTTATATTATTTCTATAATACTAATTATACATATTTATATATTCATTTTATTATCTTACTTTCATGGGGTTTACAGTTTAAATTGTTCAAAATTGGTAATTTATGTTTCGTCTCAATTTTCATTCTTTGAGATACAATCCATGTTATTCACCTATGAATTTTTGATGGAGTGTATATACTGACCTTTTAAATTTAATATAATTAATTTCCATATTTAATTTGTTTTCATAACCACATAATTTTATTCTCTCATGTGTATTGTGTGTCCAAGTTACAAAAGTGATAATATTTTATTTCTATAGTCTCATCATATAACAGGATTGCTTATCATTATTCTACTATTGATGTAATATTATGGCCCATATCTCAAGAATAATAATTAATTTTTTCCCCTCTTTTTATTCATGATATCATTATGTATTGGTTCCATTTTTGGGATCTATGGTACTTAAAATAATTGAGAACAAATTTTTATAAAAATTGGACTTTATCTCCCTATTTAGTGAGAAATATGTATACTTTTAAAAACATCTTTTTCTAGAAAATGTTTTTAAAACTTTTTTTGGTTTAAAAACTGTTTTATATGTTTTCAATATTCTTTTATAATTCATTATGGTAAAGGGTTTTCCATTTTTTTCAAGCATCATTTAAAAAATTTCAAGGAAAAATGTTTCAAAAATGTTTTCTATATTTAATTATATGATTTTATTTTTTTTAAAAGAAAATGGTTCTCGGGATATTTTCATGATTCCATTATAAGTTTCAAAGCTATTTTCAATGAAAAAGTTTTTAAAATTTAATTATGAATTAAAAAGTGTATTTCAAAGTGGAAAATAAATTTTTCACAATAAATGATTTAAATGAAATTTCCATGAATTATTTATAAGAAAAGGATTTATGAATAGGTTTTATAAAAGGTATATTGAAAGAAAAGTTATTTTACTTAAGATACACTCAATGTGATATTTTAAAATCCTTCTTCATCTAAGATGAAATAATTTGGTTTTGATTAACATTTCATAGGTATATGATCCAGGGACATCATTCGTAGTCCTTATCTAAATGGTTATGCTTTTGATGGCATGTTGTTTAAGAAACTCATTTATCTTCATCGTGTTATATAATGATAAAAATCATATGAAACTTGCTTTTATTCATGGTTTATGCTTTTTTGAAAGGATTATGAAACCTGTGTTCCTTCCATAGGTTATGATTTGATGTAATTTTTATAGTACGCATATTTTTTTCATGGGTTATGATGTGATGTTAATAAAAAACATCTCTTTTTTATTGTCATGATATGATGAGTATTTATGATATTTTGGAAAACATATGTATGAATTTATTATGTGATGTATGGACCTATATCTCCCTTTAATTCATTGGGTAATGATTTGAATATCAGGAGAAAATGATGAAAAACAAGTCAATGGGCTTGATTCACTATGGGAATAGGTGTAAACCCATCACACTATACGAAAATGGGGAACCCCAATCTACTTTGGGAAGATGGGAAAACATGATCCCTTATAAATAATGGACAATGACATGAGATGTTGGATTTTTCCACCTAGTAGGTTTAGTCCATATGAAGTGCCCTGATATGTTTGGGAAATGTTCCATTAACTTAAAATGAATGATATTACATGTTTCTTTGCCTTCCCAATTTCCATGTATTATGCATATGTTATAGTTTAATGGATTAATATCTTTATTCCAAAATTATTCAAGTCTTATTAAATGAAAATATGTATCCCGTGATTCATGTTTATGATCTTTATATAAAGGGTATGATCTTATACTGTAATAATCATCTTTTCACACATGTATGCTCATGTTATACTTAAATATATCCCTTGTTTACCCATACTAAGAATCTGATATCACCACTTTTTATGTTCCCTTTCCCCATTTTATGAAGAAAGGTTTTAAGTATTATTACTAATGGGGAATATATTTAATGGATATGTTGAATATATTTCACCATGATAGATGACTCTATTTCTAGGTTTACAAAGACACTAAACTATTACAATCCTCAGGAATGTACTATTGTAATATAACATCCCTCATTTATCCAAATGTGTCGACCATTAAAATTTTTATTTAATTGCATTAAATGGACCTTGAAATAAATTTAAATACGATAAAGAAGGTACCAGGGTCTTCTGGATATCATTTGAAGAAAGGAGCACTAAAAAAGTAGAAGGAGACTAGGTAGTGTTGTTTTTAAGTAACTTTGTGACCCATGATGCATACTCGCGTGTGATACTATAGATCATGTATAGGGGAAATGAACAATTTTTGAATGGTTAGTCAAAAGTTTGCACTGGGAAATTGCAGTATACCAAGTGGATAGAACTATGCACATTATAGGTGTACATTAATGCCAAATTGTGTATCAAACCATGCATAGTGAAATTTTGGGTTAAAAGTCAATTTTCCCTTTATTATTGATTTAAGGGTTTTTCCTTCCTCCCTCATATCTCACACTCATGATTTTTACTCCATTAAGGCAATCAATGTTCACTATCCTTCATTATATAGGTTTTGTCATAGATCCTTCAATTGTGGTCTACTTCCTTCTCTACTGGATGCTACAAACTCCACTTAGTATGATATTCCTTCCAATCACCTTTTTTTAATAGTTTCCCCATCATCCATTTAACTATTCCGGTGAAACCTAATTTTTCAGTATTTTGAGGGTTTTGTTAAGTCTCTTGATTTATTCTTTTTCTTTTGAATCAAAGGATTCTATAGGATGTGTGGAGTACTAAGAATATGAGGTAGGGAGACAACTATTTTTCAATCCATTTTAGTCACTTTTAGACATCGTGTTGCTATTCCACTAAATGGAATCTTCCCTAAAATCATTTTTATCACATATTAAATTGTTTGGGATGGTTTTCTATCTCTATAATGATATTTTATTATTAACAAACCCAACTGTGGGTGATCACTTCGCCTTCAGAAACCCAATTCAGTGTGGTATCCAAAATTTCTGAAAGTTCATTATGCATTAGGTTGTATCCCACCATTCTATCATGATTAAAATTGTTTAATGGTTTTAGAATTATTAATGAACCCTGAATTGTAATCCCTTGGGAATGCCTAATCTGGTTAAGAATTGATTACCTCATATAATACTATTTCACTTTGTCATGTTAGGTTTTGTCTTTTAAATGTCACATGCCTTATTTTAAATTTATCATACTAAATTCCATATATCAATCTTTTTTCCTTGTCTACTAAATTCTTATTTCTGAAGCCCATGAATTAGTTAGATGGAATGTGGTTCTTGGTTAAGCTTTATAGCTTGAGGAATTGAGATTTATTTGATGACATATTGTTAAAAGGAATGGAAATTCCTTATTTATATGTTTATATCTCATTTTTTACATGTAATGCCTTATTTAATTGGCATTATACCATTATTGATCTAATTTATGGCTTATTTCCTTTCTATTTGAATTATTCCATTGATATTGGCTTGAATTTCTTATCTTGACTAACTATAAGCATATGTTGTTGTGTTGATTATTAGATGCAATGATTTATATATATATATATATGCTTTTATTGTGATGTGCATGGATAATTTTTTTACTTGATATGGGTCAGGATAGAATGTGAGTTTTGTATATGGACTCATAGAAGGAATTGTCGTGTTCGTTTGGGTTATGAATTGATGTGCTATGGGTGATCCATTCTCTTTCTAGAGGAGGCCTACCAAAGAGGTTTGTTATACTCCAAAGTAATATAGGATCCCTAGGGGATAAATTGTGGACAGACCAATTAGAAAGATGGAAATTTCATACATTGGGTAATACTTGATCCCTTATATGAGATACCTGGGACATACTCAGAGTTACCATGCCTTTAGTGATACTAGGGACACCGTACGGGTCACCGAGGATGAGATCAGTGGAATTATTTTACATCAGATGTTCCCTTTGTGATAATTATGATTTATTTTAGATCTCCTTCGATAGTTAGGGGACTCCGCCTCTGGATATTATGGATTGAATCAATTTCATTGGTTTATTGATTTAGTTAATTTCTTCTACTATTGTTATTGTTTTTATTATATTTGAGTAATGTCTTGTGATGTTTCTCTCTTTCTTATTATCATACTTATGCAATGACTTGTGAATTACACCCAAAGAAAAATAAAAATATTGTGGGTTAACCTTCTTTATTTTTCTTGTTTACTTTTGGAACTTGTATACATATTTTTCTTTACTTAGGTAACTCTATTGGGAGATACAACGTCGGCCGAAGAAGATGGTGTCATGAGGGTGTCCTCTTAGGAACCTAGACTAAGGTTTACTTTTTTATTTATTTATTGATCTGATTTTTATATATCTAGAACATTGTCTCTTATTTATAGCACAAAATGGAAACATCTAGAGATAGTGGGTGATGGATTACTGGGATTTATAAATCAAACTGAGCTCAAGCCCTATTTGGTACCCATGTAGACATTATGATATGAATTAGGGGTAAAGAGAAGTCTACTTCTTCAGATGATTGATTGCTTTGCTTTTTTGGATAGTTATTTGGGGGAATAAGACTGAGCCTATGCTCGATAATATTTGAAGCAGTTTTTTTGGACTTTTTGTAGTATTTTTTATCATACCATATATGTTTCTACCCATGTTCGTATGCACATCCATTTTCGTATAGACTCATTCAATTCCATGATTACTATGGAATATATTATTGTTATTCACTTTTTCTTCTTTTTTATATATATTGTTCTACTTATCCCATTACTCTCGCTGCTATCTTTTGATTTATATGTTTATGTTATTTATTATATCTTGATTACTATTATGCACACTAGATTATAAGATGGGATATTTTCCCCACAGACACCCCATAGGATCTCTCTACATGTCAACAGTGTCTACTGTTCCAAAATATGTGACTGAGGTCATGTAGACAGCCGGGCATGGGGAAAAATACAATGGCACCCGGGACCAAGATTCTACAAGGTTTTATCGAAGACCTTTTTACTTATTTCATTTATTTTGGTTATATAAGAGATTATGATATAATAATTTAAGCTTGATGCTTTTCTTGTACATAGCTAACCCATGTACAGTGGAAATCCAAATTACCTAGAATGGGAATTGTGTTTTAGATAATTCCATTTTTAGTTGATAGAACTTCACCATTGGGTGACACAATAGTTTTATGTTGCTGGTGATATCTATATTATTGAAATGATGATTTCTATAACTTAATCCTAATGATATGAGTTCATTTCAATTCATGAATCATACTAGGAATCATAGGAAATGAACATCCAGGCATATTTCTATGCCACATTTACTTTCAGCATGTATTTTTATGTATGAATTTGATTTCTATTATTCTCTTATTTGTTAATCCTTTTAGTGCCTCAATTTTTATATAGAATTGTTCCTATATGAATCTCACTAAAATTACATAAATTGGGTTCTGTGGATATATAATTTCAATTTATAAGGTGTATAGGCCTTTATGAATTGGGATGGTGATCCACCTAATTCAATCTGAAAAAAGGATTAAATTCAATGTGAATTATAGAGAATACCACCTTTTAAAATGAAATCAGACTTACCAGGGAAATTGGCTATAGGTCATGACTTATTGGCCTTTATGAGGTCTTTTCCTTCCTATCTAGACTTGGATCTTGGAGTAGGCTGTAAGTGTGGTAAGCTTAGAGGTAGGTCACACACTTGTTCTCTTTAACTCTTTCCATATTTTCACTCCCTATTGATTATATGAATCTTGTTTACAGTTCATGCTTGGTAATTGTAGTTTTATGACACTGTGACGTCCTTGTTTTTCATGCAAAGTAGGTGGTGATAAGAGAACACCAGAGGTGGTGGGCCCTAAGATACCCATTGAACCTCCGAAAGTCCTATGAGAGGAACATCATTTTGATATACAATTAGGATCTGATGCTCAGTTCAGGGATAGTTTTATCAGGATTTCCTAGACTATTTAGGGTTCTCTCAGGACTACCCCGACTTTGGTCGGGCTTACATAATACTTTTACTGCTATCATCCTCCCACCATTTTAGGGGATGGTGGGGTACATGATATAGATTCATGGATAGAATCTATGATATCTATATTTGAGAATCTTATTATTCCTCCATAGTTAAGGGTTAAGAATTCTAGCTATATCCTTTGTGAATCCACCAAAAATTGGTGGAATATCATTTCTTGATCAGATAATTACCCAGACATGGTTTGGTTATACTTCTATATGAATTTATATGTTAACTTTTTTCTAAATACTTTTAGAGGTGATTGATTCCGTGAGTTCATGAATCTTCAACAGGGCTTTATTATTGTTCTTGAATATTCTTCTCATTTCACTGAGCTTGACAATTTTTATTCATTTCTGACTGGTGATGAGTTGACAACTGTGAGGTTCTTTGAGGATGAGCTTCAGTTTGTTGTTCGATCACTGGTGAATGTATGTCATTTAACTTCCAAGAAAATTATAGTTAACCAAACCCTTATTACATAATGTAATCTAAAAAAATGTTGTCCCATAAACCATGGTGGTTCAGTTTTGAGATAGGGTCATGGCCCTTTAGGTAGTAGGAAGCACCGATTCTAGGGTTCATGTTAGGGTGCTTATATACATGTGACATGTACTAATAGTTCCATAGTATGTCACCAATATGGCAGGATGTTCTATTAGAAGCCACAATGCGCAAGTTACTCGACTTAATGTTGAGCATAAAACATGATGGGTCACCTTCAGCACTTCTTCCATGATTTTCATCATGTATCAATTTGTTGGGGATCTTTACTAGGACCTCTATCATGTACATGATATGTGACACCACACATGTCTGGGGGTTTGTCTTCTATAGGCCAAACAGTCTAGGGTGGAAATAATCATAGTTGAGGTAGGTAGGTTTCAAAATATATGTATCTATAGAGTGGATCTAGGCAGGATAGTCAGGTGGTATCTCAAGGTTGAGGTTTAGGACATAAGTATGTAGTACATTCAACAAAATAGGAGCGGAGTCTAGGGACATATAGATTTAGAGGTATTATAAAAGTAACATATATTTTAGTTTCATCCCATTTAGATACATGTTCATCACACTATTTTATATATGTTGCATGAGTTGAAATTCTTGACATTACAATCGAGTACTAATGTGGTGTTATATCTCTTGAAACATCACTAAGGGCCAATATAGAGGGTATACGTAAGTGTCTATAATTCCCCTTGATATAGGTGAATGTTGTTTCTTTTTGAATTTATTCATCCTAGAGATCACCAGATTCTACATCATTCTAGGTATAGATTGGCTCGTGCTTCATCATTACCAAGTGGATTTCAATTATCATGTTCTATATTTCACATCAGCAAAGGGAAGCACATATATTCCCTATAGTGAATGGGATATTTGGGAAGATCGAGATGTACTAAATAATTATGGGATTGTCATATGGAAATCCTAGCCTGTGAGTCTCTTTATAAGTGATCAGGGGATGCAACTAGAAAAATTTCATCTAGTTTTGGATCGGTTCATCGATGTATTCCCATATGATTTCTACGACCTTCCTCCTGTGAGAGAGGATGAGTTATATAGAGAGCAAGTTCTAGGTGTGGAATCGGTTTCCATTCCTCGTTATAAGACTAAACCAATAGAGCTCTAATAACTCATGAAGGATATTGATAACCTAGAGGATAATGGTTTTATCAGACCCAACACATTCACATGGGGTTCACCAATCCTTTTCCCCAAGAATACAGATGGTACCCTGAATTTTGTGTTAATTATAGAGAGTTGAACATGATTACGGTGATTCACCATTATCTATTTATTAATATAGATGACTATTTGACCAGCTCTAATGAGAAAGTATTTTCTCGTAGATCTATTTAATGTAGATCTATCATTAGGTTCATGTGTGACCATAGGATATACCTCATGTAATGTTCCAAATTAGGTGTGTATTTTAATTGTATTTGTTTATGTCATTTAGTTTGGAGAATGCGTTGACAATATTTATGGATTTGATAAATCAGGTTTTCGATCTTTATCTAGATTCCTTCATAGAAGTATTCATAAATGAAATCATAGGGAATTCTCTCTCTAGAAATGACCATGAATCCCATCATGATATCATATTTAATAAAATGATAGAGCACCATTTATATGTAAAGATTAGTAAATGCCACTTTTTTATTAGTGATTTTTACTTCATAGGTCATATAATATCTAAGTTAGGAGTATCGGTTGGCCAATAGAGGGTGAGATCTATAGTTTCCTAGGAGTATCCCAAGAATGTGTTTCATATATGTAGCTTATTGAGGCTCCTCAGAAATTACTGGTGATCCAATGAGGTCTTATCCTGCTTATTAGAACCTTCTATGGACTTGAATAAGAAGTGTGTGCAATTATTATGATATGAATCTTATGAGATGGACTTTCATGATTTAAAGGGAAAAAATGAATTTAGTTGTGATATTGATTCCTCTTGAGCATGGAAAAAGTTATACAGACTATTATAATGTGTTGGGAATCAGGTTGGGTGTAGTTTTGATGCATGGTGATTGATTCATGGAATATGGATCTCATTATCTAAGTCCCAATGAGAGGAATTATCATAAAAATGACATCATGATAGTTTTTTTGGTTCATGATCTTCTCGGTTAGAGGAACTATATATAAGGATAGTGATTAATTTTTTACATGGGTTATAAATAAATGAAACATATCTCTATAAAATGAGACTTGAAGATTAGGTACAATAGGTGGTTGGAATAACTGAAGTACATTGATTTTTGAGCTCGCTTAAAAACCTAGTATCAAAAAATTCGTGAATGATACCTAGAGCTGGAAAACATTTACACAAGCCATCCAAGCATCTAGTAGTGAGTAGTAGATAATTAATTTTGTTTTCTATGTTTCATAATGAGGTTCAAGAATAGAAAGGGAAGATAGTTTTAGCAGCATTCTCAGTGGAATCCTATATTCTAACGTATGTCTGAATGTAGATGTTTTATGTCTTTGAGGGAATTGTCTTAAGGGAAAGTGTTTCAGGAGTGAACCCACCTACTGGTTGGGTTTTTGATGGCAGTGACAACCTATTCTACCAAGGTTGGGTATGGGTGTCGTCGTATATACATAAAGAGAAGAAAATAAGATCTCTTGTCTTGGTTTGGGATGTTGAACTTAGGTTTACCAACATGTACCAATACATGCTTTGTCAGTACTGATGATTAGGTATGAAGAATCAGATTTCATGCTTTATCACTCAGTGTTGTACCTATCAACAGGTGAAGGTAGATCACCGGTGATAGGATGGAATTCGAAAACCTCTATATATTCATAATAGGAATTGGATTGATGTCACCATGGGCATTTTCAACGGATTTTCTAGATCTCTTTGAGGTAGTGATTTTATATGGGTGTTCATCGATAGGTTGACCAAATTCATTCCCTTCTTACCGAACCGAGAATCCCTCTCTATGGATGCATTAATATGGTTATATATCCAAGAGATATTGATACTTCATGGTGTTCTCATTCTATCATTTCAGATAGATATTTCCATTTCATATAATTTTTCTGGAAAGGTTTTTAGAAGACACTAGGTTTACAAGTGATCTTGATTACTACATATCACCCTCAGACCAACGGACAGTCTGAGCGGATGAATCAGGTGTTCGAGGATATGCTTCAAGACTATATCCTTTATTTTGGAAGCTACATGGAAAAAATATTACTTTTTATGGATTTTACTACAATAATATCATTTTGGAAATAATTCAAGAGGATCCATATGAGGCCCTCTATGGTATAATATTCCATTCACATTTATACTAGCTTGAGATAGGTGAGTCTATTGGGTCCTCGTGTCATTCAGGAGACCTCAGATAATGTCTAGATAATTCAAAATCATATGGAAATAGATCATTCGTGGTAGATATCCTATTCTGATCATCATTGCAGACCTCTTGAGTTTTAGGGAGGACCTCAGGTCTTTCCGCAAGTATCAACCACGTTGGGTCATAAATGAATCAAGTGATAAGGCATGTTATCGATGATATATTTATAGCCTTTCGAGATAGTGGATAGACATGGGATGGTTAATTATCAGTATTTATAACCTTAGAGGTATCATTCAATGAATAATTTCTTCTATGTATTTTAACTTTTATAGTATCATCCTAAAGCATCTCATTATTTTGATCTCAATGATATCAAACTAGTGGAGGATGTTTACTTTGATGAGAGTCTGATTTGTATCATAGATTGTTTAATGAGGGTTCTCCATGGTAGGTATGTTCCTCTTGTTCAGGTGCTATGGAATCAAAAATTTATTCAAGAAGAGACCTAGGAGTGGGATTCTGATGTACATGCTTAGTGGCCATATCTATTCTCATAAGATATTCTTCCACCCTCTGAAATAAAAAATAGGGAGTGAGTAATTTTTTGGATGAGACATTATAATATCTTGACATTATACAATGGTGTGGACCACTATATTTCTATATTAAATCCATAAAATGACCCTTTAAATGAATCCTATAAGGATAAAGGAGGTCTTGGGGGTGGTTGAGGCCCGTTTGAAACCCAAAGTACAAAAATGGTAGGAGCAGACTGGGCCACATAGTTTGTCTCCAACCGTACAACTGTAGTCTCATGATCGTGTCGGCTGATGAAAATCTTGGACAGTGATAAAATACTTGGTCATTGAATGTATAATCAAACTATTCACCTTTCCTATTCATTATACCTAGTGGACATAACCATTTGTATGGTTGGAAAACTATTTGGACAAACCATGAGGTCAAACTATGGGTAGTGCATTTTTTAGTGAAATTCAAAATTTCCCTTACTTAATGATTTTATGTTTTCTCCTTATACCCCCCTCCATCCCACATGGGATTTATCCTCCCTATAGGATCTCAATGGTCTCACTCCACATTAGTGACTTTGATCCAGCTCTGTCAGTAGTGATCTGTTTCCTTCACCGTCAGAATATACATACTCGTCTCATTATGCTTTTCTTTCTTTTCCCCTATATTGCATTGTTTCTACATCATCCAATGTGATATTTATGTGAAATGGAGTTTTTCAATGGTTAAATCCCTTGATTTATTATGTTTTATGATTAATAAAAGGTTTTAATTGGATGTGTAGATTTATAAGACTATGAAGTAGGGAGTCTATTATTTTCAAATTGTTTTCATCACTTTTGATGTTGTGTCACTAACATGAATATTATAGAAATTATTTTTTATCACATATTAAATTGTCTGAGATGTTTTTCCATCCCAATAGTGATCTTCTAGAATGGATAAACCCAAATTTGGGTGTTTTCATTAGGATTTCCCTTTGGGTGTTCCCTTCTAAATGGACTAAAATGCCTTATACCATAGGTTTTATCCAACCAAATATTCATGATTAATTTTTTTAATGGATTTAAAATGAGTAATAAACCATGAATTGGATTTTTTAGGGAAATTCTATTCTTGGTAACAATTGAATGGCCTCATGTAATGCTATATGCCTTTAGCATGCTTGGAGTTTCTTTTTATGTGTCAAACATATTATTTTAGTCTACTCATTCTATATTCCAAATATCATGATATTTTCCATGATTTGATAAATTATTATTTTTCCAACCCATTTATTGGTTGAATGGAATGTTGTTTTTTAGTCAAGCTTGATATCCTTGTGTTTTGATATTTAATTGAAGAAATATTGGTACGTTAAATGATAATGCCATATGGTTATGGTTATATATCTTTTTACATTTTATACTTTATTTTTTATAACTCATACCATGATTTCAATTATTTGGGGATTATTTACTTGATATATTATTTGTCCCATTGATATAGACTAGAATTACTAAGCATGAATAAATGTAAACATGTGGAGTTGAGATGATTATTAGATGGAATTACTTATTTATTTACATGTATATATATTTATTTATTATGATTTTCTTGGATACTAGGTTCACTTGATATATTTTGGGAGGTAATGTGGATTATACATTATAGAATCAAAGATAGACTCGTAGTATTAATTAGGGTTATGACCTGGCACATTGGGGGAGATGTTTTGGCTTTCCAGGTAAGTGATTTCTGGGAATTTTATTATTCTATTGGGTGATACTAGTTCTCTAGGGGAGAAACTATGTGCGGACTCATTGTAATTATGGTTATGCCATTCCTTGGGTGATTCTCAGTCCCCTATGTGAGATACCTAGGATGGACTCTGATTTACCATTTCTTGAGTGATACTAGGGAAGCTGTAAGGGTCACCTTGGACAGACTCGGTGGTATTAGCTTACATGTGTTATTCCCATTGTGATACATGTGGTTCTTTTTAGATCGCCTTGGGTGGGCATGAGACCACCTCTATATTTGAACGATGTGTTTAATTGAATTGATTTATTTTGTTGGTTAATTGCTTGTGTTATACATGTTGTTTCTAATTATATTATACTATTATATTGCGACATGTCACACTTTATTATTAGAAGACTAATGTGATGACATGTGGATTGGACCACAAGCCTATGAAAAATCTTAGGGGTGAACCTTTATGAGATTCCTTATTTACTTTTAGAACTTTTATATATATTCTACTTTAATCAGATACCTCTATTCAAACTTTTTCCATTGACTGAAGGAGGTGGTATGAGATGAATATCCTATTAGGAACCCAAACAAAGGATTACATTTTTATTTATTTATTCCTCTTCTTTTATTATATCTGTAACATTATATCTTAATTACAACACAAAATGGATAGTTCTAGACACTGTGGGTGTTGACTATCTATTATTTTTATCTCACACCCTCCTCGAGCACCATTTGGTACCAGAGTATAGTTTATGATCATAGGTGTGAATAAATGGAAGTGTCCCACATATGATGTTTGATTAATTTTTTATTTAGGATTAGGATTTGGGAGGGAGAGGACCATTCCTATGCTTAAGATGCTATGTAGTTGTATTTTACGACTTTTTGTATTATGGTTTATCCTAAAATATAAGCGTGTACCCCTATTCCCATGCACTTCAATTTTTTTATATTCTCATTACATTCCATGAATATTATTTAATATATTATTGTTATTCATTTCCTCTAGTTTTTTACTAATAATATTCTTGTTATTCGTTTACGTCTGCTTCTATCTGCTGATTTTTATGATTTATCTATTTATAATATTTTGTTTACCATTGTGAATACTAGATTCTATTGGGGAATAGTCTCCAAATAGATACACCCAAGGCCCTATTTTCTATTTTGTAGCATCTGGTGTTCAAGTATATGTTCTTGAGGTCATGTGTCCAACCGAGCTTAGGGAATAGATCAGTGGCACCTAGGATCAGGACAATACATGTAATATTCCATATATTAATATAAAATAATTATATATCCTAGTATTTTATGCCTAGGATTATATAGATATTATCAAAGGAATGGTTTATTTATCCTTTTGAAACAAGGATGAGAAACATTTTGTGAGATACCTATTGATATTTCTAATTATATGTCAAGGGAATATATAAGGATAATACTAAGGTGTCATATACATAAAATAATATCTCATACATTAGACATCATATAAGTGATTTTTCATGATTATGTGGTATTAAACTACTATAAATTATGCTCACACTATGATTTATAGTTTTTTTTCAATGATGGTAACTAGAAGGTACCGGTTTAACGTTGAATATGATGTATTTTTTTATATGTAGTAAATGGGATGATCACTAGGGGTAATGATGTTGTGATCATGCCTAAATAATTTTAAAAGAACATGATTAAAAATTTTTCTTTAACTAAATCCTAGAATTACCAAATAAGAATTTTACTAACAGTTCAGCTAATAGAGACCATGGAAAAAAGAAGATTTAGTTTCCTTTGTGTCATTAATGTGGAAAAAATTCACCCAATTAGATGTCTTAGAGGTGAAGGAAGATGATTTGACTATGAAAAAACATGACACAATGAAAGTAACTGAAAATGGAATATTAAGAGATAAGTTAATGAAATGGGTGGGAATAATGGGATCTCTAAGACATCATTGGTGTTTAAATTCTTTAGGTATGGAATGGATTTTCATTATGAAAATCAATGACCCATGTGGATAAATCATGTAGAGAATCAACAAGGTGGGTTGAGAAATGGTAATATTTCTAATAATGATGAGACTACATGTGAAATTTTGGAGAAAATAGTTATTAAGTAATAAGATGATGTATCCTTATTAATGTATTAATAATTAAGTGGTATAATTGTTGTTTTTTATGTATTTTGATTCAAGAATTATATATATGGATTTTTATCCAATGTTTTTTCCTAAGGATTTAAAAGAATATGGTTAATAGTTCTAAGGGACTAGAAATGTTATTTAATAGAAATGTGATTTTCATGGGAAACACTTATTTAAGGGAAATATAACCCTTAATATGTTATTTATGTTAAGATAATGAAATTTGGATAATGATATTTTGGATATGAAAAAGTAAATTAGATGGTGTCGAAAACCCTATAACGAATTAAGGATTTGATGAGAAGTGGTTTATGCAATCATTGATGATGTTTAAAAAAAAATATTTAGGAAATATATAAAAAAACATTAGAAAACGGAATCATGCATGTTTTCAATAAGTATTTTTAATAATTTAGGTTATTACTACGTTTTAACGGAATACATGATGAAGGAATTCGCACATTTGGTATGTGATAAATATGAGGTACATTATTCTATATAGGGTACCATTGCTAAGATTATTCGAAAAAATTAGCGACCTTACTTCTAATTTTTTGAAATTTAATCTTTTATAATGGATATATGGTTAACAATTTATGGAAAGTTTTATGATAAAATCGTATGATTTTTTATATATTAGAGTATTATCTATTCACATGTGGATTTAGAAATATTGGATAACTTGTGGTAACATTTGTTTTTGATAAATAAAGATGGAATGTCATATAATTATATTTATGGATCTCAAGATATGATAATGCTTCAAGAATTAAAAAAATCACCTCCATTTCAGGGAATAATAGATTAAGTGGAAATTGATTAAGGTACAACAAAGGGTAAGGATGTCCTGAAACAATGTAAGTATATCTTCTCCTGAAAATTATTTAACATCTGGAAAAGGGTCTTGAAATAAAAAAATTTCTTATTATCATAATTTTTGATAATATCAATAAACATTTTAAATCCACTTTTTTATGGATTTGTGATCATTAACATCCTCCTAACCATGATCTCCTTCACTATCCATCATATCCTAATTGTTTTATTTCTCTTCTATGTCCATGTTTTCACATCACACATATGTTCTCGTGTGTGGAAACCTAGTTATGTGGTACTTTGAGTTACAATTTTTTTTAAATTTTCTATTTAAATTATAGTTTTAGTATTCATTTTAATGATGTTGGTTTTTATCAATGGTACTTTCATGTATTGAAAAATTGAAAAGTGAGAAACATTTCTAGGGATAAATTCATTTTAATGGGGGTAGAATATTACAACGAGAGTTTTTTTGTACTTTTTCTAAATAAAATAATTATATATTTTTCCCTGAGTATTATACTACACCTTTTTTCATTCATTATTCTCTACACGATGTTAAACATGGGCTATATGTAATAGATACATTGCTTGCATTACATGAACTACTGAGTTTCTACGAAACAATATTTTATTATTATAGTTATGCAAATGAGATAGTTAAAAAGTAGATGTTAACCTTTTTAATATAAATAGAAATAAATATTTTCCAAATATTATTTATAATTGTTTTATATAAATAAACAACATTGATTAAAAAACATAAATTTTTCTATAAAGTTATTATATGTTTGAAAATACTATTTTCTCAAAAGAACAAATTTTTATGTCCTTATATGAAAAATAATAAAATTAAATATAGAATCTCCAAAAATTAAATTTTTTAAAATAAACTTCAATTTTAAATTCATAATATCAATGTTATCTTTCTGTAAATTTTAGGTAATTTTATGAAAAAACATCATTTTTGGATGAATAGTGTAAAACAATGAAATTTAATTAAATATATCATTTTTCTCTAATTTTTTAACATATTAAAATTATATTTTAATTATATTTTAAATTAAATTTATTTAATTATATACATATCCATTGAATTAATGTAAATGTAAGCAGTTTCACATTGAAATTGGACACATAAATATTTCAAATTTTTGACCTTTTCTCCATAAAAACCTGATGTCACATTGCATCTCTGAGATTAATATTAAATTAACATTAGCCACATTTGTGAATATAATTTTATAAAAAGGATATAAGTACATGGAATCAGTATAAAAAATTTGGTTCAATAAGATCATCTTAATTTTTTTACCAAAATTTCTAGTGAAAGTAATTAAAATTAATTACATTGATTAATGTAAAAACATGCTTACTTAATGATTAAAATTAGAATATAATGTGTATAAATGACCAAAAAATTGTCCAAACCCATTTTTATGGACATTTTTAGAAACTCTCCACCCTAAGATCAAATGTTATGAGTTATGGGGATACTATTTCATGAAAGTGACATAAATAATTAGTTAAGTAAATAAATGGATAAAAAGGAACTTTCCTTGCCATTAACACAGATAATGCTTTGGAGTATGATAGTTGCTACATAGGTTTGGTTATAAATATTAATTTTTAATTGAAATGATTTATTATTGTCATAATTATTTATATTTAATTTTTTAAAGATGATATAATTATATTAAAATCTTCAGAAATGATTACATAGGGAATATTTAGATAAAAACTAAATAAAATAAATGATATTTTATTTTGTGATTTAAAATTAATATAAATATTATCTATCTCCATGTGGTTTTAAAGGTTAAAAAATATAAAATATGTTCCATTTAGAGGTAAATTGACAATTTATAATGATCATATTAAAACATAAATAGCAAAAACTCGGTTACCGTAGTTTGGGTTAAAGTTGTGTTTTTGTGGGCTACATGTGATTCTGTTAAATTAATTTTTGAAACATATGAGAATTTTTTAAAATTAGATGTAATATTTGATAATAATTGGATATAATTTTATTAATTTTTTACAATTTGATTTTGTGTCACTGTATGAATTAAATAGGATAAAAGACTAGCTACCAAACTAAAAAATGAAAAATATAAGGAAACATAAAGACTGATGAAAAATATGATAGGAATTTTTTTGGGTGGTGGGAGAGTTTATTGACCATAATTACCATTTATTCCAATATTTTTCATTTTATGTTCATGAGATAAGGGAGACCTTCAAATAGTGCTCACCTTTTTATATTTACAAGAATTCCAATCCCCCTTTAATATAAAAAGGCATCCACCCTTCCCATTTTATCACAACTATAAATCCATTTGAGTCACCTAAACCCTATCAAAATTATCTCCCAACATCCATACTCTCACACTTGAGTCCTCAATTTTAGAAAAAATCTAATCAAGGAAGCCCATTGGTAGAAAAAAAAAGGCTGTGCTCATTGAATGATGATTTGGCCATCGGCACTTAAGGACCCCATTGGTCGAGAGGATGAGAGGTCATGCTAATCACACACTTTTGGGGGGAATTATTTTTAAATACTCTAAAATTCCTTGTAATTTTTTAATTAAATTTAAATTTTACAAGTCCGCGAAAATTGATGGCGCATGATTTCGAGTCCCGGTGTGCCCAGAATGAATTTCTGAACATTTTTTCAGGCACATTCAGTAAACATGTGAGCAAGTTTTTTAACTTTTGAATCGGTGCATGAAATTGAAATCGGAGGACTCCATTAAACTTGAAATTATGGTATTCTCCTAATGATACCTTTACCTCGACTACAATAGGTTGAGGGTGAAAGATAGTTTTTCACTTTTTTGTTGAAAAATGAAAATAAAAATTGTTTAACATTTTTATTTTTATTTGAAACTCTCATGTGGATGTTAAGATGTGGGGAACACCTGAACTAAAACCCCAAATTTGAATCCATGGTGGTGGGGACCACTCGAACCCCACCTTAATGAAAAAAACCACTCAACTCCCCATTAATTACTCCTCCCATTTAATTGAGTAAATTAATTATTCCAACTATCCTATGAATCAATAGTGTCATTTAATTATGGTGTCAACTTATATAAAACCTATTTTAATTTATGTTGGAATTTAATATCTTGGTATTTTTGGGAGAGTGTTGGAAAAAATGGAGGAGCTTTGGAGAATCGTGGAGAAACACATCCTCCAAAGAAGAACACACTCTGGAATTGAAGAATGAGGATGACGTTCGAGCTCACTTCAGAAGCGTCTTACGGAAGCGAAGAACACCAATGCCATTATCCCCAATGACTTTGTATCTTTCTTCACGACCTCCGTCAACAAACCTCCGAGGTAGGGGTTTAATTATGTGTGATTAATGATTTTTTTATTCTTCCTTTCTAAACAAAGAACACGGATCAAATTTCTAACTAATTGATCCGCGGATGATTTATTTTTTTGGGTTTGGGAATAATAATTTAAGGAGGTTTTAGGGTTTGGGTTTCTTCATACAAGTTTTATTACGCCGCTTGCTACCACCCTAAGGTGGAGGGTGCGGTCCAAACAAACATGCCCCGACCTCTCCTAAATTTCTTGAGGTTATTGATGTGTTCCTCGCATTGGAAGAAGGTGGCGACCGGTGCATGTGAATGGAACCGGTGGGACGTAGATACGGCGGTCGGCACACCATCAGCCGTGACGAAGGTGATGGCACAACCACGACTGCCCTGCTGCATTTTGTCCCTCACACTTCCCCGTGGCCCCGGCACAGCCCCCCAGCCCCGCGGCTGCCCCGCCCCCCGGCCGGGCCGCCCAACGTGGACCAGGCTGCCCAGCATGGTTTGGGCCAGACCCAGTGGGCTGGGTCGACTTAAACCAGGTTGGGTCGGTCTGACTGGGTCGGATCGGACCCTGACCATCTCCAACCCATCACCACACTTTTGGCCATAACTTAGGTACCGAGTGTCCGTTTGATGAATTGTATGTGGCGTTGTAATCCTTCGAGTGAGAAGGTCCCTTTGGTGTACCCCAATGGAGATTTGGATAAAGTTGGGTTACAGTCATGTTGGATCGAGCACGAGTCTAACCAGGCCCTCGGGACTAAAAGGCTAATAACTTACAGACCGAGCGTCCGATTGATGCACCGTCTATTGCGTTGAGACCCCTATGATGTGGAAGAACTTTGAGATAATTATTTTTGGGACTTAATGGAATTTGGAGTATCACCCATTAGATTGAGGTGTGGACTATCTCAGAGACAAGAAAGCTTAGAGATGTAACCTTGTAGATGGTTGTGATGATGTACTAGGATCATGTGTCGGTCTGACGATGTACTGGTGATGAACTAGGATCATGTGTGGGTCTGACGATGTACTGGTGATGTACTAGGATCATGTGTGGGTATTATGGAATAGTGGATATGTAATAGGATCATGTGTGGGTCTGAAGTCATACAGGTGATGTACTAGGATCCTGTGTGGGTCTGAAGACGTATTGAAGATGTACCAAATTCCTATGTGGGTTTGACGACATACTGGCGATGTACTAGGATTTTCTGTGGGTCTAACGACGTACTGGTGATGTACTAGGATTGTGTGTGGGTCTAATGATCTACTAGTGATGTACTAGGATCATGTGTGGGTATGACAACGTACTGGCATCGTACTAGGATCGTGTGTGGGTTTGACGACATACTGGGGATGTACTAGGGTCCTATGTGGGTCTGACGACATACTAGAAATTTAGTCGGATCCTTTTTGGGTCTAATGACATACTGGAGACGTACTAGGATCATGTGTGGGTCTGACGACATACTGGCGATGTACTAGGATCTTGTGTGGGTATGAAGACGTACCCGCGATGTACTAGGATCTTGTGTGGGTCTGACGAGTTACTAGAAATGTACTAGGATCCTGTGTGGGTCTGACGACATACTGGCTATGTACTAGGATCATGTGTGGGTTTGATGTTGTACTAGTGGTGTACTAGGGTCCTATATGGGTCTAACGATGTACTGGCACTGTACTAGGATCCTGTGTGGGTCTGACCATGTACTAGGATCTTATGTGGGTCTGATGAGGTACTAGGATCATGTGTGGGTCTGACGATGTGCTATGATCCTCTGTGGGTCTAATGATGATTTAGGATCATTCATGGGTCTTCCTTTTGACATAGTAAGATGATTCAGTAGTTACATTTAATCATCTCTATTGTTCTGCCTAAGATATACCTAGTGTGAGCTAAGCTCATACATTTGTGGTACTTTACCTTTGTGGTAATACCTTGGTGGTATTATTCTGTATGGAGTACCTATGTGGTACTTACCTTTGAGGTACTTCTTCCTTTGTGGAACATTTGAGCTTGGTATTTTTGAGTTGGACTCTGTGATTCCTCATGATTGAGATGGTCATACTTGATAACTTAGGTATATGTATGGGCATATACCTAAGTAGGGTTGTCAGTTGATTTTTCATGATTTGTGGATTTTTTGAGACCTTGAGGGTCTCGGGGTCCCTACTTAGTATCGTTATACTCACCCCTACATGGGCTATGCCCACACCTTATTGTTTTTTGTGCGGGCAATGGACAACATTGACTGAGGACGAGGGTACCAGGACTGGACGGTGCCCGGAGGTGGACCATACGGCCTGTCAGTACACAGAGGAGCCAGGAGGACATGGAGAGATGAGGAGGCGATATGTACCTACCCTTCAGGTAGGAACCCCAGAGGATAACCTAGTCACTCTCATTCTCTTATTCAGTTGTAATTTATTTCAGTTATACTTTTAGCGTTACTTTTGGGCTTGTATTCCGACCCCTCTTACTTTTAACACGCTTTTTGCTATATTGTTTACTTGTTTTTGTATCTTGTTGTGTGCTCGTTTGTGTGTTTTTACAGGTTATTAAGGAAATTACTTCCTGGTTTTAGGGAATAATCATTTTGGTTCTACTCTTCAGCCCCTGGCCTATGGAATGCGGGCATGGGGTAGTCACGACACGAGCCCCAGGGGACGGGTCCAGACAAATTAGTATCAGATGATTCTGTTCTACCATAGAACATCGGACTCCAATCTTTTTTAAATGAAAATAGTGTTAAGTGTAGTGACTGTGGTTATCATTTAGGGAAACCAGTGTTGGTGTGCACGGCCGACGTATCCGTACATCAGGACCCTAACTTCTGATTTCCAACTTAGTTCACGAAAACTCTAATTGCGTGTTTGTTTTCAAGAGTTTTCTTTGTGATCTCTTTGAGTCATCTCACCAGGTATAACTTATTGACCATGGTGCACCTGTTTCATTTCATGATTCCTCCACGTAGACAACCAGCTAGGGTTCTGGATATAGTACGCACTTAAAGCCCACCGAGCGATGAGGCCTCGGTGCAGGGCCCTCTTTTAGTAGAGGCATCAGCGGAGGCACCAGCGGTACCATTAACTGTTGGGCCACTGATGCCACCAGCCCTAGCAATAGAGGGTGCATGCCGCTTGAGCATGTTGCACGGGTTCTAGCACCAGAGGCCACCCAGGTTCAAGGGAAAGATGGACCCACAAGCGACTGAGGATTAGATGGAGGACGTAGTGAGAGTCTTTCGACTGGTAGGGACACCAACTGATATCATGGTGATCCTTGGTTCCGACCTTCTACAGGCAGCAGCATGTAGATGGTGGATCTTGTTGCTCCAGGTTCACAACGAGGTGATGCTTTTTTGGGAAGACAACGAGAGCCTGTTTCGGGCAGAGTTTGTTCCAGAGACTCTTCGCTCAGAGCACATACAGGATATTATTCATCTATAGAAGGGAAGAATGATTGTTGCTTAGTACTCAACGAGGTTCACTGAACTCTCACGCTACTCCACTGAAATGGTGTGGGACCCATTCTTTAGGTCATGGTCCTTTGGGTAGGGGATCAGGCGAGAGATTAGGGCATCAATGATTTCCTCATCATCCCGATGCAGGTGGGGGTGCTAGAGAGATCTCTCTTATTGAATAAGATTATTATTGAGCAGTCACCAGCACTGAGACCTACCACTGGATATCACATAGTTGAGTCTTATGCAACTAGAAAAAGACAGATGTCAGAGAGGTCCAAGAATACTAGACCTACAGGTGGACAACCGCATGATTCAGGTTCGATTGTGCGGGGCACCCGAGATAGAGCCAGTCATTCGAGGAGCGGGCAGTGTTACGCATGCAGAGGGAAGGGTCACATGGCTCATGACTTCATTAACCGTCAAATGGATGATTAGTAGACGGTCGAGGGACTGATGAGTGAGAGACATAGGTTCGACCGAGGAGGTCCGCAAGGAGTAGGCATACGTAGTAGAGGAGTTGGTTGTGCAGCAGGCGGTGGGTGACGATTCGAGGTGTTACCGCCACCCCCACCAGGTGGTCCACCTTGACAATAGGGAGCAGGTGGATATGGGAGAGCTTAGCTCAAGGAAGCTGAGGCCAATGACCATGGAACTCTGAAGATGATATGAGGTATGATCTATGTCTATTCCACCTTAGCTGTAGTAGTTATAGACATAGGTTACAGTCATTATTTTATTTCCATTACCCTCATTTGGAGCTCAGAGATTCCGACAGATCTATTGGATCAATCTTTATGGATAGAGACTCCTATGGGAGAGGATTCGATGATTACGCACTAGTTCCAGCAGTGTGGGCTTACTTTAGTAGGTGAGAGCTTTGGCTTGGATCTCATAGTAGCAACATTGAGGCCTTACGACTTAATCTTGGGTATGGACTGGTTATCTACAGTCCATGCTCAGATTGACTATATTAGGTGTGAAGTGTGGTGTGTGAACATGGATGGGAACAGGTTTACCTTCACCAGCAAGAAGGGATCCTTTTCAGGACATGATGGACTTAACCGGAGGAGAGTGCAGCTGACCACTCATTAGATGGATAGCCTTACCCTCAAAGCAGTTGATGTGTAAAGTCTGAGTTATTCTGTAGTGGTGGACTAGTATGTGGATGTCAACACTGATGATGTTTCGAGTCCACCTCCTCATAGAGAGGTGGACTTTTACATTGACGTGTACCCTGGTTTTTCACCGATATCTACACCAACATATCGGATGGCTCCAGTAGAACTTCATGAGCTTTTGGTATAGCTGGAGGACTTACTGGGGAAAGGGTTCATCTGGCCCAATGTTTCTGCATGGGAATCCCCGAATTTGTTCACCAAGAAGGCAGATGGGATATTAAGGCATTGTGTTGACTATCTACTCCTAAACCAGGTGACCGTGAAGAACAAGTACCCACTCCCTAGGATGGACGACCTCTTTGATCGGATAAAGGGAGCACGACAGTTCTCAAAAATATACCTCAGTTCAAGATATCACCAGCTCAGAGTGAAATATGAGGATGTGCAGAAAATAGATTTCAGATGTTGGTAAAGCCATTACAAGTTCTTGGTTATACCAATCGTTGTAACCAATGCTATAGAAGTTTTCATGGGACTCATGAACATGATCTTTCAGCCATAACATGATCTCTTTGTGGTGGTATTCATTGATTACATTCTAATTTACTCAGCTACTGAGGATAAGCATGCCTATCATTTATAGGTAGTACTGGACACACTCTGAGGGCACCATCTCTATGGTAATCTCTCGAAGTGCTAGTTCTGGATCCAAGAGGTTCACTTTCTGTAACATGTCATCTCGGAGGATGGAGTTTCACTAGAACTAGCGAAGATTCTGGTGGTACTTTATTAGGAGCCACCCAGAAGTGTGACAGAGGTATGGAGTTTCTTTGTTTTTTCTGGATACTACCAGAGGTTTGTGCCATATTTCTCCAGAGTTGTTGCACCTTTATCAGTATTGACAAAGAAATGGAAACCCTTCATTTGGTCAGGGAGATTCCAGCGGAGTTTTCTTGAGCTGTGGAAGAGGCTGACTAATTCCCACATCATGTGGATTCCAGAGGAGGGATTACGGTATGTAATCTACTACGATGCATCAGGGACTGAACTCGGATGTGTCATGATACAGGAGTGATCATTTATCACATATGTTTCTCAACAGCTGAGCTAACATGAATAGAAAAACTCTACCCATGGCCTACAATTAGTAGTGGTGGTCTTCACCTTGATGATGTGGCAACATTACCTGATGGGCGAGAATTATACAGTGTACTCTGATCACAATATTATCAGGTATATCTTCTCTCAGAAGGACCTGAACATGAGACAACGATGTTGGATTGACTTCCTCTTGGACTATGACTTCGAGATAGTGTCTACTCTTGGGAAGGGTAATGTTGTTGCAGATGCACTCAGCAATAGATCTGGAATATAGCTTCTAGGTGAGGCGATAGAGTAGCTGGAGGCTTTGTAGATATCCTTTGTGGATCGATATGGATCAACTTTTCTTCAGTATCTGACAGTCACTCCCCCACTTCTTTAGTGAGTCAGGGAGGAACAACGTGGGGGCACTAACTGTGAGGCTCAAAGTGCTTAAGTATCTACAGGACTGGAACCTGATGGATTTTCTAAAGGTGGGGAACACGCCATTCGCTTCAGAGGACGCACCATGGTACCAGTGTCTCTTTAGGAGGAAGTGTTGAGGGTGCTCCACACATCCCCTCTAGCGGTACATCCAGGAGTGGAAAATATGTATTTGGAACTCCAACGACAACACTGGTGGATGCGAATGAAGAAAATAGTAGCAGATTTTGTCTCTCGGGGCCTCACTTTTCAACAAGTGAAGGCAGAGCATCAGGTACCAGTAGGCTTAGTTCAGTTTTTAGAGGTCCCATAGTGAATGTGGGATGTGATATCCATAGAGTTAATGATATTACTTCCATGTAGATATAGGGGTCTTGATTCTATTTGGGTGATCATCGACCGACTCACCATGTCGGCCCACTTTCTACCTATTAGAGAGAAGGGTTTAGTAGAGAGCTTGGTATGCCTCTATGTGCATGAGATTGTGCGGTTACATGGAGTACCCTCGACGATTTTCCCCGATCATGTTTCACATTTTACTTCCCAACTATGGAAGGGGTTGTAGGAGGCTTTTTAGATGCAGCTTCATTTGAACAACGCCTTCTATCCTCAGACGAATAGCCTGACTGAGTGGACTATTTAGACCCTCGAGGACATGATGTGTTCTTGCATCATCGACTTTGGTCATAGTTGGTAGGATCGCTTGCCCTTTGTGGAGTTTTCATACAATAACAACTATCACTCCACCATTGGGATGGCACCATTAGAGACTTTGTATGGGCGACCTTCCAGATCACCCTTGTGCTTGATTGCCCCAGGGGAGTCAGCACTCGTGGGACCAAAGATGGCACGGGCTACCACAGAAAAGGTGCAGATCATCCAGCAGGGGATAAATACTACACAGAGAATGCATAAGACTTATGCCAATAGGAGATGGAGACCTCTGGAGTTTGAGGATGGCAACCACATCTTTCTATGGGTCTCACCTCGATGAGGTTTTTGGAGATTTTTCTAGTGCAGCAAGTTATCTTGGAGGTTTATCAGACCCTCTCATGTCCTCATTAGATTTAACGAGGTGGATTACCACCTAGAACATACCCCTCTGTTTAATCGGGTTCATGACATCTTCCACATATCCCAGCTGAGGAGATACGTGCATGATCCATATCATGTCATCGACCATCGTGAGATGGACATCGACGATGGGGCGATGCTTTTGGAGGTTCTAGTGGAGATTGAGGATCAAAAAGAGTAGGTCCTATGTGGGTGGTCGATACCTATGATGTACGTTCACTGGCTGCATAGAAACCTCTAGGAGAGTACATGGTATCAGGAGGATCAGATTCATGCTCAGTACCCCCACTTGTTTTCCTAGTTTTTTTATGTGGATTTCGGGGACGCAAATCCTTGAGGTGGGGAGAATGTAAAGACCCAAATATTTATTGTAATTTTTTTATTTAAATTGGAATCTTATGAGTCTGTGAAAATTGATGGCGCATGATTCCGAGGCACGGTGTTCTCAAAATGAATTTATAATCTTTTTTTGGTTACATTCAGTAAACGTGCAAGCGGGTTTTTGTAACTTTTGAACCGGTGCTCGGAATTGAAATACGAGAACACTGTTGAACTCGTAGCACCAGTATTTTCTTAAGGAGACCATTACCTCGATTGCAGTAGGTCGAGGGTGAAAGATAGTTTTTCACTTTTTCATGGAAAAATAAAAATGAAAATCATTTATCATTTTTATTTTTATTTTGAACTCCCATGTAGATGTTAAGAGGTGGGGACCATCTTGACTAAAACACCCAATTTGAATTCACGGTGGTGGGGACCACCCAGACCCCACATTAATGGAGAAAACCTCTAAACTAACCATTAATTACTCCTCCCATTTAATTGATTAAATTAATTATTCCAACTGTCCTTTTAATAAATAGTGTCATTTAATTATGGTGTCAACTTAAAGTAAACCTATTTTAATTTAAGATGTCATTTCATCTCTTGGGATTTTTGAGAGACTGTTGGAAAAAAGGGAGGATCTTTGGAGAATCATGGAGAGACACATCCTCCAATGAAGAACACACTATGTAATTGAAGAACAAGGACGACGTTTGAGCTGACTTCGGAAGAGTCTTAAGGAAGTGACGAACACCAATGCCATTATCCCAAAAAACTTCATCTCCTTCCTCGCAACCTCCGTCAACAAACATATGAGGCATGGGTTTAATTATGTGTGATTAAATATTTCCATGTTCTTATCTTCTAAATAAATAATGCAGATCAACTCTCTAATAAGTTGATCTATGGATGATTTCGCATTCCGGGTTTGGGAATAATCATTTCCGGAGGTTGTAGGGTTTTTCGTTCAACATACAAGTTGTATTAATCCGCTTTCTACCACCCAAACATGGAGGGTGCGGGCCAAACGAACATTCCCTGACCTTTCCACAATTTCATGAGGTTTTTGATGTGTTATTCTCATTGGAAGAAGACGTCGACCAGTGCTAGCGAATGGAACCGGTGGGACTCGGATACGGCGGTCGACACACCTTTGGCCACGGAGAAGGAGATGGTGCAACCGCGGCCACCGCACTGCACCACGGCCACCCCACTACCCGCGACCCTCCCGCCGTCCGGCTGTCCCCGCGCAGCCCCGTGCCTGTCGCGCTTCCCTATGTCCCCTGCGTCATCCTACTACACCATGACCACCCCGCCGCACCATGGTCTCCCACCGCATCGTGGCCCTCGCACCATCCCATGGTCGCCGCTCCGCCCCACGTTCGCCACGCCGTGAAGCAGCCCCTGTGCCGCCCCCCAGCCCTCGCGTTGCCTCACGGCCTCCACGCAGCCCCACGGTCCCCACGCTGCCCCGCTATCCCCACGCCGCCCCAGGGCCCCTACACCGCCCTGCGGACCCTGCCCCCCTGCAAGCCCCTTGCCACACTGTCGCCAGGCCGGTCCGCCATGTGCGGGACGGACTGGACCTAACGGGTCGGGCCAGACCAGCTTCGACCCATTACCACTCTTCTGGCCATAACATAGGAGCTAAGTGTTTTTTTGAAGATCCATCTATATTGATTGAAACCTTGGAGGGAGATGGTCCCTTTTTAATATCCCAATGAATATTTTGATAAAGTTGTAGTACGCTCAGGTTGGATCGAGCATGAATCCAAACGGGCCGTTGGGACTAAATGGTAAATAACATACAGACTGGGCATCTGATTGATGCACTTTTTGTTGCATTGAGACCTCTATGACATGGTGGACCTTTGAGAAACTTCTTTGTGGTACTTTGTGGTAGTTGGAGTATCGACCAGTAACTTGAGGAGCGGACTCTCCCAGAGACAAGTGGGCTTAGTGCAGGAACCCTATAGCTGGTTGTAACGATGTACTAGGATCTTGTGTGGATCTGACGATGTACTGGAGATGTACTAGGATCATGTGTGGGTATGAAAACATACTAGAGATATAATAGGATCGTGTGTGGGTCTGACGATGTACTGGTGATGTAGTAGGATCTTGTGTGAGTCTGATGACCTAATAACCATGTACTAGGATCATGTGTGGGGCTAGCGACGTACTGGAGATGTACTAAGATCATGTGTGTGTCTGACGACGTACTAGATATGTAATAGGATATTGTGTGGGTATGAATATGTATTGTCAATGTACTGGGATCCTGTGTGGGTCTAATGACATACTGGAATTGTACTAGGATCTTGTGGGGGTCTGACGATGTACTAGCGATGTACTAGGATCCTGTGTGGGACTGACAATGTACTAGCGATGTACTAGGATCATGTGTGGGTATGAAGATGTTCTGGATATGTACTAGGATCCTTTGTGGGTCTGACGACGTACTCGTGATGCACTAGGACCCTGTGTGGGTCTAACGATGTACTGGAGATGTACTAGGATCCTCTGTGGGTCTGATGACGTACTGGTGATGTACTAGGATCCTTTGTGGGTCTAACGATGTACCTTCGATGTACTAGGATCCTGTGTGGGTCTGACAACGTACTGACGATGTACTCAGATCCTCTGTGTGTTTGACGACGTACTAGTAATGTAAAAGGATCATGTGTGGGTCTGACAATGTACTTGAATCATCTATGGGTTTGACGAGGTACTAGGATATTGTGTGGGTCTAACAATGTACTATGATCCTCTATGGGTCTAATGATGATTTAGGATCCATTGTGGGTCTGCCTCTTAAAAATGTAAGATGATTCAATAGTTACATATAATCATCTATACTACTATGCCTATGATATAACTGGTGTAAGATGAGTCTGTACCTCTGTGGTACGTTCCCTTTGTGGTAATACCTTGGTTGTATTCTTCTGTGTGGCGTACCTATTTGGTACTTAACTTCGAGGTACTTATCCCTTTGTGGAACAGTTGAGCTTGGGCTTTTTGAGTTGGACTTTATGTTTCCTCATGATTTATATGGGCATACTTGATAACTTAGGTATATGTATGGGCATATACCTAAGTTGGGTTTTCAGTTTATTCTTCATGATTTGTTGATTTTGTGAGACCTTGAGGGTCTCGGGGTCCCTACTGAGTATCATTATACTCACCCCTACACGGGCTATGCCCACTCCTTGTTGTGTTTGGTGCAAACGATGGACAATGCTGACTGAGGACGAGGGTACCAGGACTAGACGGTGCCTAGAGGTGGACCATATGGTGCGTCGATACACAGAGGAGATGGGCAGATGTGGAGAGCTGAGGAGGCAATCTGTATCAACCCTTCATGAAGGAACCTTGGAGGATGACCTAGTAGTTGTCTTTATCTTTTCAGTTGTATTGTATTTCGTTTGTACTTGTACCTTTATTGTTGGACTTGTATTCCAGCCCCTCTTACTCTCAGCACACTTTTTTCTATATAGTTTACTGGTGTTCGTATCTTGCTATATGCTTGGTTTTGTGTGTTTACAGGTTATAAAGGAAATGCCTTTCTGGTTTTAGGGTGTACTTATTTTGGTGCTTGTCGCTAGCCCCTGGCCTATGGAAGGTGGGCTGGGGGTAGTCATGGCATGGGACCCAGGGGATGGGTCGTGACATTATTTTCTACTCTAGGACTCAGTTATAAATTTATGAATTGTTCATATGTTCATGAATCCTTAGTTCTTTACTAGAATTTATTCATGAATTATCCCTTTTTTCAGATCATCAAAAGGTATTCATGGATTTACAATCATTTGTACGTATCAATGGTTATCAACTGATAAAGACATCAATATGTATTCGATGTTCTTTATTGATGTTACCCTTTTATAAAAATATGAGGTATTCTTCAATCCTTTTTTGAGACAATGATGAATTAGGCCATATGATGAGATTCTCTGGAGTTTATCATCTTTTAGTAGAGAGCATAGATTGTTCTTCTATCAGGATCGAACACATAAGATGGGAATCTGACATATAATCATTAGAGGAATCAGATTCCACATAGTTCTGTGTCACTTTACCGAACACATCACCTTTAAGGTCATGTTAAGGGGACCCACCCACCCAGTTTTACATCATGCGGTGAGGACTTCCATGTGAAAGATTCCTAGTCAAGATTTTTTGTGGGACTTATTTTGAAGTGGCCCAAGATGATTGAAAGATATATAGTCTCCTGGGTAGATATGAACCTACTGATGATATGTCCTGTTGAATTTTAGGGTGGTTTGGGGGTCTGTTTTGAGCCTTATGGATGGTTCATACGTATCCTAATTGTTTGGGAATCAAATCCCTCATTATTCAGTTAGGTGGGGACTAAGCATGAAATCTACCCACATGAGGGGATATGGTTGGATCTTACACATAGTGGTGTCCTATATGAGTTTGTACCTTCATAAATGCATCATATGTATCATGGTTAGATAAAGAATCAGAGCTTGGGTAGTTCATTTGGGTTTGGGACTTATACCTGGGAGGATTACCATTTGATCTCGAACCTTCATTCAGGCATCCTATGTATCTGGGTTAGAGTAGGAATTAGAGCTCCCATTTTTCATTTGGGTCTGGGACTTATACTTGTGAGGAGGCCCCTATTTCTCAAAATATGAGGAGGATCTAGACTCATGATGATTTATAGGTTTGGTTGGGGCTTACACATAGGAGGATTCCAATGTTAAGGAGTTTTCAGGTGTCATTATTACCACCAACATGAGATTCCATGTGATTTATGATCAGTGTGAGAAATAAGAATAGGCCTTGGATATAAGGATCTCAAATCCCTCATCATATGATGATAGATGGTATGGGATCCTAAAAAGAGATATAGGGTGATTTAATGTGCCAATTTCCTCTCTTGTGTTGATATCAATGATAGTCAGATTTGGAAATCTTTCTGGACATGACTCAGGATGAGCCTAAAAGGATACAGAGTGCTACTTTCAATGGAATGGTTAGGTATTACCTCGGAGGAAGTTCCCTAAAATTAGTTATGGGAAATGGGAAGATTATTTTATCATCATTAATGGGAATAGAAGGCATGATCCCTTTTTCTTGTCATTGTCCTTCATTGAATAGAAAAGCTAGATATTACCCTTTATCCCAAGAACGAGGATATTCACATGCATATTCCACGGTTGGACCCTGGGTTAGAATGGGAATGGAAACATAAAGATATTATGGGGGTCCAGACCCTTGAGGGGATTTCCCACATTACTCTAGTTAACAAAGGTTTGTAAACCCAAAATAAATCACTAATTATTTTGATGGTTTTATCATTAGAGTATGGTGTCTTTGTAAGAGGCTTGGGCTTGATGCTGATTGACTGGTTAGTGGAAGGGATTTAGTGGATGGGATGGAAATGAATGTGCATGATCAAGACTGGAATGTGGAAATATTGACAGTATCCCACTCTATGTACCATTTTTTAATATTGGGGTGGGATACCCTCCATATAGCGCATTTTTATGTGGGGGGAGGGTTCGTTCACATACTGAAGTGGTATGTAGACCTTGGTGTGGTCTGCGTACTATAGTAGAATACAGCCTGGGGTTCCATCCACAACCCATGGTGGTATGTGACGGTGGATTCCATCAGTGTAGTGAAACACTACGTGGGGAACGGTTTCGTTCATATAGAGATGTGCTATACTGTGATCTAGATTGGGGAAGTGGCATTGGTCCAATAGTTCACATGAAGAACATCTAAGTAGGAAGTATGGTTATCAGTTCCCTAATTAGGTTCATAGTTTTCCCATATTATTATGCTCCCCACTTTTTGGGGTATGTGGCCAGTTTATACCTTCTGGAAATCATTTGTGGTTCCATGCTTCATCGATCATTTTCCTTCATGTTATTCCGTCTATAAACTCCAATATCTCAAAACAAAATCATCCACTTAAGTTCATCTTTTTGTCCCTTTTATATAGTGTAGGGGAAGATGTATATTCGGGTCACATGGAACCATTTTCAAAATCGCATGGAGAAATCACCCGACCCGCTGATGACTTGGTCAATAAAGAATTACGGGGATGTCGTTCATAGCAGCGAAAATCACTACCTTGATACAAACAGTGATGTGGTTCTCGGGATGCCTCCAGCCTCTCCTGGTATGATAAGTGAATTTACTGGGATGGTGTGTGGGGGAATACCTCTCCATCATGTTTTCGCCAATGACATGGTTTGTGGGGCTGAGGTTCGTAGGTGGAATTTCTCAACCTCTATTCCACCAACGACATGGTTCATAGGGGAATGGCGCCATTCATCATTTATTTAGTGAACTTCTTATTTAACTTCTAACACCTTAGGGGCTATAATTTCCCTGGTTTTCAATATATCATTCAGTTTATGTGCAATAATATCTACATACCATTCAAAAAAATCAATATGGGGACCACTTTGTTCCTTTTTCAAATTCTATTTTATCAATATTATCCTCAAATTTTCAGTTGAACCTGTGTCTTATTCCTTCATCAAAATTGTGTGAGTATTTTCCTTCTCTTTTCAGATTTTTTAAGACCATACAAATTCCAATCATCATAATGGGCTCTGATCAGGATGTAGAAGAGGCTATTCCGATGTACAAAATGATCCTGAATTGAACTGTTTTTTTTTGTAGAATGGTGGACCTGGTAGGGGACCATGCCTATATATAATGGGTCATAAGTCATTTTTCATTTATCTAATTTCATGGTGAAAAGTAATCCTCATTTTCTCTTATATTTTTATGCTTCCTCATACCATCTCTTTCATAGAATCCTTCTACTAAGAACTGTTCTTCAGCTTCTGCAAACCAAAAACTCTTCATGTTCACCTTCTTCAGAAAACTAAACATCTAAATCAATTAACTAAACATTAGTTATTTAACTTAACAATTAAATTATTCCCTTAAAATGACCATGTAGTTAGTCTTAGTGCGTGGCTCACCTAGTTCTTGAAATGTTTAGTTCACTAGAAATTGCTTCATGGGCCAGTGTCTTACATAGCATTCTACAAACCATCAATTCACAGGGAATACATTCTGTGATCCATTTCCAGTGTTCAAAACATGGATCCTTGCTATGAGGACTTCTTATAGTCCTTTATCAGTTTTTGGTCTTTTCCAAAGAATTTTGTTTGACTGGCCCTTTTGAATGGTATTTTTAATGTAGAAAAATAGTGCTTCCTCTGAACTTAATAGAAGAGACCAGGAGGGGGGAAGCTATAATTGATAATTTTGAAGACAATGATTATTCCTACACCATTACTCAAGAGGGTATTCTTAGATACCTTCTTTTCCAAATCTCACGACCTATCTTCTATTTTTCATGTTGGTTCTTTACAACTTCAGCCTCCTAGATGTTGTTCCCTTTCTATTTTCCAGTCAATGTACTCATATTATTTTCCTCGAGGCATCCCAGAGGTGTAATCGAGCAAATATTTCTTCAACCAGAGAACTCATAACTTTTTTTACTCAAGAGAATGTGTTCACACTAAAAGGATCTCTATGGACCCATAGTAAACATTATCATCATAACACCTCTTTGAGGTTGGTCATCCGAGAGTACTCATCCATTGTCAATATTTCTTGAGATAATCCAAATAGAGAGTAGAGAGACAAATAATACATTTGATATGGGTGATGATTATTTGATGATTAAGCCTAGTTGTTTTGGGTGCATCATATTTTTTTGGAGTTTCCCTAATAATTGGAAGTAGTAAAAGTATATCAAGGAGCATGGATTTCTAAATTTTCTATCTATTCTCCAGGTGAGATGTTGCCCGAACTTCTTAGCCTTTGGGGTTAAAGAACCAATACCTACCACCTATTTTATGGAGAGGTGGAAATTATTTTATTGGAAATCTATCAAATTGTAGGGATTCCAATTCTATGAAACATGTATCTTGAGTATCTTCCAGCATAAAATTCTTGTGGGAAAGTTGAACAACTATCTATTCTAGAAAATAATTTATTGGTCATGGAATAGGGAATACTAAATCAACTCTTCTATACTCATTCTCTTATTTAATTTGACGATTGGATCAAACTGTTCATATAGAAAAATTGTACTTGTCCAAGAATTCATCATAGTTAAACTCACTAGACTCCAAAATCAATTAAAATCCAAGGCTCATTCTGCTCCACCATTGAGTCGGTTTGATACCCCACCTTGGGGTATGGAATTCGGTCAGGCGCACCTCCCAAGATCAAATTGGAATTTTTATTTTCTATGTTATTATTGGATGGTTCTTCCGATATCGTGATGTATATACCAAGGTTAGGTCTTTCACTCTGATGATGGAATCCACATTTATAGAGGGACATCCCATTAACTTGGCAGTTCCTACCCTCACCAGAATCTATGAGCTCATAGGGAAGATATATGAATGGAAACCAATGCATCGTCTTAGAGGGCCATTTCAATTTTTGTATGGATGGATGGTTGATCATTTCCCATTCTATGAGTATTGGAATACTATGATGGTTCCTCATTCTGACTGTCTCTTAGATCCTCTCAAAATTACTGGTGTTCATCTGAAATCATTGAGTATTGATGATACAACAAAACTATTGAGTGGAGTTTCTCAATTTTCTTCCGCACCATACATTGCGCCCCATGAATCTGTGATAGATAACAGAAGGGCCTATTCAAGAGAGAATTTATATTTCATTTTTCTTTGGGTTGGATTTTTATATGATTTTATATATAGGGTAACCATTTTTGAACCCTACACTCCTTATAGGTTATCCAGGTAATTTGGATTCTTTCAAGAGGTCACACCACCACCTACTATTCTGTTTAAGAGAGAGTCTCATCCCATGATTCTTCTCCAATTGTGGATGGCCAGGACACAAGAGGATGCTCATTTAGATGTTCTTATTACTATCACAATATCCTGAACTTACCTTTCATTAGATTACACTCAATAATGGGTAGATTGCTACCCTGATAGAGTGTTGGAAAGTCCAGTTCAATGGGATCAGAGACCATTGGTTGTTTATGATCCAATCCAAAACGTGCAGTTGTGCTATGTATTCCCCTCCCTATTGTGAGAATCCATTCTACCCACTATCACACGAATTTGAATAGGTATTTACCCACAAATCACATATCCTAGGAAAAAAAACATAGATCATGTATCTTTGGATGATATGGTACATGTTCCTACCGAAGCTTGTCTAAGTGGAACATTGCCAGGTGTTTATGAAGTTATTACCATCCCCCTTATTTAGTATTGGATGCTAGAATGTCTATTAGGATGTAAATCCCCCCACCCCACCCCTTCATGGGTGACACAACTCAAGGCACATTTGTATGCTATAATTGTACTTCCAGATTATATACATGCCACAATGGAGGACGACCAGGATTATGGTTTCTTTGAGAGGCATTAAGCTATGCAAAAATGGGCATGGTGCAAAATCCATACAATTACTGAGGGAACTCATATGACAAACATAGCCAATGAAAAAGATAACATTTGGTGAATGTTTTTCGATCTGGGTTCGGGTGTCTTTGATTAACGATGCATGTATCTCTTTGTGTACAAAATTGTTATAGATAGAGAGTATCTCACTGCTTGTGAAAGAAAACATTGCTCGGTTCAATGCCTCTCACTAATAGGCTCAAAAATTCTAGGATATTGCTGAATATTTGCATCATCTGGAGGTTGAGGAAGCTATTGATCATGACCGGGTAATTTCCAAGATAGAGGAACTATACAAGTGTGAGGTTTTCAGGGCCAAGCTAAAAGAACAACTAGCATCACCAAGTGAAAATTATGAGGTCATCAAATAGAAAGGGAAATACCCCTAGAAAGTTATGATGAAAGTAAACCCTATGGTTAAAGATGATGATGGATGGAGGGTTGATTTGGAACAGGCCCATGACAGCCCTCGTCGGGCAGTTATCAACCAACTAGATGGAGCATGTTGGGCCACATTGTAATCTATGTGGCTTCCCTACACAACCATGGTTTCGACAGTGGGGAGAGACCCAGATTGTGGATATCCCCTCACTCTCACATAAATTGATAAAAATTGAAAAAAAATCTATTATTCATCTTTTAAATTTTCTTGCAAAATTAATCATTTATGATCACAAACATTGTAAACAGTAATTTTAACCAGATTCCAATTTGAGTTATAATCTAGGAAGAGTGAAATATTCAAATAATTCCCTAATTCTTTCTTGAGATGAGGGACTCAATGAACATATTTTAACTATTTATAGGGTTACATTAATATCCCTACAAACTTTGTATCGCTTTCATTATTACCCTACTTTTTTCCTAAACCCAAATTTTTTGCCTTTGGGTGTATTACATGACTTTTACTTAGGCCGCCCATCATGGGGTTTCAACCTAACAAGATTTTCGACTTTTCTGGTTTTTTTATTGCTTGATGTTTTGACTAAATAGTATGTATTATAGGTTTAGAGAGTGGATAATCAACTTTCAACCAGTGTTCCCTTTGTGGGTTTTTATCCTCGAGTGTTTTGTGTCTCTTTTCATTGGCAATTTAATGTCAGGAAAATGAGACTATCATCACTTATTTTTTAGGTTGAACAACTTTGAACAAAACTTTACTGATGTTTTAGGTCTAACATCTTTGACCATGATTTATACATAGAGGGACCAATTTTAGAACTCATTAATGGATAATGTCCTAACAAAATTCAGACAAGAATATGAGATATTTCTAGACCCAGATTCTGAGATATCTAAAATATGTGACATGATATGGGGTGTAAAAACCATGCAGAATATGAAAGTAGGAAAAGACTATCCTAATGATGAGTTTTTATTTTATTAAATAGCCATTTTTGTGGGTAACAGGTGCATATATATTTGGGTATTCTATGCAATGTCAAATAATGGTGTCTGTAAGAAACTGGCCATCCATTTTCAGTGGTGAGAAAATTTGAATTGAATTTTGGTTTTTTATGCAGACAATCACAGTGGGTGGCATGTTTAGGAAATCATTTTTTAATCTAATAGGGATATTTTTATTGTCTTTGGATGAGAAAAATATCTCACACTAATTTAAATTAAGTAAAGGACGGTTAGTTGATGGTGTAGTTTAATGTTGTATAACTAGTAAATTTGTAAAAAAAATTAGAAATAATTTAACTATAACCAGAGGAGGGTAAATGATTCATCTCTTTAACATTATTTTGACCGCAAATGTCTTTTATCATTAGGCATTGAAATGAGGAAATATGTAAACCATAATTACAGGGGATTCCAAATCATGGGATTGAGGTGGACGTAAATTCCATAAGGGAATATGTGGGTAGGAAATGATACTCATGAGGAGAAATTTACCCTTGGTTGATAGGACTGTTTTTGAAAATCATATCAAGATCCATCGTGGAATTATGTGCATAGTCAGGAAAATGTGTCTACAGGACACTAGCTCTCCATTTTCGATGGCCATTGAGGATTATGGGGATTCTGACCTTTCTGAACACATAGTATGGTCTGTGAATAGAGGGTGTCTAAAAATTAAAGGCAATTTTTTGAATAAGTTGAGGCATTTTTGGTCCTATCCATGGGGTTGTGGTTTTTACACTAGTTTCACCCCTATGCAGGCAGGGATGGAATAATGTTATTTCATGGTTGGACCCAAAATATGAGATTTAGGTGTCACTACATGTCTTATAGGGGTAGGATTCAAGCTATACATAGTTATTTTAAGACTCATCCCTATGTAAATATGATTCATGGATATGGATGGATAATTTTTTATATAGATTCACCATTGAGGTGGGGCATATTTCGAATTTTCACGTGTGGATTTATTTCATGCACAAGAACATTAGGGAAAATACCTTTTTACATGGCCTATCCTGAGGGTGAATATTGGGAACTGAGTATCACATAGCTTAAATGTTATGTGATTAGGCATTGACGTAGAATCCTCAAGTATCCAGAGGATAATTGGAATACGATGTTCTGACATGTTCAGGAAGTGATTAGAAAAGAAGGTGTAAACCATGGTTTAGAGGGTTCTCAGATAAGGGGGAATAAAATAGGGATTACAATACATTTTGTGTATAGAAGTAATAAAAACCTCTCCTGAGGATTCATTTTCCATTGATTGAGCGGAAATGTTTTTGGGAAACATATACAGAGATATCAGGTATTGTGTTTATTGTCAATAAAATTATTCCACAGGCCATTGACCATCCATTTTGTATGGTTGTGGATGATTATGAAGATTCTAGATCACTAAGATCACAGATATAGATAAATGTAGGTAGTATACCTCGATATATTAGTAACATTTGGGTTGTGATTTACCCATAGGGTTGGGAACTCCCCTAAATAGGTCTGACTCATATGTTGGGTGAGGCATTTTGATACCCTCAGTGGGGGTGGGACCAAGTTTGGTGATCCTAGAAGCCAGAGATTGGACTCCCTTCTTGGGTATGATCCATAGGTAGGGGAGGGGCATTTTTTCTATATTTGGGATACCTTCTAGTTTAACATCTTATGGTTAGGACCATAGGTTTCCTAGTATGGAAGGGAAGAAAAAATAATTTCCCTTTTATGGTCATGATGCGAGGACAAAATTCATGGATTGATGCACCATAATGTCATGATGAATTCCCTACCGAGTTTCCTAAGCCAATGTGAGCGATGTTTTATGTGAGAAATAAGGGATGACATGAATTTAACATTGCAACTTGAGGATAGAATGATCAATAGTATGAAGCATTTTATACTCGGTAGTGATGGAGAGAATTTAATCATTATAAAATGAGGATGTCTTATCATGTAGTTTATTATCATATAGTCTGGAGATTCCATCATATAGTTTAATGTCATATGATTAGGAATATATATGTATTGTCTATTGTCGCATGGAATGGATGATGGTGTAAAAACATGAAAGAAGGAACATGCAGTTATTCTCGAGATTCTCCTACAAATAGGACTTGTCCAGGAGTCCCTGGCTTAGACTTAACTCTCATGTAGAGGAGGGGACACTTATAGTGTTCTTTGGTGGGGTCCGGCTCATCAGATTCAGATGTCACTACGTGTTTCATAAAGATAGAAGTTATGTCGATCATAGTATAATGGAACAACATAGTAGGTTACTGATGCCAGATGTAACGTCTTATCAGTTGAGAACATTTTTTGTCCTTGTAGTTTAATGTCATGAAATAAAGATGTGTCTAACTTTTCATGAATGAGATAGACATCATTGGTCAGGGTAGTTTTGAGTCTTGTAGGAAGGACTATAGTGATATAGTTTATCATATTTATACAGGGATGAATTATCATATTAATCATGGATATTTATGGGCTAATCAAGTTAGGATATTCTAGCATGCCCCAGACATGAAAGGGGGGAGGTATAAACCATTATCTTGGGGAGACTTAAATCAAGAATAATTGTGCGGGGATTGGAATCTATTAGGAATATAGATATAGAAAAAACATTTCCCATGGATGAATTTTCACTTGTCTGAAATGCCATTTTTCTGGGAAACATATGTAGAGTCGTTGGGGAATTTTGTTCACAGAAAAACAATGTTGTCTGCAGGACACTGGCCATCCATTTTCGATGGTCATGGATGTTTAGGGAAATCTAAAAAAATCATGGGTTATGGAGTTTTTGGATAAAGAGGATATTTCTGGGTACATATTTAATGTCCATACTGTTATTATCTAAGAAGCATGATGTCCCCCACATAGATCAGATCCTTTTGTGAGGGATATCATAATCCTTTGATAAATCCTTATCGTATGAAAGATGGTTTGTAATCTCTTTCTAAACTTTTCATTCTCTCACAGGACTAAGTGGACTTTGTATTTCCACATTTTTCATGGTTGGAATGAGGTATGTGGAACCCAGGAATTACAATGTATCCTATAAAGATAGAAATCAAGCCATGTGTAGTTCATAGAATGAAATCACATTCTTATGTCTGACCTATATATAGGGAAGAAGGAATTTCTATAGGTGGAAGCTGCACTGAATTTTTTATTATTATTATGCAAAACACATTGTTCTTGGGGTACCCTAAAGTATTACATCTTCAAGTAAGGACTTTTTATAGTAGTGATTTGTTATTCCTATGAAGAATCCTCTATCATGACTCTTAATCCCATGTGATTAGTACTCAGAGTTAGAAGACAGGACCAAAAATGGATTACTCTGCCACATAGTGGGATCATGAAGAAGGATGAGGGAATTTCCCATCAATACTTTGTTGCTGCTAGGCCTAAGTATGAATATCCTTGTATTTTTTAGGTATCATATAGTGGCAGCAATGATCCCATATATGGCTCTTATGAAGAAAATCCCTACGTAGGTATGACTTTTTTGCGGGGGAAGGAGGTATTATTTTGGGTTATAGATAGACTGGGACAAAGAATCTCAGTGTCACTATGTATCATGTAAGATTAATATTCAAGCAACACATAGTTCAAGAAAATGACTATGTTGGTCAGATATATGTATAAGGGGTGTGTGATTTTACTTTTTCTCTTTATTTAAAGGATTCTAGAATAAGATAGAAGATTTGGGAGTCACTACAAACCCCATAGGGGAAGGAATCAAGCCACACGTAGTTCTAGAGTTTCATCCCTGTATAGGGTTGGCTCATACATAGGGATGGGAGGCATTTTAAACAATTTTTATTGGGCTTTCAAGATACCTATATCCTTTGTTTGTTCGAGGTAAACATTTACCACCATTCCTAATCTCACGTGATCCATACATGGTGTGAGAAATAAGAAAAATTCAGGGTCTCCTCTCATGATGTTGTGGTAGTTGATAGTACACCAGATGTATTTTGTAACCATGTGGTGGCTGGACCATGATCTAGGATCATGGAGTCTTTAAGTATCCCTTCAGTAGATGGTAATCAAGTCATTCGTATTTCTAATTCAACAGGGTCCATGTACCAGTTTGACCCATGCATAGGAAACTCGGGGTCATCTTTTTTTACACATATCAGACTAGGATGAAATATCTCTGTATAACTACCGATCCTGTCAGTATATGGGAATCAATTCATACCTATGTAAAGACCCGCAAATTTCAAGGAAATTTTTTTCTTAATTTTCTTTGGAATTTTACAAGAGCGCAGCTTCAGACGGCACCTGATTCCGAGGCCCGGTGTGCCCGGAATCAATTTCCGAAGTTTGGCTCGGGTACGTTCAGTGAACGGACGAGCGGGTTTTTCTATCTTTTGAACCGGTGCCCGGAATCGAATTCTGAGGGCACCGATGAAATCGCAGCGCCGGTATTTGCTTAGAAACGCCTCTTCCGGAGTTGCGTTTGCTCAGACGTGGTTTTTAAATTTTACGGCTTTAAGTCAGAAATAAAATAAAGTTTGTGCGACAACTTTATTTTATTTCACTTAAGCTGCTTGGAAGCCACTTGAAGTCACTTAAAGACGGCTTGAACTGAGTTGAACTGGATAGGATGCTATCCAGAAATATCCTACCCCCTTTGGTAGGATATTTGTGCGGTGGGACCCGCACGAGCCCCGCCGTTTCTTTCGCTAAGTAACGCACCCGCGAAAACCCGTCAAAGTAACTGAAAAGTCAACCGACGCGTTTTCTTTAATTCTTAACAGACCATTTAATTGGGCGGTTTATTTCGTGAATTAAATGGACTGTTTCTTCGTGAATTAAATGGGTCGTTTCTTTCGTTGAATTAATTCAACGAATTGATGGATCGTTTCTTAACCGGTTTCGTGTTGGCATGTTTATAAAATAAGACCAACCCAAAAATCCTTGGAAAGGATTTGAAAGAATCTTCGTTCCTCCACCCTCTCCGCGAAGAACGCGAAGAACGCGAAGAACGCGAAGAACGCGAAGAACGCGAAGAACTCCGGCGAACGGAATTCGACGACGCACACCAAGATCTGCGACGTCGACGAGATCTACCCGCGACGTTCTTCGGCGACGTCTTTCTTCCGCGGCCGACCCTCGTTCGGCAACAAAGGTGAGAATCAGATCTTTTCTTCTCCCTTTTTAATTTCAATATCAACGGATTTAAACTAATTAAATCCGTTGATCTTGATCCGGAGATTGGCGACGCGACGAGCGATTCCGCGACGACGCGGCGATCTCCATCTTCCGCGACGAGCAAATCCCGCGACGATCCCCCGTTCGGCAACGACAAGGTAAGGGATGTTGGAATTCTTTTTAAAATCCCGTGTTTATTCTTTTGAAATATAGAACCCGATCACGAAACAATTTTAATTTATTTAAAATTGTTGATTGGCTTCTTCCTGTTTCTCCCGTTGATTATGACTAACGCGGAGGGTGCGGGTCTAACGAACAAGACCCGGCAACCCTCCGTCGATCTTCCTTTGTGTGCGGATTTGGCGAGCGACGGCAAAAGCGCGACGCAAGGGCCATATGTTGATTCCGCAGTGGAGGACGCATCCCGGGAGGAACAACGGCGCAGACGGGAGGCAAATCGGGCCACCGGAGCATCTCCGGCGGCCCGCGGAAGGAGGCGGCGGCGCGGGTCGCCGGCGCGGCGGCGCCGGCGACCGGGGGCGGCGGCGCCCGGCGCGCCGCCGGAGGAGTCCGCCGCGGCCGAGCCGCGGCGGCGGCGAGCCGCCGGACCGCGTCCGCGGTCCGGCCTTCCAGCACGCGGCCCGCGCGGGCCGCGTTTTCTCCAAAGCCGCGGGTTTGACCCGCGGCGGCAGCGCTTCGGCCGCTCGGCCGAAGCCGAGCCGGTCCGGTCGGCCGGGCCGCGCCCAGGCCGGACCGGACCCGGCCGAGCCGGTTCGGGCCGGGTCGGGCCGACCCGGTTCGGGCCGACCCGGTTCGGCCGACCCCAGGGGGGGTTCGGGCCGGGTCGCCCCGGGCCCAGTACCCCCGTTTCGGGCCCTCTACGGTCTTTCGCCCATATCTTGGGCCTGGGACCTCCGATTGACGAACCGTCAGCGGCTACGCGATCCTTGGATCGAGACGGTCGTTTCGGTATATTATACTCAAGGTTTCGGAAGACTTTGGGTTCGGCCGGGTTGGTTCGTACACGAAGCCAACCGGGCCCTCGGAGCGGAAACGCTCATAACTTGAGCTACGGACGTCCGAACGACGTACCGTCAGCTGTGGTAGTTTCCTCTAAGTGAGGCGGAACTTTTGGCATACTCCGCCCGAGGATCGGATACAGGCGGAGTACGGTCGGGTTGGTTTTGCCCTAAAAACCAACCGGGCCCCTGGGACGAAAATGCCAATAACTCTCAGACCGGGCGTCCGATTGACGCGCCGTCTGTCGCGTTGAGATCCTGTTGTCGATACGGAACTTTTGGATACATCAACTTCGGACTACGTGTCAGTTGATGTATCAGCCCCTCGGCTCGTGGAGCGGACCCTCCTAAACGAGCTCGCTACGTGCGGGAACCCTAGCGCTGGCTGTGACCTCGACGACAGAGCAGAGATCCTCCGTGGACTGCGACGACGACAGAGCAGAGATCCTCCGTGGACTGCGACGACGGCAGAGCAGAGATCCTCCGTGGACTGCGACGACGGCAGAGCAGAGATCCTTCGTGGACTGCGGCGACGACTGTGCAGAGATCCTCAGTGGACTGCGTCGGCTACTGCACTCAGCGATCCCACGTGGATCAGTGCTTCAGGTTCTGTGTGAGCCCGATCCTCCGTGGGTCCTTACTACTGGTTCTGTGTGAGCCACTGCCTACAGGTTCTGTGTGAGCCCGATCCTACGTGGGTCTTTTTGCGGGGGTTAGTACCTATCGATCCTTCGTGGGTCCGACGACTGAGACGGATCAGTGATCGTCTTTGACGTCATCTGAAAAAGTATACCTGGTTGAGCTGAATCTTATGTTACTCTCCTTTGTGGATTGTGTTGAACTATCCTATGTGGATTTACTGTTTACTCTCCTTTTTGGATTGTGTTGAACTATCCTTTGTGGATTTACTGTTTACTCTCCTTGTGGATTTGAGTCTTGCTTTCCTTTGTGGATTGAGTTGTTCTTGAGCTCGTGAGCAGAGCTGGAATTGGGGACTTAGGTATATGTATGGGCATATACCTAAGTCGAGTCAGATGTTACTTCGTGATTGCATCTTTCTTTGTGATATATCCTTTGTGGATTTCGAGAGACCTTCGGGGGTCTCGGGGTCCTTACTGAGTAGTTGTACTCACCCCTGCACGGGCTATGCCCGCACCTTGTTGTGTTGGTTGCAGACGACGGACAGCGCTGATCACGGTTGGGGCGTGGAGCAGGACGGTACCTGGAGGTGGACCACTGGGCGGGACGTGCTCGGAGCGGACGTGGGACCCGAGGAGCCTGGAGGCTATCTGTACCCACCCTTCAGGTGGGATTGCCAGTGGACGACACGAGGCCGCCGTCTTTTCTTCAGTTGCTGTACTTTACTTCTCAGTTGTACTTTACAGTTGGGCTTGTATTTCCGGCCCCTTTACTTTTCTGCACTTTACTTTCCGCTTGCTGACTCTGTGTGGTTGTTACTTATAAAGGCAATGCCTTCCCTGTTTACTGGGATTTTACGCCTTGGTGCTAGTCGCCAGCCCCTGGCCTATGGAAGGCGGGCTTGGGGTAGTCACGGCACGGGCCCCGAGGACGGGTCGTGACAAATTGGTATCAGAGGCGGTCGGTTCTACCGCAGACTCTGATCGTCCTTTCTTTCTATGTGAAGCAATAGTGTTTAGTGTATTGAGTGTGGTTATCAGTTCAGGGAGCCCAGTGTTGGTGCGGCGGCCGACGTATCCGTACACCAGGACCCTGACTCCTGATTTCCGACTTAATGCATGAAAACATTGATTGCGTGTGTGTTTCAAGTTTTCTTTGTGATTACTTATGTCAGCTCACCGGGTATACTGATCTGCTTTATGAAAGTCTCAAGTTTTCCTTGTGATTACTTGTGCCAGCTCGCCAGGTATACTGTTCTGACTGTGGTGCTCTTGTTCTCCTTTTCAGGATGGCCCCGCGACGATTGCCAGCTAGGGTTCCGAGTGTAGGGCGCGACGGCAGCCCACCGAGCGACGAGGCCTCGGTGCAGGGCCCTTTGCCAGCGGTGGCACCGGCGGTAGCCTTACCCGCCGAGCCACCGATGCTTCCAGTACCAGACGCCGACGATGCACGTCGCCTCAGGGCACTGCATGAGTTTCAGAGCCAGCGACCGCCCAGGTTTCGCGGTGAGGCGGACCCCCAGGCCGCCGAGGACTGGCTAGAGGCGGTGGTACGGATCTTCAGGCTAGTGAGGACACCAGCGGATCTCATGGTGATCCTCGCAGCGAGCCTCCTGCAGGCGGCGGCAGGACGATGGTGGAGCCTGATGCTCCAGGTTCACGATGAGGCATCCTTGCTCTGGGCGGACTTCGAGAGCCTCTTCCGCTCTGAGTTCGTCCCGGCCACCCTCCGAGCGGTGCGCATCCAGGAGCTTCTCCAGCTGCGCCAGGGCAGCATGACGGTCGCTCAGTACGCGGCGAGGTTCACGGACCTATCTCGCTACTCGACCGACATGGTACGGGACCCCTTCTTCCGGGCCCGGACCTTCGAGCAGGGCTTGCGACAGGAGATTCGGGCGTCGCTGATCTCCCTCAGCATTCCGACCCAGGCGGGAGTACTGGAGCGAGCCCTCCTGATCGAGAGCTTCCTGGCAGAGCCTTCTTCAGCGGCGAGACCTAGCGCAGGGCGGCAGGTAGCTGAGTCATCGGCAGCTGGTAGCCGACGGATGACTCACGGGTCCAGGCAGACCAGAACCCCTCGCAGACGGCCTCAGGACACCAGCTCAGCGGTGCGAGGCACACAGCGGAGTGCCAGCCTTTCGAGAGGCAGGCTGTGCTACTCTTGCGGCGGGCAGGGTCACATGGCTCGTGACTGCCCGACTCGCCGATCAGAGGAGCAGCAGACGGTGGAGGGGCCACCCAGGCAGAGGCAGAGGGTCGACCGTGGCGGTCCGCAGGGAGGAGGCGGACGAGGCCGAGGAGCTGGCCGAGCAGCGGGTGGTGGGCGACGCTTTCAGGCTCTACCCCCACCACCACCAGGAGGGCCACCTCGACCACAGGGAGCCGGCGGGCAGGGACAGGCCCAGCTCCAGGCAGTGGAGGCCTACGACCCCGACATGCCAGAGATGATTCGAGGTACGATCTGTGTCTATTCCACCCTTGCTGCAGTACTTATAGACACAGGAGCGAGTCACTCTTTCATAGCCTCTGCCCTTGTTCGGAGCTCGGAGATTCCGACTGAGCCGTTGGCTCGATCCTTACGGCTAGAGACTCCTACGGGAGCAGACTCGACGATTACGCACTGGTGCCGGCAGTGTGAGCTTACTCTAGGAGGCGAGAGCTTCGGCTGGGATCTCCTTGTAGCGGCGTCAAGGCCTTACGACGTCATCTTGGGCATGGATTGGCTATCCACGGTTCATGCCCAGATCGACTGTTTTAGGCGCAAGGTGCGATGTGTTCGTACCGACGGGAGCAGGTTTACCTTCACCGGCGAGAAGGGAACCTTTGCAGCACAGGATGGACTTCCGCGGAGGAGAGTGCAGCCCATCTCACATCAGTTGGCTAGCCTCATCCTAGGAGCAGTGGACGTGCGGAGTCCGGCTTTTCCTGCAGTGGTGGACCAGTACGTGGACGTCTTTCCCGACGACGTTCCAGGGCTACCTCCTCGTAGAGAGGTAGACTTTTACATCGACTTGTACCCCGGGACAGCCCCGATATCTACTCCAGCATATCGGATGGCCCCCGCCGAGCTTCGAGAGCTGCGGGTACAGTTGGAGGACTTGCAGAGCAAGGGGTTTATCCGACCCAGTGTTTCACCCTGGGCTTCCCCGATTTTGTTCGCCAAGAAGGCGGACGGGAGCTTACGACTATGTGTCGACTATCGTCGCCTGAACCAGGTGACAGTGAGGAATAAGTATCCGCTGCCACGGATTGATGACCTCTTCGATCAGCTCAAGGGAGCGCGGTGGTTCTCGAAGATAGACCTCCGGTCAGGCTATCATCAGCTCAGAGTTCGAGACGAGGACGTGCAGAAGACGGCCTTCAGGTGTCGGTATGGCCATTATGAGTTCTTGGTTATGCCGTTCGGCGTAACCAATGCTCCAGCGGTGTTCATGAGCCTCATGAACAGGATCTTCCAGCCATACCTCGACCGATTTGTCGTTGTCTTCATTGACGACATTTTGGTATACTCGACGACTGAGGAGGATCATGCCTACCACCTGCGAGTTGTGCTAGACACACTCCGAGAGCACCAGCTTTATGGCAAGCTCTCAAAATGCCAGTTCTGGTTACGTGAGGTCCATTTCTTGGGGCACGTCATTTCTGAGGCGGGAGTTGCAGTGGATCCCGCGAAGATCGAGGCAGTGCTAGCTTGGGAGCCACCCAGGAGCGTGACTGAGGTGCGGAGCTTCTTGGGCCTAGCGGGATACTATCGGAGATTCGTGCCAGACTTCTCCAGAGTTGCAGCACCACTCTCAGCCTTGACGAAGAAGGGGAAACCCTTCGTGTGGTCAGACAGATGTCAGCAGAGCTTCCAGGAGCTGAGACAGAGATTGACCAGCGCACCTATCTTGAGGTTGCCTGAGGAGGGAGTTGGGTACGTAGTTTACTGCGATGCATCAGGGACTGGACTCGGGTGCGTCCTGATGCAGGAGCGGGCCGTGATCGCCTACGGATCACGTCAGTTGAGGCCGCATGAGCAGAACTACGCCACTCATGACCTGGAGTTAGCAGCAGTGGTCTTCGCTCTGAAGACTTGGCGGCACTATCTGATGGGCGAGCGCTTCACAGTCTTTTCTGACCACCAGAGTCTTAGGTATATCTTCTCTCAGAAGGACCTGAACCTGAGACAGCGGAGATGGCTTGAGTTCCTCCAGGACTATGACTTTGAGATAGTCTATACTCCTGGGAAGGGGAACGTGGTAGCCGATGCCCTCAGCAGGAGGACGGGCATTCAGCTGCTTGAGGAGGCGACGGAGCAGCTAGCCTCCTTGCAGATATCCTTCGTGGATAGAGACGGAACAGCCTTTCTTCAGTCTCTCACAGTCTCTCCTCCACTTCTACAGCGGGTCAGAGAGGCTCAGCGTGGGGACGCTGACTGTGAGACCCGGCGTGCACTGATATCCTCAGGTCAGGCGCCTGATGGTTTCTCCCTTGGAGCAGAGCACGACATCCTTTTCAGAGGACGTACCTTCGTACCAGTCGCTTTACGAGAGGAGGTGCTGAGAGAGTTTCACACTTCTCCCTTGGCGGTACATCCCGGAGTGGCGAAGATGTACCAGGATCTCAGGCGACAGCACTGGTGGCCGGGTATGAAGAAAGCTGTGGCAGAGTTCGTTTCACGATGCCTCACCTGCCAGCAGGTGAAGGCTGAGCATCAGGTACCAGCAGGCTTGGTACAGCCCTTGGAGGTCCCGGAGTGGAAGTGGGACGGCATATCTATGGACTTCGTGACTGGACTTCCACGTACTTCCAGAGGTCACGACTCCATTTGGGTGATTGTCGACCGACTCACCAAGTCGGCACACTTCTTACCCATCAGAGAGCAGGGCTCAGTAGAGAGCTTGGGACGTCTTTACGTCCAGGAGATCGTACGGCTTCACGGTGTGCCATCGTCTATCGTCTCCGATCGAGATGCTCGTTTCACTTCCCGGCTCTGGAAGGGGTTGCAGGAGGCGTTCGGGACGCGGCTCCATCTGAGCACAGCCTTCCACCCTCAGACGGATGGACAGACGGAGAGGACCATACAGACACTCGAGGACATGCTCCGTGCATGTGTTCTCGACTTTGGTCGCAGCTGGGAGGACCACCTACCCTTGGTGGAGTTTGCGTACAACAACAGCTACCACTCCACCATCGGGATGGCACCATACGAGGCGTTGTACGGCAGACCCTGCAGATCACCGTTGTGCTGGACAGACCCTGGGGAGTCAGCACTCGTGGGACCAGAGATGGTCCGAGCCACGACAGAGAAGGTCCAAATCATCCAGGAGAGGATGAGGACAGCTCAGAGCCGGCAGAAGTCATATGCTGACAGGAGGCGGAGGCCACTAGAGTTCGAGGATGGCGACCACGTCTTTTTGCGTGTCTCACCTCGACGTGGTTTACGGAGATTTGGCCGAGGCGGCAAGCTGTCTCCCCGCTTCATCGGGCCTTTCCAGGTCCTCAGCAGGATAGGAGAGGTGGCTTATCGCCTGGCTCTACCACCTCAGTTGCACCGGGTGCACGACGTCTTCCACGTGTCTCAGCTGAGGAGATACGTGCACGACCCGACGCACATCATCGACTTTGGGGAGCTGGACGTGGACGATGGGGCGACTTTTGCGGAGGTTCCAGTGGAGATCGAGGATCGACAGGAGCGGGTCCTACGTGGGCGGTCGATTCCTCTTGTGCGCGTCAGATGGCAGCACGGGAACCTCCAGGAGAGCACTTGGGAGCGGGAGGCTCAGATGCGTGCTCAGTACCCCCATTTGTTCCCCTAGTTTTGATGTATCTTTACGGGGACGTAAAGCCCTGAGGTGGGAGTAATGTAAAGACCCGCAAATTTCAAGGAAATTTTTTTCTTAATTTTCTTTGGAATTTTACAAGAGCGCAGCTTCAGACGGCACCTGATTCCGAGGCCCGGTGTGCCCGGAATCAATTTCCGAAGTTTGGCTCGGGTACGTTCAGTGAACGGACGAGCGGGTTTTTCTATCTTTTGAACCGGTGCCCGGAATCGAATTCTGAGGGCACCGATGAAATCGCAGCGCCGGTATTTGCTTAGAAACGCCTCTTCCGGAGTTGCGTTTGCTCAGACGTGGTTTTTAAATTTTACGGCTTTAAGTCAGAAATAAAATAAAGTTTGTGCGACAACTTTATTTTATTTCACTTAAGCTGCTTGGAAGCCACTTGAAGTCACTTAAAGACGGCTTGAACTGAGTTGAACTGGATAGGATGCTATCCAGAAATATCCTACCCCCTTTGGTAGGATATTTGTGCGGTGGGACCCGCACGAGCCCCGCCGTTTCTTTCGCTAAGTAACGCACCCGCGAAAACCCGTCAAAGTAACTGAAAAGTCAACCGACGCGTTTTCTTTAATTCTTAACAGACCATTTAATTGGGCGGTTTATTTCGTGAATTAAATGGACTGTTTCTTCGTGAATTAAATGGGTCGTTTCTTTCGTTGAATTAATTCAACGAATTGATGGATCGTTTCTTAACCGGTTTCGTGTTGGCATGTTTATAAAATAAGACCAACCCAAAAATCCTTGGAAAGGATTTGAAAGAATCTTCGTTCCTCCACCCTCTCCGCGAAGAACGCGAAGAACGCGAAGAACGCGAAGAACGCGAAGAACGCGAAGAACTCCGGCGAACGGAATTCGACGACGCACACCAAGATCTGCGACGTCGACGAGATCTACCCGCGACGTTCTTCGGCGACGTCTTTCTTCCGCGGCCGACCCTCGTTCGGCAACAAAGGTGAGAATCAGATCTTTTCTTCTCCCTTTTTAATTTCAATATCAACGGATTTAAACTAATTAAATCCGTTGATCTTGATCCGGAGATTGGCGACGCGACGAGCGATTCCGCGACGACGCGGCGATCTCCATCTTCCGCGACGAGCAAATCCCGCGACGATCCCCCGTTCGGCAACGACAAGGTAAGGGATGTTGGAATTCTTTTTAAAATCCCGTGTTTATTCTTTTGAAATATAGAACCCGATCACGAAACAATTTTAATTTATTTAAAATTGTTGATTGGCTTCTTCCTGTTTCTCCCGTTGATTATGACTAACGCGGAGGGTGCGGGTCTAACGAACAAGACCCGGCAACCCTCCGTCGATCTTCCTTTGTGTGCGGATTTGGCGAGCGACGGCAAAAGCGCGACGCAAGGGCCATATGTTGATTCCGCAGTGGAGGACGCATCCCGGGAGGAACAACGGCGCAGACGGGAGGCAAATCGGGCCACCGGAGCATCTCCGGCGGCCCGCGGAAGGAGGCGGCGGCGCGGGTCGCCGGCGCGGCGGCGCCGGCGACCGGGGGCGGCGGCGCCCGGCGCGCCGCCGGAGGAGTCCGCCGCGGCCGAGCCGCGGCGGCGGCGAGCCGCCGGACCGCGTCCGCGGTCCGGCCTTCCAGCACGCGGCCCGCGCGGGCCGCGTTTTCTCCAAAGCCGCGGGTTTGACCCGCGGCGGCAGCGCTTCGGCCGCTCGGCCGAAGCCGAGCCGGTCCGGTCGGCCGGGCCGCGCCCAGGCCGGACCGGACCCGGCCGAGCCGGTTCGGGCCGGGTCGGGCCGACCCGGTTCGGGCCGACCCGGTTCGGCCGACCCCAGGGGGGGTTCGGGCCGGGTCGCCCCGGGCCCAGTACCCCCGTTTCGGGCCCTCTACGGTCTTTCGCCCATATCTTGGGCCTGGGACCTCCGATTGACGAACCGTCAGCGGCTACGCGATCCTTGGATCGAGACGGTCGTTTCGGTATATTATACTCAAGGTTTCGGAAGACTTTGGGTTCGGCCGGGTTGGTTCGTACACGAAGCCAACCGGGCCCTCGGAGCGGAAACGCTCATAACTTGAGCTACGGACGTCCGAACGACGTACCGTCAGCTGTGGTAGTTTCCTCTAAGTGAGGCGGAACTTTTGGCATACTCCGCCCGAGGATCGGATACAGGCGGAGTACGGTCGGGTTGGTTTTGCCCTAAAAACCAACCGGGCCCCTGGGACGAAAATGCCAATAACTCTCAGACCGGGCGTCCGATTGACGCGCCGTCTGTCGCGTTGAGATCCTGTTGTCGATACGGAACTTTTGGATACATCAACTTCGGACTACGTGTCAGTTGATGTATCAGCCCCTCGGCTCGTGGAGCGGACCCTCCTAAACGAGCTCGCTACGTGCGGGAACCCTAGCGCTGGCTGTGACCTCGACGACAGAGCAGAGATCCTCCGTGGACTGCGACGACGACAGAGCAGAGATCCTCCGTGGACTGCGACGACGGCAGAGCAGAGATCCTCCGTGGACTGCGACGACGGCAGAGCAGAGATCCTTCGTGGACTGCGGCGACGACTGTGCAGAGATCCTCAGTGGACTGCGTCGGCTACTGCACTCAGCGATCCCACGTGGATCAGTGCTTCAGGTTCTGTGTGAGCCCGATCCTCCGTGGGTCCTTACTACTGGTTCTGTGTGAGCCACTGCCTACAGGTTCTGTGTGAGCCCGATCCTACGTGGGTCTTTTTGCGGGGGTTAGTACCTATCGATCCTTCGTGGGTCCGACGACTGAGACGGATCAGTGATCGTCTTTGACGTCATCTGAAAAAGTATACCTGGTTGAGCTGAATCTTATGTTACTCTCCTTTGTGGATTGTGTTGAACTATCCTATGTGGATTTACTGTTTACTCTCCTTTTTGGATTGTGTTGAACTATCCTTTGTGGATTTACTGTTTACTCTCCTTGTGGATTTGAGTCTTGCTTTCCTTTGTGGATTGAGTTGTTCTTGAGCTCGTGAGCAGAGCTGGAATTGGGGACTTAGGTATATGTATGGGCATATACCTAAGTCGAGTCAGATGTTACTTCGTGATTGCATCTTTCTTTGTGATATATCCTTTGTGGATTTCGAGAGACCTTCGGGGGTCTCGGGGTCCTTACTGAGTAGTTGTACTCACCCCTGCACGGGCTATGCCCGCACCTTGTTGTGTTGGTTGCAGACGACGGACAGCGCTGATCACGGTTGGGGCGTGGAGCAGGACGGTACCTGGAGGTGGACCACTGGGCGGGACGTGCTCGGAGCGGACGTGGGACCCGAGGAGCCTGGAGGCTATCTGTACCCACCCTTCAGGTGGGATTGCCAGTGGACGACACGAGGCCGCCGTCTTTTCTTCAGTTGCTGTACTTTACTTCTCAGTTGTACTTTACAGTTGGGCTTGTATTTCCGGCCCCTTTACTTTTCTGCACTTTACTTTCCGCTTGCTGACTCTGTGTGGTTGTTACTTATAAAGGCAATGCCTTCCCTGTTTACTGGGATTTTACGCCTTGGTGCTAGTCGCCAGCCCCTGGCCTATGGAAGGCGGGCTTGGGGTAGTCACGGCACGGGCCCCGAGGACGGGTCGTGACAACCTAGTTATATAGTGTGACATGGTAGGTGACAGATGCCGAAGTTAATATCCCAATATGTGGGAACATTGTTGGGGCCATTCCGTTTACCGTCATGCGGTAAGGAAGAAGATGCTTAGAATTTTAACATTGTGGAGAATGGATGAAGATACTGAGAATTTTAACATTGTGAAACATGGATAAAGATTCTAAGAATTTTAACATCATGCATCATAGACAGATTCATCATGTGTTTTATTTTCATGTAATCAGGTTGTATCCCATATAGTTTAATGTCATGTAGAAAATATGTTCCATCATACAGTTTAATGTCATGTGATTAGGACAACTTTTATATTTTTTAACATCATATCGAAAGGTTGTTCCATAATAGAGTTTAATTTCATGTGATTTCTATGACTTTTGTATATTTTAACGTTGTGTGGTAAGGACTTAGGTGGCATGATTTTGTTTTATTGAAATATTTCTTCAGAAATCATGCATTGGTGGGAGCTATGGTGATCTTTACACCCATTGGAATCATGGAATAAGCTATATTGAAATAAACATTCTATATGAAATATGGTCCTTCCCAGTTTGGCTCCAACATTGGAGGCTTCATCCCATGTATCATCGGGGTTCTTCATACCAACACCATTTCTCCTTTGAGGAAAGACCGGATCTAAAATGTTTTTATTGAAGGCTCACACAATCTGATTTTGGTAGATTTCCAAATGGAGAACCATGTGTAATATTTTTTGATCCATCTACTTCATCACGTCAACCCATTTTTTGGATTTATCTTCTACAGATAGTTGATCACCAACAGCGACACATAGCAATAGATGTTGAATTTTAATTTGTAGAACTTTCTCTATCCCGTATGCTGATGATTATGGGGTTTCTTGAGTGGTGGTGAAGGTTGTGGTGTGGTAATCCCAAGGATCATGGAAGAGATTTTTGGGCCATGATTTCAAATCCTTATCTACCATCATTTGGAGTTTGTTGGATATAGACTTTTTTGAAAGCCTCAATCTATCTATTGGCCACTGCATTGTATAGGTATGAACTATTAGATTTGATTTCATACTCCATGTAGAGTTTTCCCAATTAAAAAAATAGAAATTGAGTTATTGTATGTTAGTGTCGTGTGAGGGACACCGAACCTGGTGATGATATTGGATTTCACAAAGCTACAAATTCTATTTTCCCTAACTTTTTTATGGGTTGAAACTTCTTCCCATTGGTAAAATAAGTCAGTTTTTGTTTTAATAAACATTAATATTATGGTTTTGGAGGGAGGATATGGTCCCATGAAATCTAATTCACCCATATTATGAATGGACAGGATTTCATAGATGTGTGAAGCAACTCTGGGGCTTGATGAATTAAACTAGCATTGAATTCATAATAATTCCACTTTTGGGGAAATTGGAACAGTCCCGTATCATGGTGGGACAATATTAACCAATACATTGAATTTGATGAGAGAGTTTGGATGATGATTGGTGTTCCCCACAAGTTCTGTCAAGCACTTCTTTCATGATGGCAGTGGTCTCTTCTCTATCAATGCACCTGATAAGGACTCCATCAAAGCCTCGCTTTTAGAGAACCTTTGGTAAATATGTACTATCATGCAATGTAAAATTGAATTATCACTTTTGGATTGGTTTTTTTCCATCCCTATCTGTTGGGAGTTATCCCTTTTGATGAAATGCAACAATGGGGGCCATCTAGATGGTGGTATGACCATATTTCTTTGAGATAGGGTTGATCTCATTGATTTCTTCCATCTTAGCTTACACATTTGGTAAAACTATCCATTTTTGGGAAATGATGATGATAGTTTCATTCCTATCTGGTTCTACTAGAGGTGTGGCTGCATTAGATGCATGCACATTCTATAACTGAGGAAAATAATCTAATGTCAACTCTGATGGGAATTCTACAATTAATTATCAAATATGTTTCATCAAAGCGATAAATTCATCTTTCTTGATATCATAGTCACCATTGACATTCCTGATAACCAGTTCTGACTCCTGTTTTATAGGGATACAGGTGTGAATCCCAGCCCCATTGTGTTGAGATTGGGTTCTTCCAGTATTAATCTTGATGAAATTCTGGACACACCGTCGAAATGCATCTCCCATTTTTAGGGTCCACTTGAACAAAGAACACCTCTTCGTCTGGTAATTCATCATTAAATGAATTTATATCTTATGAGGAATGTTTTTAAAGAAAACTTGGTAATGATTGACCTTTAATAGACTTATGGGGTAAGAACTATATATCAAACTACTATAGGATTATTACCCACCATTACAACCATCTACTCAACATTGGATGACTGAGAATGTACTTGATCGGGTTGCTATGAGAGACCATGTGGACCTCATGGTGCTGTAGATAATGACTTAGATTCTGAACTACTAATATAACAGACATGAATCTCTTCTCAATAGTTCAATACATAGTCTCAACATCAATAATGTTTTGACTGAGATAATAGAGACTATTCTCACTGTCAGCATCATTCTTCATTCGAAAGAATGCAGCTAGGGATCACTCCCTCATGGTTTCATATAGAATTAGTGATCTTCCTTTGATAATAGGGAATTTAACTAGTGTACTAAAGAGATATTTCTCGTGATGGTTGAATTCTTCATGAATATCATTAGTCTATTGATACTTAACTCCCTTTTTCATCAACTTAGTGAAGGGAAAACATTTTCTGGTGAGGATGGATATGAGGCCCTGAATGTAGGCCAGATGGCCTTGGATTCCTCTCAAGCTAGTGAGGATATGTGATGGTGACATGAGAAGTATAAACTTTGTATTCTCAGGGTTTACTATGATTTCATGATGGCATACAATGAAGATGACGAATTTCCCTGATCCAATGCTGAAGACACATTTCAGGGGGTTCATTTTCGAATTGTCTTAACGCAATTTTATGAAAACAGTTTAATGATCTTCTAGTTGTTCTTAAAAACTCCTTGACTTGACCACCAAATCATTCAAAATGAATTCAATGAATTTTCCCAATAAGGTTTTGAAGATGCAATGCATGTTGAACTGTTATATGGTGTCTTCATTCTTCAAACCAAAAGGCATTACCTTATAGCATAATACTCCCTGGGGAGATCTGAAGGGAGAGGATTATTAATCTTCTTAGTCCATTTGTATTTATTTAGACCATGAATAACCATCCATGAATGATAGATCCTCATATCAAATATTTCCATCAATTAACAATTCTGTGATTAGGAATGGGAAATCATCTTTCAGGTAGTGTCGGTTGAGGTCCCTAAAATCATTGTTACCATAATATACCCATTCTCCTTTTTTAAAGGGACAAAATTTTCCAAAAATATGGGATATTAGACCTCCTGAGTGAAGTTTTCTTTGATGATATCATTGGCTTCAGCCTCTATTTTTTCATCAAAGGTCGGGTGTGTCCTTCTGGAAGCTTGCTCATAGCCACGATGTTCTTCAAGAAGGCCTAGGTGGTGAGTGGCCACAATGGTATCGAGGTCAGTCATTTAGATAAATTTATAATAAAAACATCTCAATTATTCTTTAATAAGAAGTTTTTCATATCTTTATCATTGTTAGGCATGGCCACACTAATCAGAGTGGGCCACGAGTCCTCTTCAGTACCAAGGTTTATTTCCTTGAGTATATGATTTATAGTAGATACACCTTCCTCGAAAGCGATAGGGTAATCCCTAAGATATTCATATTCTTCTTATTACAAACCCCCTAATCCTCCTCTTTCTCTTACAGAGGGTAGATAATTCTCGTGATGATATCTTTGGAATTGAGATAGAAATCACAATTTCCGTATTTGGAGGATAAAACAGCTTCTCCTGTCCTACATGACTATGAAAACTTTTCTGGAAGGGATGGAGTAAGGTAGGAGGAGCATCCTCACATTATTTTTGTGAAGAGACAACCTCTTACACCTTGTTGAGAAAGGATAAAATTGTTTTGGACCCTGAGGATGGACTAGGTGAATTTTGGTTTGAGCATTCATTATCGGCCTGAGGTCCATTGCACATTTTAACACTATCAAGCTCAATAGAAATGACTGAAATCAAGAAGATAACTAAATTAGCATCAATGTCTAGACTCATTCACTCAAGATAATTGATGAGTATTATGCATTCTTCTCCAAATTTCATGATAGGATTGATCAGGGCTATTTCTAGTCTATATGGGGGAGTGACCCAATTGATTTTGTCAACTCTAGACTGTTTCTCTTCCTTCTCATAGAATCCTACAACAATATAGTGCATTTCACAAGATTAAAAGGGGATTTATAGACGTCCAATACCCCATTTTATCTATTGAAACTATATTTTACACATTGATGATATGAAGAGGGAATTTTTGTGTGTTAGTGCAGCCAGGCCTTCCTAGTAGGACATTGAAGGTCGCATTTTTTCGAACCACCATAATTTCTAGGATTACCACTAGGTCACACTATTATTTTTTTATCATGATTTGGACCAAGAGATTTTTCTTTATTTTTTATACCCAACAAGTTTTTGGTGTAGGGAGTTAGACTATATTCCTCATAGCCCAGCATGCGGAGTCTAAGTAGTGGGATGAGATTAACTTCTGAGCCAGTATCGATGATGATTTTATGAAAATCAACTCCATTTATCTCACCTAACATATATAAGGGCTTTATGTGCCCCTAAATAATGGATTCCAAATCTTAATCCATGAAGTAAATGACCACATGGAATTATGTGGGACCATTAACTACTATATAAACTTTAGTGGCGACTAATTCATCTTGAAACTTTTATGGACATAGTAAAGCTTCTATGAGAGCTTCCCTGAGATCTCTTGATAGATTCAATGCATCTAGGATCAACAGAATGGCTGGAACTGAGGATAATTTATTTATAAAATAATATTTCTAGCCTAATGGCCAGCACATTACTTCTTAGGTGTTCTCTTTCATAGGAACTTTAGGGACTTGATCCTTGGATATAGATGGTCCCACCCATACCACATGAGATAATCATGATTATGCACTTTTTGGACTTGGAAGATCATGTGTGTTAGCATGATTCTGGAGGTTAAACATCTATTCATCTTCTAATGGATACTCCATGATGATTGGGATAGATTTTATTTCAATAAGGGTAGGGATGTTCTCCTTTTCCCATGGGGTCCACTAAAGGGATCAACCTCGAGTCTCTAAAACATTAACAGTTTGAGCGGGAGTGAGCCAGGTATTTGGATTCAGTTACGACTGCATCTTCCAAGGTAACATCAAATTATGTGGATCTTCCACTAGTTCCCTGATTGGGTGTGGGAACTCGGGTTCATTACCATTCTCATCATCAAATAATGGATCCACTAGGTGGATGGAATTGATAGATTTTAAAATCAATTTCTCATTTGATAATGACTCTTCCAGATCAACTTATGCTGATGGTACCATTTAGCGGGGTGGTGCATATTGCATTAGATCCATTGACATGAAATATAAGAGTTTCAAAGTCATCATTGTCCTTGGTTCATTATCATCTTCTTTTATTTGTTCCATGCTTTCTCGGCCTTTAGAGGATTTTGGGGATGATGTTGTTTGCTGTAATGCATCCGGAGCTATTGGAGGCACACTCAGTTTCTTCAAATACATTCAGAATATGCCAATGGATTGTGTTACTATATTCTGAGTAATCCGACTATTTAACATCTAATCCATCATTCTAATGTCTTTATCAACTCCCCTCTTTCATTAGGGCTAGCGGTGGAACCATACACCACTTGTGTTTTTGGTGGTATCAACATTTCTTATATATAGTCAATCATTTTTTTGAAAAAGGTATTTAAAGATGAAACACTATTGGATGCCATTGCCCAATATCGATTGGAAGGGACAGTAGTCTAGGAGGTCACCAAGACTAACTTCATCAGTCCTCTTCATCTCTAGTACACGAATTAATGTGAAATTAATGGAGACTATGAAGTAACCATTTACTTCATCATCTTGAAATTAGTAAACATTATTTCTATATTTTTTGAATTTATTTTTTTGGTCCCCCCCTACGATCATATTATCAAGGAAGGGGTGGCTTCTGGAATCCAGATGGACCTGTACTAGTTGGTGGGGGGTCTTGGAGTTTGATTTGGTCGAGGGGGTGGATTAAGCATAACAAAAGCCGCTTCATCTTTCCCTACCCTTTTTTGTGGGGCCGATGGGGCTTCCCAGTATGTAAGAATTATATATTTCAAGGATTTTTTTATCCAATGACCAATGGATGAGAAATCTCAACAACCACTTGTATATTTAATATGAATGATTGGAGTTCACATCTCATCTATGAAATTATCAATGCACATGGAAAACATGTCATCTTATGGGAGTGGCCAGTTAAAGGAGAAATTCAGACCCTTAAATGTTGCAATGATGTCTAAAACTTCCTCATTGTCTCACCTCTTTCAATTCGTGAGGTTAGTGACTATAGTGTATGGAATTTTCTAACTAAAGTGGAAGAGAAACTACCATCAGAGGTCTTCCTAGCCTGTGATAGAATTATCCAGTGACCGGTATACCACATAATTGGTGACCCATGTAGGGTCTTCATGAAGCATTTGAGTTCCACTGCTTCTTATTACATTGAGGTTACCATCATTTGGACACAATAAGATGAGTAGTGCATTAGATACCAATCCATGTCCTCTGATCATTTGAACACTAGGAATATAGGATTCCAATAATTTATTAGAGGTGGTATGTTTCTCACCTAGTTAGCGTAAGGTTATGTTTTTGTTGTATTGGTGTGTGTCTCCACTCTATTACTTCCATTTGATTTTTCAATAACATGATGGTATTAAAAAAACTTGATGCATTTCCGGTTGGATCTGAGAATGTTTGGGTGTTGTATGGGGAAATATTGGATGTGTCAGCATAGTTGGGACTTGAGAAAAATACCTAGTTGGGGGAATCCTCTATGGATTCGCTTGAATATATTCTTGTTGCTTCCCCAAGTCATAGAAATCTTGACATCTTTCCAGTATTAAGATCAAGTATACTGATTATCTTCGCTCAACCTTGAATATCATTTCTATCCTGCTTTGTCTATTGGGATGATCCCATGATGTCGAGGTACATCTAACTAAAGTGTGTGTTAACACTCCACCTGAGGAACATACCCTCTTGGATGGATTTCTTATATCAGTTTAGCATTGATTCACATTATATCTTTTATTTCTTCCTCATGTTGATCAAATCTATCATCAAGCATGGGGGAATAACCTTGACAAGGTTGAGGTGGTGGGTCTTAGACCTTGCTCATATTATTCTCCTTGTTGTGAATTCACACGGGACATAATAACAGATTAACTAATGTGGAACACAATGTTAATACCACTCTTTGGTTTCAGGTATGCACATATCCCAGATCAGTGTGGACCATCCTTGGGAGGGAACTCTCTTCTCATATTTCATCATTAATTGTATTATTTTTAAAGAGGCCTTTGAGGATCACATACATGATGATCACCAATGCATAAAACATTATTGGTGGCGTACCGAGTATTGAATGGTAGGAGCGATTCTTACTTCGTTTATTGGATCTTCTCCTTCCATTCTATGATACTCTTCAGGATTCTTGGAAAAGACTGACTTAAAGGTAGACCTGATATGACCTTGAAATATTCCTCTGTTTCAGGGGATGTGAGTCACAAGATGGGATGGAATGGATGACCCCAAAATCCATTTTTCTCCACGGACAGGAGATAACATACATCCACAAGGTGGTAATTCAAGGTAAAACTTCCCCCATCCCAATGGTCTAAAGTTTCTCGTGTTCTTAAATTAACATTCCTTATACAATATTTACTGGTCTTATGGTGTAATTTTTTTTAAAAATTCCCCCAACCCTATGGGATCAATCTAGTACCATATTACGATAGTTTCTAATTCTATTCCCATCTTCTTAATATCATGCATTCACAAGCTGGTGTGAGTAGGATGTGGTGTTGGGTCCGAATGTGAAATAATTTCTTTCAATGACATGATCAATGCTCATTTATTGTCTTATACAATATGGGAGGCATGATGGATGTTTTTAGTAGCATGGTTCCTGAGATTCCTTATGGATTTCCCTCATTGGGCCTGATGTTTCTAAGACTTACTCAAGGTTTGTCCTTTCCAAGCGTTCCACATTTCCAGAGAAGGGACTTAATTTAAATTCCACATGGGGATGACAAAATTGCAGGATGTAACTTCTAGTGGGTTCTCATGGATTGGATTTGGGGTTATGTTATAGATCAATGTACTCCTCATCCCCACATATGAAAATAAGATGGGGAATTGCTGATAAGGTAGAGAAACTTGTGCAGTGCATGGAGGCAGGCCATCTCAATGTCTCCCTTTCTCCTTTCTAATTGTGGTCTCTATATATATAAAAGAGATTCTATGTCGATCTGATGGAGAATCTCTCACAGAACATTAACACGGTATGTATACCTATTGTAGAGAAAAAATTTACTCTTAACTGGAAGATATTTTCCCAGATATTGAGGCAAATGTTATGGGTACATTCTTTTGACAAATCTCTTGGTGTGTTTAACTGAGAAGTTTCCTTGGGCCAATACATTACTGGTATGTCATCCATAGATAGTTACCTACTCACAAGAAAGAAATCATGTTGTTCTTCCAGGGACTCTTTTTCTTGATCCTCTTAATTTGACTTCTCTTTAATTATTTTTTTCGAAGAATCCAGGAGGAGGGAGTCTTGTTACCATGCGAATAGTATAGGGGAATCTTAGAAGATGGGTGTGGTGTTAGGCCATTCTCTAGTTGAGAAAGGTTATTACATATCATGGATAGAGTATCTAGTGTGTCACACCCCATTTTTTCATGTTCCTTGGAATATGAGGGATTTCTCTCATTTGACCCAATGAGGGGAGGGCCTTCTCACCAGTGTAAATTTTGATAGTGGGGAGGACCTCCGTAGTTGGTTCCATGATTGTGAGTTCTACCATCACAGATTAATGTCCGACCGTAGAGAAGACTTATGCAGTGTATACCTTGGGGAGAACCTTCATAGTGGGCTGCACTAAGGTTAGGACCATCTTTCTACATTACATCATTAAGGGAAGGTCATTCACAATTACTTATATCAAGGTGATGACTGCCATCATTGATTTGGATACTGTGAGAGTTTATGTAGTTTACATTCTGGGGAAGGACTTTAGGATGTACTACACTATGGGGAGGACTTTCTCATTTCGTGATATTAATTTAGGGAGGGCCTTCATAGATACTACCATCATGGAGATAAATACCATCATAGATTAACTTCAAAATACTGGGAGAAACATATCCACAGTGTATAACCTGCGGAGGACCGTCAGGGAAGATGATAGTAATGGGAGGACCTTCTTCTTGTGATATCTTCTGCTCAAGGGGAGGTCTACCCTAACACAAATCCATAGATAGGATCTAATAATTGATTGTTTCTTTCCCAAAGAGTAATCCCCAATGGTGCTCAAGGGAGGGCCTTCAGCGTTTCTCATAATGACAATGTGGGGAGGACCTTCGCAACTACTACTATATCTTCCATAATTTTTTAATTGAATGATAGGATCATGAGCCTATATTGATATATTTTTTATGGCATCAATAATTCCATCATCCAGTCGAGCAGAATCATGACTATGCTTTTCATTTCCATGTTTTTTTTGGCCTGTTTCATTTTTTTGTCCACTCTTGCAGGAAACATGGATGTATGATATTGGGAATGGCCTTCAAATATAGTTTCATGTTTGGTTGGTTCCCGTGATATCCCTAGGATAAGCCAACAAACATCTTGAATTCTGGTTGGGATATATTCTTACCCTAGATTAGCCACCACATCAGACCAGTGTCATGTAGTTGTAACGAGTATTCTTTTCCAATCCATTTATCCTTATATTACAGAATATGTCCTTCCAAAATCCATGAATGGATTAGGGATGTGGTGATACACCAGTATAACTGTCTGATTTTGTGGATGAATCACCCCTCCTAAGGAGACCAGGTCATGGGCTTGACTCGTCACTTTCTCCATAGATGCAATGACATATTGACATTTCTGGAGGATATAATATGAGATTTACATCTAATCAACCATCATGTCCATGATATGATGAGATAAATCTTTCACTGGATGGGTATGAATTCCCATTCCAATATTGGAGTAGGAGTTTGTGTCTTCTCTGGTCCTCCATGAGTTGCTATTTAGTATTGGCGGTTCTTTAATTCCCTAATAAAGGAATGAGTCTGCCACTGACTATATTATATGGATTCCACCGTATTTGGATAGTGGTAATAGTTTTTATATGTGTTAATTTGTCTCTACTCCTATTTTATGAACACAATATTTGAATGGTGGTGTTCATATACATCGACAATTATATATGGATGCCATGGTTTTCCACTCTATTTTCATTGGGAGAATGGTCTTCATCAGCTAAGAATTATACCTTCTTATACTAGGTGCGGTCTTATTTGGATGGAATGCTTCTTTCACATTAGTATATATTTGTATCTATGTATAATTTGTTGTTATTTCTGTGTGACAGGACCGACAAGCATTGGTGAGAATTTGATATGGCTCATATTGTTCCATCATGTATCTATAGTGGGATTCATAATATTGTTTTGGAATATATGTTCTCTCATAGGTTTCTGCTATATTTCTATGGTGGTCTTGAGAATAGGGGCAGAGTTGTATGTCTTCCTATTGAATTACACCAAGTTTGTACAGTGGATATCCTCTTTGTGAACTATAGTGATAACCTACTTCGAATTGTGAATTTTTCACCTTCAGATGGAATTCTTTGTGACCCATGTTCATTGTACATCAACATGTTCCCTCGTCAGGAGATCCTCTTCATAGAGAGGATATTGGGTTATATGTAGCTCGTTGTGGTGTCCTCTGGAAAGATCCCCTGAGCAGGGTTCCTGTGTAGCTGGGATGAATTAATTAGCATCGAAATCATCTACCTCCCTGAGATATGGGAGTTACTCATTATCATGTTCTGGGGACAAGCCCCCAATGCAGCTGGAGATGGATAGTGGGTTCATCTTATGCTGGGATGCAGGCTGCTCGTGATGAAGCCGCTTGAGAGCATTCACCGATTGTAGGGTTTGAGTTTATCCTCCACAATGGGGAGCACACCGCTTTAGTGGTAATAATTGATTAGAATGTTTGAACCCCAGTGTTTAAGACACATGGTAAGAGATAAAGTATTGTTCATCAGGGATCCAGTAACCTATGCAGATGTTGAGGCGTGTGTCTATGCAATTTGCCAATATTCCATTGGGATTGAAGAGAGCTCTGCTAAACCTGAAATACATGTAACAAGAAGAGACCATTAAACCCCCTCAACGAAGGATATCATGATCACATGAATTATTGGTATTATTTCGTGGACCTTTTCTTTTTTAATGTGAAATAGTCTTCTGTTTGGGTAACCCACCACCTTGATTAAGGATTCACGATGGGTTCACCATTTTTGTTTTGACCCGATTCGTGTCATGAGAGGGCCAACATAATGGACTGACAGATAGTGACCCATTGTCTATTATTTTGATGGGTTTTACATTGGGTTCAATATCCTCATATGGTATCCAATGGTCTTATTCGAGGATCCAAAAACACCCAATGTCCCTTGTATCCATGATTCATGGAACTACATTCCAAAGGTAGGAACTCTTTTGATGATGATTTGGAAAGCAACACTTAAGGAATCTATTTATTGAGAGGATGGGTGGCCAGGCTCATCACACCCTTTTTGGGGGAATCATTTCCTACTCCAGAACTCTCTTATAGATTTAATCATTTTTCATATGGTTGTGAATCATTGGTTCATTCCCATGCATGTGTTCATGAATTACCCCTAGGTTGAGATATCATTAAAAGGTATTCATGAATTTAGAATCATCTGTATATATACTAGGATATCCACTATTGAAGAAATCTATATGTATTCAATGTTCTTCATCAATGTTACCATTTTGTTGACATATTATATATTCCTCATTCCATTGTCGAGATGATGAGGATTTAAGCCATATGATGAGACGATCTAGAGTTTGTCATCATCCAGGGGGAACATATATATTTTTTGATTTCAGGTTCAATCCCATAAGATTTTATTCTAATATATCCTTGTGAGAGGACTCATATTGCACATAGTTCAGTGTCACTTTACTGGACACATCACATATTAAGTTATGGTGATGAGGACCCACCCATGAAGTCTAACATTATGTGATGAGAATGTCTAGGTGGAAGATTTCATGTAAAGATTTTGTGTGGGACTTTTTCCAATGTGAAACAAGACATCTGAAAGAGATACAGTCTCCTGGGTAGATATGACCCTACCAAGGATATGGAATAGATAATATTATGGTTTTTTGGGTATTGGTTTTTTTTACCTCGAGGTAGTTTCCTATGTATCCCAATTAGATGGTAATCAAAGACCCTATAGTCTGGTTGGGTGGGACATTGGTGTGCAAGCTTCCCACTTGAGGGTATATCATGGGGACGTACACCATAGAGGATGCATATTTGATCTCAGGCATTCAAACATGCATCCTACGTATCATAGTTAGATTAGGAATCAGAGTTCACGTAGTTCATTTAGTTTAGGACATATACAAGGGAGGAGGCCCATTTGAGCTCAATCCTTTAGATAGGTGTCTTACATATCTTGGATTGATAAGGAATCCATGTTCTCATTATTCATTTGGGTTTGGGACTTATACCTGGGAAGAGTATTATGTTTCTCGTACCATGATGGGGATCTCGACTCATGATGATTTGAAGGATTGGTTTGGGCTTATACATAAGAGGATGCCCATATTTTGGGGTTACATTAGTTTTATGATCACTACAAACCTCTAAGACCATGTGAGTCATTCTCAGTATAAGAAACAAGAGGAAGAAGTGGACCTGGAGATCATATATCAAACATCATCTTCTAATAGATGGTACTAGATTCCAAAGGGAGAAGAGTGAGAGGGGATTTGAATGTCCTATTTTACACTCTTTTTTTGATATCCAAGATAGTCACGTTTAGAAATCATTCCAAACACATCTCAGGTTGAGCCTAAGTGGAGCCAGAGTGTAACCTCTTGTGGAACTGTTAGGGATTACATCATATGAAGTGCCCTAAAATGAGTTCAATGAAAATGGTAGTAGTGTTTCTCCTCATCAAAGGGAAAAACAAGAATGATCCATTTTTCTTGACATTGTCCCTCATTGAATGGTAAATACAATGATTACACTTGATCCCTAGAACAGAGAGGTTCACATGAGTATTCAAAGGTTGGTCTTCAAGTTACCATGGAAATGTAAATTTAAAGTTATGCCGAGGGTCCACACCCATGCTAGGATTACCCACGTGAAACTGCATACCATGAGAATGTAATCTTAAAAGGACGTGTCGATGCCCCTAACATTTTTGCAATACATGTTTGATGTCTTTGAAAGAGGCTTTGGCCAGATTTTTATGGATAAGTTAGTAGAGGGGATTCAAAGGATGAGATAGAAATCGAAGGGCATGATAGGGACAATAATGTGGAAAACCCAATGTTATCCCATACCGCATACCATATGTTCATGTGGGGTGGGGTACCCTCTGCATAGCGCATTTTTATACGGGTGGAGGGGACCTCTGTATACCGAAGTGGTATGCGGACCTTGGTGTGATATTCTTATTGTATTAGTACACGACATGGGTTCTATGTTAAAATCAAAGTGGTATGTGGTGATGGAGTCCATTAATGTAGTGCAATGTTGTGCGACGTAGGGCTTCATCCACATATTGATGTGTTATGTGGTTCTTCTAATTGGGGAAAAAGTATTGTTCTGGTAGTTTGCGGGAAGTTCATCAGGGAAGGGAGTTTGGTTCATTGATTTACAATTAGGTTCACAATTTTTTCATATTATTATGATTCTTCATATTATGGTTTCTTGATAGTTTATACTTACTAGAAATCATTCGTGGTTCTCTACTTCATCCATTGTTTTCTTTCGAAGTCTTTCGTCTGTATACTCCAACCTCTCCGAACATAATCCTCCATTTCAATTCCCCATGTGGACTCCTTTATAGTGTTCAGGGAAAGCTATATATTTGGGTCATTCAGAAAAATTTGCGGAAGCCCGTGGAGAAATCTCCCAGCCTACAGATGACTCGACCAATAGATTTTTACGGGGCTATGGCTCACAGTGGCAGAAATCACTACCACGATGCTTCCAATGACATGGTTCGTGGGATGATACTTCTAACGACCCAAACATTTATTAATAAAAATTCATATTGATCTAATTAAATGTCTTATTATATAAAATTGTTATCTAAAACTTATGCACTTCCTCTGTTTTGTGTTTTTTGATTTTAAAATGCCATTAAAATTTGTTACCATTTATTATATTGTCTTTGAACAGTGATCACATTATTAGTAAAAATAAAGGTATTTAATAAATCTAATTTACTAAGACAAATTAAATAATGGCATCATCCATTAGAATTTCTCCATACGAAATCCATTAGTAGGATATTGTAAATGAGGTGGTGTCACTGGGATTCACTCTTCACCAACACCTAGCTGAGCTTTAACACATTAAGTTTGAACAGAACTACCTAAGGGATAATTGGAAGTTGATAGAAATTACCACCTGAGTGATGTTATCTGAGCCACCCCAAGAGTCTATTACCATCACACACCATACCCTTAGGTATTATGTGGGTTTTATAAGGGGTTATGTAACAAGATAGTAGCACTGTGATTGTGTGCATTATTCTTTATACAATCCTTTTATAATTGTTACTTTGTAAATAGTTTTTAAAGAGCAAATAGTATTTTTAGTTAATATTCAATTAAGAAATATATTTTGATGAATTAATGGATTTTTAAATTCATAATATTTTAATAAAATATTATTAAAAAATTAATTTTTATTAAATATAAATGATCGTATAATTTTTATGAATACAATTGTAATTTTTTATTAAGGTTTGAAAGCCATTTTTTTCAAAACCCATGATTTTTGATAAATATCGGTTGTTAATTTAAAAGTAAAAATTAAAATATTTATAATATTATTTAGATAAAATGAATATTATTTTCAGATTCAGGATGTCAAAATTATCTAATAGTGAATTTTTCATTATTTTCTAAGATAATATAATTTTTGGTTAAAAATTAAATACCGTTTAAATATATAGTGTTTTATTACATCATAATGACCCAATAGTGATGTAATAAAATACAATAAAAATAATTTCCAGATAATATATTTTTTACCTTTAATATAATTTGATTTTAAATTTTTTTGATTAATTTTATGGTGCCTTAGTGGACCCTCTAAGACTTATAAAACATTTTAACTTTTTAAAATGATTTTTTTGAGAGTGTGACTCACCTCAACATAAGAAAGAATAATATTTCAATAATTTCTACCATTGAAGTTATAAAATAATGTTTTCCAATCCCCTTTGGCAAAAACCATAGGAAAAAAAATTATTTGTTTTGTGGTTTTGATTAGTTTAATGTGTGGTTTCCAAAACCTAAATAATAAAGAATTCCCTCTCTTTTCCTATATAAACCCATTCAATATCCCTATTCCCATCACTCAAAACCCTTGTATCACGTCTCTATACTGATTTAATCTCTTTAAAATCCTCTCAAGGTTCCCCAAGATCCCAAAAAGCCTCTCTCAAGCCTCTCCCAAGCCATTGGGATGACACTTCTATTTAAGGGATTTCTTCCTTTCTCATGTTTATCCATGTTTCCTTATATGTTTTTATTTGTTTTAGACAAACTGATATATGGGTTGGTCTTCTAGCCTATATCCCTAAATTTTATTAAATAAAACAAGAGTTACAGTTAACACATGAGGTGTAATGATCTTACACCAGTAGGAAGTTAAAGAAAAAAAACATTAAAGCTTGAATAAGAAAAATGATGTCAGTGCACACCATCGTCTTGGGATTGAAATTCCTATGTTAGATGGGATCTTGAAATCAAATTTAAGAAAACAAATCTTCATCACAAATAGAGGTTATGATCCTCAATATGCATAATGAGCTGTTTTGGGAACTACAATTCATGCCCTATCACCATTTTCATCATTTCCATCACCAACTGCATTCCTGACCAGGAGGTGTTCTATCTGCTTAAGAACTAATTTTGTGACATTAATCATCACTTTCAGCACCCTCTCCTCTAGAACCATCAATTAATTTTCATCCAACAGAAAGAGAGGTCCCTGCATGCCGAAAAACTCACCAATAGGGATAATTTTGGCACCATCAAAACCATTCAATTGATCAAAAATCAACCCAACATGATCCTCAAGATGAGGAACCTTGGATCATTCATTAGTGCCATCTATAAATATCCCCATCTAGGTCCATACATGAAACTCCATCAAACCTAGAAAACTATACATATCTAGTTCAACATTGTTCAATAGATCATGCCTCAAGCTAGCATCTAATACCCATCTTGGATGGACACCAAGCCATATGCATCCAAGTTTGGATAGTCCATCCAAAAACTAACCCACTGTTAAAAATGTAGAAGAACTTATAGATTGGTATACATGTAGATAGTGGGATCCATTAATGGGATCCAAAAAATCCAAGAAATACATGAATCCACAAAAAAATATATGTGAACAACAATCAAAACAGACTCATTCACCAACTAGAAGCAAAATAGGTAAGGAAAGACAACGCTGAACAAGCTTCATATAGAAACAATGACAAACAAAAGATACAACCCCACAGTGATGCATTGATTAAAAAAAGTAATCCATTAGGATAGATTCATATCAAATTTCATCCTCATTTGAGAAGCCTTAGTTATCTCAAATAATGATTCATTAGAAGAGAAGTTTCCAACCAAAAGGTAGAATCAAACAGAAAAGTGAAAAAATGGATTAATTCAAAGGAATGTCCCTAAAATTAAAATTTGGATTATGTTTGAATTATTTAACCATCCTAATAAACATATGTTTTCTAATTTGAAGATAATTCACTATAATTATTGCACCCTCTTTATATTATTGATGTACAATTTAATCATTCTCATCTAGAAAGGAGTTTATTTATTCCCCCAAATCCTCCATAATTTGATATGCATCTCTATACGTATGGTCATCCTATCATTTATATTTTATTTCTTACCTTTCCTCAATTTCAGTGGATAAATTATGATGTTCATAGACTGTAGGTTGTGGAGGAGTATTCATTTGATCATTTCTAGAGGCTTCAAGTGATCTAGTAAAAATTTTCCTCTCAAAGTTAGTGTAATGTCTACGATTTTGGGTTTTTCTAAGATTCAGTGTGATGAAACCATTAGCATCCAACATAGCCTTTTTTCCTTTCCTCGCTCTTGATTATAAGTAGTCCTATTCAATCTGGCTTGGTTGTTCATACTCATCTTGTGAGGCCTCACCATGTTCAGAGTGTATATTCTATTTCTCCTCTGGTAATGGTTGATCTATTCGAGGGTCATTATTATTGACGCTCTTTTTACCATCACTTATGACGGGGGCATGATTTGAAACCTTCACAAAATCAGAGAGATCAGTAGGAGGGGGTTGGGAATTTGAATGTCCATCCATATTATGAACAACATCAGTTTCTGCAGTAGTAGTATCCCCTCCATTAGAATCTTGAGTCCCAGAGGGGACAACCTCAACTGGGGGCATCCATTCTCAGCCTTTTCCATATTTTGAATGCCCTTTTAAACCCATGTAGCTTTACACTATAGAGCTACTTACTTTCTCAGTCATTTCTTCAAATTATGTCCCATCATAAGAAAAGAGATACAATACTCAGGGATATTTTCATAAACCACATCTTGAAATAATCCCTTCACACCATTATGGATCCAAATATCATATGGGAGCACCTGTGCAACAACAATCTCAATTCAGATTAAAGAAATCAAGGGTCTTGAGAGATTCTTCTTCACAAGGTACGACATTAGAGGATTTCAAATAAAGTTTGAAATTGGAAACATGGCAGTTTGCCTAAATATGTGAATCAGCAACCCAAGGAATCTGATCCATATAGGTACAATTGGGAATTTAGTGTGTGTATCAAAGTCAGGGTTCCATTTAAATACTCCCAGGACACAACCCCCAAAATACCATGTTCACCTTTCCCAGAGTCTATAATACACATCTTAAGTGGAGAGGTGAAAAAATACATTGGAATAATTTAAAAATCCAATTTGAAAACCCAAAAATCCAATTATTTCAAGTGATTTTTTTATGAACATCATGAAGGTCCCAAGCATAGTGGAAGCTCGTGGGTGGATGTGCCCACTTGACGTTTTTTCATTAGAAGTGATCAATCTAGGATCAATAAGACGATAAATTATTGACTCCACAAATTGAATCACACAAATAGACAAAGAAGAGGAATAGTCCCAGAACCACAATGGAGGATCATCAGAGGTTGATTATAATTAATTTGATTAATTGACAATAAGTATCTTTTCTGGAATTCTTTCTTCGTTTATATTTATAATCACATTCTGATGTAATTCTTCATTGTGTCGCAAAAGAAAAGTGTAGAAATCCTCTAGTGGTGATCCACATGTGCACCACGTATCTCTGGACATCACCAAAAGAATCTCTAGGTGCTAACATGAAGAATACTTTGCTTATGTTGTCCGCCTTAGATCTCCTTGATATGATGGAGGAGGATCTTTCTTGGTCATGAGAGCATTCTTAATGGAAGGAGTTCGTTCATCCTTGAGAGTGTTCTCCATAATTGTTGTGAACAACGATTAGTGAAAATTGTTGGGGTTGTAAGGATATTTATAATCAGGTTTGAGATTATAGAGTTAGGACAATAAATAAATGTGTTACGCATTTTATTTATTTCATTAACTCTTATTTAAAACACCATTGTCGAATCATTAATTATATAACATGCACCCACACTGATTATAATAAATATCATTTAATAAAATGCTCTTATTTCCTCAAAATCCCGACAAGAAAAACTGAATGGCATGTAATCATTAATACACGGTCTATACTCATTTTTTATTTCCTTTCCAAAGTGAAAACTACACGGCGTGTACATTCAATGTACATGGCATGTATATATTGTTTTCCTTTTATTCTTCCTCCAACATTAAAAAAATTTAGGTTTCCTTGAATAATTATTAAACCACATATGGGAATAATCTTTATTCTACTTAAAATACTTGGATACACTTAGTGTGTGACCCTCTAGACCTCTTTCTTGTTGGCATTAGGAGGCCTTGCCTAATATCCAAGATTAATGCCTAGAAATAGTTCAAGGTACCCAAGAGAAAGAAGTTGACGCCACATTGACATTTCACCTCATATGAAAGCTTACCATGTAATTTAATCCCCTTTTCTCAATATATCATTAAATAGGTTTCATGGTAGTCTCATAAACCTGTATGCATGATCTATCATTCTTTGAATTCCAGAAATAAACTCGTTCTGACACCATGGCCATGGAATTTGGGTGACAGTTCTATTTCAATAAAAGGGCCCGAGATATATACTTCCATAAATATGGAAGGGACAAATCCTTCCTCTAATTATCCATTAACAACATGTTATTCGTGACACACCCAACGTACCCTACTTCCCGCCGACTGTCTTCAGAATAGTTTTTGTCAGCAAATCTAAGTGTGCGGGTCATGAAATGAGTTAATGATAATCTTCTAGTCTAAGGACCATTACACATGCTCATATATAGAAATGTCTGATGACACTAAGATTTGCAGAATTACTACTGGCTGGTATGTTCTCATAATCTCCCATCTTGCATATTACCAAGTGTGAACTCCATGAGAGAGAGACTTTTTTTTATGAGTACTCACGCATGACGGTCTATATACTATGTGCCCTATCATAGTATTTCATCCAACTGTAGAAATTTATTTAACAATATTGTTATAGAATTTCATGGTTCTCATCAGAGAGGGGATCTTCCATGACTTTATTAATGTTACAAATATTCCAGGACATTATTATATTATAGTCATGCAAAACATTAAAAAATATATACTAAGTGTACATTCATGTCATAAAAGTATAAATAGTTGGTTCTCAAGACACAAAATCTAACAAACTCCTACTTGGACTAGAGCCAACTGCCTACGACTTTTAGTCCGCTCAACCTCACATGATGATAATGTTTTTGCTGAGTCAATGCTTTAGTCAAGCGGTATTCCATGTTGTCTTGCGTGGAAATACTACTCACTACAACTTCACCTCTCTGAGAAAAATCTCTCAAGAGATGATACTTCTGAATTATGTGCTTTGTACGCTATTGTATCCTTGGATATTTTTCAAGTTCCACTGTTGCAGTATTATCACAATAGAGTGTGATGGGATCTTTACTACTAGGTACCACATCCCGCTCTTAGATGAAGCTTCGTATCCATACTTTTTCTTTAGCTACCTCAGAAGTAGCTATATACTCTGACTCTACTGTAGAATCTTTGACCAATCCTTGATTTGAGCTCTTCCAACTCACTTCACCTCCATTAGAATAGAAGATGTATCAAGTCTGAGACTTCATGTCATCTTGATCAGTGTGGAAACTAGCATCTACATGTCCTATAATGACTACTTCCTCATCTCCTTCATCAATGAAGAACATATCCATACTATGCCTTAGATACTTAAGGATAGTCTTGACTTCCATCCAATGGAAGCCTCCTAGATCAGATTGATATCTACCTACCACACTTAATGCGTAAGCAACATCTAGCCTTGTACATAGCATATCATACATGACTGGCCCAATCGCGGATGCATAAGGGATCTTTGCCATTTTATTTCTTTCCTAATGTCTCTGAGGCATCATTTTCTTGGGAAGATAAATTCCATGTGAGACTCACAACAATCCCCACTTGGACTCTTCCATGCTGAATCTATTCAGTATCTTGTCAATTTATGTACTTTGACTCAGGCCCAACATTCTATTAGATCTATCATGATGGTTCTTGATCCAAAGAATATATGCTTCCCTGCCCATGTCTTTCATAGAGAAGAATTTATCCAACCATGACATAACTGACTATAAGACATGTACTTATTTTTCAATTAGTAATATTTCATCAACATATACTATTAAGAAAACAAATGCACTTCCTCTAAACCTTTTTTAGGCACAGGGCTCACATTTGTTCTTAACAAAGCCAAATTCTATTACGGCTTCATCAAAATGAATGTTCACTGACCTTGATGCTTTTTTAATCCATAAATGGATTTCTGCAACTTGAATACCTTGTTGGAATCGTTTGGAGTGACAAACCCTTCAGGTTGTATCATCTAGAGATCTTCTTGGAGGTTCTAGTTAAGGAATTTTGTTTTGACATCCATTTGCCAAATTTCATAGTCATGGTAAGTGGCATTAACCAATAAGATTTTTATGTATTTCAGCATCGGAAACAGTGAAAATGTTTCATCATAGTCAATTCCTTGACGTTGTCTAAAACCATTTGTAAACAGTTGTGACTTATAGGTTCTGAATTCTCCCTCCATGTGTAGTTTCTTCTTGAATACTCATTTATTACCAATAGGCTTTATATCAACCAGAGGATCTACCAAAATCCAGAATTGGTTTGGGTACATGGAATCCATTTCAGAATTAATGGCTTCTTACCACTTGGAAATGTTTGTGCCTTCAACTGCTTCCTTGTAGGTAAGAGGATCATCATTGTAAACCAATATGAGTCACCATCCTCGGTGAATAGGAAAACATATCATTCTGGTTCTCTCACCTCTCTCTTGCTCCTACGCAGTTCTTGTGTCTCTAGAATAGATTTTTCTTCCACGGGGCATTGTGGAATCTGTTCTTGTACTTACTCCTGTGTATCTTGAGCCTCGACTTCATCAAAGTCTATCTTGCTCCAACTATCTCTTTTGGATATGTGCTCCCTCTCAAGGAATATGGCATTTCTTTCCTCTGTAACCTTTTTATCTGAGGGTGTTTATAGGTAATATCCCCTTGTATCATTGGTATATCCTATAAAGGTACACTTTGTGCCTTGGGGTGAAAGTTTTCTAACTGAAGAGGCCTTAGAAAATACTTTTCTACCCCACACATGTAAATTAGATAACATGGCTTTGCGTCCACTCCATAATTCATATGGAATACTATTTATCTATTTAGTTGGTACTTGGTTTAGTATGTGTGCTGATGTTTGTAATGAATATCCCCAAAAGGATAATGGAAGACTCGTACGACTCGTCTTTGATCTCACCATGTCTAACATGGTGTGGTTCCTCCTTTCACTTACACCATTCCGTTGCGGCGTGTAAGGAGGAGTGAGTTGATATTGAATCCCAAAATCCCGTAAGAAATCAATGAATCCCTGATTAAGATGTTATCCTCCTATGTCTGAGCGGAGTTTCTTAATCCTCTTACCATGTTGGTTATCAACTTCATTCTTGTATTCTTTGAACCGATCAAAAGAATCTGACTTATACCTCATTATGTAAGTATATCCATATCTACTAAAATCATCAGTAAAAGTTATGAAGTACAAGAACCCACCCCTTGATTTAACTAGAAAAGGTCCACACACATTTTTGTGAATTAATTCTAGAATCTCTTTAGCCCTTTCACCTTTTCCACTAAATGGGGCTTTGGTCATTTTTCCTTATAGACATGCATGACATACACAAAGTGGTTTTAGTTTGAAAGAATCAAAATACCCATCTTGATGGAATTATGTCAAACGTTTCGCATTGGAATGTCCTAGAAAGTGATACCAAATTTGGGTGTGGTATGAGTCATGTGAATTAAGTTTTTCATCTATTTCCATTACATGGTTTTTCTAGTCTAACACATAATGGTCGTTATATAAATGTTCCCTACCAAAACAAATGCTATATTTATAAAAGTAGTAACATTCATTTCCAAACATAAAGATGAATCCATAAATATCTAATTTGGATACTGAAATAATGTTTTTGGTTACAGAGGGTTCATAAAAACATCTTTTTCATATCAAGACCATCCCAGTAGGCAATGTGAGGTGGTAGTCTCTGACAGCTACAACAGAGAGTCTGGATCTGTTGGCTGCTTGCAGATCCACCTCACCTCAAGAAATCTTTCTGAATCTAATTTGTTCTTATATTTGGATACAGATGTGAGAACCAAAATAAGTATCTAATACCCAATTGGTAGAAATATATATATTGAATTTGATAACAAACTCACCTGAAGCATCCTCTTGCTTCCTTTTCTGGGTGAAATTTTTCTTCCAGTGGCCCTTCTTGCCACATGCAAAACAAAAAACCTCTTATTCTCTTGCCTCACCTTTGATCTTCCTTTTCTCGGAAGGCCTTGAAGAAGCTTTGGGCATATATCTCTTCTCCTTCCCTTTACTTTTATTCTCCATATGGGCAGAAGTTTTTTCATTCTTCATATCACTATCCACTTGGTGAATGAGGATAAAAATATCGAATAGAGACTTCTTAATGTTGTTCACGTTGAAATTTACAACAAAGATAGAGAAGCTCTGAGGGGTGATGCAAGAATGAGATCGGTACCCAGTTCTTTGGGGATTTTAAACCCTAGAACCTCCAAGCTCTCAATGTATCCAATGAGCATGAATAAATGATGCCCAGATGGGGAAACCTCTCCAAGTTTTTACTAAAATAGAGCCTTGGAGATCTCAAACCTTTCCTATCTTTCTCTCTCTTGGTATAGAAAATTGAGGTGCTCGAGCATTCTATTGGCATCCATGCCTTCATGATACTTCATGAGCTCACTAGACATTGATGACAACATCAAACATTGAATTTCAAGTGCATCATTCAAATGTTGATCATAGGCAATGAAATATTCATCACTCGCCCCTTGGGTAGGCGAATCAAAAAGTGAGGACTCCAGCACATAAAATATTCGTTCATGGTGTAGGATAACCCGAACGCGCCTAAACCATCCCTGAAAGTTACTTCATGTGAAGATATTTTCTTTATCCTGAATTGATCATGGAGAAAATGTGGTTGACGAGTTTGTCACATATATTCTACAAATTACAATAGCAGATTTATCAGTTCCTTTGGATTACATTTTATGAAAAATAATAAATGAATTTGTTAATTCTCCCACTATTTTATCATGTCCCAATGTCCCCCACCATTGAACTTGAAATTCCTAGTTTCTATGAAATTCTCGTGTCAGGGATCCTTATTCACCTTCACATAACCCCAACAAGGGTTTTTCAAGCTATAGAAAGGTATTTAGGTGGGTAGGTAATTTCCAACTGCGAGCATACAGTTCCTTGATCTGTTAAGTGGACTCCCCAATCCTAAAATCCTAACATGTATTCCCTCAACACTTGCCTAGATTTTACAACATGTCTATCAAGGGCTACTCCTCTTTATGTAAAATGTTTATGTAAACCCAAATATTTTATAAGATCTTCATTTAGAAAATTAAGTGTCTCGACAAGGGTTTGTCAAACACATAGTGTTATTGACTCTTTCTCTTAATCAAGTAACGGAAAGATTGGTCTGACTTAATATGGTATTTGAGGGATTTCAATCCTCTATGCAGAGTTTTTCATTATCACAAGCTTGTTAATATTAAGTTATTATTTCTTAAGTGATCAACCAGGTTCTGATAATGTTTACGCATAGTTCGGATTTTATTTTATTCTATCTTTTCATTCTTATCTATTTCATTAACTATCTGATTGCGAAAATATGTACATAATAAGTAAACCATGCAATCAGACAGAAATAAAATAAGATGGAATGATCATAATCTTCTATTGGTTAGCTTATCTAGCGGTTTTGATATGATGGCCCTGACCTAAGGAAAAAACACCTTGAACCAGATGGTTCGTGTTTTGCAGCTCCCACCTATCCACCTTTGTATCATCTTGGGTTGGTTTCACCTTAGCTTCATATTTTGAACCATCTCCTATGGCTTGGTAGATCCTCACTTACATGGAGTTTACATTAAAAAACCATGGGCATATAGGCCCTACATTTTATTTGAAGAAGGCTCGCAGGCCAACGAATTTAAATTAAATAAATTTAAATGAAACCATAAACACACAAAGGGTCTTTGGTATATCTCATGATCATCCATAACATGAAATGACTTTTAAACATATTTAGTATTAAAATTATTTTAATAGTTCTTTTATTCAAGATAATTCATGCTTGAATTCAATTAATTTTGATCTTATAATTAATAAATTCTTTATCATAAATTCCTTTCAAAATTTCCTTTAGATTCTTCTCATCCATATTCTTTTTATGGGTCTTTTTACTTTAGAGGAAACCTGGTGAAATTCCATTTCTGGAAAGTACACGGCGTGTAGGCTATATTACACAGCGTGCAATTATTTTCACCCTTTCTTCAAAGTACATACCATGGGATTTGGTGTGTTTTCTGTACTTTGGAAATTTTGGAGTACACATTGTGTAGATTAATCTAACATGGCATGTAGTTCCTTGTTACGTGGTTACCGGGATGGCAATCCCATGTACACAGTTACACATTTTCTCCTTGTACACAGTTTCACCTAGGCCAGATCAGACTACACAACTTGTTGATTTAACATAAACACCATGTATTCCGATTTCCACGTGCCGTTCAGTTCTGGTCAACAAGGTGTATTATGAAAACCTAGGTATACTCAATTCACACAGCATGGTTTGGAAGAACAGTATCAGTTCATTGAACCTAAGTACACGGCATGTAGATTTCACTACACGCCGTGTATTTCTGTGTTTCATAGAAAGAATGAGCGGCTCCTCCGGATGAGTTCCTCATTTTTATTTTAATAAAAATTAAAAATAAAATGCTGTTTATTTGATGTGAATTGATAAATGAATGAGGAATAATAGATCTCATTCATTCAGTTTTATAGAACGATTTATCTTGAATTGAATCAAATATAAATATGTAAATAGTCACCAAAAATTAAATAATTATAATCAAAGTTGTGACCCCTTTGATACCACTTGAAGGTTCTAGGCGTAGCAGAAGCACATGGGTGGATGTTCCCACTTGACTCTTTGTCATTTTCAATGATCAACCTGGGATTAATACGACGATAAATGCCAGAATCCATAGATCGAATCATAGAAATAGACAGAGAAGAAGAATAGTCCCGGAAACACAAATAAGGATCATCATAGGTTGATTATAATTAATTTAATTAATTGACAAGAAGTACCTTTTATGGTGTTCTTTTTTGGTTGATATTTCTGATCATGTTCCGATGTGATTCGTTGTTGTGTCGTTGAAGACAAGTGTAGACTTCCTCTAGTGGTGATCCATATGTGCACCACATATCTATGGATGTCGACAAAAGAATCTTCGGGGCCTAGTGTGGAGAATCTTTTTCTTTTGTTGTCCGACATAGATCACCTTGATCCGATGGAGGAGGATATCTCTTGGTCTTGGGAGAATTCATGGAGGAAGGAGTTCTTTCGGGCTTGAGAGTGTTCTCTAGAATTGTTGTGCACAACGATTAGGGAAAAGTGTTGTGGTTTTGAGGATATTTATACTTGGGTTTGAGATTATAGAATTATGACAATAAATAAACTCATTACAAATTTTATTTATTTAATTAACTCATATTGAAGACCCCCATGTCGAATCATTAATTCCTTAACATGCACCCACACTAAGTAAAATAAATATCATTTAATAAAATGATATTCTTTCCTCAAAATCCCAACTAGAAAAACTACACTACGTGTAATCATTAATACACGGCGTGTACATGTTTTTCATTTCCTTTCCAAAATAAAATCTACACAGTGTCCACATTCAATGTACACGGCGTGTATATCTTGTTTTCATTTTATTCTTCCTCTAACATTAAAATAATTTATGATTCCTTGAATAATTATTAAACCACATATGAGAATAATCTTTATTCTACATGAGATACTTGGATTCACTAAGTGTGTGACCCTCTAGGATTCTTTCTTATTGGAGTTAGGCGGGCTCTCCTAAAGTCCAAGATTACTATCTTGCAACGGGTCAAGGCACCCAAGAGAAAGCAGTTCACACAAAATTAACATGTCACCTCATATGAATGCTTACCATGTAATTTAATCCATTTGTCTCAATATCTCATCAAGAAAGTTTCATGGAAGTGTCATAAACTTATATGCTTGATCTGTCATTATTTTACATCAAGAAATAAACTCGTCGTGACACTATAGCCATGGAATTTGGGCAATAGTTCTATTTCAATCAAAGGGCCCGATATATCTACTAACATAAATATGGAAGGGAAAAATCCTTCCTCGACTTATCCATTAACAACATGTCATTCGTGACGCACCCAACGTACCCTACTTCTCACCAACAATCTTTGTGACGGTTTTTGTCAACAAATATAATTGCATGAGTCATGACATGAGTTAATAATAATATTCTAGTCTAAGGAACATTACACATGCTTGTGGATAACAATGTCCGATGACACCAAGACATGCAAAATTACTACTGGCGGGTCTATTCTCATAATCTCCCATCTTGGAGATTACCAAGTGCGAATTCCATGAGAGAGACTCTCGTCTTCTTAAGAGTACTCACACATGATGGTTTGTATACTATGCGTACTATAATAGTATGTCATCCAATAGTTGAACTTTATTTATGAATATTGTTATAGAATTTCAGGTTTCCCATCATAGCAGGGATCTGCCATGACCATATTAATTCGACAAATATTCCAGGACTTTATTATATTATAGTCATGCAGATCAATGAACAATATATAATAAGTGTACATTCATGTGATCAAATTATAAATAGTAGGTTCCTAGGTCACCAACTCTAACACATCAGATATGGTCTATGTTTAGTAAACTTCCCAACATGCATAAATCATAAGTCCGATGGAAAAATATTTACCTTATCCATTGATAACGAAATCGTCGGCTGACCTCATTGTCAAAAGTTTTTTGGATCTTGAATAAATCAGGAACCACATCAACTTTAAATCCAAGATCAAAATTCTCAATAGTTCTTCCATCAACTTCATCTGAAATGGACCTGGTGATTGAGGTAGGGTTTCATGCATGGCCTCCCAGGAGCGGGTTCGTCCGCGGATTCATCCAAGTTTCCCTATATTTTTTAGCTGTTTTATTTTCAATTACATATGTTGGGGTATGATTTCACACCTCCCCAATACGTACCTCCTTATGTTTGAATTATGAGATACATATTTCTCTCTCATTAGTTCCTCTCATGTAAACCCATTACATTGCTAAAATTTCGTAAGTGATTTTTCTCTCCTCATTTATATTCAAGAAATTATTTTATATTATTCATCTAAATTCCATTAAATATGTTGGAAAAGTATCGCAATGACCCCAAGTACAATTAATTTCATGTATATATGATTACATATCCCTTTCACTCTCATCATCCGTTATTATTAATTCTTATGTTATATCATTTTGCTGTCGAAATTGTACCTCAACTTTCCAAGCCGAAGTCACTGTGTAGTGAATACCTTGACCATTTATTTATCATGGGTATTCACCTTAATGCAAACTTTATTATTGACTGTAGATTTTCATGTATGAATTAAACATATCTTTATCATGGAATAAGTGATTTTTTTTAATTAATCAATGTTGTATGATCCATGTGGAACACGTTTTCATGAAATGAAATAATTAAGAACGGTGTGCCCTAATAGCACTCCAATGTATTGGTTAAAGAATAGTATCATGATATTCCATGTGAAATGAGGGTTTACACATGATAATTCAAGTTAAATGAGGGTGTACTCGTACTCTATGTCCAATGATCCATGGCCCATGTTAATATCAGGTTAAATGTTGTTTCCACACATCCATGTTTTGATAATCATGCTATATCATGCCATTATGTTTATGTTTATGTTTATTTTATGCTCCATTAATATGACTATTTCCTAAAATGTATTATATTATTCATGTTATTCCTATTTTACTTCCTTACTGGGATTTATAGCTCACCATTTTCACATGTCCGTCCTCATTTTATCCAATGCAATGTTTAGTTTGAGGGAATGTTGTGGTCAGGTAAAGGATGTTCTCAATAAAGATGTTGTGTTTTATGTTATTAGTTGTTATGTAATGTTCGTAATTTCCAAATACACTATACCTCTCAATCCTTAGAGTTGTATTAAGTGAATGTTTATGTAATAAATCATCTATTTAATAAATATAAGGGTTGTTATAGTTGGTATCAAAGGATAGGTTTTTTTATTTTTGAGATTAAGATTAGAAAACCATAGTGAAAGACTTGGGGATAAGACTATGTACAATAAAAACATCCCTAAATTTTCATGAGTATTTATTAAGTAGTTTATCAAGAAAATAAATCACTGTCTAGAAAAGAGTAGGTAGAGACAGCTCTGGAATAGATGTATCTATGGGTAAAACCCGAAAACACCACTTTGATCTAGACTCGACCGGGAACTGGTGCATGACCATGGGCGTTGTTTCAATCTTGGATACGACACTCTCGAGGGATATGCTTTGGTAAATTCATAATCATAATATGAACCATTATTAAGGGAATAAAAAAATTCCTCTAAGAATATATGTTTGGAAGTAGATCATGGATAACATAAATAAGTTAATGAAATAAATGTAATTTATAAGCTATCACTTTTTTCATTGGATTCCCCTTTATGTTTTACCCCTAAATTTCATTTTATTCTAGGAAATGTCTGGTAATAGGAGGACTCGGGCTAATAACCGATGTGAAGATCAATGTGATGACTGTTCGAATGAGATGCCCAATTTGATGGGTTCGGGAATCGAAAACTTTGTCATGATACACTCTCAGTTAACTCAAGTTTTGAATAGAAATATGGGTCATGAGGAAAATCCAAACCCCCTAAGAAAGAATAATCCAAAATTAAGATATTCATGAGAAAAAATCCTTCTACTTTTAATGGATCATATGATCCCTCAATCTCCAAACAAAGGATAAACACCATTGAGAATATCTTCTCCATCATTAAATGTTCTGAGAAAGAGAAGGTACTTATGGCCGCTTATCGTATGGAGGGTGAAGATTATCAATAGTGGACATTGATCAAAAATATAAATCATCGGGAAGATATTGGGGAATTATAATGGAAGGATTTCTAGAAAATTCTTTTTGGAAAAAATTTCCTCGCACCCTATGACTTAAGAATTAAAGGTACTTATATGCCCTCACAAAAAAAGATGAAAAATCCATCAGAGCATATGAAGAAAACATTACAATTCATGTACGATATGCCTCCAGCTATGTCGATAGCCTCAAATGCAAGATTGATAGCCTTTTTGGTGGGATAAATCCTTGACTACAGAAAGCCCTAGCGATCCTTGACTAAGAGAGCTATGGTGAAATTATCCGATGTGCCCTAAAATTTGAAATGGAGATCAGAGAAACTCATGGTTATAATGGGGATAATAAGCGTATGGTTGAATTTTACATTGGAATTATGATGGATAAATCCAAAGGTTATAAGAAAATAATTCACCCCACTTACCAAAGTTGTGGAAAGAAGAACCCCGGAAACTGCCTGAAGGGGATGAAGAATGATTTAGGTGTTGAAGAGAAGGGAACCTGGCCATTAATTGTTGTCAAGAAAAACCAGTGACTGTGACAGAGGATAGGAATGCTCCATTTTACCCTAAATGTGTTTCTCATTGCTTCAACTACAATGAACTAGGACACTTTGCAAACCAGTTCCCTAAGCCAAGGGTTTTTGAAGGAAATCAACAAACCTCCAAGGAAGCAAGGGAAATCTTTTTCCATAACTACCACTGAAGTGAACCCCGAAAATGAAGTGATTAAAGGTATGATAGTTATTAATTCAAGAATAGAGAATGTATTTTTTTTATTCTATTTCTATTCATTCTATTATATCCCAAATGTTTAGTAGAACAATCCCAACATCACCAAAAATCAATGAAGTAGAGATGTCAGTGAGAACATAAAATGGGGTAGTCATTGAAAACCATGAATATGACTCCTATCTTTCAATAATTTGTGGATTTAACTTCTTGAAAAATAAATTCATACTCCCTATTGTAGAATTTGAATCAATTATTTCAAGGATTGTCTTTCCTTATATAGATCCAATGTAAATTTCTATGGGAGGTAAATCACTCTCCATATGGTGAATCGACCCCAGATTCTGTAAAAGTGCAAGGAAGAGGATGAATCTTGGTTAGAACCATCATTTAAATCATGGATATTACTACCCTATGATCATGTATATCTTCCTCAAATTATTGATTCTTTGGAAGAAACCATCTTTAATACATTACTATTGTGAGAGAATTCACTGAGGTGTATCCCGAGAAATTTTATGTTCTTCCTCTAAGAAGAAATGTTGAATTATCAGTTGATCTTTTACATTGGGAGTTTACAATATCCAAGACTCCATATAGAATAACTGTTGCGGTGCTTGATGAGATAAAGAAACAACTACAAGAGAATATGGATAAATGGTTTATACTCCCAAGTGCTTTACCAAGGGGTGCATGAGTACTCTTAGTCTAGAAGAAGGATGGGTAAATGAACCATTGAATTGATTATCACGACCTCAACAAAATAATGATAAATAAAAAGTATCCTCTACCCCAAATTTATGACTTTTTTGATCAGCTATGTGCAGCACAATACTTCTCAAAGGTGGATCTGTTTTTGGGATATTACCAAGTAAGGGTGAAGAAGGAGAATATCCCCAAGATTGATTTTTGTACAAGATACAAGCACTATGAATTCCTAGTAATTCCTTTCAAACTCACTAATTCTCTATAAATATTTATCGACTTGATGAATAGAGTCTTTAAATATTACCTAGACAAATTTTTGGTAGTCTTTATTGAAAATATTCTAATATACTTGATAACCAATGAGTAGTATGAGAAGCATCTAAGCACTGCACTAGAGATCTTGTGAAAGGAGAAGCTCTATGAAATGTATATCATATGTGAGTTCTGGTTGAAGGAAGCCTTATTCTTGTCTCATTACATCATAAGAAATGGGATATCTGTGGATCCCTCTAAGACAACTGTAATTTAAGGATGGTTGAGGTTAACATTAGGGATGGATATCTGTAGCTTTCTAGGGTTATCTAGAAATTATCACTGATTTCTAAGAAATTTGTCACGATTTTAAAACCCTCTTACCAAGCTAACTCAAAAGGGAGTAATGTTTTGGTGGTGTGGTGAGTGAAAATATTGATTCAAGGAGATAAAAAGGAGGCTTATCACTATACTTGTGCTCACACTACCTACAAGTGGAAAACATTTTGTGTTATTTAGTGATGCTTCAAAAAAGGGACTGGGCTATGTGATGATGCAAAATGAAAAATTCATTGCCTATGTTTCAATGAAATTGAATGTTAATGAGAAAAACTATACAACACATTCTCTGGAGTTGGCTACAATAATATTCCTTTTAAAATTTTGGGACATTACCTATTTGGGGAGAAGTGTCAAATATATACATATCAAAACATCTTGAAGTATATATTCACACCGAAAGAGTTGAACAAGCACCAACGAAGATGGATAGATCTGATAAAGGACTATGTGTTCTCAATCCATTACTATTATGGGAATGAGAACAAGGTGGCAGAGACTCTACGTAGAAATTACCCAAAAAATCTATCATTTATGATAATTGAAAAGGAAACAATATTCATTGATTTGATGAAGATGGACATGGGAATCATAAAGAAGGGATCATAATAAATCCTTTCACAAATGATTTATCAACCGTCTCTTTCGTAAAGGTTAAATGACGCTCAAAAGGATGGTGTTGAAATTCAGAAAAAAGTGGAAACTATCAAAAAAGGTAAATCCTTAGATTTCAATGTTAATGAAAAAGGAATTGTGAGATTTGGGCCAAGACTATGTGTTCCATCAGATCTTGAGTTAATGAAAGACATTTTGGATGATTCACAAAGTTAAAAAATTTCAATTCACCAAGGAAACACAAATATGTATTGAGATACCCAAGATAATTATTCGTGGGATATCATGAAGAAGGACATCTCTGAGTATACATCAATGTTCCTAGTATGTCATCAAGTGAAGGCTGAGAGGAAGAAGTATAAGGGGATGATGAAACCATTACCCATACCACCATAGAAATGGGAGAACATCACCATGGACTTTGTCATCGGACATTTGAAAACATCCAATGGAAACCATGCTATCTGGGTTTTTGTGGGTTGTCTTACAAATACTATGCACTTAATTACAATTAGGGGGATTTACATTGGATCAACTGGAATAGATATAAATTAGAGTAATAGTAAGGTTGCATGGAGTACTACTATCTATTGTATCTAATTGAGATAAAAGATTCTACTCTATGTTATGGTAGAGTCTACAACATGCTTTGAATACTGAGTTGAACTTCAGTATGGAATATCATCCTCAATCTAATGGCCAATCTGAGAAAACAATCCAAACACTTGAATACATGTTGAGAACATGCTCAATGGACTTTAAAGTAGGATGAGATCAACATCTTCCTCTTGTTGGGTTCTCTTAAAATAAGAGTTTCCAATCAAACATACAAATGGTTCCTTATGAAGCCCTATATGGGAAGTGGTAAAGAACACTAGCATGTTGGGATGAAGTTTGGGAGGGAAACCTCTTAGGTATATAAATGGCCAAAGAAATGGTGGACAAGGTTAAGACCATCTAGCAACACATTAAATCTTCTCAGAGTCGACAACAGAGCTATACTGATACTTTTTGACAAGACCTACAGTTTGATGTTAGAGACATGGAATTCCTCCACATATCTCCGTGTAAGAGAGTTATGAGATCTGGCAAAAAAGGAAAGATTATTCTAAGGTACACCAACCCTTTTGTGATCCTAGATTGCATTAGAGCAGGGACCTATCAACTAGAACTCCCAACGAACCTATCTCAAGTACATGATGTATTTCATATATTTCTATTGAGGAAGTACATACCTGACCCAATGAATTTACTCAATCCATAGATTGGTACCATTGGAGAATGACCTCTCCTGTAAAGAGAATCTGGTGAAGATATTAGATCAAAGGGAAAAAGTTTTTCCAAATAATACAATTCTTCTCATCAAGGAATTTTGGAAAAACAAATATTTTGAAGAAGAAATGTTGGAATCAGAGGAAGTGATGAAGTATAGTTACCTTCATATGTTTTAGTGTGGAAAAAGAAAATTTTTAGCGAGAATTTTTATAAGGGGGAAAGAATGTAACAACCCAAACATTTATTAATAAAAATTACTATTGATCTAATTAATTGTCTTATTATGTAAAATAGTTAAGTAAAACATATCTACTTCCTTGGTTGTATTTTTTTGGATTTTAAAATATCATTATGAATTGTTACTATTTCTAATATAGTAGTTGAATAGTTATCACATGATTAGTATAAATATAGTGCTTTGACACATCCAATTTACTCAGAAAAAGGAAATGATGACCACATGCAGTATAATTTCTCCATAAAAAGCCAATTTGTCAGAGTTCGGAAAGGAGGTGGTGTCACTGGGCTTCTCTTATGACCAATCCCAATCTGAGCTTCAACATGTTAAACATGAGCGTAACCTCCTATGGGAGTACTGGAAGTTAATAGAGATTACCACCCAAGTGATATTATCTGATCCCCCCAAGAGTCTTTCAACATCACACATGATACCCCTATTTCTTATGTGGGCCTTATAAGTGGTTATATAATAAGACCCAATAACTATGATTGTGGGAATTATTTTTTATACATTAATTTTATTATTGTTACTTTGTAAATAGTTTTTAAAGCACAAATAGTATTTTTCGTTAATATTTAATTAAAAATCTATTTTTTATGAATTAATGGATTTTTGAATTAAATGATATTTTATTAAATATTATTACTAAATTACTTTTTATTAAATATAAATGATCGTATAATTTTTATGAATACAACTGTAATTTCTATTAACGCTTGAAAGCTGTTTTTGTCAAATCCCATGAATTTTTTATAAATGTAGATTATTATTTTAAAAGTAAAAATTCAAATATTTAGAAAATTATTAAGATAAAATGAAGATTAATTTTGTATTTAGGATGTCAGAATTATCTAGCGGTGAATGTTTCTTAATTTTCTGAGACAGTTGAATTTTTTGGTAAATATTAAATACCCTTTAAATATATAATGTGTTTTATGAAATCATTATGACCCAATAGTGATGTAATAAAATACAATAAAATGGATATTAAGACAATATATGTTTTCACTTTAAAATAATGTGATTTTATTTTGATTGAATAATGTTATTGTCCTTAGTAGAACCTCCAAGACTTATAAAACATGTTAACTTTTTAAAATGATTTATTTGAGATTGTGCCTCACCTCCACAAAAGAAAGCCTATTATTTTAATAATATAGGATACTGGACTTATTAAATAATGTTTTCCACTCTCCTTTAGAAAAAAAATGTCCAAAAACCATGGGTTGGTTTGTGGTTTTGATTACTTTAATGTGTGGTGTCCAAAACATAAATAATAAATAATTACCTATATTTTCCTATATAAACCCACCCAAGATCCCGCCTCCCATAACTCAAAACCCATGGAGTAAATCCTTAAACATTCTTCATCACTCTAGAATACTCCAGATACTCCAAATTCTCCCAATATGCCTCGTTCAAGCCTCTCCTAAGCCATTGGGATCACACTCCCGAGTATGGGATTTCTTGCTTTCTCATTTTTGTCCAAGTTTCCTTTATTTTGTTATGCCATTTTAATTTCAATTAAAGATTTTGGGGTATGATTTATCACCTCCCCCATAAATCACTCCTCATTTTTGAATGTTAAGTGACTTCTTTATCTCTCATTAAGGCCTCCCATGTACACCCATTTCCATGATGAAATTCCGTAAGAGGTTTCTCTCTCCTCATTTACATTCAAGAAATTATTTTATATTATGCATATAAATTCCATTACATAAGTTGTGAAATGTATATATATGACCCCATTTTTTTAAATTTAATGTGAATATTATGAGATATCTATTTTTCTCTCATAAACAATTTTCTTGAATTCTTATGTCACGTTGTTATGTTGTCGAAATTGCACTGCAATTTTCCAAACCAAATCCATTGTGTAGTGAATACCATCCCCATTTCATTATCAAGGTTTTTTTGCCTTTATTCATATTTTCTTATTGATTATAGAGTTTCATGTGTGAATTACATTTTCATTTATCGTTGAATAATTGATTATGTTTAATAAATCCATTTTGTATGATCCATGTGGCACACTAAAGCATGAAATGAAATGATTAAGAAGGGTGCTCCCTGATAGCACTCCAATGAATTGGGTAAAGAATAGTATAATTATACTCCATCTTAAATGAGGTTTTTCTCAAGATAAATCATTTTTAATGAGGTTTTACTAATTATACATGTGAAATGAGCCTTAGATCATGATAATATCATGTTAAATATTGTTTCCACATTTCCATGTTATGATAATCATGCTATATCATGCCTTTATGTTCATGTTTCTCTTATGCTCCATTGATATAAATATTTCCAAACATGTATTATATTATTCATGTTATTCCTTTTTTACTCCCTTACTGGGTGTTATAGCTCACCCTTTTCACATGCATATCCTCAGGTTATCCCATGAATTTCTAAGTACGAGGGAATGATGTTGTCAGGTAAAGAAAGCTATCAGTAATGATGTTCTGTTTTATGCTCTAAGTTGTTATGTTATATTACTAATTTCTAAAGACACTAGACCTATATATCCTCAGAGTTGTATTAATTTCATGTTTAGGTAATAAATCTTGTTTATGTGTGTAATAAAGAGAAATGTTGTTATATGGATGGCCTCACCTCATCTGCGAACTGAGTTTGCAAGAACGATGTTTCGGGGTGTACCTACCAATCATGTTTTAACCAGAGACATGATTTTTGGGGACATGGTTCATCGATGGAATTTATATTCCTCTACTACGCCAAGGAAATGGTTCGTAGGGGACTATAATTTTTCTTTATTTATTTCATGAACTATCTGTTTCACTATCCAAAGCCTTGTTGGCCAGCATTTCGAGGGATATCTATGTATCATTCGTTTTACTGGAAATTATATCCTTATACCATTCCTAGAAATCAGTTTGTAGAAAACTTTTTCCTTTTCCATATTCTATTTCTTTAACATTATCCTCAAAGTTTCTAGTGAACCTGTATCTCATTCCATCATCAAAATTGTGGGAGCATTTTCCTTGAATTTGAAGAGTTTTTAGGACCCTAAAACATCCAATGAGTGTATTATATTATTATTATACATAATTTATGGGTATTTACACATCCAGTTGATTATATTTCTTTTATAGAGTTTATTTTTAAAATTTTACCAAATCAGTAAAATAATATTTACCTCAATTTTCATTTTTTGAGATACCTTCCTTGTTATAAACCTGTATTTATCTATGGGGTGTATATACTATAATTTTAAATGTTATATAATTAATATCCTTCTATAATGACATTTTATGCTTCAGTTAATGTTATCCTCTAACGTGGATTATAGTTCAATATTTCCTATGTGGTAATGGTTTATTTCAACAATATCATCATTTATCAAAATTGTTGATGATTATGAAACAATTAATGAGCTCTTATTATTCATATCTTAAGAATAATCATTAAATTTATTATCCTCTAGTTATTCATGATATACTCATTTATTGGTACTATTTACCACTAATTAATAGTGATGGTAATAAATTATTTTTTTTAAGAAAGTGTGACATTATCACTCTCTTTGGCCGACAATCGGTGTTCTTTCAAATACATGTTTAATGAAAAAATAATTTTTTTAATGTTTTAAAAGTGTTTTAAATGTTTTTATTTTTTTTAATTTTTTAATAAGTTAGGTTTTTATTTCATGTTTCTTTTATAAATTTTCATGGAATAATGTTTTGAACATTATTTGAACCTTTATTTATATGTTCTAAAATTGTTTCCAAAGAAAATGGTTTTCAAGATGTTTTCAAGCTTTATTTATAAGTTTCACAGATATTATCAAAGAAAAATGTTTTCAAAATGTATTATGTTTTAAAAACTATTTTTGAAAGAGGTCAAGATATTTTCTGTAAGAAATGTTTTAAATAAAATTTCAAATAACTATATATAATAAATGAATTTTTGAAAAGGTTTTATGAAATTGATATTCTATGAAAAGTTATTTTCTTTAGTATACACTCCCTATAATATTTCAAAATATTATATATATATATATATATAAGATTAAATCATTTTATATTTTTTATTATATACTCCAGATATGATCCAAGGACACAATTCTTATTACTTTTTTGAATGGTTGATGTTTTTATGAAATGTTTTTTAGCAAACCCATTTCTCATCCACAAGTTATACCATGATAAAATGATTTTGAAAAAAACTTATTTTCATAAGATATGATTTGATTAAATGATTATGAAAGATATGTCATTTATAGAGTTTATGAAATGATGACATATTGATAATACTCATTTTTTTTCGTATGTTATGATTTAATTTTTATGAAACCCATATATTTTTATAGGTCATTATATGATTATTTTTATGATGTTGTGGAACACAAATATATTATTTTATTACGTGATTGGTGAGAACTATATCTCCCACTAATGCATTGGGTAAATATTTATTTCTTCTGAGATAATGATGGGAAACAATTTTATTTTCTTGATCCACTAGGGGAATAATGGGAAACCCGATCCACTATGCAAATAAGGGGAAATTTGATCCATAATGGGAATATGGGAAAAAATAGACCCCTTTTAAGGAAAGGAATGTGATTAGGGATGGTGGTGTTTCCTTACTAGTAGGTTTATTCTCCATGAAGTGTCTGAATATGTTTCGTAAATACTCCATCAACTTATAGGGAATGATATTACATGTTTATGTGTCTATGAAAATTCTATGTTTCATCCTTTTGTTATGATTTCATGAATTATTCTCATGATCCATGTATGTTTATTATCATATGAAATGATCATATTTATTATATGATTCATGTTTTTTATCTTCGATATGCATGTTATTGTCTTTGGATGTTATGATCATCTTTTCATACCAATATACTTTTGTTAAGCTTACATATCTCACCTTTTTATCCTTTCTATGCATTTGATATCCTCCCTATATTATGTTTCCATTACCTAGGTTATTAATATTGGTTTTAATCAAGATTAATAATGGGTAAGTTCATTAAGGTAGATGTGGAAGATCTTACACCAGGATAGAAGATTATGTTTCCATGTTTCCCAAGACAATAAACTATTATGGTCCTCGAGCATGCACTTTTGTAATGTGAGTAATATTAACTAAAATGTTTTAAAGTCCACGTATATTATTCCTCGGAAACTATAGAGTTTATAAATAGTCATTATCTATTCAAATCCTTCATAATGTATCATAATGAAAATTTTAATTAACCTAAGAATATCCCTATGGAATTTCAAACCTTGTTTATAGTAAGAAAACATTCACTATGATCTAGAATGATGGATGCAATATACACAACAAAATCTTTTCAGGGTTTTCAAACATATATGGATGTATTCTGAAACTATTTCGACATATAGTATACAGATAGGGATGCATTTCTAAGAAAACAACAGAATCTCTATCTTACCAAAAATAGGTTTTTATCATATACATAGAATTAACCCCATTTTTTTCACCTTTGTTCCTTAATACCAATCACTAAATATTTTCTATACCCAACTATGATAAAAACTAAGATGGACTAAACATTTCATACACAAATATTATAACATTTTATATTAATATTTGACGTGTAACATTAATACACATTTTACAACAATAAATATTTAATTTATTTGGTGAGTAGATATATAAATATATTATTTTGGTACATTATTAATTAAAAATAATAATGTTATTATCACTTATTCCCCTTTTTACATACCCTATATAAAATCATTCATCATAACTTGGGGTAATGGAACATAAGAAACGGTGACCTCTGATGATGAGTAAGAGTAAAAAAAGTAAATACTAATGAATGATCATATGAAATAATAAGATAATAATATGGGCATGATATTAGGATCATAACATGAAATGTTCATACCCAATTTATCAGGGATCATAGTAATGATTCATGACAAAACACTTTTTAAATTAAAATAAATGAATCAAAAAAGATAGAAACCATCACTATTCATCATAGAAAAATGAGTTCAAAACATAATCACAAAATCATGTCATAAAAGTGTTGTAGTATCATTATAATAGATAACATTACTTATTTCAATTATAACTAATGATACAATAAAATCATAGTGGATCAAGATTCAACACAATATTACCATATCATAATATATCAGGTATCAACAACTATTTTCCATAGTGGATCAAGTGTCTCTACATGTTTCCCATTGTTGATCATATATATAAAATTATTTCTCATATTTGTCTCATGGGATGTTAGACATTACCTAAAGCATTAAAGGGACATATAATTCCAATCTTGCCAATCACATAATGAAAGCCATACATATGTGTCGGACAAAATAATTAAATCTTTATAGTATCATCATTACCTAACCTGTTGAATGGAATTGAGTTTCATAATCTTATCATCAATTCAATATACAATTATAAGAACTAGGGTTTTCATATGGGGTAAAAATCTCTTTATTTTAGTTTAATTTTTCAATAAGTCCAAATTTGAATTAACATTGAGGACATAGAGGTATCATTGGTTATCAGGGATTATTCGGATCTCAGAGCCTATGTTTTGGGTTGAACATGGGCTAGCGCATGGTTAGTTCAAGCCATGCTTGGTAGGCTGCATGGTCTGAATAACAATGTGAGGCATGGGTAGAGAAGAGGACGGGGATGCACGATTAGGCCAATCCATGTGATTTGGGCCGTGTAGCTATGGGTCCATGTTTTAAATTTTCACAATTAATTTCATTCACAGTTTCTACATGGTTAGTCAAACCGTCTGAGGCAACCATGTGTGTTCCCTTCACCTATAGTTAGTTGTGCATAGTTAGATCACAGATTGTCAAATTGTGTCCTCAAACCACAAAACCCATATTTTTTGGGTAAATTTTATAATTGTTTTAATCATGTTAAATTATGTTTAACCTAAATTAACTTTTCATCCTCACGTACAAAAAATCAATGTCTTGAGAGCTCCCCTTGATAACGATCCTTGGTTTTGATCTTGATCCTCCATCAAATCTCAGATTGAAGCACAAAAAATTTCAGTGGATTCATATAGATGAGTACTCAACTATTTTTTATCCCTTCATCATTCTTCTTACTATTGATTACACTAGTTAGGTGCAAATTCATTTGCCCAAATTTTAGGTACTTTTCCCGTTACCCATTTTTCATCATATCAAAGTTGAATATGGAGTTGATACTATATGATCACTCTACTACCAAGCTAAGGTAGGTGGTATGTAACCTTTATACTAGTTTTATTTCATTATAGACCAATATTTCATTGTTCCATCCACTAGACTTTCCATCTTGGCCCCAAAATTGAAACGATTAAATAAATTGTGTGAATTAAGACCTGTTAGGGAATCCCTATGGTACCCTTGAGACTTTTTAGAGGATAGTTCACCATCCAAGGCCTCCCATGGTGGTGATTCATATTAATTTAAATTTTTTAGGCCTTATGGAGACACCCATGTTTTGATTTTCTTCTTTACTAGTTAGAGGGAACCCACTTATAAATGAATTAAAAATGAATGAACTATTTAATAGATGGGTTGCCTCCATTTCATGTGATATAATCTTAATATTTAATTATTTAATGGTTTAATTGTAAATTGTTTCTTAAAATGAGTGGGTATACTCATTATTCTCCCTTGAATGTTAATTATGTTATATGAGTGGGTATACTCATGTGATGTAATTGAATGTCAACTGTTATATGAGTTGGTAGAATCATATTGTATGAAATGGAAGGAATAAAATGGTGAATGAATGAATATATTCCTTGTAAAATGTTAATTGGATCTTGAACATGGAATTTTATTCCATGTAATGACTATTCTTCTTGGGTCTTGATTTCGTGGGACGCCTCAAGCCTTGCTACCCCTTAGATCAGGCTTTCAATGACTCGTGTAGAACATGTTCAATAGAGATTATCCCAGCACTGTAATAAGAACCTAAAAATTTTTACATCAATATGATCCTGGAACTTGAGGACAATTCCTTGGTCTTCTACACCATGGATCTGGCCCTTCATGTTCTGATTGTTTATTAAATGGAAAGACCATGATAAATATTAAATTATTTTTTGAAAAACTCGACTATATATGTTATGACACTTCAGGTGGTATGATGAGGTTGTAGTGTTTACTTTCTATTAGTTGTATATGCCTCAGTATAGGAGCTAAAACATATTTTTCAAGGAGCCTCTTAAGTTTGTTGGTATCACTTGTAGTGGACATGCAATTAGAACTTTACATTTCTTTACTATTTACGGGCTTTACTTAAACAATGCTTGGATAGCTATATTGTACATCCTTAATGTGAATAGATATTTGGCTGGTCACCTAATAGGATTGTATCTCATACCCTTTTTCAGGATTCCTTTTGTCACATGAAGAGAATAATTGTATATTGGTATAGTCCAAAGAATGCAACTAGAATTTTTGTGTTGATTTTTTCCATGCTTATAAGTTGGGGAGAACGGGATCGAGTTGAGGCTCATGATGCTATATTGATATATAACTTTCTTTAGATATTTTGGATACTAGTATTGTATTGTACTATTATTTAACTATTTTTTAAATTTTTAGATATAATAATCGTCATCATTGGATATGAGACACTTCTAGATTTTTTATATTCTTGTATTGGTTATTTAGCAGTTTCCTTCTTCTTTTACCTACTTATGCTATTTTTATGATATTGTTATTCCACTATGTTACACTCTAGTGAGGAGGGAATAGTCTCCCCATAGATACACCTAGACCCATGATTCTAATTAGTAGCATATTCCATTTGGGGAGATTCACTTGATGCTATGTGACCAACTAGGCTCGAGGCACTATTGAGTGTCATCTGGGTCTGGGACATAAAAAAGTATAATCATAGTAGTTTTTCTATTTTTCATTACTATTTTATGGTAATAGATAGTAAAATGAAGTTATTTTAGTATAGCAATGAGTTATTCCTGGGTGTAGGTATCCCACACATAGGAAAATGGAAAATTACCTTGAATTATTTTTAGTTTTCTGGTTTTTTTCTATTATAGTTTATTTTATTATAATTTTGGGTAATGCACATGATTTATGATGTTATTATTGATATTATTTAGGTTTATATTCTATTTATACCTGATGATATGAGGTTATTCCATATCATGATAATTTTAGACACTTTATAGGAATTTCATTCCATGTATTATTCCTACCGTATAGAATAAATTTCCTATTTTCATGTTTTTATGATATGTGTTGTGATAGATTTTGTATAGTGTATTGAAAAAGTGACACCATATATCAGTTCATAAAGACTATGGGCCCTTATGGATGGGAAACTAACACACCTTTTGAATAAATTATTTAATTTGAACTCGACATAGAATATATTGTATGAGCACCAAATTTAGGTTCATGAGGTGTCATTAGCCTCAATGGACAGAAAAATGAGGAACTATTGGTAAAAAATTGTTAGTAAATAAATGATGGAAATTAAATTTAAAATGAATATGAATTGAAATGGGAAATTTTCATGCAAATAAATACTTGACCTAGACCAAGCTTTTCAGTGGGAAAGAGGCAGTGTATCTTATGACATTTTCTAGAATTTCATTATAAATTCCTTGATTTGTGAGTATGTTATGTTGTATGACATAGTATTAGGAGGTTTTTGACATGTCCTATGCCTTAATTCTATAAACTATGATATTTTTTCTTTTTGATATGTGGGTTTTTCATTATAGAGTCGTACCATTATAAGCACCAATAAGCAAGCACATAGAGGGCGGTGATGACGACACTCCAAAGGAAGTGAGCCATAGGCTACTAGTGGATACACCTTTTGGGATGTTTTCACACCATCAGTTGTTCAGAACATAGGTGATGAGGAGATTTTATACAAGGGATTCTATCACATCATCCAATCCTTTTAGGGAGCACCACATCTTGCCTTTTTCGGGGATGATCTTAAAGGTGTTTTCTAGTAGTAGTAGCCTTACAAGTTTTTAGGGGAAGTCAGTCCATAGGATACTGAGATATGTTAAGATATTATGATATTGATCATTGATCACCTTGAGACTCCTCTTGAAGGGATAGTGAATCTCATGACTTATATTTTTCATGGAGAAGAAAAGAGAGGGTGGGATGTACAGTACCAGACTGACATGCTATGTGATATTATTTGGATTGATTTCAAAATAATGTTCTATGAATATTTATACCTGAAGACACTATGGGAAGAGGTGGATTTTGAATTAATTCATATAGAGTAAAGAGTGATTCAAATTACGGAGTACTCATCATGCTTTATAGAGTTGAAGTATTTTTTACTGACATACTTTAGTTAGTAGATCTCGAGGGAGATATTCATAGAATAAGTTATAGGAAATTATATCAGATATTAGGATGACATGTTCAGAATAAAATCTATGATTAAAATTGTGAATCATTCACTTATTAGAGAGAGTAACCTGAGAGATACTAATGGTGTAGAGTAGAGTAGTGCAATTTCAAGACCCATTATTTTTACTTCCAGTGGTAGTAAGTGATATTTAAATGATTCCCATGAGATGATTACTAGTCCTTCTATGAGTACTTGTAAATTGGTGTTCTACCATCAGATCTATATATGATGCCACATGAATAATCACTATGATCAGGACCATGTAGTGTATTATTCATAAAATAGGATGGGAAATGTGTAACGTTCTTGTTGGACCTTCCCTCCAGCTGTGAGTGGTAGGTCATTATCTCTAACACTAGGTTTAGGAGAATGTTTCCCTATTCCACATAAGGTAGGGGTTGGAGTAGTGTCGATCGATCATGATTAGGGAGTTTTGGTCATGGACAAGGAATCCATGCGCTAGTTACATTGAGACATCAGAGTGGGTCTACATTGGAAAGTGAGTTATTGTCACAGGTTCATGGTTAAGAAAAAATTGTTTCTATATAGCCTAGAACTGAGGACCATGGTACCATACCATCTATGGTAAGAGGTATGATTTCATTTTCATATACTATTTAATCTTCTATTTTGATTCAAGTGAATCACATAGTTTAATATCATCACCTGTGGGGAAATGCCTTAGGATTGTTATACTATCATATGTGACTGTTTTGACACTAGACACTCCATTTAGTATCAGAATGGATAGTGTATGAAAATACAGGGAGTTCCCCTTTGAGTTTGGTAGGCGTCACTTCATTAGGAATCTTTTATTTCCTCAGGTTTATACGGTTTTATGTAATACAAGGAATGCAATGGCTAGTAGATTATCAAACATACATTGACTTATGTCAGTAGAGGGTGAAATTCACAACACTAGAGGTTGTTGTTTATACTCACAATGGTGAATGGGATGTCCATGTGAGCTGAGCTAGACTAGACCATTAGGAATGAGAGGTATTACAACCCATATTTTCAGTTTTTATCTAGATGATCAAGAATAATGTAGGGAGGACTTTAATGTAGTGGTTGATCATTTCAGGTATGTCATTCTAGATGACTTTTTTGTTTTACCTCTCGAGGGAGAGGTTGATTTCTCCATAGATCTAGTGGAATGAAATGCAATGATATCCATTCCTTATTGTAGGATGACTATGACGTAGTTATAGTAGGTCAAGATATAGGTAGAATATTTAGATTAAATTTGTTTATTCAAACCACTACTTATATGTGGGGTTCACCAGTCCTTTTTTGAAAATGGAGGATGGTAACCATAGGTTATGTGTGTATTACCAAAAATTTAACTAGCTGATGGTTAAGAAATAGTTACCCCTAACATCAATAGTTGACCAATTTTATCATCTTTTAGGAGCTCGAGGGTTGTCAAAAATTTATTTGTGATCCGGATATCACCAGGTATGTGTTTGACCTACATACATACTCTGTACAACCTTTGTAGAAGGTATGGTCTATATGAGTATCTGGATATATTGTTGGGTCTGAATAAAAAACTAGCATTTTTCATGGAACTGATTAACCAAGTGTTCCATCTTTATCTAGATTCATTTTTTGTGGTTTTCATAGAAAATATCTTGTTGTATTCTAGAAAATGACATGAACATGAAAAAAATCTTGAGATCATTTTGAATTCACATAGAGATCATTAATAATTTTTTAATCTGACTATATGGTACTTATAGATGGATCAGATTCACTTATTGGGTTACATTATCATAGAGACAGGAGTATTAGTTGACCTAGAGAAGGTATGATCTTTAGTTTCCTAGAAACATCCCAATAACATCTTTGAAATACAGTGTTTCTTTGGGATAGTGGGATATTAAAATATTTTCATAAAAGAATTAATAAAATTTTTAGTGTCCTTGGTGAAATTCCATAAGAAAGGTGTGATGTTTATATGGTTAGATTCCTATGAGATAGCCTTTTAGGTGGTAAAATGGAGACAAAATTCAACACTGGTCTTCAAACTACAGGAGAAGGGAATGAGCTACATGGTGTATTTTTATGCAATAATTATCAGGATGTGAGTAGTTTTAATGTAGGGGGATATAGTCATGGTTTATAGGTCTCAATAGTTGAGGCCACAATAGATGAACTAACCGATGAATGATATCGAGTTAGATGCAAACATTCATTCTTGGCATTATTGGAGACATTACATAATAAGAGAGAATTTTGTGGTGTACACAGACAAAAAAATTATCAAGTACATATTAAAATAGTGTGATATGAATATTTGGAAGAACATGGGGTTTAAGTAACTATAGTATTTTGAATTTTTTTTCCCAAACACCTAGTAAAGGAAAGGTAGTGTCCAATGCATTTAGTATGAGGACATAGATGCATTCAGTTCTGTAAGATAGTAGTGAGTGGATAATTATGGCCTTGTTCTTTGTGATACACTTAGCGGTACATGATAGTTAGGGGTAAACTTTTCTATCATCCATAGCTATAAACTCTACCCTATTGGATAATGTGAGTATGGGGAATCTATTAGATGTGGAGGTCCTAGTCCTACGAGTGATTGTGGAAGGCATGGATCCACCTCATTAAAGGGTCATGGGAGATGATGATGTTATGATTAACCATGGTCACTTTAACATTATAGTAGACATTCACAACAAGTTGACGTGGGAGTTTCATGCCAGATCATGGGAAGTGTATCCTAGAGTTAGAAAGATATATCGTGACTTACGTCGTCAATAATGGTGGTCAGGTATGAAATGTGACATAGGTGGTTTTGTTATGAGGTGTTCCACTTATCGGTAAGTGGAAGATGAAAATAAAAAACCCACTAGAAATTTACAACAGTTTTCTATTTTGGAGTGGAATCGGGATGCTATCATGATGAATTTTATCACATATTTAGCAAGGTCACATTGAGGTAGTGATATTGTGTGGGTTATTATTGAAATTCTCATGAATCTTCCTCATTTCCTGCTAATCAAGGAGACCATTAGTGTGGATGATCTTAGGAGGTTTTATATCTATAATATAGTATGGATTCATGGTTCCCCATGCACTATCATTTGATACAGGGACACCAATTTTATATCTCATTTATAAAAAATTTTACAGCGGGCACTGGGGTATACATGTTCTTCTAAACAGAATATACCACCCTTATAATCATAGCCATTCAAATTGTACAATACAAGTTCATGAGGACATGCAACAAGCATGAGTCCAAAATTAATGGGGCTCTTGGGAGAGGCATATACCCCTGGTTGAATTTTCCTACAATAAAAATTAGTAGATGATGATACATATAGAAATATATGAGTCCTTCTATGGTATTCCATTTTGATTACCCATGTGCTAGTTAGAGGTATGTGATGTATAATTATTGAGACCATGTATCATGAGGGAGACTTTTGAGCCAGCCAAGTTGATTCATAATTGGATGGATAATGCATAGTCTTAATGGAAATCATACACTAAATGATTTATATGACATCTAGATTTTGAGGTCAAGGATTGGGTCTTCTTATATGGTTCATTGATGTTGGGACACTGACATACTAGTAGACATGTAATATTTCACAATGATATGTTGGGCCATTCGAGATTTTGGATAGAGATAGGAAGGTAGAATATAATTTGTAGTTACCTAAGGGGTACTATACTGTGCACAATTTCTTCCACATATCTTAGCTATTCCCCTATCACTCAGACCCATATCATGATTTTCAGCCGGAGGAGGATGACTTATAGATTGAATTTCCTTTAAGGATCATCCAATTTGAATCATTGATAGAATCACATAGGTTCTATAAGATTGTTCAGTTCTTGTAGTATCTATATAATGGAATCACAACCATGTATTGGAGGATACATGTATGTTGGAGGACAAAATATGTTATCAATGTATGTATTTGTTCTTAGATGAAACTTGAACACCCATTAGAGTGAAATTCAGGGACAAATTTCTATAAGGGTGGAATATTTTAAGAAATTGGGATTTATATGAGGTAAATATCTCATCCGTTTTAGTTTTAATGTTTCCATATGGAATAACATGAATTCCACTTGAGGTCATGTAGGTATTGAGGGTGTTTAGGGCTTTTTCAGAGCCTAGAACCCATGTTTTTTTAGTGAAAAAAGCCTAGCACATAGTTACTTCAAACCAGGTAGGGAATGCTGCACATTCAGATAAACCATGTGAGGAATGGTATGAGAGAAGTGGGGTGTTTCACGGTTAGGTAAAACTATGAAATTTGGGCCTCATAACCTTGTGACCATGTCTGTAATTTTTCCATTGGTTTTTTGCACAGTTTTTGCACAGTTAGTCAAACTGTGTGAGGTAACCTTGCAGGTTCCCTTCTGCTATAGATAACCCTTAATGGTTAGTGAATTTTTTTTTAAAATAATCACTAAAACCTTATAAACCATATTGTTTTCATAAATTTTATTATTTTATAATTAACTTAAATTCAATTTTAACTTAAACTCACTTTTCCTCCTTCCACAGAGAAACTCAATGTTTGGGGTTCCCCCCTTGGTGACTATCCTTTTTTTTATACTGATCATATACTCAATTTAATATTTAAGTGTGGAACATATCATTGGATCCTAATTAAAGAGTAATCAATTCATTTTTTTATAATTTTTATTCTTATTCATATCGATGATTCTATTGAGGTGAAAACTAATTTTCCATAATTTTAGGTTCTTCTTCCATTCTTAATTTTACTTCGGATTTGATTTGAAAAAGGATTTGATATTGTATAAGAAATCTACTAATGAGATAAGGTTGGTGGTATATAATTTTTCCATTGGTTATGGTTCTTTATAGACCAATACTTCCTTCTTACAGTTTCAAGACATTCCATCAGGACCCCAAAATTTTAATGATTTATTGAATGAAGTGAATCAAAACCTATTAGAAAATACCCTAAGTACCATTGTGACTTTTTGGGAATTTTTATAAATATCCAAGGCCATCCATGGGGTGTTCCATGTGGATTTAACTTTTTTATTCCTTGTGGAACAACTCATGGGGTGAGTTTATGCTTTTCTAGCTAGAGAGAGAACTTTAATAAATGAAATTATTTGAATGTTATTTTTAGGAGATGGGTTGCCTCCTTTGGAATTTGAAATCATTATGATAGTGATTTTAGAATTTTTTTAATTGTAAATTGATTGGTTAAATTAGTGGTTATACTCATTTTTTTCTCTCGAATGTGAATTTTGATATATGAGTCGGTATAATAATGTGATGTAATTGAATGTGAATGGTTATATGAGTGGGTTGACTCATAATGAATTAAATTGTAACTGAAATGAAGTGTAGAATAAATTAATAGATGATTTAGATGATGTTCCTTAGATCCAAAATGTGGTAGTGGATTCTTGGAATTATATAAGGTGGTTTGGGGAAGCCTCCATCCTTGTTACTCGTTGGATCTAGCTTTCATGTACTCACATAGGCCATGTTTGGAAGACATGCTCTTATTACTCCAACTAGAGCCAACCCAAGTTTCAATCAAAATGCACATAGTTCATTATGAGGATTATATAGTCATCTAATCCTTGGATATATACCTTCATGGTATTACACATGATTATAGGACATGACCATGAGAAATATGAAATTCATGGTTGAATGAATTTGTTTTGAATGTTCTGACAATTTAAGTTATACGGTGAGGCCAAGGTTTTTACATTCTTTTACATGTAGAGACCCTCGTATAAGATCTAAAAAATTTCTTTTAGGGAGTCTCTTGAGGATTTTGGTATCACTTGTAGTGGAAAATACATGGGCACATTTCTTTTCATTACTATTTACCTACTTTACTTGCTCACTGCTTGGCTTGTTATATTTAACAACCTAAAATTGTATAGATCATTGGATGGTTACCTATAGGTATTATAACTCATAAGATTTTAAAGCCCCCATTTGGTACCCAAATATTATATTTGGATGTAGGTAGAGAGATTTTCATAAACCCATACTTCTAGGGTTGATTTTGTTCCATTCATCGAAGTAGGGGAGCGCATGATCGATCTGAGGATCATAATGCAATATAAAGATAACACTATTAGTTTTTTCTATTTTGGATACTGGTATTGTAATATACTCTTATGTACCTATTTTGGATTCTTTTTACATATGGGTATCATCATCATTGTATATGATACACTTCTGACTTTGTTATGTATTCATGTCTTGGTTATTTTCAAGTTGTCGGATTATTGTACCTACTTCCGCTACCTGTATGATATTGATATTCTATTACACTCCCATGTTGAGGGTAATGTATCCCCATTAAACCTATTAATCCATTTTTACACAACTACAACCTCCAGTATTTGGGGATATGTTCTTATGTCCATGTGACCATCTAGGATGAGGGCACTGTTGAGTGGGTTTGGGTCCAGGACATTACAAGCATAACACATCATAAAGGAATGTATTTTTTAAATATATTATCATTATAATAATAAACCATCAAGGGAAATAATAAAAATGGTTTAATTGTGTCATATACACATTAAATCATATGTAACATAAAATGATATTATATTAGATGAAATATTCTCGGAAAGGATTACCTGAATAATTCATGAGAAAAATACACATTTCATTTTGAAATCAAATATTGAAAATAAAAATATTTATAAAATAGTATATATAATATTTCCTTTTAAATAATCAATGGATACATGTAAATTATGCTTAAAATCATTTAATTTTCATCATAGAGGAAAATTCTAGTTTTTTCATGTATATTGATACAAATATTCATTTAATGATTTTGATAAAATTCATAAGCACCTCGTCCATATAATGTAAAGAAGATTACATTGAATCATTTTTGTAAAAAATAAAATATTTTTAAAAATTCATTTAAAAAATCATTCTATAATAACAAAAAACATTACTAGAAACATATTATAGAATATATATATAGAAGAATATTGTTTTCCGACCAAAAAAAGGATAAATAAGTTAGTATTTTTGTGAAAAATCATTTCTAAACAATTTTGAGTAAGAATAAAAGTTAAATGGTATTATTATTTTCAAAATAAATGAATAAATAGAGGATTGTAAAATTTAAATGGTAGTTTTTTAAATAAGGATAATATATTTTCCTCAATATAAATTCAAGAATAAAAATCATATTAAAATGGGATTGAAACATAAATCCCTTACATGATGTCTATTATTTCTTCATACAACTTTGAACCTCTTATATAATAAATAGGGATATATTATACAGTTATTATAGAAAAATAATAATATATATCATATCATAATTTGATATATTTTAATATCCTATAACCCGTTTATTAGTTTTTTATATCAAAATCTATATCCTAGATGATAAATGCTTTTTTCATGAATGTTTCAGTTCAGCAGTCCTGATCCTTATTTTCTATTATGGTTCCATATAATTCATAAATATAATCATTTTATGACTGTAATATGTAATAATTACATACAATCTGGTAACTATTTCTAAAAAGTGTTGATGAAAAATGAATTACATCACTTCATTGAGATATTAATATGTATGAACACATGAGTAATGTTAGAAATTATTGATGGAGGAATTGATATAAAAGTTAATAATAATCACATTTCCATAATAATTATTATATCAAAAAATCATATATATTTAGGAAATAAAACATTATAACCATAAACATGAAGTGGTGAGAAAAAATAATGCACAACACTTCATTGAGGTGGAAGTCTTGATGTATGCGCACATAATGTTTTCTTTTCCTATATAATGGAAATAATGAAAATAATGGTTGTTACATTATAAAAATAAAAATAAAAATAAAATATATTTATGATATAAAATCCAGTATTTTGTATTGTATTCACTATATTTTGAAGGGGTAAAAGAAGAAACAGTGTTGATAGTACAAGGTTTATAGTTATACCACATCACTGTGAAAACTCATTTGGATTACTCCTTAATCCATGAAAGGGTGGTATTTTGGAGAGACCATACTATCTAGTTCTAGGGAAAAATTCTAGGATTATATTAGGGTTGGGATTGGTAAATCAATAAAAAATAAACATTTTGAATAAGCAAGGAGATGAAGTTCTCTTTTATAAGTGAGGGGATATGTACCCCTAGAATTATGTAAATTATTAATTTAATATAACTTCATTTTTTTTGTTCATGTTAATCAAAATTTATATATGTAAAATTTATGATGAGGATAGGTATAAATACTACCATAAATAAAGTTTTAAAATTTTAGGTGATGCTTTCAGACTTATATCTTTGTTTTAACCAATGGTAACCCTTTTGTAAATTAACAAAATAATAATGTTTTTGAAAATTTAATGGTTATGGATATTACCATAAAAATGATATTTTCTTATTAATGGACCATGGTTCATATTTTAAACTATATGTCATCAAATTCTGCAATGATAATATGTTTAATAATATTATTGAATACAATATAAATTAATTTGTTAAAGAATATCATTAATGAATTTTTTGGCACTATTCATTTAATTTGAATTTATTTCATCAATATAACAATTAAATTTTAATAAAAACTTTTTTAACATAGATTTTTTGTGTTATATGTCAATAAAATCTAGGAATCACATAAATTATACAAATATATATTACTTTTAGAAAAATTAAATTCATTTATTTAAATTTTCTACTATTTTCATAAATACTCTATCGTCTTTTCATAATAATTTAAGGTAATTATTAAATCCCTAAAAATCATAAAATATTAGCATGAAAAATTAAATCATCATTAAAATAAACATTTATTACCAGGATAAACATCCACTTATCTTTATTAAAAAATATTAGATACATTAAAGTGATGAAAGTATCAGTTTATATTTATCATTTCCTTAAACTAATTTTAATGTTATGATAAAAGAAAAATGACCCCATGTTTCCATATTTTTATAAAATGGATGCTAATGGACGAAATTAATTCATTAAGTAGGAAAAAATAATTAGTTATATAAAATTTTAAGCCTTATCCCAAAATTTTAAACATGTTTTACCTGTTTTACCGTTACCGATGTGAAAAATATTTACCAAGTATAATATTTATAATGAAAAATTAAAAAAAGTTAATATTCACAAAATTTTATTATCTTGATTACAAATATTAAATATATTTTTTATGATTCATTTTCATTATGTGTAAAAATTAAATTTAATTACATTTGTATGAATCACAATAAATATTATTTTTTAAACATTTTTACTTGAACATAAAACTAGATTTATTCTAATCCCATGCCTAATAAAAACCTTTACATGAATATTAAAAAATTCAATAGAATATATTGTATTTTAATTTCACTGAATTCATTCATCAATATATATTAATCTAATATATAATAACACATTTTTTACAAGAAAATACTTTTTATAAAAACATATCTATTTACATTTAAGCACATTAATTTTTTATTTCTAACCATTAGAGAAATAATGAATTTAATTTTTTTAAATATATAATATATATTTTTTCATAATTTAGTTAAACCTAGTCATTAACCCCCTAATCCATCATCAAGTAAATAATCGTCACTTAAAATAATATCATTTTAATAGTATAATTTCTTTTGTTAAAAATCAATGTATCATGTGAATAAATCTATAAAAGAAATGGAAATTATATACTGAAAACAATATCCTAAAATATTAAGATTATATTGGGAGAGTCCATGTCACACATCTAACATTATTCTGTGATAAATATCTATCACAGTAAATTAATACAATAGCCAATTATATATAATTTAATTTGAAACATTAGAAGAAATAAACCACGAAACGTACTATAGTTGAAATTCTTTCTAATAGTGTTCGTGCCATTCTTGATACAATAATTAATCAATGGAATCCCAAAGCCCCAAATAAATTTGTTCATATGGTGGATGATTCGTATCAATTCAACTAAAAATATTATAAGAGATCACCAAGGGACACACCTTAAACAAAATTCCCATCAACGACACACGTTCATTTTAACAGGAAATCCTCTAGCCATTTCCACACTAGGACCCATTTTTTAACAAAAATTAAATCAAGATATGATGAAATTTGAACCTAATTATTTAATCAAGATATTTCCAAAGATCACTCAATGATCTATATTACCAAATTGAATATAATTAAAAGACAATTGAGATGATAAAGGATCTAAAGGGATAATACATACCAAGATGAATAAACTAAAATGAGTGACCCAATGATCCAACACCTAAAGAGTGATAAGGAAGATAATATTAATAAATAATTAAGGATCGTTACTAGAAATTACAAAATATATGACCTAGATCACTTAAATAGTTAAGGAATATATAGTAGGAATGAGAAAAGTATAATAAGACTAGATGACCTATCAATATTTTGTTCTAAAAAATATAATTTTAAATGGGGATCAATGAATAAAAGGACTAAAAGGACCTTACTAAGATGCTATCTAAGACACCCCAACAATATCCCACTTTAGCCTCAGTATATTAAAATATAGTTTAACTGGGTAGCAGGGCTCGTACACACACTTTCGGCTACTTTGTGTTTGTACTAGCATTCCCAGATGTTTTGATCCTCCTCCATTTAATTTTTTTTGATTCTCTAAAAATGATTCATTAAAATTAAAAAACCCACTTATATATTTTCTAAATGCGAAGCATCTCTATTCATCATCCAAATATTCAAATGATCCATCCCCCCAGATGAAGAGTTCAAATTCCCTCTAACATTCATAACTCGTAACAACTCAGGTCATTACAATATCCCCAACACAGTGCTTCTAATGAATGAAATGTTGTTATATATTATGAATCACGCATTCAGATCTTACCAGAACAACATTCCCAAGGGGTTCTCTGTGTTCTATCCCAAAACTCCAACTCAACACCTCAAGGTACAAATTATTTTGAAACACCTATCCTGATCTTATAGCATGACACCAAGCCTGAAAACTAGAAGTAGAGGAAAAAATCTCCCTATTATCCATCATTGATTATGTGATCACATCATCAACCTAAAATTACACATTGTGGTATATTCAACTGGTTAAAATTGATTCATCATGGTGTTCTCCCTCATATGAATAATTTTATAGAACTAGATTCTAGTATTCCACTGACTCGCCCAGTGTGGTTATGTTCCACCATGCCTGATCAATCACAAAACATGGATAAAAAACAAATGAAAAAATCATTCTACATTTTAAGCCAAGATAATGATTCCTTCCTAAATAATGTCACCGAACATTCCAACCTTTCTGTAAATGACCTAACAGATTCGTAAACAACACTATCATACCTTCCCTAACGAAATATATGTATGTACAACCACCAAATTCATTTTCACAAGGAAACACCAGTCAGTTATCTTATATCCATATTCCTATAAACATACCCATAATTAACAGTTGACACTCAAAAAATCCACTAATCATGTTATTTTATTCCATTGAGTTATCATTAAATTGATTGATATCATTACTGGAATCTTAATTAAAATTAAAAAATATTCCCTTGTCAATTAGGAAATGTATTCACTATACACAAGGCACTCAACCACAAAAAAACACTAAAAATATCTTACAAACTATCCATTCATACCCATTTCCCCTAAGTCTGAAGTCCTCATATTGTCTCTATATAGCTCTACATCGATATCAAACATCTAAAATTTATTAAGGAAGTATATACTCTAAATTACACCATATTTTGTTCTTCTAGAGTCATCATGACTATTCAATGGTCAGTCTAATACAACACAATGAACCATTAACTGAGAGTGTCAAATTCTCACGACTAGATCTGTGACACCACCAACATAGTATCCTTGTAGTCACCCTGTCATAAAAAAATTAGTCTACACAAATATTTATGTTACCATATATTGACACTGAATCCTAGATAAGGCCATGATTGGGATGATAAATTGAAAAATATATATATATAGAAGATAATAATAAGATTTCGCGACCCAGGAGGCAGGTGCACGCAAGATTCAAGGGATGCGAGCAAAAGTCCCTCTGGCGTGCAAAATCTTGGGACCCCAATACGACTTCATGGGAAGGATTCCACAACAACCTCATAGAATACACCAATTGAAATAGTGTTCAAGGAGGCATGCTTTCACACAACACTCCTCTTGACACGCAAAATCATGCAAGCCCAATGTGACGCCAAAAGGGCCCTTTCACGCCAGCGTGCTCCAGAATCTATTAAGGATCTGGCGCGAAGTTACCTAGTGGTGTGAAAAATCAAGTGTTACCAATGCGATGTTCAATGGGCCCTTTCACATCCCAGAAAACACCAAAGGATGGAATCCGCGGTGACCCCCCTAGAAACTACGAAAGGGGTTGGCGTGAAAAAGTCTGAAAGGTGAACAAACATTCCTCCGGCGCACAAATACTAGAACGCCCAATTCGACATCAAGAAGTAATTTTCATGCAGCACCCCTTGAACGTAGCCTCAGAGGACTTTGGCTATAAAACGAAGAATCCCCCACCCTTCAGGGATAGTGAAAAAAGACGATGCGACGCTCTGCTGCATGAAAGACCCCTCTTCCGTGACTGCGCGAAAAACACTATGGCTTCAATGAATTGGATCTTGCGTAACAGGTCCCCTAAGGGTCCTCCTTTATGTGGGCCATCTTGGGAATTATCCTTGTATATTTTATTTTACCTCAAGTCCTTTGCATACAACAGATCCCTCTTGCATGCAATATTCTCCATGTGTCGGACCTTTTTTGCGCACAGCCATTCCGACCTACGCCCAACCTCTCATTTTGTGCACATCCATCTGGTTTGCGTGTAGCCATTAATTATTCTGCTCAACCACTCATCTTGCGTGCGACACTCCTTGTGTGCTCCATGCACCATCCTTACCTTAAGGTACCATGTTTGAGCCACTCTTATGCACAACACACCAGTGTCACACACCCTTTTCCTGTACGACCCTCCTGGTTTTCATGGAGTAAATTCAAAGTACCTTGGTCAGTGCTTATCATTGAATTTCTTCATCTCATGCTTCTTCACATAGGCACTCTAATGGCTATTTCTTCTTCTCATAGCAATGCTAATGTGGAACCCTCATTGGATCACTCCATAAAACCCCCTCATCACGGCATTGTCGGTGCCTTCCCTTCACCAAGGGTTAAACTATGCCGGCCATATAAGTCCTAAGGGTGTGGAGTGAACCCCCCTCTTCCAAGATATAGGATGTTAAACTACCACGAACCATCTTCCTCAGCACATGACGTTAAACTGTAGCCTTTCCTCGTGCATAATACATGGGGTGCCTCATCTCGGACATTTTCTATGCCCACTAGTCTCCACGGGAGTGAGATCATTCCTCACATAGAATGAGATCCACTTTACCAGAGCGGTGTTTCTATGCGAGGAATGGGTAGCCATATTGGATTAACCCCTTAGCCTTTCTTGTGGGATGCATCATCTCTGATCCTTCTATATTTTTCCTAGCCAAAGACTAGATAGGGGGGATGGGTCCCAAATCCCTCCTATATTCCATGCCAAATCCCTCTCCCTTTAGACATTGTCGCCACAAGGCCTCCATCCTAGAGTAAGTCCAAATCTCCATCTCCATGGGCTGACAACGACTTGTAAGACTCTATTACCATATTGGGGCGACTAACCACGTGTAAGCCCCACTTCACCTCCCACAGAAGCCCCTTTCACGACGTGATCATCAAGTCATTTCTACCTCTTGTTTCTCACACTGAGGATGACTCACGTGAGCTTAGAGTAAGCAATGACCATGGAATCATCCTTAGGATGCCCTAGAGTGTAAGCCTCAAACATACTATCTTAAACTACATGTACTTTGATCCTTTCAAAGGCAAGGTACATAGGAAGAATCCCTAAGGTTCAAGCCCAACAATCATTGGTCCTGACCACTTTACATGAGTTCACCAAAACTTTTCCCAAACTACGTGTAATTTGATCCTTGCTAAGGAAAGGTACATTGGAATCCATCCCGAGGTTCATGCCCAACATCTATTGGTCCCAACCACTCCACGTCGGTCCACCCCCATCATACATGATGTCAAATTGTCTCCCCCTTTTGTCCCGCATTACATGAAACTGTCCCCCAATCAATGGTAAGCCTTTGTCAATCACAATCAATAGTAAGGCGTTGTCAACCCCAATCAACCATAAGCCGTTGTCAACCCCAATCTTCTACAATCCATTTTCAACCCAAAACTCAATGGTAAACCTTTGTTCCCCCATCTAGCGATAATCCATTGTACCCCCATCCAACCATAAGTCATTGTGCCTTCATCCATCAGTAATCCATTGTGCCCCATCCAGCGGTAAGCCGTTGTGATCCCCTATACAACAGTAAGACATTGTGAACCTCACGTAGCGGTAAGCCATTGTGATCCCGATTTAGTAGTAAGCCATTTTCAACCCACGCCCAGTGGTAAGATGTTTTCATCCCTTCCATTGGGACCCATATCTTTGGTCTGTCCTAGTGGAATCAGACCATATTCCACATGCTAACCACATGTAAGCCTCAGTATATCATTGGTTCAGTGTCCTCTACACACAACATGATCCTATACCCCATCCTGAACTACAAGGACATTGATTCCCTACAACAGGGATACGTTGGAAGCCTCTTCAAGGCTCAATACCAACATCATTGTTTCCCTCGAGTTGACTCTATCCCATTCTCCATCCACTTTACTTAATCATCCAATATCCATCTTGGTTATTACCTGGGCGGCCACATCCTAGTGATATCATATAAATTCAACTCTTCATTTCTCTTAGAAGCACCCGGGTAACTAACCATGCTTTAGCCCCTAGATCGGTGTTCCCTCCTGGGGTTGCACCTATTTAATACACTCTAGTTAGTGTTCTGATTAGTTCGATCCATCTCCGTTAGACGTTAAACTCACATCATACCCTGTGTAAAACATGGGAAGTTGAGGAAAACCTTTGAGACATGCCTATGACATATAATTCCCCACATTAGACGTAGGATTCCTCGGGCTTCCGCGCACTTGATATCCCCTATCACAAGGGGAAGAAACTCATACGCACTAGTGTTCCAGCATTTAGACATGCCAGTGATGTCCAATATGACTACTCCCTCGACCGAAGGTTGCTGCCCTGACTGGACACCTAGGAATGTCCTGACATAAGTAGTGTAATTAACTGGTGTTTATCAAGATATGGAACTTCAAAGAGTTTCACGAACAACATCTTAATCTATAAGGGAGACTCGGACTAGGTGATGACTTCTGAGGAGGAATCCAAATAAGAAAGAACAAACATCCCATTATCCTGTTTTGATCAAGGAGAAAACATCCCTGAATAAGCGATGGATGCTGCCTGCCTTTGGTATCTTGGAATGCGGGGATACAGTCAGTGTGTCCTCATCGTCCTCAAACAGATGGATGTGAGTGCCCCAATGAAAGCATCGAAAATAGAAGTGATGAAACCAACTTGAGGTTCTTCTCCTCAATATAAATATTAGTAGAGTTTAGGACATCAGTGGATTAGCATTCCACCGAATCCATTTATCCATTGTCAAGTCCTGCCATGAAAATAATGGGCCTAGCGTGAAACTCACCAGAAGTGAAGGAAATTAAAACATTGGACATCCCGGTCTGTGATGTTCTCAGTGTGGATACTTATTATTAGTCTATGATGACGGAATGGTGTTGGGGAATTAAATGTTGAATTATTTCTTTCAGAACTAATGGTTTAATCTCCCTGCTTTTCTAGATCCATGATGCGGCAATAAAAAATAGATCACCTCCAATACACTGATGTAGGGGAAGGGGAAATGTCAACACGACAACTCTGTGTGGCTCCACCACTTCTACGACAATATCTACAACCATAGCTGATGGGATCTCATGCCCCATCTCCCCTTCTGAATTCATTGAATGAAGGGTGATAAACGACATCATCTGCTGATACAAGGAGGAGGGGATTATCCCGACTCGAGATATGGCCCGTCGGGATTTAGAGGTGTATGCTCCTCGTCACCACCTATTCCCTCAAGGGCCACATAGGGAGACACTACTCACCACTACTACGTACAACCATTTCAGGAGCCCCTCCCCAGAACATTACTATGACTCCCTTCCCTATGCTGATGAGGTTGGGGATGTCTGGGCCAGCATGGCTAGGATCCCATTTCAGGGGCTTCCAAGAAGGGCTCCCATTGTGCCATGCTAGCGCCGCCAACTAGTCCCACGAGATAGAGAGAAAGTAATCCATGTGCATTCACTACCAACCCTAGTCCGGCTAACCCGATTCCCGCATCAGGTACATGCCATGGGGACACCCACTAAGGGGCATCAATGTCAAAAACTACTGTGGTTGGAACTAAATTGATGTATATCATCATCACCCTATGTAATCTTAGAAGGGGAACTTATAAACCTGACCCAGATTGAGGACCCAACTGCCTTATGGGTAGGGTGGGTCGTCTCTCTTGGTCGACGGAGATGTTAGTGGCTGCCATAGACCAACCAGTAGTAATGACACCCCTTATATAGGTCCTCCCCATACTACCAAAAATGAGGATGTCGGTTCTCCCTACTTCCATGATCAGTGTGGAGGTCCTCCATGTCCCACCTTCTACCCGAATAAATTTCCTCACCATGGTAGGGCCTCTCAGTTTGGAAGACTCTCCCATGCTCATTACATAGGGTATGGAGTTGTTCCTCCTACCATAGGTCGCTGATATGAGGATGTTACACATCCGGTCATTCTCTTGTGTAGAGGCCCTCCCCATATCCTTGAATCAGTCGACGAAAGTCCTCCTCAACTCAGCAATCTGAGGAGTGAAGGTTAGCTTCGCTTTAATATCACCCAAAACGGAGGTCCTACCGGTGTTCGACTTGACTAGTATGAGGAACCTCCTTGCACTGATTCTTCCAGGGGAAACATTCATGGAGGTCTTACTCATGCACTTATTAGCTCCATCAGAAGTCCTACATGCTTCATCACTATCCATAGAGGTTCTCTCCACACATCAGTCAGTGGGCATGAAGGTCCTCCCTCTGTTCCCTTTGATCTATGTCCAGGTGCTCCTCGCACCCCAGCTCACTCAGGTGAAAGTCATCTCTTCCCCAGCACCAGTACAGCTGAAGTTCCTCCTCTCACTAGAAATGTACCCTATCCTAAAGAACCATCCAGGGTTAGGATGGTGGGTCTTCTCTTCCATAAAAAGAATAGCGAGAATATCCAGACCGAAATTAAACCAGTCTGCTTCTCATATTTTGATGCGGAATACGAATCAGCGATGGAACCCTCACCTAGATCCTCCATTTCAAGGGTTGGGGCAGGAACCAAGCACATTAGCCTCATACTTCCAGAATGTGAGGTCCATAGGATTCCCGCCTTCCTCCGTAGGTACATCCAGAAGGACAAAAATTTGGCAGCTCCATAGGTCTTGGCCTTGAAATCGCCACCATCACCACCATAAGCACACTCTACCTAGACCAAAAACACAAGAGCTATTCTGGGGAACAATGTCGGATGGGAAACAGTGTGGTACAACACCATTATCTATATCCCCTATGTCGGAAACAGTGGTCGGCATCCTGTCTTACCACTTTGTGGTGGATAAGTTACTACACTCTTCAGAGGATAGCCTGGAATGTGGCGGTTTGTCAGCTCACTCAATACATTCTATGCCATCCAGTATGCCATCTCAGTGGTCTTATTCATCACTGCTACTTCTTCCCCGGACACCTCCGATTACGACTGGTTCAATGAAGTTCCAGACCCCGAATCTGGACCAAGTAGCTAGTGGGATATTCTCGTAGTGAACCATTTCCCATAGATGTTTTGGCCAGTTGCAGCGCCAAATTTTAGGGTGCCAGAAGCACTCACCCAGGAGGAGGTTTGTTTCTTTCTACAGACCCTCTCGGTGACTCATTTCTATCTATGTCATTGATGAGTGGCCTACCCCCTTTGTTAGGCGCACATTGAAGACATCGGAAAAAAATGTTGTTTGGTTGATTTAGCCGCACTCCTCATGGCCTAGAGCCCTGATTCACCAAGTCCCCATAGGTCCCTCCAACAAAGATGAGTCCAAAGCTTTAAATTGCACTGTAGGATAATCAAGGAGGTTTCTACGAATATGAAAATCTATGGTTGGGGGAAGTACGCAGACCTCCATTTTAGTTCCATCCAGCACCTGCCTGATTTGTCGGGTGACATAGAGGATATGCCTCCAGGAAGGGTCACGGTTAACATTGCTGATCTACTGGGGGGTGGGAACAAGCTAGATATTTTTTGATAGTACCTCCCCCCAAGGAAGTTTCACACCTCTTGGACTCGTTGGGTAGGATTACGCATCAATAGAGTAATCTACTCGGTGTTCTGGTGCCCAACGAGGCATTGGTCCTCATCTGAAATCCCAACAAGGATAAAGAGAACCTCGGAGCTATCAAACCCTATGACCCGTCTGGATAAGTGCAGAAGGTGGAAGACAATCCTCAAAAATCTGTGTTGTGTCAGTAACTCACCAAACACAAGAAGATGGTTTAAGACCTAATTTATGAATGCGATGTAGATTGACGAAAATACTATGGTGATCCTTGGACGGGGCAGTAGGGGCAGGCACAATATCCCCTCTATGAATTGCCTCCAGGATGACCCTGACCATCCTGCCCATGTTGAAAGGCTTGAGGCTGGAACTTATGGCAAGAGGGAACTGTATGTGTCTCCAAATCTACCAGAGCGATGAGACAATCTTCAATATCTAGCTCATATTCCCCCAACACCTCTGTAGGTTATCTCACTAGCCACTCCACGAGCCGCTGAGCCTGCTTATTGTGTTCAAGAACCTTCCAACACGCTGGTGGTCAGGGATCCCTGTCAAGATAGGAACCCCCACCCAGATGATCCATTGGCGGTACTCATTGCCCGTATCAAGGAATTGGAGACACGATAAGTTGAAATCCCACCTTATGGAATGTCTTACCCTACGTATGTGGATGATATTCCAGCACCCCTGGGTTTTGAAAATCCCACTTTTTCCCCTTCAATGGGATAGGGGACAAGCCGCATCATCTAGACCACTTCATCTCAATGTGTGGGCCCATGTTGGGAACTCCAACACAGCAAGAGGCCACCAAACTCAGATGCTTCATACAGACATTGGATGGTCTGACGTTCGTCTAGTACATCCATCCCCCCATCAAATCAGTTGCTGGCTGGGAAGACCTCCGTAGGCAATTTCTCTACTTGTTCTATTCCACCACTTAGAAGACAAGCATCATGGAACTCTTCTAGTGCAAGAAGAGGCTTGATGAGTGCGTTGCTGACTTTTTCTCCAAGTGGAGAGGACTCACATACTTTCTTGACATTCCACTGACTCAGGAGAAATAGTTGACGATGTCCGTAGTGAATGTCAAGATAGAAATTGTCCCCTCTTTGATAACTCAAAACTATGTTGGTGGATTCCTATACTTTACTGATAAGGCCTAGTGCCTAGAATAAGCCTTGAAACAAGCCATCCATACATGTCCATTTCCTCCTGCAATCCTCGTGAGAAGGGACGCCAGGACCGAGCCCACCACAATGGCTTAAATAGTGGCCCCAATGAAACTAGAGTTATTACCAATGAAGCAGCCTCCATAGCCTCACAGAGGCCTTCCACCCCAGGCACAACCTCTGGCCCAGTAGCGCCCACCTCAGAATTGGATGGTTTCCCCTCGCAATGCACCGCCACCACCTAGGTGAGATAACCATACTCCACCACCTCGACATGCTCTTCCAGCCCCTATTTTGGGTCAGGCTCCTTGGCCCACCCTTCCCGGACAAGAGGAACCAAACCTACTCTTTCCATGAGGCTCAATACCTTGTTTATTTCCAAATTTCATTGGAGCAGGGAATTGTGTGTTTTCTTAAATACAGGAGGCCAGAAGAGGCAAACCTCACTGATAGACCTAATTACTGCCCCTATCACCAAATCCTGGGGTACACCCTCAAACAGTGCTATGTGTTTAAATACTGGATTGAAGAATCGGTGTATAAATACATAGTCTAGTTAGACTCATCTCTGGTATAGGTGGAACATGTCTTTGTGAGGCCAGACAGTAGTAGTGACAGTGAAGGCGAGTGGCATCCAATTTCTAATAGCGGGACCCAGAAGTATGATGACTGGATAGATCGTGAAATAGTCGCTCGTTCCCATGGAATTATTGGTGCACTCTTGAGTCAACCATAGCCTTTAGAATCTGCAACTACTACTTCTACATCGTCGTCTCAGTCGTCCCCTTCTCATAAGAAAATAAACTATCGGTTTAAGGGAAAACAAAGTCCCCCGCCAATGATGTCGTCATCCCATACCCTCGGTGATTTCATGCCCCCTGGAGATAGAAATTCCTTTTAAAATATGTCTATTATTGGATGAATCTTTTAGTTATGGTCAGGGTTATTCCTTGGTTAATACCGTAGAGATAGAAAACCCCTGTATTATTCATAGTGATGAGGAGTGTTAGGAAGATCCTCCTAATATCCCTAGTTGTCGCCAGCGTCGATGGAGCCGAGACAATATGGGTCATCAAAGTACCTTGTTTTGTATCTCCAGTCATGTTGTGCATTCTACTGAAACCAGGAAACAAGCCCAACACAAAGCTCTGCATGCACGGCCTTCTAATCCGGTGTCATCAGGTCTGCCTTCGCCACCGTTTGTGTTGTTGGATCAGGCATAGCCTCCTCAACTACATTGTGGTCAGCCATTCTTTTATACGTAATGGTCTCATTCATCAGGACCTCATCTGGTAGTCTCTCCACATGATTTGACTATTAAGCAATGGGATATTCCTATCACCAGTCAGCCACCAGTCCAATCTGTAGGTCCTACCATACCTCATATCATTGAGCAACGTCCTGTAAGTAGAAGTTAATGCCTTGCACGGAAGTATGATGTCCTCAAGAATCTTGCAAGCATTCTAGAAAATCTCTCCATACTTGATTCCCTTTTCCTGTCATCGAATATGAATGAGGCCCTCGTCGAGGCTTTATGAAGCCCCCCCCCAGTTTGAGATGGAGGTAGCAGCCGCAGAGGCCTTTCATACTAAGGCGGTTGAGCATGATGGATACCAAGTCATCATATAATTCTTCAGAGAAGATGAAGGCTCACCCATACCGTGGCACATTCACCCAATTTACATCACCAACCAATTCAATGGGGTGGATTTTCGTTACTATCTTGTCAACACCGACTCTGGGATCAACCTAAACCCAACTTGGATACTGCGAAAACTGGGGTTGTCTGAGGTTGATCTGAGTCCCTCTAACATAAGAATTCAATGTTATGATAGGACGGAACATACACCAGTCAGAAAGATCCACTTAAAGACCCAGTTCGGTGACCTAGTTGCTAGCACCAAGTTTATGGTTGTCTCTCAGGACACCGCCTATAATGCGTTGATGGGCAGGCCATGGCTCCACTTGCATGTGGCGGTTCCTCCATCGTATCAACAGTGCCTCAAGTACTCATTTAATTATCTTGTGGGTGTCCTTCCAGAAGACGTATCTCCATTTTCCTCTTGTGAAGCCTGAAATCTAGATGCTTAATATTACAAGAGAAATTACAAATAGATTCAGGATAACGAGGTTGAGCATGACATGGCTACAACTGACTCGTGGAAAGATCTAGATGATTCATACATCTTTCCAATACACCAATTGGAGGCTACAACATCAGACATGGGACAATGATTCATTGTTTTTGGAGAGTGGTGGGAACACATTCCCCAGTATAAGTGAAGCCGGAAGATCACATCATACTCATACAAAAATTAGGCTCAGGTGGTCCCGGAGCCTCATACTCCCATAAGGTATCGAGATGTCCATCCCATGGAAATGGAAATACATAATGCATGCTTGTTTCACTGGGCCAGAATTAATCGGATCAAGACAACACACAAATATTGCATCGATATCATCAAGTGTGTCCCATTGGGCCGATGACTAGATGAGATTTGATCAACAGCCATCATTGCTATGTTTTCGTCAGCACTGGACTTCCCCGATGCAGTGTCCACTTCCGCTCAGGATGGTACTAGCCTCCCATCGGCATATGTTGACTCAAAAAACGCATCCCACCAAGGATTCCTCCTCCATAATTGAATAATATGATTTAGAGGATCCCTCACCTCCTCCACAATTGAAGAGGGCGTCTCTGCCACAGTCGACAAATTCGTGCAGGTGATCCTGGGTAGCATGGATGACTCGAAATCCACATTGATCAGTTCCCCCATGCCCCTTGGGGAGAAAAACTATATATAGACTTTCTTAAACAACACTTTGATGTATTCACCTAATGTTATGAAGAGTTTCCATGACTATATCCTTAGGTAGTCATCCACTGCCTCGGTCTCCTGGAAAATCGTCATGGGTTCAAGAAGCCTCTTATAAAGATGCACCCTTCACACGGTTCCATGGTTGAGGAAGAAGTTGATAAGATCACCAGATCCAATTTCATTAAGGAAGTCCAGTACCCCAATTGGCCAGCCAACATTATGCCAGTTAGGAAGAATAGTAGACAGATCCGAGTCTACATCGACTTCCAGGATCTCAATCGTCAATGTACAAAGGATAATTCTCCCCTTCCTATGATGGAATTTCTGATCAACACTACATCTAGATTCCCAGCCCTCTATTTAATGGAAGGGTACTCCATGTATAACCAAATCCGAATGTCTCTCGAGGATGAGTAGTTTAAAGCCTTCAGGTCACCACAAGGTACTTTCTGCTAACAAGTCATTCCATTTGGTTTAAAGAATGCAGGTTCCACCTATCAATGAGTTATATGTATCATATTTAAGCCTATCCTTGGAATGTTCATGGAATGTTATGTGGATGATCTAGTGGTCAAATATCACCAGTGTCAGTACCATATCAAAGTCTTTGAGAAACTGTTCATCTTCTTTAGTTCCTGCCACCTAATGATGAATCCATTGAAGTGTGCCTTCAGGGTCACATATGGATAGTTTCTCGAATTCGTTTTTAGATACAAGGGCATTGAGATCAACCTAGATAAGATCAAGGCCATCTATCAGATGTCTTTCCCAAGAAATATCTGGGAACTTCCCTATTTCCAATGACCCTTGGCCTACATACGTCAATTCATTGTGAATTTGGCCGGCAAGTGTAATCCCTTTTCTTGGATCATGAATAAAGGTGTTTTCTATGAGTGAAAAAAGGAATATCAGACTGATATTGAGGAAATAAAGGAGTACATGATCCAACTTTCTATCTTAATGCCACCTATCTTCGGAAATCCATTGGTATTTATGTGACCGCCTTGAAATGGTCTCTTAGAGCCCTTCTGGCATAGAAGAACAACTAAGGGATAAAGAACAATATTTACTACCTCAGTTGAATGCTCCTTGATACAGAGACCAGATACTCCCCTGTCGAGAAGAGATGCCTTGCACTGGTATTCATGGTATAAAAATTGCATCATTACCTCTAGAATCATGAGGTATAGCTGGTGTCCCGGGTAGATCCGCTGAAGTACCTCTTGAACATCCCCATGTAGATTGGACGTTTAGCTTAGTGGGCGGTAATCATTCAACAGTTCGACATCAGGTTTGTTCCCCATAATTCTATTAAGGGGAAAGCATTGGTAGAAATCCTTTCCCACCATCCAACTCCTATGGACCAGTCCCTGGATCTCGATTTTCCCGATGAAGTGATTCTGTTATTAGACCAATCCATGCTATGATGGAAAATACAATTCAATGTTGCTTCCCAGAGCCCTACTAGCATAAGGCCCAATGGACCCAGGCTCAACAGAGTAAACCTAGGTATCTTCTTAATTACCCCAACACAAGCCATTCTTCTGTATTTATTTCTGTTGTAAGAAGGATAAACTAAAAATGAGGTAGAGTATCAGTCCCACATTACTACCCTTGAGCTGGCCCTCGAGATTGATGTTCCCCATTTTCATGTTAAATGGGACTCCAAACTAGTCATCAAGTAAATCAACGTTGACTATGTTGTTTGAAATCGAGATCTCATACCATTTTTGGAATGCTCTCCCCTACTATTTTCCCAGTTCCCATCTCAGCTAGAGGTTACTCATGTCCCTAGATCTCAGAACGGTCGAGCTAATGCCCTGGCCAGCATAGACACATCCCTTGTAGAGCCTGAACCATATGATCTGATTATACACAAGCCATACTAGAGATACATTTCTATCATCACTTCAGATGATGATGAAAACCCATCAGTAATCCACCTTCACACCAGAGCCTCCACTTCATGAACCCCATGTCCCTCGGATGAAGTGACTGAAGTGACTCTTAACTAGAGAACCTCCTTTGTCGATTACCTCCAAAATGGTAATCTCTCGGAAGATCTGGCTAAGAATGAGCTAATTCGACTCCACGCATTATATTTTACCTTCCAGGATGGTCTTGGTCATGAGCATATCCTCTAAAAGTGCGGGTTTGATGGTTTTATCCTCTATTTTATTCAAGGAGTTGAGATTTCACATCTCATGCAGGAGGTTAATGCTAGTTCTTATGGGGTCTATAATACCGGGCCGAAACTATCTCACTAGTTCCAAAGAATTTGGTATTTTTGTCCCTCCAAGATCCATGACTACATCGTGTTCACCATAAGGTGCCATGCGTTCTAAATTTATGCCAACTTTATGCATTGTCCACCAAATCCTCTCCAAACTACCAATTATTGTTGGTCATTTTCGGTATGGGTACTCAATTTCATGGGACCATATCCCCCTGTGATGGCTCGCCAGTGCTGGTTCATCTTGACCACTACATATTTATTCTCCATGTGGGCAGAGTTTGTTCCTATCAAGGAGGTCAAAGCTAGTTCCATCATTGACATTGTGAGATCTAAATTCATCAATCGATTTGGATTCCCTCACACCGTCCTCACCGATAATGGCATGAACATCCAGGCAGATGAGCTGAAGAAACTGTATGCTAAGTACTACCTTCGTTCGAACCATACCTATTGTTATCATGCGCAAGTAAATGAAAATATTGAGGCATTCAACAAAACCCTCTCAAACATTCTGAATAAAATGGTTTGTCAAGACAATAATAGTTGGCCAAAAAAGCTTTCCAATGCCCTCTGTGATTATCAGACGACGGCTTTTAATTCTTCCTAGGTGACCCCATATTCCCTGGTGCAGGGAACATAGGTCGTCCTTATCATAGAGATTCAATTTCCCTCATTGTGCATAGCTGTCTATGACCAGAAAGTGCCAAATAAAGTAGATGTCATCTGTTTGGATGAGTTGGAAGCCCTTGATGAGAATAGGCTATGTGCCCTACACAATCTAGAAAGGTATCAAGAAAAGATAGCTAGATCTTTCAACAATAAAGTTCACCTCGACTCCTTCTTACAAGGTGAATTGGTATTCTCCATGAGGATAGCAATGATGCTCGGAAGGAAACTAAGAAAGTTGGAACCCAAATTGGAAGGACCTTACATCATTCACAAGGTTTACTCCAATGGCGCATATTCCCTGGTTATCATAGATGGTGAGTGGATAACTCCTCCTACCAATGTCATGTTCCTCAAGAAATACTTTTCCTACACAAGAGGGGTCCTACATGACCTTAAAATGTCCAGTCCTACAGGACATTAAACTTTCTGGTCCTACATGACCTTAAAATGTAAAATGTCCCACATGATGTTAAATAGTATACTATCCTACATGACATTAAACTATATGTCATCCGATGTTAAACTGTATGTCATCTTGCAAGACGTTAAACTGTATTTCATCCTCCAAGACGTTAAATTCTATGTCATCCTGGAAGATGTAATACCACAATAACAACGTATGACATGATTCCCATCCTTATGGGATACGGTGGAACTCTCAGACGCTTTTTCATGAGTCCAGCCCAATGTTTCTTCTTTGACTAACCCCCTAGGATATAGTTCTTTTGGAGGATCCCACATTGTGTAGTGTTGGATTTTTTGGCCCCACTCTTGTTAGGATTACGATGATTGCACCAAGTTCCCTCCCTTGTTCTTCTCTCCTCCCATTCCCTCTCCATATGACGTTAAACTACATGGCCTTAAGAACTACATATGGCTTGATTACCATCCTTATAGGATATATAGAAATTCCCAAAGATTTCATCTGTAGGACAAACACCAAACTTTGTAAATTCCCATCGGGTCAAAGAACATGGTGTGGTGCATGCTTTTTCTCTCATTCACGCTGAGTTCATCATGACTGTACCATGAATCCCCCTCCCATGAAGATCCCCACCTCTTCTACTATCCATCTTGACATTAAATTGCATGGTCACATTTATGCTTCACAAACTCCCTATACTTGGGAATCCATTATTTTTCACATCTAAATGGACCCCCAAATGGAATGTATTTTTGGCCCATGGGCTCTGATAACATTACAGGACAACATCCTTGAGGGTTTTGAACAAAAAATTGATGTAAGTCTTGAATTGTGAATATGGTTAGCGGTTGACGCTCATTTTTTGTTCCCATTTCAGGTCACACAATTTGGAAGCTGTGTTTCAAATCTGGTCAATATCTATACTTTGTCCTTTTAACCACCCCCATATGTCCCAAACATTGAGTGTAGTGGTTCATTCATCCTCGCTATCTCTTCAAGATTCGGTCTGCCTCAGGCAGGAGTGTGATTCCAGATGTCTGACCCTTATATGATGGGAAGTGCCAAGTCCTACTCTTTCTTTCCCACACAAATAATTGATTACATGGGATTAGGATCTGAGGTATAGAAATACATGCATGAGAGGTCATATAGCTAAATTTGGTCGGGATGCCCAGCCTTACGTTCCTCGACCCTTTCGGCCCCCTCGCTCGAGTTTTCATTTAGTATTGTGTGGTGTGGTATGGAATCATGTCCTTACTAACGTCAGGCTATTTTATCACTCCACACATATACCCATGAGATATATCACACTCTATATCTATGTGTGGATTGAATCCCATCCTTACGGGATACGTGCGACCACCCGAATGTCAAAATCTTCAGGTCCAGCCCCATCTCTTAGAAACCTCCTTATCATTCTGGCCCCCTAGCCTCAGTCCTTCCAAGGGAGGGGTACACTGTGTGGTATGGGATTGGGTCCCCATTCACATCAGGATTGTAAAACCCACACCACATAACTCTCTCTCTTGAGAGCCCTACGTTCCTTTTCTATACACTCACCTTTTCGAGTCAGATGCTCTTACGTTGGGTCCCTCGACCCTCTTCGGTGATTCACCAATGTTCCCGGGCCATTGCGCACCAGCGCACTCTAGAATCAGTTATGGACTGGGGGCGAAGGCACCTAGGGGCACACAAAATCATGTTCTCCCAATGTGACATAAAATGGGCCCTTGATCACCCCATGATATGCCAAAATGATGTCTTCTATGGTGACTCCCCCCCTGAAACCTCCAAAGGGGTCGACAAGAAAAAAGTTTGGAAGACATGCCAACTTTCATCTGGTGCACAAACATTTGCATGCCTGATGTGGCGTTAAGTGGTCATTTGCACACAGTGACCCTTGTGTGTAGCCTCGAATGACTTCTACTATAAAACTAATAATCCCCTGTTCTTCATGGACAATTACAAAAGACGAAATGATGCTCTTTTGTGTGAAAGACCGTTGTTCTGCGATCACGTGAAAAACACTACGACTTCAAGGTATAGAATCTCGTGTGACAGGTCCCCTAAGGGTCCTCCTTCGGGTGGGCCCTCTTGGGTGTTATCCTCATCTATTTCCATTTACCCCATGTTCTTTTCTTGAAAAATATCTATCTTTCATGCAACGTTCTCCCTACACCAGACCTCTTTTGCACACAGTCGTTCTGACCTGCACACAACCTCTCGTTTTGTGCGCAAGCTTCTGGTTTGCGCTCAACTGTTCCTTTTTTTTTGCAACCACTCATATTTCACGCAACCCTCCCTGTCTGCTCAATGTGTCATCAATACCTTAAGGAACCGTGTTCGAGCCCCTCTTACCCACAACACACCGGTGTCATGCACCCCTTTCCCGCGCAACCCTCCAGGTTTGCACGGAGTAATTTCAAAGTACTTTGGGTGTTGTTCCCATTGTGTTGCATCACCTCATGCTTCTTCAAATAAGCACGCTAACGGCTATTAATTCTTCACATAGACATTCTAATTTGGACCCCATATTGTATCACTCCATAAAACCCCCTCCTCGCGGCATTGTTGATGCCTTCCCTTCACCAATGGTTAATGTGTGCTGACCATGTAAGACCTAGGGGTATGAAGTGAACCCCCATCATCCAATAAGTATGACATTAAACTACCAAGCACCATCATCCTCAGCACATGAAGTTAAACTATAGACTCACCCCATTCATCATACATGGGTTTCCACATCTCAGACATTCTCTACGCCCACCGATCTCCATGGGAGTGAGATCATTCCTCACATGGAATGAGATCCTCTTTACCTGAGTGGCATCTTTCTACAGGGAAAGGGCAGCCATCATGGTGTAAGACCCTATCCTTTCTTGCAGGAGGAATCATCCCTACTCCTCCAATATTTTTCCTAGGAAATGACTAGAGGAAGGGGGAGGGAGGATATGCCCCGGAGCCCTCCTCTCTACCGTTCCAAATACCTCTCCCTTTGGAATTTTTCACCACCAGGCCTCCATCCTAGAGTAAGTCCCAATATCCATCTCTCTGGGATGATAACCACAGGTAATCCCCTGATTCCATTTTGGGTGACTAACCACATGTAATCCCCACTCCGCCTCCCATGAACACACCTTTTGTGACATGATCGTCAAGTCATTTCTGCCTCTTATTTCTCACATAAAGCATGAATCATGTGGGCTTAAAGTAAGCATTTACCATGGCATCCTCCTCAGGCCGCCCTTGAGTGTATTCCCCAACCACACCATCTCAAACTATGCAGACATTGATCCTTTCCAAGGAAAGGTATGTAGGAAGACTCTTTGAGGTTCAATCCCAACAATCATTGGTCCTAACCACTTCATGTCAGTTCACAAAAACATTTCCTGAACTATGTGTACTTTGATCCTTTTCGAGTCTAGATACATAAGAAGCCTCCCCAAGGTTCATGTACAACACCTATTGGCCCCAAAAACTCCATTTTGGTCCACCCCCATACTGTATGATGTCAAATTGTGCTCCCCCTTTGTCCCTCATGACACTAAACTGTCCTGAAATCAGTGGTAAGCCATTTTCAACCCCAATAGATGATAAGCCATTGTCAACCCCAATCAGTGGTAAGACGTTGTCAACCCCAATCAGCGGTAAGCCGTTTTCAACCCAAACCCAACGATAAGCCACTGTGACCCCATCCAGTGGTAATCTATTGAGCCCCCATTTAGTTGTAAGTCGTTGTGCCCTCATCCAACGGTAAGCCATTATGCCCCAACCAACGGTAAGTCATTGTGATCCCCTACCCATTGGTAATCCATTTTGGACCTCACATAGTGGTAACCCGTTTATCCCCATTGAGCGGTAATTTATTGTCAACCCAAACCAAGCAGTAAGTCGTTGTCTTCCCTTCCATTGGGACCCATATCTCTGGTTCATCCCAATGGTGTCAGAACAACTTTAGGATGCTAACCATTTGTAAGCCCTAGTATATCATCAGGTCGTTGTCCTCTGCACACACCCTAATCCTATACCCCATCATGAACTACATGAACATTGATTCCCTACAACAGGGGTACATAGGAAGACTCTTGGAGGCTGAAGCCTAAAATCACCATCTCCCTCAAGTAGAATCTGTCTCATTCCCCATCCACATCACTTGAACTTCCATTATCCATATTGATTCTTACCCTGGCTTTCACATCTCGATGAAATCATTTCAATTCACCTCTTAACTTCTCTTAGTAGAACATGGGAAACTAACCATGCGTTTTCCCCATCATCAGTGATCCTTCCAGGGGTTTCACCAATCTGATCCACTCCAGTCAGTGTTCTAATCGATCTGATCCATCTCTGGTAAACGTTAAACTCACAGTATACACTGTGATAAAATGGGAAGCTGAGGAAAACCTCATAGGCATGACAATGGCATATTCTTCCCCAAATTTGACAGGGGATGCCTCAGGCTTCAACGCCCTTGGGAGGCCCAATAATAAGGAGAAGAATCTCACATACACAAGTGTAACAGCATCCAGACACACCAGTGATGTCCAGCATGACTACTCCCCGACCAAAGGTTGCAGCCTTGGCTGGAACCGCTAGAATGTACTGAAAGAAGCAGTGTAATTAACCGGTGTCCATGAAGATATGGCACTGGGAAGATTTTCATGAACAACATCTTAATTTATAAGGGAGACTTGGACTAGGTGAAGACTTCTGAGGAGGAATCCACAGAAGGAAAACTGGCATCCCATCATCCCATTTCGATCAAGAAGCAAACATCCCTAAAAAAGTGACGGATTCCTCCCGCCTATGGAAAGTGGGAATGTGGGGATACAATCAGTGTGTCCTCGTCATCCTCAAATAGAATGATGTGCAAGCACTGGAGAAAGCGTTGAAAACACCATCATTAAACAAAATGAAAAAATGGACTATAAATTTATAGTTTAATGAGAATACCTTGGGTGAATTGTCACATCACCCAACATATCCCACCATATGGTTATGATAAAAATAAATAGCTAAAATATTCTCATGAATAACTAATAGGGGATAATGGATGACCGAATAGTATGATATGAGAGTGCACATCCATGATACATATGACGTCAATACATAAGGATAAACATGAAAATAATACATGAAAATATGAATTCCATGTCTTCACATCTCAAACTATCACTAAAAATCAGTCTCTCAAAGAAGGCGATGTTGAATAAGAGAAGTCATAGAACTATATATTTCCCTTTCCTTTACATGTGTCATGAAAAACAAGATCTAAGAATACCAAATTGAAAAATTATGGCATAAGTGCTAAATCCTAGTGGTACAATACTAAATAATATATAAATAAGCCAACTCCTTGAATCAATTAATTCTAATTTTTTCAAAAAATACAAAATTTTAAATTAATTTTAATAAAAGAACCATTTTTGTATGAAACCATTGATTTTAATAAAAAATATTATAATCACATAATCCAAGAATTTGAAAAGGCCATAGAATAAAGAATATGTGAATTAGAAAAACAATCCATTGATACACCAAATGATAAACATGTGAGTGAATAAACATGAAACAATACCTCCATGTATAAAACTGATCATAATGGTGTCTCAAGGCTATGGGAATACACACTTGAACACGTCAAGAAAAAACTAATAAATGGATTCCATGAGTGATATTAATATATGTTCACTCCACAACCAATCAATATCATATGAATAAACCATAGTAGTACCAAAATCTATTATATTTTATATTTTCATAACCTAAAACACCCAAGGTTCCCAATGTGCTATGTTTTTCAAATACCATTATATAAACAATGATTATAATTTATAAACCATTTTCATGGTAAAGCATCAATACTCCCATGATTGGAAATACATTTAGTGTCAGAATCACCATTGATTCATTCCATCATACACATAATATATATATATATATATATATTAAATGGAAACTCAATTAAAACAAGAATTTCATGAAACAATTCAAATAAGGTATCAAATAAATCAATTGTATTAACCCGACCTATTTTCTAAAAATATAAAAAAAATTGACCGTTGACTGTTCATAGACCATATAACCTCCCAATAGATAAAGAAAGATGAAAACAAATAAAACAAATGACTTGGATGGAATAATAATTCTTTCCACTATAATATATTACTAACCACAAAAATATCTCAAGATTTTGGACTCACAAAAAGAGAAGTCCACCACTACCTCAAATTTATTCTCTCTCCCACATTTCATTGCTATTTTATCTATACTACAACAACACATAGATCAAAGGAATATTTTTCCATTTAGTACCTTATCCTGGTCATCCATAATTTGATATGGCCTCTAAAATATGGTGGTGTCAGGATAAAGATCATAAATTATATTAATTGATATAGGAAGGGTATAGTTGATAGCTTCATATATCAGAAAAATGAAACATGTTAGGAATAGAAATTAATGAAGAAAATATTTTCAACTTATATGAATCCCTTCCAATCAATTCAATGATCTATAATGGTCTAATAAACAGCATTCCCAACATACCTTACTTACACAATTCATTATTTCTCAAGTGAGGTGAACATTGAGAAATACCCAATCAAACCCTAAAAATCTAATAAAAAACAATGATGATCTTCATTGGATTTCAAATGAATCTAAGTAGTCAATATCCTTTTCTCGGTCGACTTCTCTTTTTATTTCATCTCTAGGACAAGGCTTGGTCTAATTAATAACCGCCCTCCCCACTTAACCTAACAAAAGGGAGATCTATATGTACAACCATAAAATGATTTATAGGGATCTATTTTAAACGAATCCTGATAAATATTATTATAAAAAAAATTGACCAATGGTATATTATTTTACCAAGAACCACCTAAATATTGCAATAATTCCTCAAGTATATCCACAATAATACTAATCTCTCACATTTTGATCTCATCTTATTGAGTATGGTATAGTATTTTAAACATTATTTCATCACCTATCACCTCCAGAAGACCTATCCAAAACCTTTTTGTAAACCGTGGGTCCCTATCAGATACAATCACAAAAGGAAATCCATTACAATTTATGATCTCTTAGATATATAGGTGATAAATCACTTCCTACTTTTTTATATCATTAATGTGAAGGAAATAAGACTAATTTTTATGTTGATAAATGATCGTACAAATAGAATCCTTCCTACTATGACTACGTGGAAAACTGAAAATGAATTCCATAAATATTTCAACTCATTTACAAAAAAGCGTAAAGGATGCAACTAGAAAATAAGTATCTATTGATCTTCATTAATATTGTGTAATGCAAGGAATCATGACAAGAAGTATATTATTGACCACCTCAAACCCGATAACCAATACAAACATCTTAGATCATGATACAATCTTATAGTATCATGGTTTATGGAAAACCTATACCAATTTTATATATCTAGAAACTCTTACCTCAAAGACACTAGAATGGCTAACCTACCACATAAAAAAAGGTTCTAATGGAATAATGGAAATAATCACTCAATTTTCCCCCACCATGTTGTATTTCACTAAAATTATATAAATTCAAGGTCATGGGTAAGGGCCATAATTGGAAATATAAATAGGCTACTGCATGTTTAATCTATATCCTGACACACCCCAATACCATACCTATAAAATCATAAAAAACTCATGGCATGAAACTAGTTCTGGATGTATAAGAACTAGAACTAAATTGAACATATTCTTTATTTCACAAAAAGATCAATGACACTTGTCACTCCACTAAAACACAACACCCCTATGGTTCAAATCTATCATCATAGATTCATGATTAATGAATTCCTGAGAAACTATCATGTAATAACAAACTAAGAACAATAATATTTGGATTTAAAATATATTTATGGGTTTCCCCAATGACATTACCCCATGATTATTTTCAAAATCCACTGAAACTCCCCTCTCAGATTTAACATGAACCTAAAATCAACTTATTGAATCAAAATTTTAAAATAAAAAATATCACCAAAAAATATATTTTCTTTTAAAAATCTATAGATGGTATCAAAATGACCCCCATGTTCCTCCTCTAACTCAGATTACACCCGAATATCATCTACAATATTTATAATGATAGAGTACAAGAGACAATTAATTACCTTTTTCACCAATTTTACATATACCATAGTAGAGTTAGTGATACAAATTGGCATAAATAGGAACTCAAATGACCATACTATATACAAAATGTTGACCTAAGGATAAAAACATCTCAGAACCTAAACTATTGGTATCATGATTGCATGTTGATCTTAGAAAACCATCATGATCCTCTGAGTTGATCGATGAGATCATCAATCCAGGGAAAGGGGTATATGTTCTTAATAAGAAAATGATTTTTATTTTGATAATAAAAAATATATTGATACTTCTAATTTCATTCTTGGAAAAAGATTATGTGAAGGAAAAGTTGAAATGCTTGGATGAATAAATCCCTCTGGCCTCAAGAATTGTAACCAGAAAATTAGCTTCCTTAAATTGAATATGTATCGTATGATATGATGGAAATGAAATGGAAATCACACTAGCGAGTAAAATAATAGTTAAATTTTATACTCTATGAGGTTATAACCCAAATAAATCATCAATATTGACCTTGAGGTATGAAATCAACACTAATGAAGCAGAATTCTTGGTCAAGATTCAACAACATCAAGTCACACCTCTGCCAAATGACAAGAGAAAATTCCACTATATGTAAAAACATTCCCCACTCTTCTTAATATATAATCTCAGTCACCCTAAAATTAATGAGGGATCCCATAAAATTATGGAAATTGAATTTAATGATGTTAATAGTCTGTTGTGATCATATCATAGAGAATCCAATATATGTTGATGATTAGTTCAAAGTTATCAATATCAATAAGTAGGAAGTCCCACACAACTTCGAGGTCAATAATCATCACCATACACTTGGTAAATTTGAATACTTATTAGTTCCTCTTTCCCAATGATGTGGAATGATCTGAAAAGAATAAGATATGATCTAAATATAAAACTAACACATCAATCAAAATTGACTATATAAAATAGTCACTAGAACCTGGATAAACCAAATACACAACCATAGAGGAGGAAATGAACATCGAACCTCTTATAGTAGCTGACCCATTGTTAAGGTTTCTCTACCACATACTATTACTCAAAAAGATTTCAATTCATAGATTAGATCTAAAAATTATTTACTTAGTTTTTATCCTTAAGGGCATGATAATCACTTTAAACACCCATTGATTCATTAAAATGAACCTATAAGATTTTAGTAATAGTGGATGTCACTCTACTACCTTGGTAAATTTTTACAGATAAAGTCTTAAGGTCAATATATTTTCCATAAGATGAGATGTCATTGGTTCATGTGTAATGTGAGGTGTTTTATGACTATACCTCACACATAGATAAAACTATGTTTTTTTGTCCTGAAAATCCCCAAAAACTAGTCTTGTTTTAAACTGAGTTCCCTTCTAACTACTTTTCTGGTCAGATGATAAACCATGGATTCTTCCTACATCAATTGAGTCTCCCACTAAGACTTTTTCCCCAGCAATATACACCACAATAATATCAGCTTTAACAATAACCTTAACAAGTATTGGTAGGTATAATGGAATCAACACCTACAAAATATTGGTCTTCAAAATCCTGGGCTAATGAGATTTAATGTAATAAATAGAAACAAGCTTGGGATCTAGTTTAACCATCTCAATGAAATAATTGGAATTCTCTATACCTAATTGATCCCATTAATTTATGATTAAAATTTAAAATTCATTTGGATTCACAAATTTTTAGGATACAACTACTGGTTGAAGGTAATAATTTAAGGAATGTCATCTAATATATTCATGTAACTTAACATGCCTGATGGATTCCCACAATTTAATTCCTCGAACACATTGAATGTAAGTATAAAACCCACCTTCTTGTGTTCTATTATTTTTATAATAAGATCCATTAATTTGTATCAAGACACTCTTCGGATACTTGAGGTCCCCTTTCCCCAGTAAAATAGCCGGATTTTTATTTAAAACTCTGAGTTAGGATCCACTATTAAACCATATTTTCCTAGAGACAGCTAACCCAGAGTCTTTATACTTTTGATAACATCTTCAATCAAACATGGTTCTAGTGGAGGATCCCCTCATGTAAATTGTTTCCAAGATTCCACTCTTCTACTTCTTAGTGCTCTTCGAGGAGGATTTGTCTAATAAAAACAAAATCGAATGATTTTATTAACATTATAGAAAATTAAAAAACCAAAAGGAATACATAATAAACAAAAATATGAACCTAAAATGAGTGTAAATTTAAATCTAACAAGGAATCTATTAATGAGCTAAAAACATTCTAAAAGAATAGGTTCATCTAAATAAACGTTATTTCTTGTTCATTTTAATAAACTCAAACCCAAAGCATTATCATTGGTAAAATTCTCTAACCACACTTTGTAACATGATTTTATACATGAATGTAAGTTGGATAATAACCCTTCCACGTTTACTATATATATTCCAATTATCATAACTCCCATATACCAAATACCTTAAAGAAAACACAATAAGTTTCCTCACATTATCGAATGGTTAAAAACTATATATCATTTTTAATGAACTAATCTAGTTCAGTATCTCACATCACATGATATGGTCCACCAAAAGGTGAATATGAAGAAAGTAATCTGGAATGTCTCTTAAATAATGAAATTGATATAAATTAATGGAGTTCAATGAAGAATAATAATACAATTCCATGAGACATAAAATTTAAATCTAAAAGGATAAATCTAAAAATAAAACATTATAATATAATGGTTATATATCCATTTGACCAACCATCTCAGCAAATACATATCTTATGGAAGGTGATGACAACAAAGATAATCTTGTGAACTACCAAACACGATTCCCTTTACTAGGGTCTCACGAAAAAAATGATCTAAAAATAATTAAAGGATAACATAAGATCTTATCTCTGAAGCCCAATTGGATACCACCTAATAATTTATGAAAAGTATAACAGCATGAAACTGTTCATTCTATCTTTAAAAAATAGGTGTGTAATAAAATTTAAAATTAATAATTTTTTTTGCAATATATAATTTTATTTTCATAATTAATTCATTTTTCACATAAACTAGGAATATGAAATGTAGGTGAAAGATAAAATATAAGTATAAAAAAATCCAACCATGGATACATCACAAGATAATCATGTGGGAAAAACGTGAAACAGTACCATAGTGTATAAAACCAATAACAAGTGGGATATACCTTATTCGAATTCATACATGGAAATGAAAAGGATTACTGATCTAATCATACCATGAATCCTTAAAATATATATTCCTACCACAGTCTATTGATATTACAATAATAAACCATATGGGTTTGATAATCACTATGGTTGTATATATTCATAACCCATATCACCTAGGGTTCCAAAAGCGACGTGTTCATCTTGGAATTTAATTAAATAGTTTTCAAAATTTTAAAAAAAAAATAAAAGAATATACTCTCCACAACATTTCTTGAATATTGATTTTAGAGTAAAATCACATGTGGAAAACATAGAATACATAATATGCATAACATATTTTTATAAAATGAGAACTCCGTTAAAAAATGAATTTAATGAAATAATTGCACATTGATTTCAAATAAATCAATTTCATTAATCAAACTAAATTAATTTCCTTGAACATCATGTAATTCATGAGTTAGAACTTTTCTATAGAGACACCTACCTCTCCAAATGAGGAGAACATGTCCTAATTGAAAAAATATATAGAAATTAATGAGATTAGATCCTCACAAGCCTATATCAATAAGAAACATCATCAGTTAACCATCAAACATACTAGATACAACATTTCTATTTCAATATGGTTTCAAAGGAATAAGAGGATGTGAGATAAGAGGAGATCTAGAAAGAATATAAATCGGAATTAAAAAAAGAACATAACATGATGTAATCCACTAATAATGAAGGAAAATCACCCATTAAGAAAGAATAGAAGCCTCTATATTGCTGGGGGAGAGTTTATTTTCAACCAATGATATATTAGGTAAATATTAGATCTAAAAATGATGAAGTTAAAAGGTGTAGATCCATATTTTTTAGTGGTTTGATTTAGGATTCCCAGTTACACTACATGGTTAAGAAAACTATATGAGAACCATGTGCACCCTCTTTAATTTGAAAAAATGATGCATAAAAGTTTTTGGAGAAACTTGAAGAATGTGGAAAACCATTCTCAACCAATGTAACACCTTTTGAAAAAAATAGACATCTACACGATATTCATGCAGGCCTCATAATTTGATTATCCATGAAAAAACAATAAAAATGAAAATTGAGATCTTTAGTTATATGTTACACATTTACCATTTGGTTAGATCTAACATTTCACCTAAACTATACACCTATCATGTTTTCATTTATGTTTCTAATTTTCAAACCTCCAACTCCTAAAATGGCATCACACATACCCAATAACTAAGAAGTATACCATACACCACATACACTTAGATTTCTTGAATGTAGTCAACCATATCAAGTGACATACATTTTAAGTGTATAATGTTCCCTAGAATAACATACATCTGTTATGAATTTGTCCCTAAATGGGTATCATCCCCTCACATAAGAAGTAACACTGAACCATGAAATATCCACAGATAAAAATATTTGGAATACTACACAATGAAACCTATTTGATCATCGATTCCACTATTTTAAACCCAAAATTATGAATATATGATTCATATTGTTTGTATGTGTTCCTTATCTTCAATTGTATTTGACCACAAGTAAAAACCAGTGAAACATTGAATATAAGTCAAATTGAAAGGATGGGATATTCGGACTTCCACAACCTTTTGATATTTATTCATTCCTATTATGGAAGTATATTATGTATTTAAGATATGTTCATGATTGTTAATAAGTCATTTTAATGAATTTACTAGTTACATTAGTGATTGTATATCCACTAATAGTGGAAAAATATATTTTTTTAAATACTCATTATTTTGGAAAATTGAAATTTAATTTCAATTAGGATGAAAATTGGTACTTATTATTTGAATTATTGCCATTAAATGGGTTTCTTATTTACACATATGATTAAAATAGGATCCCACATAGTTAAGTGAAACCAAACTAGTCAATTTTTACAATTTATAATCTTGGGACAAGGATTAATCTATGTAATTTAGAATCATACAATACAGACTAATAGGTGAATGATTCCAAGAAGTGTTTTCTAGGGGGATTACTCATTAGTTACCCTTTTTGATGTCCTAGAAAAAAGATATGGTAAGATCCATATAGATGGGGTAAACTGATAGAGATATGGAAAACTTGAGAAAAGTATGATCGCCTTAGGGATATGGCCTAATAATAGAAATGTAAGGACACCTATATAAAATTTGTTTTTCTAAGTGGTGGAATAAATTAATCAAGAATGAGTCTAATAATGTAATATTACTATGGTAGAAATATGGAGCATTAATTGAACATATAATGTGATTGGTATTTGAAGATATTAGGTTAGGCTATGAAAAGGTGTCCTATGTATCTTATCAATTAGAAAAATTAGATACCATTTAGTTAAAGAAATATAGTTTATTTTTATATTCATAGATCATTCCATGCAGTTCTATTTTGTGTAATAAAGTTTTTTCCACGTAGTTCAATATCATGGAAATAGAATGTTTTCCATTACTTTTAACATAATTTTGTAGGGAAGCATGTGTTCTAAATGATATTATAATAGAGGATAGAGTAAGGATTAGGAATTGAAGCTTACCTAAATGATAGATTCGAGATTATACCTAATATAAGGCATACTAAGAGGAATATTTATATAATTATAGTGGTATTATTGTAATTATTCTACAATTCTCCATGATTCATGATCGGAGTGAGAAACAAGATACAACCAAAGTTACAAAATTCAAATAATTTAATTTGGATGGGACATAAAACTAGACTTGGAGCCATAGATTGAACATAATTCTCATCCATTAATGGATGTCGAAGGGATATTAGGGGTTGAAGGGATATAGAATCTATAATTAATTATTAGGGTTTTACTCAATGTAACATCCTAATATTTTTAAAACCAGACATTATACTCGATAACATAAAAGATACGCAACACCAAGCATAAGATGAATAACAGAACATTATTATTTAAAATGTGACCGTTGAAGAAAAGTTCTTAAATTGGTGCATATGAATAAGAATAACTAATTTATGAAATAAATATTTTCTCATTATAAATCTATTTTTTTATTATTATAAAATAATAATTTTTTTATTAAATAGATTTTAATAAATAGAAATATGTTTTCATCAAATGAATTTTAATTATTTTCATAAATATTATAATTAATTTATAAAATTTATTTTAAATATATTTAAACAATATGTATTTACTTTTATAATATTAATACCCTAATTATTATGTGGTGAAATTTTTTAAATTTTCTAAAAAAAGATATATTTTTGGTGAATAGTAAAACATACAGTTTTTTAAATAGAATATTTTTACGATTTCGTCAAGAGATAATTATGAGGTATAATTTATTAAATTTATGGAATTAATAACTTATGATATTATAATATACATATTTTACAAGAATTATTAAGAACATTAATGTTATACTTAATATAATGATTAGTATAAAAATCACTGTTAGTGACGACGAGTGCCTACATAGCAGTGTCAAAGTCAGAATTGATGACTTATTTATAATAATCGAATGCTAAAAATTATTTTCACAACATTATAATTTAATATAATTTATTATTTTTGTTTTTTCTATTAATTTTGAATAAATATTTATAAAACATAAGTCTTATCAGAATGTATGTGCAATGATTCCATAATCCAAGAAAAGACAAAATTAACAATTTAAAGTAGTGGTCTTGACATGTATTTGAGTAAATATATATAATGAATGAATATAAATGATTATCTTGAATATAATTAATTTATAATTATTTTATTAATTAATATTATTTTTTTATAAATTAAATTATTATGTTTAATGCTTATACAACGCTAATCTAGGGCTTCTGCAAGCAAAATAAATATAAATAAAATGTTTTTAATTAAAATTATAAGTACCATGAAAATGATCTCAAATATTAAAAAATATTTTTATATAACATCTTTCAAATTTTATCTTCATTTTATTCTAATTTTGGACATTTTGGACCTAAATGAATCACTTTATTCCCATTTATAATATTTTATTTAAAAGTAAGTCTAGATATTCAGAATATTTTTTTAACTTATATAATATTTTAATACATGGTTTTACCAAATTATTTTTCATACATAAATAGTATTTTTAAGGGTAATAAAATTATATTTTGTTAAATTTTATTTCTAAATTTTAGGGAAAATTAATTACCTTAATTACTTGTAAAATGATGATGTTGTAAATATTTAATTAATGAATAAATAATATTAATGATATATAAAAATAATAATAAAATGTAATTTTTATTTTTAATGTAATCCATGAATTATCTAGATGAATATTATATCTATATGTTTAATAAAAAATTCATATTGGAATCTTTTTTTATGTATTTTAGTCATAGTTATGAATAGTGGTTTGTTTGAAAATAATTATTTTTCATGAATAAAATATTATATTAAATTACCTCAAAAAAAATCATGAATAATTCATAAATGTTGAGATGGTATGTGAGTATGATATAATCTATAATACCAAATATAGGATTGAAATAATAGAGATATTTTATGGATTATCTAATGATGCTCAAAATACAAGAGGGGGTGAATTGTATACTTTTAAAATTTCCTTTGGAACTTTTAAAGATGGTTATGTTTAATAAGGTTAATCAAGGTAATTCACAAAAACTCTAGTTCTACACACTTTCTTGATTCCGGAAATATGATTCCAAGAATGTGAATCCAGAAAGATAGTTCCAGAAAATTAAACTTAATGAATGTTTACAAAGATAAAGATTCGACCTTAAAGCATATAGAATCTATCTAAATCAGAGTAAAAGTATAAGAAAGTATAAGATAGTTATACTTTCCTCAACCTTACAAATTCAGCGGAAAAACTTGTAACAAAACAAGTAACAGTAGTAAGTCATTTAACCCAAAGAGAAGGGTATCCAATAACCTTGGATAAAGGTCCCTTGATTTATAATTTCAAGTAAGTCTATCTTACCCACACCAGGGTAAGACCTTGATATGAAGATCGGATTCTATCTTGTTATCCCCTCAATCCCTTAACATCAAGGCAGTCGACACCTCTTTCTTCCTTAGCAAGGAATCCCTCAACTTCAAGGTAGTTGACACCTCTGTCTTCCTATCCCTGGAAGACCTCGAATGTACTCAGCAACATTCAAAGTCGCACAAAGAAAATATGAACAAGATGTTCAGTACGCACAAATCATTAAAGCCTCTCTCTCTAAAAATCACTTCAACAGCATGTAATCTCTAGATTGATCAACTTGTTGTGGGATCTTTCAAATGAGATCCTATTTATAGGCACGGCTTCAATGGTCAGCTCCCTCCTCCTACGGTCACATTTTTCCTTGAATTTTAGAGGGACCTGTACATGTGTCACTCAAACAATGGTTAGTTAGTAACTGAAAGTAGGACATCATTTTATAAAAAAACAACTGTAATAAAAATATGGTTACATAACTAGAATCAAAATTTGCAATGTATGGAAATATGAAAGATCAGAGTCTAACCAAAATTGAATTCAGAGTCTATAATATAAAGATATTCAGATTCTGTTTTCTAAGAATTCAGAACCTGATCTCTATAGTATTTCAGAGTCTGAATTTCATGGAAATTTGGAATCTGGATTCTCAGGAATTCAGAACCAGAACATACAATGTTCAGATTCAGAGTTCATGAGAATTCAGAGTCAGAACTCATAAGAGTTCAGAGTTTTAATTCTGAGAACTCGGAGTCATAACTCAGAAGAGTTCATATCCGGAATTTGTAATCATAATTCAGAGTCAGAACTCAGAAGATTTCGTATCTAGAATTCGTAATTATAATTCAGAGTCTGAACTCAGAAGAGTTTGTATCTGGAATTTGTAATCAAAATTCCTAGTAAGAACTTAGAAGAGTTCGTATCCAGAACTCGTAATTAGAATTTGGATCCTAAAACAGAATTCTTCATATCTAGGTATTTATAGGATTCCCAAGGTTTTGGATTCAAACCGAATTTTATACTTAGAAAATTTATGATAAGAGTAATGAAAATGAGGTAAGGATAAATTTTCCTGGGGAATGAAATTTTTCCTTATAGAAGTAAAAACACATGGTAAAAAGAGATTTGCCTTGAGATAAAGTTTTTGTGATTTTAAAAACAAGAGGAATGGTAAAGTTGTAAGAAAACCTTAATGACTCAAAAATCTCCCCATGTCTGAAGGAATGTAAAAGTTATAAGGAAAACCTTATTGACTCAATGATCTCCCCCTTTTTGGAAAGAACAAACATCCTTATGAAAAAGAATAAAAGGACTTAGAAAATATTTTTCTAGACTTTTCAAATAAAAATTATCTCCCTTTTTAAATTGGAAAAGATGAATACGACTAACTTTCCCTTAGGATTTAGAACACTAAGTATCGTATTATAGATTTACGGAATAAGAATATTCATTATCTTGAGTATGGAAAACTTCATAATGGAAAACTCCCCCTTTGCTAAACTCACCCTTACTTAGGGATATTTCTTCTTTACTTAGAATTATTTTTCCTACTCCCCCTTTGTGATTTTCAAAAAGAGTTTGAGGGAATGGAAAAAAATATAGTACCTAAAATATTATTACAAGAATCCAAACAAAAACAGGCAACCACAATTTCATTAAGATAGGAATAATTTGTTCATGGGGAAAAATATACAACAAAATATTGGATTCGGATCTATTTTGATTCTTTTTTCCTTGGGTATCATCTTCTTCACCATGTTTTTCAACTTAATCATATCCTTGTGATCTTCCTATGCTTTTTTTTCTAAGGCTTTTATCCAATCATCTTGACCCTTCGGAGCCTCTGCCTGAGCCTTCGTCAAGTAATCTTGCTTCACTAGATTTTCTTGAATCTCAGTCCGGAGATCCCTTTCTATTTTCCAACTTTGGACAACATAATGCAACTTACCATTCAGATCCCTAACATCCTGAATTCGAGCATTCTGCTCATAATTTAGATTTTCCTCAAAGATAGTTGTGAGATCCTTGATTTTGTTGTCTTGAGTATTAGAAGATTCCTTAACATCATTTTTAAATTCATCAAGCTCTCTCATATCTTCAACAACATTATTTGACCAGCTGACAATTTTCTTACAATATTTTCTATGATATTCATTGTTGAAAAGGAAATTCTTGTAATCAGCCTCAATCTTAATGCACCTATCCATTACCATGAATACAGAGTCTGATTTCTGATTCATGCTATGCTATATCATCTGGAATCTAGAGTCAATTGTTGGAAAGATAGGAATGGTTTCCACTAGATTCTTCAGGGAATGATTGAAAAAATCATGTCCTAGAGCTGATGACTCCGAGTCTGACACTCTGCTAGGTTGTGGTTCTTCCTCTAGATTGAGAAGATTCCTCTTAGAGGATCCATGAGCTTATTTCTTCCTTAAATAAATTTTGGTTGGTGTGTCAACAACCACTTGTTTTCCTTTTGTCGGTTTTCGAAATAACTTCTTCATCTGGAGACTCATGCTCACTCTTAGACAAATGAATAATCTTGCCTTCATCAATTTTTTCCTTTTCAGCTCCAGCCTCAATATCTTCATAATGAATGAAGTCATGATTATAAATCTCCTCCTCAGATAATTTGTTCACTTCTTCTTCAGCCTTCTCATCAACTCTAGGGGTAGCATGTTTCAAAGATCCAGCTTGAGAATTCCGGATTGAAAATTTTTCGGAATCACTTTCCTTCTCATGATAATCTTCAACTTTCTTAATCAGATCATCAGTGTGACTACTAATTTTTCCCTTTTCTTCCACTGATTCCAAAACTTCTATCTATTCAGCAACCTTCTCTTGATCTTTTTCCAGATTCATAAACTTTTTCCCTAGTGCCTCAGGTAATGGGTCAACTAAGAAGGATTTCGGTAGGAGAATGTTCTTAGATGCTACTTCAGTAGCCTTCAAAATAGTTTGCACAATATCTGCCTCTGACATCTTTTTCTTAAGCTTCTTCTCTTTGTCTTGCATCTCAGGCTCTTCAACAGCTTTCTCTATCAATGCTTTGGCCTCCGTAGGGTCTTGGCCAAACTGTGGCTCCCCTTTTCTCTGGTTCTTCTTATACTCTCACCATTTGGAAACAACTTCATCTGGATAAGCTTTCTGCTTCTTGGGCCTTGGAGGTGGGGTTTGAGCTTCTGTAGCTTTATGGGTTTCACCTTCAGCTTCTACTTCCTTAAATTTTCTTTTTTTCTAGATTTCTTAGATGGTTCAGCCTCTTCATCATTTTTTGGAATGGCTTCTGCCTCTTCCACTGGCATATCATAAAATTCTCTTGAAAATTTTGAAAAACCAAAATTCATTCTTTTCAAAGTGCCATCGCTTACTAACATCACTTTGAAATTCCTCAGCTTGGAACTACAAGGAATCTTGAATGATTCAAGACACCGAACAATCAACTTAAGAGAGTAGGGAAGGATACATGATTATATGTGCTCTCAAATTCCCATTCTTGATATTTTCTATCATAATGAGAATATGCCACATCAGATTGATCTTCATTAGATTTACCAAAAAATCCAGGATATACATATCACTTTTCTTCAGAGTGTCCTTGTCACCATTTCTTGGTATGATAAAACACTAAACCCATATCTGAAGGATCCGATTGTTGGTAGATAACTGAGCAATCTTTGCAGTCTTGACATCTATAAGTCCAAGGCATTCCATAGCCATCACTTTTACAAAACCCCCTTGAACATCTGGAAGCTTGTGGTAACAAAATTATGCCTCTCCTTAATAAGATAGCCCAACCAAGCTAGCATCCTTGGTGTATGAATGTGAATATGTTTTTCCATAACTCTTGAAGGAAATTTTTTCTCTGTTATCTTCCTTGAAAAAACAGGCTGATTTATAAAACTCAATGACGAGATCCGGATACACAAGATCTTGATCCCCTGGATTCGAAATGGATACACTCTCCCATCCATTAAGCTTGATATTCTTGGCGATAATAGATTCATACTTTTTGAAGAAATTCAGATGCACTAACCTCTCCATGTATATCTTCCACTCTGCAATCGGCTTGATAGAATACATATCTTGAGAAGGAACTTCACCAGACATTCAGAATTTAGAAACCTTTGAGAATCCGGAATGGGATTTTGTAATGGGGAAGAGCTTTGAAACGCAAGAGATTTAAAACCTGATGTGGGACAACCATCGGGGGTCCCCTTTATATAAGTCTTGATGTGATGGTTCATCTTCCCATCTGAATCCAATGGCTGATAAATCTTCTAAAAAGATCTGACGGTTAAAAGGATAGCTACAAGGAAAATTTGGTTGAATCTGATCTTTTGAGGTTTTTAAAGGAAAACATTTGGATTTAAGGAAACTATAATCCGAGAAATTTTTAAAAATATAAAATAAAATATCAGCAAGTAAAAGGTGATTACGAAAACTCATGAAAAATTCATACCTTTCAGATTGCTAAGAATAGTATTCTTATTGAGGAAAATTATTCTTGAATAACTTTTAGATTCCAAAAAACTTGAGTATGAAAAAAAATATAGTACGTAGATCTTCATTACAAAAATCCTCATTACAAAGATTTTCATTACAAAAATCTTCATTACGAAAATTTTAGACTACAAAAAAAATAACAAATCTTCATTATGAAGAATTTTGAAGAACTCTATTATGAAAAATATGAAAAACCTCATTATGAAAAATATGAAAAACTTCATTACGAAAAATATGAAAAAATTCATTACGAAAAATATGAAGAACTTTATTACGAAAAATATGAAAAACATCGTTATGAAAAATATGAAAAACTTCATTACGAAAAATATGAAAAACATCATTATGAAAAATATAAAAAACTTCATTACGAAAAATATGAAAAAATTCATTACGAAAAATATGAAAAACTTATGATCAAATGTACTCCTCCTATGAAAATGATTTTATTTCTATAAGGATACTTTTTCAACAAAAAGTTAATAAGGAAGATTGCATTATGGTTATCATTCCTAAATTCTGTTTAATGTATTCAAAACTATCGGAGGGTAATGATTTTGTGAAAATATCATCAAGTTGATCTTTCATTCTGATAAATTGAAGAATGATATATCCTTTTTTTTGTGATCCCTAAGAAAGTGATGCCTAATATCTATATTATTTGAACGAGAGTGATGTGCAAGGTTTTTACTAAGGAAAATGGCACTTGTATTATCACACAAAATTTATGTTTTTGTAAAACTCATACCATAGTCTGTGAGTGTGTGTTTCATCCGCAAAACTTGATCACAACAACTTACAATTGCTACATATTTAGCTTCAGCAGTAGAAAGTGCTACTGAGTGTCTCTTCTTGCATGAACAAGAAACTAATGAATCTCCTATGAAATGAAATTTTCTGGTGGATCCTTAATTACTATTTTCTTAGAAAGTTGTCATAAGTTCCTAAGGTTATAGTGTCCTAACCTTCTATTCCACAACCAATAATGATCTTCCATTGCACTAAGGAAAGGTATATCTTGGATTTTAAGGTCTTCTAAGTTTAGTGTGTAAACATTCTCTTACCTATGGGTAGAGAGAATGAACTCTTCCTTGAAATTGTGTACTAAGCACTTGTCATTCCTAAAATTCAAAAGGCAACATTCATCACGTAATTGGATTATGATAATGAGGTTGTGCTTAAGACCCATAACAAATAAAACATTTGAAATCAAGTTTTTTCCAAGAAAAATGATGTTACCTATACCAATAATTTCTCCCTGAGCATTATCTCTGAAAGTTACTTTTCCACCATTCATCTTGATAATCTTATCAAAATAGTTTTTGTTACCAGTCATGTGCCAGGAACATCCATTGTCCATGTACCATGTATTTCTATTGGTACTTTCTTTATTTTCCCGAAAATAAGGAAAACATAGGTTTTCGGAATCCAAACATTCTTGGATCCGGAAATCTCAGAAAGCAAAATTTTAGGCACCCACATATTTTTAGAAAAAATATGCTTTATGAAATCCTAAAGATTGGGTTTTGTTTAAGGAACAATTTTTTCCCAGTGTCTACCACACTGACACTTAGTGCAGAATGGAGCACTTTGAGGAAAAAAATAATTATTAATAAAAATTGGTTTAGAACTAGTATAACCAAAAACAGAACTATTCTTTAGAGGTCAGATTTGATAATACATTTTATCAAAATTTTCTTTACCTAAGGTAAAGTTTGTCAAACACTTACTCAAGGAAAAGATTTCGGATTTGAGTTTGATAACCAATTTATTGTATTAAAAAAATTGATTTTTAACTAGAGTTAGGCTTGAAGACATTTTTCTTAGAAATTACATTTTCTAGATCTTTAGAAATTTTATTATTTTCATAATTTACTTCCTAAATATTTTTTGAAATACTTTCAAAATCAGCATTTTTTTATAAAGATATTTAGTAGGATCGGATATTTATATAGTAAGAATAGTATTCCGAGAATTTTCCTTATCAATATTTTTCATGAGTTTTGAATTATCAATATCAAGAAGTTTGGAAAAACTAGAATCTTATTCATAGGTAGGTAAAGTATTATCTTCATCAGAAGAAGATTCTTCATCTGAAGAGTTATAATATTTATCATTACTATAATATGCATTTAGAGAAACATTGGTCATTGATTCATAATTGTGTACCTTATCCATTAAAAAATGATTTTCAATAGGTAGTCTGGCTACTAGACCAAGATTGTTCTATCCAGAAGATTCATAATATGATGATTCATCTGAAGAGTCACCAACACTAGCACTCCAAGTGTCATTAGCTTTCAAGACTTTCTTATATTTAGCCTTGTAGTACTTCTTTATATTTATGTCATAATGGTTTTCCTTTATTTATTTTTTCTTGAGAATAAGACCATCAAGCCTTATATGTCCAGCTCTCTTGCATTCATAACATGTAACTTCTGAATCTTTCTTATCTTTCCTTTCTTTCTTCTTATATCTAGATTGAAAGTTCATCTGTCCAGCTATCTTTTTCATCCTTCAAGAAATATTTTCTTATTCATTCTATAAGGATTCACTTCCACTATATGTGGATTGAATTATAACCTTCTTAGATTTGGATCTCGTAATTCTCTCAGGAGTCTTATCTTTCATATGATTTGAAGTAGCAGTAAAAGAAACACTTCCATTTCCATTCTTCTTCTTTACATTATCAGCATCTTTATTCATTCTTGTCTCATGTTGTATAAGTCTTCCAAATAGCACATCTATGGAAATATGAGTAAACTTTCTATTCTAATCAATAACAGTCCTCCTGGATTCCCACTCATTCAGCATGATGTCAATGATCTTATCAACAAGTGATTCATCATCTAATCCATTCTCACCCATAGATTGTAAACTATTCACAATAGTCTTGAATCTTGTTGCACCTTACATATGGGTTCTCCATTAAGAAAATTAAAACCATGATATTTAGCTATAAGCATAGATCTTTTTCTTTCAATAACTTTGGAAGTTCCAAAGTGAGTAACTTCGAGTTTCTTACATATAGAATTTACTTCTTCAAAAGAAGAAATTTGGCTATATATGTTTCTAGTCATAGAACAAAGTAAGGTATTGGGTACCATATAATTCAGTTGATATTGATGCTTTTCTTGATTGGTAAAGGTACTAACTTCTTTGTTAGGGATTTTATATCCTCCAGTAAGCATAAAAAAATTATCTACACCAGTATTGTAATGAAAGTCTTCATACGATCTCTCAAATACTGATAATCATTTCCATCAAAGATAGGTGGTCTATTGGATTGAGATTGTCTATAGAACCAACATTGATTCCTGCCACCATTAAGAAAAATTTCTTTCCACAAAATCTTGTTAATAGAAAAAGTTTGAAAACAAGGAAAATATAGAACAAGATTTATCACTAAGAAAAAATATTAATCTGAACTTTACGAGTCCGAAAAATTGATTATGGAAAAAAATAAGAAGGATTATCTTCTAAATATAATCATGAGATTAATTCAGATTGAACCAGAAATTTTGAGGCCAATTGTTGAATTGGTTTTAGGATTCAAGGTAACCTCTTTTGATACCAATTATTGAGATGGTATGTGACTATGATATACTCTATAATACCAAATGTAGGATTGAAATAATACAGATATTGTATAGAGTATCTAATGATGCTCAAAATACAAGAGGGCGGGTGAATTGTATACTTTTAAAAATTTCTTTGGAACTTTTTAAGATAGTTATGTTTAACAAGGTCAAACAAGGTAATTCACAAAACCTCTAGTTCTACACACTTGCTTGATTCCATAAATATGATTCTGAGAATGTGAATCTGGAAAGATAGTTTCGGAAAATGAAACTTAATGAATGTTTACAAAGATGAATATTCTACATTAAAGTGTATAGAATCTAGCTAAATTAGAGTACAAGTATAAGAAACTATAAAATAGTTATATTTTCCTCAACCTTACAAATGCTACAGAAAAACTTGTAACCAAACAAGTAACAGTAGTAAGTCTTTTAACTCAAATAGAAGGGTATACAACAACCTTGGATAAAGGTCCCTTGATTTATACTTTCAAGTAAGTATGTCTTACCCACACCAGGGTAAGCCCTCGATACGAAGATTGAAGTCTATCTTGTTATCCCCGCAAGCCCTCAACTTCAAGGTAGTCAGCACCTCTGTCTTCCTCAGCAAGGAAGCCCTCAATTTCAAGGTAGTCAGCACCTCTGCCTTCCTATCCCCGGAAGCCCTCGAATGTACTCATCAAAATTCGGAGTCACACAAATAAAATATAACAAGAATATCAGTACACACAAAGAATTAAAGCCTATCTCTCTAGAAATTACTTCACCAGCATGTAATCTCTAGATTGATCAACTTGTTGTGGTATCTTTAAAATGATCTCCTATTTATAGGCACAGATTCAACGGTAGGCTCCCTCCTCCAATGGTCATATTTTTCCTTGAATTTTGGATGGACATGTACATGTGTCACTCAAACAATGGTTAGTTAGTAACTGAAAGCATGACATCATTTTGTAACAAAACAAGTATAATAAAAACATGGTTACATAAATAGAATCAAAATTCGGAATGTAAGGAAATATGAAAGTTCTGATATTAACCAAAATTGAATTCGTAGTCTATAATACAATGATATTCGGATTCTGTTTTCTAGGAATTCAGAACCTAAAATCTATAGAATTCTAGAGACTGGATTTCAAGGAAATTCAGAATATAGATTCTTGGTAATTTGGGACCATAACATACAAAGTTCGGAGTCAAGAGTTCATGAGAATTCAGATTCATAACTCATAATATTTTAGAGTCAGAATTCAGAGAACTCGGATTCATAACCGAGAAGAGTTCGTATCCAGAATTCGTAATTAGAATTCAGAGTCAGAACTCAGAAGAGTTTGTATCCAGAATTTGTAATCAGAATTTGGAGTCAGAACTCAGAAGAGTTCGTATCCATAATTCATAATCAGAATTCGGAGTCAGAACTCAGAAGAGTTCGTATCTAGAATTCGTAATTAGAATTCGGATCCTAAAACAGAATGCCTCATATCTAGGTATTTATAGGATTCCGAGGTTTTGGTTTCAAACCAAATTTTATACTTAGAAAAATAATTATATGAGTAATGAAAATGAGGTAAGGATTAATTTCCCTGGGGAAGGAAATTTTTTCTTATATAAGTAAAGACACAGGGTAAAAATATATTTTCCTTGAGATAAGCTATTTGTGATTTTTAAAACAAGAGGAATGGTAAAGTCATAAGGAAACCTTAATGACTCAACAATATCCCCAAGTATGAAGTAATGGAAAATTCATATGGAAAACCTTATTGACTCAACAATAAAATGATAACATTTTTTTAAATATTTTTTATCCCATGATAATTATACCTTTTTAATGTCTAAACCTATATTATACTAATTATATTTTAATATTTTAATTAATTCATAAATAACCCCTCACATCAATTATAAATGTAGAGTCATCTATTCAAAAACATTTATCACCATGACCATTATTTCTAGATCTTATTATGAAATATTCCCTTATAATCGTTCTGTTCAAATTAAAGTGCTTATGGTCCCACAAAAATACCAACTAAAAGAGCCTATGGAGGTTCTTAAAGAGAAATTTTAAACAGGTAAATTCCTTCTTTTTCTTTTTAAAGCCTTTATCACTTATTCCTTATCCTAGCCTACTATCAAATTATTATTGATAAGTATAATATCATATATATATATATACTATAATTTATTGTTTTTTTATGATATATTCATCATAAAATATCTCATTTTCTCCATTTATTCTTAAATAGTGAAATCATCGTCCATGTTGTGTCAATTCACCACCTTTGTGAATGCTGAGTTTTGTTTACCTTTACAGAAATCATGGAATGTTTAAATTCACTTATAATTGTTTATAATGACCTAAATATATATTTTTTCTATCTTCTGGATTATTATTTCTTTTTTACAATGATGTCCATAATAAATCTACCTTGGAAACCATGAAAATAACGCACCCGAAAAAATGTACATAACAAAATTTGTTAATAAATGGGTGTAAAATGTTATAATAAGATAATTTAAGTTATTATAAACATGTTTATTATTCAATATTAAATTTATAATTATCTTAAAACCATCATATAAGAGGTTTGAAAACTTTTTATTGACATCGAACTGGAGGTAAGGGACTCTTTAACCAAAACATAATTTTAAATATTTTAATGATTTATTCATCTAAATATTTCTATTTATTGTCCAGGTTTTCAAAAAAAAATATGTGTATTTATTTTTATATTAATGTTTTAAAATGGAAATTTTTTAATTTATCTCATGTGTTTAAAAAGAGGATCTTTTCATTTTTTATGTAAGGTACATTCCATTTGAAATCCTTCTAAATATCTCTTTTATGAAATTTAAAATGATTGTTTATTATACATTTGTCATGATTGGTTTATCCCTATTCAATGAATATTTATTACTATTAATTTTCAATTATATATTTTTATGGTAATTTTTGGAGAATATGATTTGTTTTATTATGTGTGAGCGTGTTTTATATTTTTACAAGTGATTTTTACAAAAAAGGTGTATTTTTGATATCTCAATTTATTTTTCTCATGGGGTTAAATGAATTATCATGGGTTTTATTAATGATATGATCCATTTAAATTTATTATTATGGTTTGATCCCATTATATGTTAAGTTAAGAAGGGTTTAGCACTGTTATGGTTAAAGATATAAATGTTGAGCCCCATTATAGCTCTCTAATGCATTGGGTACTCTAGAAATAGAAGTGGACCAAAAGTATTTTCCATTTGCAATGAAGAATTTATAAGTGATATGGTAAATCTGTACCAAGGTTGATACATGTCACGAACCGTCCCCCAGGGCCCATATCGTGACTACTCCAAGCCCGCCTTTCATAGGCCAGGGGCTGAAGACTAACACCAAAGGCATAAATCCCTAAACTGGGAAGAGATTTCCATTATAACAATAAACAAACACATCAGAGTACACAACTGGAAGAAAAACACTAAGTAAAAATTGTATAAAAAGGATGTTCTAGAAAGTAAAAGGGTCTAGAAATGCAATCCCAATAGTAAAGTACAAGTACAACTGAATGAAAGTGCAACAGAAGAAAAGTAATGTAGCTACAGGTTCGTCCTCTGGGGTTCCTACCTGAAGGGTAGATTTAGATGACCTCCTCAGCACTCCACGTCCATCCATACACTCTGTGTACTGTTACACAGAGTGGTCCACTTCCAGGTACTATCCAGTTTTACTACTCTCAGTCTCAGTCAACGCTGTCAGTCGTCTGCAACCAACACAACGAGGTACGGGCATTTCCCGTGCAGGGGTGAGTATAACTATACTCAGTAGGGACCCCGAGACCCTCAAGATCTCAAAAAATCCAACATTGATAAATTTAAAAGTATGGATTCAACGGATAACCATTATTTAGTTATATTCCCATACATATACCAAAGTTATCTAGTAACCCATCTCAATCATGAGGAAAACACAAAAGTTATTGGCTCAGCTCAAACCAGGATTTTATTCAAGGGGTTATTACCAAGTATCATCCCCAGTCACACTGTCGGAACCTCGGCTGATGGTGTACTCCTCTATCGAGTACAGTGGGTCTACCGCGTCACACAGAAGCACTTTCCATTATCCGGGATTGTTGTGGTACTCCTCCTCTTAAGTATCGTGGATCTGTTGTCCTCACACAGAGGCTCTCCCCATTATGGGTTTGCCGCGCTCACACAGAGGTGCTCTACCTCGTAGCCTGCTGAGGTACTCCTCCTATCGAGTACCATGCGTTGCTGAATTACACATAGGATCTCCCAACTGTGGTTCTATCGTTTCACACAGAGGCGCTCCCCACAAGACTAGTCGATAAACTTCGAGTCTAAAGGTCAGTAGTCGTCAGGTCTCATCCATCTACATGGTCTTCGTACTCCGCCCGCTCATCTATGGGAGGATCTTCTCCATGAACTACATGTTTATTCTCCAACTTTCAGGAAGTCCCTATTATATTTATCTCAAAGATCCACCTCTTCATAGGGGTCTCAACGCAACAGACGGTGCGTCAATCGGACGCCCGTTCTGTGAGATATTGGCATTTCTGTTCTAGGGGACCGGTTAGATTTTAGGTTCAAACCAACCCGAACATACACAAACTATGTCCAAACATAAATTGGGGTATTCCAAAAGAACCATATTGCTTTAAGATTTTTGTCACCACAGACGGTTCGTCGATCAGATACCAATAGCCCATGTTATGAGTGAAAAGGTGTATTCGGGTCAAACGGGTTCGGACTAGGGTCTGACCCGGTCCGCGGGTCCGACCCGACCCGTAGGTGTGACCCAGCACGAGGGCGGCCGAGCCCGAGGTGGTGGCCCGGCCTGAGGGCAGCTAGGCCCAAGGAGGCGGCCCGGCCCGGCGGCCCGCGCTGGGTCCGGCCAGGCGGCCCAGCGGCTCACGGGTCCGCCTAAGCGGTGTCCGGGGGGAAACACGTGCCCCTGGCTCTCTAATGGAACTTCCATTTGGGTGGGAACCCAAACTGGTTCCAGGTGGCATCGGTATAGCTCACGTGGGACCCGTTGGGTCCCACTTCTCCAGGCTGGCTGAGTGGCCAGCCGCACCGCATCGTCATCGGCTGGTTCAGTAGGCCGCCTTGGCTCCCCCACCACGGCCCGTCCTGGCCACAGCCCTCCTCTTCCGTGCGGCGCGACAGTTCTGTGCCCCTTCTGTTGTGGCCTGCCATATCATCTTCTCTCCTTCCACACGGAACGGTGGTGTCGCGTCTTTTTTTTTGCGACCCGACGGCCTTGTGCTGTAGGTTTTCTTCACGGCCGGCCCAACGCCGGCCGCCATTGCTGTACTAGGGTTCACTCTTCTGGCGGTGCCGTTGCGCTACCGTCGTCTTCAAAAACCGAGGAAAATGAAGGGGGAGGGTCGGGCCGTGTTCATGCGGCCCAAGCCTTTCACGTTATGGTGATATCATTTGGAAAAATCATCACCCGAGATTGAACGACGTAGCACAAAAATAAATTTAATCTCAAATTCATTACCTTTGATTCACCCCTCGACATTCGTTGATGGAGTTATGGGAAGAAGATGAAGACGTTCTTCCTTCTCCGCATTCATCACGCACTCCCAATCCAAGCTCGTGCATCAGTTCATTGACAAGGAGGAGGAGAAAGGTTTCTCTACGTCGGAAAGTGTATAGGGTAGAAGACCGAAGAAGAAGCGTCACCGATGTTCTTTACATTCTTCATTGGAAGGATGGTTCTCCCTAGCTCTCCTCTTCCTCTGTTCCACCAAAAGATAATGCCAACAAAATAATAATATTAGGTTGTCTATTATTTTATTGTTGGCACTTAATTCAAAAAGGAGGATTAGTTACATAGGCTCCACCAATTAATCCACAAGAGGTTGGAATAATTTATGAGGGAAGTTCAAGAGTCTCCCCCCACTTATGGAGAGTTCAGGGGGTTAAATCCCGGGTTGTCCCCTCCCCCTTAAATTGACAAGTGGTGTTTAAACCTCAGTTGGGCCCCACCACCATAACCTCTCATGGGAGGTTATGGTGTGGTGGCCCCCACCTCTAACATCCTCTTAGAGGTTTTAACCACCAAATAAATAAATATAAGCTAACACTTTATTTTTATTTAATTTTATTAAAAACCCAAAATCTATCTTCCATTCTCGAACAACTATCGTCGAGGTGAATGCCTTCTTAAGAGAATACCGGCGTTGCAAGTTCAACGGTGCCCTCAAAGTTTAGTTCCGAGTACCGGTTCAAAAGTTTTAAAAATCTGCGTATACATTTAATGAACGTACCCGAACAAAACATTAGAAATTGATTCCTGGAACGTTATGCCTCGAAATCAAGCACCGTAAAAAATCACAGACTCGTAAAATTCCCATGTATTAAAAAAAATCCATGGTAATTCCTGGTTTTTAATTTCTCCCCACCTCTGGCATTTATGTCTCCGTAAGCTATAACTCAAACCAAAAGAACAAGTGGGGTTACTGATCACACATCTAAGCCTCCTACTCCCATGTGATCTCCTGGTGGTTCCCCTACTACCAGCGAGCGCGCAACAGAGGTATCGACCGTCCACGTAGGACCTGCTCCTATCGATCCTCAAGCTCCACTGGGACCTCCGTAAAAGTCGCCCCGTCATCGATGTCCATCTCCCCGTGGCCAATGATGTGAGATGATTCATGCACATATCTCCTCAGCTGAGATATGTGGAACACGTCCTGCACCCGGTGCAACTAAGGTGGAAGAGCTAAGTGGTAATCCACCTCACCTACTCTATTGGGGACATGGAAAGGTCTGATTAATCTCAGAGATAACTTTCCACCTTAGCCTAATATCTATAGACCTTGTTGAGGTGAGACTTGTATAAATACATGGTAACCATCCTAGAACTCTAGAGGCCTCCATATCCTGTCAGTATATAACTTCTTTTTGCTCTGTGCAGTCTTCATTCGCTCCTGGATGATCTTCACCTTCTCTGTGGTAGCGCGTACCGTCTCTTGTCCCACTAGTGCTGACTCCCCTGGGTCTGTCCAGCATAGTGGTGATCTGGAAGGTCGACCATGCAAGGCATCAAAGGGATTCATACTGATGGTGGAGTGATAGAAGTTTTTGTATGAAAACTCCACCAAAGACAAGTGATCATCCCAGCTACAACCGAAGTCGAGGACACATGCATGGAGCATGTCCTCGAGGGTCTGAATGGTCCGCTCAGTCTGACCATCCGTCAGAGGATGGAAGGCGGTGCTCAAGCAAAGTTGTGTCCCAAAATCCTCTTACAACCCCTTCCATAGCCGAGAAGTAAATTGTGCGTCATGGTTGGAGACAATAGAATAAGGTACTCTATGTAAACGCGCAATCTCTTGCAAATAGAGGTGTCCCAAACTCTCTATTGAACCCTTCTCTCTGATTGGTAGGAAGTGGGACGACATGGTGAGTCGGTCAACGATCACCCATATCGAATCGTGACTCCTAGATTTACGTGGAAGACCCGTCACGAAGTCCATGGATATCCCATCCCACTTCCACTTTGGGACCTCATAAGGGCTGAACCAAGACTACTGGTACCTGGTGCTCTACCTTCACTTGTTGACAAGTGAGGCATCATGAGACAAACTCTACTACTTCCTTCATCATGCCTGGCCACCAGTGCTGTCGTTTAAGGTCCAGGTACATCATTGCCACTCTTGGATGTACCGCTAGAGGGGATGTGTGGAACTCCCTCAACACTTCCTCCTGAAGTGAAAATGGTACCAAGGTACATCCTATTAAGACGATCACATGCTCCCCACCTTTATAAAATCTATCAGGTGCATGCCCTGTGGATATCTGAGCACATCGTGTCTCGCAGTCAGTGTCCCCACACTGCGCCTCCCTGACTCACTGAAGAAGTAGAGGAGTGGCTGTAGGAGACTGTAGAAAGGTTGGTCCATCCCAATCCACAAAGGATATCTATATAGCAACCAGCTTCTCTATCGCTTCCCCTAGTAGTTTTTTACCCGTCCACCTGAAGAGCGCATCCGCAACAATGTTCCCAATTATAAGATTATAGACTATCTCAAAGTCATTGTCCTAGAGGAACTCAAGCCATTGCCACTGTCTCAGGTTCAGGTCCATCTGATAGAAGATATACCTGAGACTCTTGTGATCAGATTAAACAGTAAAATATTCTCCCATCAGATAGTGTCGACACATCTTCAAGGCGAATATCACTACTTCTAACTCTAGGTCATGGGTAGCATAGTTCTGCTTGTGTTGTCTCAACTGTCAAGAACCATATGCAATCACAGCATGCTCCTGCATCAGGACACACTCGAGTCTGGTCCCTGATGCTTCGTAGTAGAATGCGTACCCTACGCCCTTCTCTAGAAGCCTCAAGATGGGGGAACTAGTCAGCCTCTGCCTCTGCTCCTGAAAGCTCTGCTAACATCTCTCCGACCACACGAATGGTTTCCCCTTTTTCTTCATGGATGATAGTGGTTCTACAACTTTAGAGAAGTCTGGAATGAATATACGGTAGTATCCAGCCAATCCCAAGAAACTATGTACCTCCATCACAATCCTGGGTGGATCCCAAGCAAGTACCGCCTCAATCTTCGCTGGATCTACTACAACTCCATCCTCCGAGATGACATGTCCCAATAAGTGAACCACTAGAATCCAAAACTGTCACTTTGAGAGCTTACCACAAAGCTTTTTCTCTCAAAGTCTGTCCAGTACTACCTGCAAATGGTAGGCATGCTCCTCCTTAGTAGTCGAGTAGATCAGTATGTCGTCGATGAAGACTATGAAAAAACGATTATGGTAAGGCTGTAAAATCATGTTCATGAGACACATGAACACTACTGGAGCATTGTTTATGCCAAAGGGCATAACAAAGAACTCATAGTGGCCATATCAACACCTGAATTCCATCTTCTGCACATCCTTGTCTCGAACTCTGAGCTGGTGATAGCCTGGTCTAAGGTCTATCTTTGAGAACCACCATGCCCCCTTCAGCTGATCAAAGAGGTTTTCAATCCTCAAGAGTGGGTACTTGTTTTTTATGGTCACCTGGTTTTGGTGACGGTATTCAAAACAAAGCCTCAAGCTCTCGTCCGCCTTCTGGGTGAGCAGAATCAAGGATGTCCACAGAGAAACACTTGGTCGGATGAATCCCTTCCCCTACAAGTACTCCAACTGTACCCGTAGCTCACGAAGCTCAGCAAGAGCCATCTGATATGATGGTGTAGATATCGGTTTCGTCCTTTGGTACAGGTCAATGTAGAAGTCCACCTCTCTATGAGGAGGTAGTCCTTGAACATCGTTAGGGAAAATAATCCAAGTACTGGTCCACCACTACCGGATAAGTTGGACTATCCACATCAACTACTCTGAGGGTAAGTCAAGGCAACTGGTGAGTGATCGATTGCAACCTCCTCCGATTATGTCTGTCATGTGATGCAAAGGTTCCCTTATCACTGGTGAAGATGAACTCGGTCCCATCCATTTGGAAACACCGCACTTTGCGCCTATTACAGTCGATCTAAGCATGGACTGTAGATAACCAGTCCAAACCCAAGATGACGTCGCAAGGCCTCGACGCTGCTACGGGGAGATCCCAGATAAAGCTATCACCTCCTATAGTGAGCTCACACTACTGGAAAAAAAGAATAATCATTGATTCTTCTCCCGTAAGAGTCTCTAGCCATAAGGATCGAGCCAACGTCTCCATCAGAATCTCTGAGCTTCGAATGAGGGTAGTGGCAATGAAAGAGTGACTGGAACCTGTGTCTATAAGAACTGCAGCTAATGTAGCGTAGACACAGATCATACCTCGAATAATCTCTGGAGCGCCATGGTCGTATGCCTCAGCTTCCTGAAGGTGAGCTCTCCCCTATCCACCTGCTCCCTACGGTCGGGGTGGACCTCCTGGTGGTGGTGGCGGTAACACCTCGAATCACCACCCACTGCCTGATGCTCGACCAGCTCCTCTTTCACGTATGTCTGCGCCCTACGGACTGACTCGATCGAATTTATGCCTCTACCTAGGAGGACCCTAAACTATCTAGTGATCATCTAAATGGCAGGTCACACAGTCACGATCCATGTGACCCTACCCACCACATGAGTAACACAGCAAGCTCTTGGCAGGTAGGTCACTGCCTCAGGTGCCCCATACAATAGATCATATGTCCTGCGGTTGTCCACCTATGGGTCTTGTCCTCTTGTACCTCTGCGTTATCTATCTACTTCCAGCCGTATAATACTCCACTACATGTCAACTATAAGTGGTTCTTGCTGCTGGTGACTGCTCATCTAGGAAACTCTCTACTTGGAGGGCTATCTCTAACACCCTCGCCTACGTTGGGATGTTGAAGGCGATCATCAGGGCTCTGATCTCTCGTATAATCCCCTGCTTGAAGGTCTGGGCCCTGAAGAATGGGTCTCGCACTATATTTATAGAGTAGCACGAGAGTTCGGTGAACCTCGCTGAGTAATGCACTACTCTCATGCTCCCCTTCTGTAGATGAAGTAGCTCTTGTATCCACCCCACACGAAGGGTGGCTGGTACAAACTCTGCCCAAAACAAGATCTCAAAGTCTGACTATAGAAGCGTTTCCTCATCATGCACCTAAATCATTAGGCTCCACCATCTGCATTCTTTTTCCTAATGAAAACTAGCATCAAGGATCACCATGAAGTCTGCTGGAGTCCCTACTAGCATGAAGACTCTCACCACAGCATCTAGCCAATCCTCTACCACCTGTGGGTCCGTCTATCCCCGAAACCTAGGTGGCCTTTAGCGCTGGAACTGATGCAACATGCTCAAGTGGTGAGCATCGTCTTCTATTGGGGCTGGTGGCATCAGTGGCCCAATGGAAAGTGGTACTGTTGGTGCCTTTGCGGGTAAAGGTCCCTACACCAAAGCCTCGTCACTTGGTGGGCTGTTAGAGTGTACGACTCTTAGGGCTCTGCGGGGAGGCATTCTGAAAGAAATAGTTGCAACACGGTCAAAAGACTATACCTGGTGAGCTGACCTGGTTGAGCTGACTTAAATAAAAAATTTAAAGATTCGCATGCAATCAGTGTTTTCATACACTAAGTCAGAAATCAGTAGTCAAGGTCTTGGTATATGGATACGTCAGATGCTTGCACCAACACTGGACTTCCTGAACTAAAAACCACACTTAGTACCCTTAGCACTATTGCTTCATAGAAAAGAATGATCAGAGTCCTATGTTCTGCGGTAGAACTGACTCCTTCGATACCAATTTGTCACGACCCGTCCCTCGAGGCCCGTATCGTGACTACCCAAAGCCCGCCTTCCATAGGCCAGAGGCTAGCGACTAGAACCAAAGGCGTAAATCCCTAAACTGGGAATACATTTCCTTTGTAACTGTAAGCAAACACATCAGAGTACACAACTGGAATCAAAAAACTAATTAAAAACTGTATACAAAGGAAGTGCTAGAAAGTAAAAGTGACCGGAAATACAATCCCAATAGGAAAGTACAAGTACAACTGAAAGCATGTACAATAGAAGAAAAGTAAATAAGCTACTGGTTCGTCCTCCAGGGTTCCTACCTGAAGGCTAGGTACAGATGGCCTCCTCCGCACTCCACATCCATCCGTCCGCTCCGTGTACCGTCACGCCGAGTGGTCCACCTCTGGGTACCGTCTAGTCCTGCTACTCTCTGTCTCAGTCAGAGCTTCCCATCATCGGCAACCAACACAATGAGATGCGGGCTTAGCCCGTGTAGGGGTGAGTATAACGATACTCAGTAGGGACCCTGATACCCTCAAGATCTCACAAAATCTAACCAAGATAAACTAAAAAGTATGGATTCAACGGATAAAAATTACATAGGTATATTCCCATACATATATCTAAGTTATCTAGTAAACCATCTCAATCATGAGGAAAACAGAAAATTCATGGACTCAGTTCAAACCAAGATTTTAGTCAAGATGGGTAGTACCAAGTATCATCCCCAGTCACAATGTCAGAACCTTGGCTGATGGTGTACTCCACCTCTATCGAGTACAATGGGTCGCCGCGTCACACAGAGGCACATACCACTATCCTGGACTTCTGTGATACTCCTCCTATCGAGTACTGTGGATATGTTGCGCTCACTCAGAGGCACTCCCCACTGTGGGTCTGTCACGCTCACACAAAGGTGCTTCCCCTCGTAGCCTGCTTAGGTACTTCTCCTATCGAATACTGTGGGTCTGCTATGTCACACAGAGGTGATCTCCACTATGGTTCGGCTGTGTCACACAGAGGCGCTCCCCACCGGACTAGTCAAAACACTCCAAGTTGAAAGGTCAGCAGTTGTCAGGTCTCAGCAATCTACTAGGTCTCCGTACTCTGCTCGCTCGTCTCCGTGAGGATCCGTTCCAAGAACTACAGGTCGATTGTTCAACTTTCAAGAAGTCCCTAGTTTAAATATCTCAAAGATCACCCTCATCGTAGGGGTCTCAACGCAACAGATGGCACGTCAATCGGACGCTCGGTCTGTGAGTTATTGGCATTTCCGTTCCAAGAGCCCAGTTGGATTTTAGGTCCAAACCAACCCGACTGTACCCCAGCTATGTCCAAACCTCAAGAGGAGTATGCCAAAAAAAATCTTCTTTCTCTATGATTTTCGTCGTCGTAGACAGTTTATCGATCAGATACCTGTAGCCCAAGTTATGGGTGAAAAGGTGTATTCGGGTAAAATGCGTTCAAACTGGGGTCCAACCTGGCCCGAGGGTGGCATGGCCTGGCGGCCCACGCTGGGTCCGGCCTGTGGGCTCGCTGGTCCACCTAAGCCATATCCAAGGGGGAACCGCCTGCCCCTAGCTTCTGAACGACAGTGTCATTTGGGTGGGAACCCAAACCGGCGCTAGGTGGCACCGGTCCCGCTCTTCCTGGATAGCCGAGCGGCCAGCCACACCGCATCACTGGCGGGCGGTTCAGCCGGCCGCCATGGCTCCCCCACTACGGCCTGCCCTGGCCACGGTCCTGCTCGTCCGTGTGGCGTGATGGCCACACACCATTCCACCACGACCCTCCCTGGCTGCGGCCCTCCTCCTCCACGCGACGCAATGGCGCCGCGCCCCTAACACCGTGGCCCACCCTGGCCGCGACTCTCCTTCCACGTAGCACGGAGGTTTTGTGCCTTTTTTTGGTGACCAGGCGGCCTTGTGCAGCCAGTTTTCTTCACGAGTGGCCCATCGTCATCCTCCTTTTCTCTGCTGCGGTTCACTCTTCTGGCGTCACCGTTGCGCCGCCACCGTCGTCTACAAGGGAGGAAACCGAAGGGGGAGGGTCGGGCCATGTTCGTGCGGCCCGAGCCTTCCACGTTATGGTGATACCATTCGGAAAAATCATCACCCAATAATGAATGACGTAGCATGAAAAGAAATTCAATCTCAAATTCCCTACCTTTGATTCGCCACTCGACGTTCGTTGACGGAGTTGCGTGAAGAAGATGAAGTCATTCGCCATTCACTGCATTCATCATGCACTCCCAATCCAAGCTCGTGCGTCGGTTCGTTGACAATTACGAGGATAAAATTTTCTCTATGTCGGAAAGTGTCCGGGGTAGAAGATTGAAGAAAAATCGTCGCCTGCGTTCTTCGCGTTCTTCGTTGGAAGGATGGTTCTCCCTAGCTCTCCTCTTCCTCTGTTCCACCAAAAGAGAATGACAACAAAATAATAATATTAGGTTGTCTATTATTTTATTCTTGGCTCCTAATTCAAAAAGTTGGATTAATTACACAGGCTCCTCTAATTAATCCACAAGAGGTTGGCATAATTTATGAGGGAAGTTCAAGAGTTTCCTCCCACTTATGGAGAGTTCAAGGGGTTAAAGCCCGGATGGTCCCCACCCCCTTAAATTGACAAGTGGTGTTTAAACCTCAGGTGGGCCCTACCACCATAACCTCTCATGGGAGGTTATGGTGTGTTGGCCCCCACCTCTAACCTCCTCTTGGAGGTTTTAACCACCAAATAAATAAAAATAAGCTAACTCTTTATTTTTAATTAATTTTATTAAAAACCCAAAATCTAACTTCCATTCTCAAACAACTGTCATCGAGGTGAAAGTCTTCTTAAGAGAATACTGGTGCTACGAGTTCAACGGTGCCCTTGGATTTTAGTTCCGAGCACCAGTTCAAATGTTATAAAAAACACGCACGTATATTTGCTAAACGTACACGAAGAAAACATCAGAAATTGATACCGGGCACACTGGGCCTCAGAATCAAGAGCCATAAAAATTTTCGGACTCATAAAATTCCTATGTATTAAAAATATTCCATAGTAATTAAGGGTCCTTACACTACATTAATTTTCAATTCATGTAAATGAGTCCTTAGGAAAAGGTTGTTAATGGGTTTCATGTTTTCACTAGACTAACGATTAACATTCTTTTTTTATGCTCCTTAGATATTTTCCCTCATCCCATTTTATAACATGTTTTTCACATGGTTTGAGGATGTTTAAGAGAAAATAATAAGACAATATTAATGTTTCAAATACTTTTCATGAAAAAATTCATGTTTTATTTTAAATTAATTATATTTTGGAAAAAATGGATACTGCTTTAGAAGAATCCACTTTGTATGCTTGTGGGATTGACATGATAGAATTATGACCTAATTCACTAAAACTATAAACATATATGATCACTAGTAATGTAAAAATGTTAATTAGAAATTATTTTACTTAATATATAATTGTTAAGGTTGGGTCCTTACAAATTGTAATAGAGTTGGGTTTAGAAAACATCATAGGTTAGGATATTATCTGAGCTTAGGTTAAAAAACCATTATAAAAACAATGGTTGTTATCATATAGAAAATGTTAGAAGATTATGGTATTTAAAGTATTTTGGATAAAAACCTAAATCAACCTAGATATAATGGGGTTGATGGATTAGAGTATTATAAAAAAATTATGGTGTTACAATTACCCGTTAAAGTATTTTTTTTAGTTATTTCTTCATGTTTTAGTGATATTATCTTCCACATATTAAAGATCATTTTTTAATATGTAATGAAAGATATCATTCACAACCTTCTTATCCCTCACCATTTATTTGATCATCCTTATTAATAAAAAATTTTATTGAAATGTTTTTGATAGATTCTTGAGTATTCAAATCACCTGTAAGAAATTTTTCTATTTATCCAATACCAAATATTTCTGAAAAATTATTTGTGGGTCATGGTATCCTTTTAAAATGATTTCAAGATCATAACCCTTACAAATATATTAAAAAATGATATTCCAGAAGTGGTGTGATCATTTACTCTTGGAAAGTAGGACAACATGCCAAAAGGGAAATGGATCATTAAGAAGATCTTGGAATCAACATTCAATGTATGAATTTTTTATCCATAAAAAATAAAAAATTATTGTATTAATATTAAAAAATCAATAGTTTATAATTCATATGTTAGATTTGTAGGAATTAAGTATTAATAAATAGGGTGGAAATGCATAGTTAATGGATTTTTCATAATTTTGAATGATTAAGATATCTAAACATAAAAGATTTGAGAGTTATTATAGTATTACTAATAATGAAATTTTTATAATTACTAGTACTATTTTGGTAATGATTGTACTTTTGGGAGATTTTTATTGAGTTTGAGTTATATGAAATCCCTATGTTTTCATGTGAATGAAATTTTCTTCAATGAAATATAAATTTTCAATGGGTGGAAATAATTTTAATGTTATTTATAACTTTTGGATTCATATGATATTGTATTTTAAGAAATCTATGGTTTATTATAATATGAAAACTTATGTTTTATCATAATTTTATTTGGTGATAAATTTTAACTTGGAAGAATATTGCTAAATTTTTTAGAATAATTACAATAAAAAGGTAAATAGAATTCATAAAACATTATTTGAGTAATAAAGGTTATATTGTATTTTGGAGTAAAATATAATTTTTTGGATTTATGGAGATTTAGGTTATTTAAATAAATGATTATAAAATATTAGATATTTTATGATTAAAAAAATTTGTTTTTTGGGATATTTTATTGAATTTAATGAATATATAACTTTTGAATAATCTATGTTCACCAATGGGTATTACTCAATACTAGATTAATGGTATTTGAATTAAAATTTTATCTATTTACTTTACTTACTGATAGTCCATATTGTAATAACCTATTAAGGATTTTTGGTTTTGTTGTTCCTAATAATATTGTGAATTTGTTCTATCTTTGTAATGGCTCGGACCTCTCTGGCCCATTCCTTTGTCAAAAAGAGGATCATGAAGAGTTCTGAAGGGTAAAATGGACTTTTCCCACACTTTTCAGAATTTTGAAACTACACGCCGTGTAGTGAAAGTACACGTCGTGTACCCCCTCGCTGGGTACACCCTGTGTTGAAGGTCGTGTCCTTGCTGTGTTAAATAAGTGGGTACATGCAGTGTACCCCAAACTACACGTCGTGTAGTCCCTCCCCGTGTACGTGTTACCCTCAAACCGTGTGTTGACCAGTCAACAGTCGTGTGCCATGTGGGAGACATATCCTTGCTGTGTGAAATAAATGGTTACACACCGTGTACCCCAAATTACACGCCGTGTAGTCCCTCCCCACGTACGTGTTACCCTCAAACCATGTGTTGACTAGTCAACGGCCGCGTGCCACGTTGAAGGCCATGTTGGAAGCTGCGTGGTGACCGTGTGAAATGGATGAGTACAGGCCGTGTACCATAAAGTACATGTGGTGTAATTTTTTTTCTCTCCTATAAAAGGTGGGGTCCCCTCATCCTTTTCAACTCACTCCTCTCCTCCCCTTTCCCTCGAGCAGAGCTCTCCCAAGAGACTCGAAGGCTCCTTTCATCCATAACTTCTTTGTCCGACCTCCGATTTACGATCCGTCAGCGGCCACGGGATCATAACAACAATTTGGAACTTCTGAGATTGGATTTGTTTCTTTCCTTTTGGAATTTCCATCCCAGATTTCACCCGAGGATGTTTTTCCGGGTTTTTTCAGAAGCAACGGACATCAACAGACGTCTTCTAAAGTTGATCCAGGGGATCGTTGTTATCAGAACCTATTGAGGAAGGGATATTACCTTCGTCTCTCTAAATTTTTGCATCATGCGGGTTGGGTGTCCTCTTGTTTATGTGAAACACATTTGAACCGGTTTAATAAAGATAATAATTGTCTTATATAATGGGGTTGGGATGTTTTTTATTACAGTTACATTATTTTATATCCTATGATATTATGTTGTGAATTGAATAGGCTTATGCCTACTGAGAATCATGGTCATTGGGGGCCTTTGATTGTGGAATTAAATGTTTCCCTATCTTTCTAGACTGTTTATGGATGGAAACTTTATGGAATGTTGAAATTGGTTAATCACGTAAATTTGGCTAATTAAATGAAAATCTGGAACCCTTGTGTGATCACCCCTGTTGAACAAAACTGAAATAATAAACATGTGGGTGCTGTTTGGGGTTAATTTATGTGAAGGGGGTGTTTTGTGGGTGAGCATCATGGTTGCGGTTGTGGGTTGGTGTGAATGCTATGTTAGTCATGGGCAGCGGGGCTGCGATAAATGGTATCAAGGGGTGAGGATGTACGGTGTGTTTGTGGTTATGGTGGTTGGCAGCGGGGCTGCAGGGTTGGGTTTGAATGTGAACAAACTATGGGTTGTGAATAATAAATAAAATTTGGAAGAGTTAATTAATGGTGGGGCGTGGTAATGGAACGGAAATAATAATCAATGGGGTTGGTTGGTCAATAAGAAGGGACTTGTTGTGTTGCTTTTGTTTTCTTAACTTGATTTGTGGATGGTAGGGATATGTTTTACGAACTTTTGATATGGTTGGTTGCGGTTGATTGCCCAGTAGTTAAGGAACTAATAAACTGATTCTATTGAAACATGAAAACCTAAATGGGGTTGGGGTTGTTTGTGGTATGCATGCTTCATAGTAGCAGTGTCGAGGCACGTTCTCAGTTCTCTGTTTAGAATCCATAGGTTGGGCTAAGTTTTTGGTATATATATATATATGTGTGTGTGTGTGTGTGTGTGTGTATTTTTGTTTTGTCGCACCCCACCCATGTTGAGTACTTAGTACCGAACACTCACATTTCATGGGAGAGGGTGTTTTCCCCATAGTTACTAGCTCATTCCTGCTCCATCTTCCATAGGTTGTGATAGCTTGAGGTGACCTTACACCCAAGACTCTTCAGGTAGGTTTCGATTGGGGTGGTTTTAGCCCAAGACTCTTCGGGCAGGTTTTACTGTTTCCAAAGAATCTTCGGGATAAGGCCCAGGTGTGTGTGGGCATGATACGTGGTTGTGAGGCCCAGGTGTGTGCGGGAGGGATATGTGGTTGTGGGGCATATGTGTGTGCGGGCAGGATACGTGGTTATGACGCCCAGGTGTGTGCGGGCGGGATACCTGGTTGTGAGGCCCAGGTGTGTGCGGGCGCGATACGTGGTTGTGAGGCCCAGGTGTGTGCGGACGGGATATGTGGTTGTGAGGCCCAGGTGTGTGCGGGCATGATATGTGGTTCTTGACGCCCAGGTCTGCGCGGGCGGGAAGAGTGTGGTAGCTTCAGGATGTTCGCCGTTAAGAAGAGTAGCTAACTAATGTGAAATGGTGTGGGGTACCCAATACTCTTGTTCTTATATACTACTACTACCTGTTGTTTTGTGTTTTGGTGAGAGTGGTTGGTTAGGTTGGGTGGATAGAATTACATGATAGGTTTTGGTTTCTTCTGTTGTTCTCATGGGACATTAGGATGTCTCCCGAGTTGTGCATGAGAGCTTTAGGTTTCCCTACTAAGTATACTTGTATGCTCACCCTACATTTACTTTCAGGTTTCCAGGAGGACTACCTGGGCCGTGAAGGACCCTACTAGTCGGGACAGTTGGAGTTGTTGTAGTTTGTTGTACTCTTCTTTCTTTTGGTATTGTACTTTTTGAGATTTCTTGTACTTGTACCTTGTTTCAGAACTATTTAAACATGCATGTGGGGTTGGTTTGGGTTTATTTCTATACACTTTTTCTTTTCCTTTTTGGTGGTTGACTTGTCCTATTTCCCGATCTTAAATAATAAAAATGGTAATGCCTCCCATATTTGTGAAAACTCATACCCTTGGTGTAGTCGCCACCCTGGGGCCTACTGGAGGCGGGACTCGGGGGGTCATTATCTCGCTTTCCCCATTGCCAGCTCAGGAGGGGCATCTTTTGTGGGAGGGGGTCGTGACAGAATGGTTTCAGAGGTGATGTTTGAGAGATAAGATGGAGTCTGTAGTTAGGCACAGTGAGGATTACATGGGATGGTAGGGCAACAATTTTGGTTAATCTTGATGTGTGACATAGGCCAGGGAAGACCAGCTAGGACACAGGATTTTAGGGCCCCTCATGATCCGATGCAAGGACTCTGAGCCTACCGAATGACCAAGTGAGACTATAATGATTGAAGGGTAGAGACCCTAGGGAAGTTACATGCATCATCATGATTGTGTTTTACTTGAATTGGGTGTTCTGGGAAAGAAATTGAATAAAATGATAAAATAAAACATTGAGAAATTCCTTTCTACTTGGGCTTAGGCGATCCTTGTTTACCATACATCCATGGCACCTGGACGTCGTCCCCGGGTGACTCAGACGGCCGAGGCCCAGTAGATTTAGGCGGTTGATCATTTGGGGATTGACCGAGAGGAGGAAGATAGCCAGTGGCAGAAGACTCTCTGTTCTTTCCAGCGGAAAACCCTCAAGAAGTACGAGGGTAGTACTTTGGATACGGAGACGGAGGGGTGTATTGAGGATCTAGGGATCACTTTTACCTTGATTCGTGCTCCGAGGGAGTACTGGGTTCCCCTAGTAGTCAGTCCGCTGAGAAGTGTGGCGTGACAGTGGTGGACATTCTACCTTGGAGAGAGGATAGAGGCAGAGGTTCCGTGGGCTGACTTTGAGAAGGAATTCCTTTCTTCCATGATCAAGGCGGAGAAGCGGCAGGAGTTAATCTCCCTCCAGCAGGGAAGTATTTCAGTACAAGAGTTGGGGATCAAGTTCAAAGATCTCCTATGATTTGATCCAGATCTCTTTCTGGATGAGGAGTCTCAGGCGAGATGTTTGGAGGAGGCGCTTTGTCCTTCGCTATAGTATGTTGTCACCCCCTTCACCCTTCCGACATACATCACATTACAGAAGAAGACAGAGGTTGTAGAGAGGACTTACTCATAGGGAGGTGCACCACGTGAGGGGATCCAACCAGGTTCGTCGAAGGGGAAGGCAGTCAGCAGTAGGTCTCCTGCGATAGGTCCTTCCAGGTTCAGGCCAGTGGGGAGTAGGCCCCAGTAGTTCCAGTTCAAATCTTCCGGTCCTCGTCCCTTTTTCACGAGCCCAGGACCGAAGTTTTTTTCTTGTGGAGGTTTCAGGAATATTCAGAGTCGGTGCCTGAATCGAGCTCACTACGGTGGATGTGGGCAGGTTCAGCACCCACCTCAGCAGAAGCAGTTGCCAGCAAGGCCCTTCCAGCAGCAGCAGGACCATGCTCCTCTGAGGGCAGACTATGCGGAAGGAGGCCGTCCTCAGGGTGCTCCTCAGGGACCTCGATCGGGGAATGGTCGGGGAGGTGGATGACATTAGAGAGGCAGAGGAACTGGGCGTGGACAGTTGCATGCAGCAGAGTTGGAAGCTCCAGTAAGAGCAGAGGTGGTGCGAGGTATGATTTGTTTGTTCAACACTCTCGTTTTTGCTTTGTTCGATTCAGGAGCTTCGCACTCCTTTGTTGCACCCGATCTAGCCCATTCATTGGGTATAGATGTAGAGTGACTTTCCATACCCCTGGTGCTGAGTACACCAGTTGTAGGCCAGACCAGCGTATCTTGTGTTTTTTGGGGATGAGGGCAGACGTTGGGACTGTATATATCTAGTGGGGATCTTCTTTTTCTATAGATGCACATGTACGATTTCATCCTAGGAATCGACTGGTTGTTTTCTATTAGTGCTGTTATCGACTTCTTCCGAAGAAGATTCGTTTTCTCCGACATGGACGGGCAGCATGTATCTTTTGTTAGCGAGAGGAGCTATCAAGTGGGAAGCCAGCATGTGAAGCCTCTCCTTTCCTTGTTAGGTGGTTTATCAGTGGTTTCAGCAGATGTAGATATGATGGATGTCCCATAGGTTGTTGTTGAATTCATCAATGTTTTTCTAGAGGAGGTTGTGACTTTACCACCACCCCCCCCCCCCCCCGATGTGACGTTGAGTTCGGGATAGACTTACAGCCTGGTGCCTGTCCGATTTCGATGGCCCCTTATCATATGACAGCTTCGGAGTTGCAAATTCAGATTGACGATCTGATGGATAAGGGTTTTGTTCGACCTAGCATGTCGCCATGGGGTCCTCCAGTTTGTTCGTGAAGAAGGTAGATGGTTGTCTCAGGTTATGCATAGACTACCGAAGGTTGAATCAGGTAACTGTCAAAAACTGTTACCCCCTTCCAAGGATAGATAATCTCTTTGACCAGCTGAGGGTAGCAGGTTGTTTTTCTAAGATTGATCTATGATTTGGATATCATCAGCTGAGGGTGAAGGATAGTGACATCTCAATGACGGCTTTCAGGTGCAGGTATGGGAACTTCGAGTTTGTAGTGATGCCGTTTGGAGTTACGAATGCACCAGCTGTGTTCATGGGACTTATGAACTTTGTCTTCCGAGAGTTTCTAGACCGGTTCGTCGTTGTGTTTATCGATGACATCCTGATATACTCAAGATCAGAGGAGAAGCATGTTGATCATCTCAGGGCAGTCTTAGAAGTCCTTCGACACCACCAGCTTTACGGGAAATTGTCGAAGTGTAAGTTTTTGACACAAGAAGTACACTTCCATGGGCACATAGTGTCTCATCATGGAGTGTCAGTGGACCCGTCGAAGGTGGAGACAGTTGTTTCTTGGGCATCACCCAAGAGCGTGGGAGAAGTTCGTTGTTTCATGGGGTTAGCAGGTTACTATTAGAGGTTCGTTTCATACTTCTCTCGAGTTGTTGCTCTATTGACAACTTTGACTAGGATGAACCAAGTATTCCTATGGAGCGATCAGGGCCAGAAATCTTTCGACTACATGAAGGAGAAGTTGGTAAGTGCTCCAGTACTCAGGTTGTCAGAGGAAGGGTTGTTGTATGAGGTGTTTTGTGATGCTTCTGGACTTGGTTTGGGGTTCATACTGATGCAGAAGAAGGGTGTGATCTGTTATGGGTCTAGGCAGTTGCGCCCTCACGAGTGTAACTATGCCACCCATGACCTAGAGCTTGAAGTAGTAGTGTTTGCACTGAAGTTGTGGCGACATTACCTCTTTGGGGAGCGCTTTGTGGTCTTATCAGATCACATGAGCTTACGTTATATCTTCTCCCAACGTGACCTGAACTTGTGGTAGCGGATATGGGTCAAGTTTCTCCAAGACTATGACTTCGAGATCTCCTACCCTGACGGTAAGGGAAATGTTGTGGCTAATGCCCTAAGCAGGAAGTCGCATAAGGAAGTGGTTCGGGAATACACTGATTCTTGGAAAGCGATGGGATAGTTGGTCGCCTTGCACTTGAATGCAAGGGTAGAAGGTGTTAGAGGCTGTTTGTTTCAGATGACGTTGCAGTACTCCTTGTTGCAGCAGGTGGAAGAGTCTCAGTGGCGTAAATCTGAGGTGGAAGTAATTAGGGATCGTGTCGATCAGGGAAACACTCTAGAAGGATGGTCAGAGGATAGCTGACATCATATGATTTTCCATGGAAGTTTGTTTATTATGAAGGTGATGCGTGAGGGAGTTCTCCGTTAGTTCCATATCTCATCCTTGGCGGTACATCCGGGAGTTTCAAAAACATACTGAGGCCTGAGGGAACAGTTTTGGTGGCTCGGGGTGAAACGAGCAGTGGCGGAGTTTGTGGCTAAGTTCCTAGTGTGTCAGCAAGTAAAGGCTGAACACTGTGTTCCCAGTGGTTTTTTGCATCCATTAAATGTCCTCGAGTGGAAGTGGGATGACATCTCGATAGGATTTGTCATAAGACTACCCAGAGCTCAGGGAGGTTATGATGCTATCTGGGTGGTGGTGGATCGTCTGACGAAATCGGCTCACTTCTTAGCAGTTAAGGAGTCGGGGCCAGTGAGTACCTTAGCATAGAGGTACATAGATTAGGTGGTGTCTTTACATGGAGTTTCGAAGACTATCGTCTCATAATGGGATACTCGGTTTACCTCACGAGTCTGGAGGGGGTTATAGCATGCTTTGGGAACCCAGCTACACTTTAGCACTACTTTCCACCCTCAGATCGACGGGCAGATAGAGCAGACTATCCAGACGTTGGAGGACATGCTGCGAGCATGCGTTCTGGATTTCGGAGGGTCATGGGTATGACACTTGTCTTTAGTAGAGTTTTCCTACAACAACGGATTCCACTCTACTATTGGCATGGCATCGTTTGAGGATTTGTATAGAAGACCATGTCATTCACCCATTTTCTGGGTAGAGGTTGGTGAGACATGTGCTCTTGGGCTAGAGGTAGTGCAGAGCACCACAGAGAAAGTCCAGCTTGTACATGAGAGGTTGAAAGCGGCTCAGGACTGACAGAAGTCTTATGCTGATCATTGGAGGAGGCCCTTGGTGTTCAAGGTGATAGATCATTTGTTCTTGAAGGTTTCCCCTCGAAGGGGCAGTGGAGGTTTGGGAAAGGGAGAAATCTCTCACCTAGGTTCATCGAACCTTTTGAGGTGCTGAGGCAAGTCAGCGAGGTGGAATATCAGCTAGCCCTGCCACCTTGGTTGGAGAAGGTTCATGATGTCTTCCACATCTCCCAGCTACGTCGATACTTACACGACGACTCTCACATTATCGACTGGGGAGAGTTAGATATGAGAGACGGTGGGACCTTTGAGGAACGACCAGTCAGAATTGAGGATCGTAAAGAGAAGGTTCTCTATGGACAAACCATTCCCTTGGTTCGTGTGTTGTGGAGGCATGGAAGCCTCGAGGAGAGCACTTGGGAGCGAGAGGCTCAGATGCATGTTCAGTACCCAAATTGTTTTGACTTGTGTTTTCTTTGTTCTTCTGAGATTTGTTTTGATGTTATAGTCTGTGCCTTTGATATATGGAATGCTTGGCTTGTCGGTTATGAGACCTTTTGTTTCCTTGTTCTCTGGAAGTGTGTAGCATGTCTGGATGTGTGGGAAAAAGGGAAAAACCTGATCCTTAATCGAGATGCATTAATGCGGATGTGATTGAACCCGTGAGGGCGAGTCAGAGCCACCTAAAGTGGATAATATCTCAACATAGGAGAAGTAATTTCCCCAAACCACATGTTTGGGAAGTGTGATGGTTGTGTGGTGTTGGGGGTAGTGTAAGTTGAAAAATACAAATGTATGAAAGTGGGAAGACCCAATTCTTAATCGAGATGCATTAAGGAGGATGTGATTAAACCCTTACAGGTGATTCAGAGCCGCCTAAAGCGGATAATATCTCGACATAGGAGAAGGAATTCCTAACACATATGATTAGGGTTGTTGGATGGGTTATTATTATAATGAGGGCCCTAAGAGGTATATTATTGGGTTCCTCTAGGTTGGCTTTTGAATTATCATGGATGATAATGTTTTGTGAGGTATCTGATGTAATGGCCTGGACCTCTCCGGCCCATTCCTTTGTCAAAAAGAGGGTCATGAAGTGTTCTAGAGGGTAAAATGGACTTTTCCCACACTTTTCAGAATTTTGAAACTACACGCTGTGTATTGCGATTACACGCCATGTACCCCCTCATCGGGTTTACACCGTGTTGAAGGCTGTGTCCTTGCCGTGTGAAATTAGTGGGTACACGCCATGTACCCCAAACTACACGCCGTGTAGTCCCTCCCCGCGTACGCGTTACCCTAAAATCGTGTGTTGACCAGTCAACGGTCGTGTTCCATGTTGGAGCCATGTCCTTTCTGTGTGAAATAAATGGGTACAGGCCATGTACCCCAAACTACACGTCGTGTAGTCACTCCCTGCATACGCATTGCCCTCAAACCGTGTGTTGACCAATCAATGGCCGCGTGCCGCGTTGAAGGCCGTGTTGGAAGCTGTGTGGTGACCGTGTGAAATGGACAAGTACACGCCGTGTACTTTTTTTTATCTCCTATAAAAGGAGGGGTCCCCTCCTCCTTTTCAACTCACTCCTCTCCTCCCCTTTCCCTCAAGCAGATATCTCCCAAGAGACTCGAAGGATCCTTCCATCCATAACTTCTTTGTCCGAGCTCCGATTTACGATCCGTCAGTGGCCACGGGATCGTAACGACGAGGTGGAACTTCTGAGCTTTGATTTTTTTGCTTTCCTTTCTGACTTTCCTTCCCAGATTTCACCCGAGGAGGTTTTTCTGGGTTTTTCCAGAAGCGAAGGACACCGACGGACGTCTTCTAAAGTTGATTCGGGGGAGCATTATTATCAGAACCTGTTGAGGTAGGGATCTTACCTTCGTCTCTCTAAATTTGTGCATCATGTGGGGTGTGTGTCCTCTTTTTTACGTAAAAAACATTTTAACAGGTTTAATAAAGATAATAACTAGCTTATATAATGGGGCTGGGAAGTTTTTGATTACTGTTGCATTATTTTATATCCTGTGATATTATGTTGTGAATCGAATAGGATTATGCCTACTGAAAATAACATTCGTTGGGGGCCTTTTCTTGTGCAACTAAATGCTACCCTATATTTATAGACCGTTTATGGATGGAAACATTATGGAATTTGGAAATTGGTTAATCACATAAAGTTGGATGATTAAATGAAAATATGGAACCCTTGTGTGATCACCCCGATTGAACAAAACTGAAATAAGAAAAATGTGGGTGTGGTTTGGGGTTAATTTATGTGAAGGGGGTGTTTTTGTGGGTGAGCAGTGGGGCTGCGTTTCAGGGTTGGTGTGAATGCTATGTTAGTGATGGGCAGCGGGGCTGCGATAAATGGTATCAAGGGGTGATGATGTACGGTGTGTTTGTGGTTATGGTGGTTGGCAGTGGGGCTTCAGGGTTGGGTTTGAATGTGAATGAACTATGGGTTGTGAATAATAAATAAAATTTGGAAGAGTTAATGAATGGTGGGGCTTGGTAATGGAACGGAAATAATAATCAATGGGGTTGGTTTGTTAATAAGAAGGGACTTGTTGTGTTGCTTGTGTTTTCCTAACTTGATTTGTGGATGGAAGGGATATGTTTTATGAACGTTTGATATGGTTGGTTGCGGTTGATTTCCCAGCAGTTAAGGAACTAATAAACTGATTCTATTGAAACATGAAAACCTAAATGGGGTTGGGGTTGTTTGTGGTATGCATGCTTCGTAGTAGCAGTGCTGAGGCACGTGATCAGTTCTCTATTTAGAAGCTATAGGTTGGGATGAGTGTTTGGTATATATATATATATATATATATATATATATATATATATATATGTATCTTTTTGTTTTGTCACACCAACCCATGTTGAGTACTTAGTACCAAACACTCCCATTTCATGGGAGATGGTGTTTTCCCCATAGTTACTAGCTCCTTCCTGCTCCTTCTTCCATAGGCTGTGATGGCTTGAGGCGACCTTACACCCAAGACTCTTCGAGAAGGTTTTGATTGGGGTGGTTTTAGCCCAAGACTCTTCAGTCAGGTTTTACTATTTCCCAAGAATCTTCGGGATAAGGCCCAAGTGTGTGAGGTCGGGATACGTGGTTGTGAGGCCCAGGTGTGTGTGGGTGGGATGCGTGGTTGTGAGGCCCAGGTGTGTGCGGGCGGGATATGTGGTTCTTGAGGCCCAGGTGTGTGCGGGCGGGAAAAGTTTGGTAGCGTCAGGACGTTCGCCATTAGGAAGAGAAACTAACTAATGGGAAATGGTGTGCGGTACCCAATACTCTTTTTATTATATACTACTACTACATGTTGTTTTGTGTTTTGGTGAGCGTGGCTGGTGAGGTTGGGTGGATAGAATTCCTTGATAGGTTTTGGTTTCTTCTATTATTCTCACGGGACATTAGGATGTCTCCCCACTTGTGCACGAGAGCTTTCGGTTTCCCTACTGAGTATACTTGTATGCTCACCCTAAATTTACTTTCAGGTTTCCAGGAGGACTACCAGGGCCGTGTGGGGCCCTACTAGTCGGGACAGTTGGAGTTGTTGCAGTTTGTTGTACTCCTGTTTCTTTTGGTATTGTACTTTTTGAGCTTTCTTGTACTTGTACCTTGTTTCAAAACTATTTAAACATGAATGTGGGGTTGGTTTGGGTTTATTTCTATACACTTGTTCTTTTCCGTTTTGGTTGATGACTTGTCCTATTTCCCGATATTAAATAATAAAAAGGGTAATGCCTCCCATATTTGTGAAAACTCATACCCTTGGTGCTAGTCGCCACCCCGGGGCCTACTGGAGGCGGGACTCAGGGGTCATTATCTCCCTTTCACCATTGCCAGCTCAGGAGGGGAATCATTGGTGGGAGGGGTCGTGACAATATTAGAATCTATCATTATTTTAGATTCGGTTTTATCTTCCAAATCTATGTTTTCCTACATATAAACCAAATATGTGTTACCTTGAGTGATCTTCGTATTTTTTTCTCTATTATTAAGTAGATGTTTTAATAATAATTTTTATGATGTGATTTTTCAAAAATGTTTTTTTAAATTATTACCCCAGTTACCAAACCCAAGTTCAAATTTTAAAGATGAAATTTTTTAGAGGGGGGAGAATGTAACATTCTATGATTCTATAAAATGAATCACTATGCTCAATAGCATACATGATAAGAAACACCAAGTGTAAAATGAATAACTAAATATTATTATTTAAAATATTTTAATTATAGTTTTCTATAATTAATAGGAATAAATAATATATGATATAAATATATAGATACTACTCAACAAAGATATTGGTCAATTATCAGTAAATAAAAACACTTTTTAGTAAAGTCACATTAATTTTCCGAAAAATAGTTTCTTAAAAACATTATTCATTTTTAGGAATATTATAATTACATTATATATTTTTTATAAACATTATTTGATAAAATAAATTTATTTTTTAAATTATAATGAAAAAATTATTCTCTGATAAATTTTTGGTAATTTTCTAAAAAAACATGATGTTTTGGTGTATAGTACAAAAATCAGTTTTTTTAAAATATAGTATTTTTGTAAAATCATCTTTTCATAATTATGAGATATAATTTATTAAATTTATTTAATTAAAAAAATTATAATATCATAATATAAATATTTTACAAAAATAATTAAGAACATGTATATTATAATTTGTTTCCTTCAAAGTATAACTTTATTTATCAGTGTCGATGTAGTGCTTTTCCAGTGGTGTCAAAGTCAAAATAGGTGACTTATTGATAATAATTCAGTGGTAAAAATTATTTTCACAACTTATTTTTAATTATTAAGTATAATTTGTTTTTTGGATACTAATTTTGTTTTCTAGTGTCATATACCATGTCATATCCAAATGCGAGTTCAATGTTTGTGCAAGGGAAGAAAAGAAAAAATTATCAAATTAAAAAAGTTGTCTTGGTAAAGACCACATGGTTTTAAAAATAAATTGAAATTCATGAAACATTGTTTTGTGTAGAAATTTATAATTATCATTTAAACACAATTTTAATACTTCAATGTTTTAATTTCATAAAATAGTCATACACGATTTTGATCAGTATGTTATTTGGAGTTTGATAGGACCAACGTGATTTTTGATGAATAGTAACAGAACCTTATGAATAGTAATATTAATAGTAATATGACCCCAATGAATAATAAATTTTATTATTATTTTATTTTATTATATCTTTAAGATAATTTCAACTTGATTAATTTTTTAAGGTGTTAAAAAATGAGTTATAGATTTAAAATTGTTATTTTTAAAGATATAATAATTTTATTTAAAAATTAAATTAATAATATTTAGAATAATATTTTTTAAAAATGGAGCTCATATTTTATTTATACACATTGAAAATTTTTTAGGGTTATTTTTTGTTATTTATATGAAATTCATGAATTTTTTAGGAATAAGAAAATACGGTAAAATATTGTATATTCAAATTATCAGTTAAATAAACTATTTATGACATCATAAGTGATGTAAGACTAGTTGGCTCGAACTCACAATACATTATTACTATTTTTTGTCACATGAATTAATACTATTCATATTCTTGAGCAAAAATATTATAATAATGATTTAAATAATGTAAAATACCTCATCTCATCCCCTATAAATACCTCCCTCATTCCCCTCTTCCTCCCACACCTATCAAGCCTTGATCCTTCCCTAATTTCAGTAAAATACTCCTCCAAATACCCTTCCCTACGTCCAAGATCTTCTAGTCCCACCAAAAGGCCAAAACCAAGGGCCTTAAGAAGGATCTCAAGGAGAAGTGATCAACAGGTAAACATCCTCTTTCATTTTCATTCTTTCCTTTTCATTTTCTTTTCTATTCATCTTCTTACCTCACTACCAATTATCCTAGAGACATGAATGATCCATTATAATACATATTTTGTATTCAGTCATGTTTATGGAAGATCCACCCCTATAATTCTTCTCTTATCCCACTTATTCAATAAATTAGAACACCGTTCGTGATGTGTTGATTTACCGACATTGTGGACGATGTGATCCCAATTTATTTTACTTCTTTCAAAACTGGTTATAAACCCATTTATATTTTTGAACCAGATAATAATTTTTTTTATTATATCCTATATAAAGTTATGGAATCATTTTTTACCCATTTCATTAATTTATTAAACAAAATGAATTCATTACGACCAAAGAATCGCCAAAATGAACTACACAAATATCAATAATTTTTTAACTTATAAACTATCCTCATGTTAGAATTAAAAATTATAAATGGCGTAATTTATGGAATTGGAAATTGGTAATACCACTCCATTCTAATTCTATATTTTCAATTCCAATAGACTAGAATATTCATCATGAACCGATCAACGAACTCATGTAAAGAAACCACCAAAAACAATATAAGAAACAAAATACTAATAATGAAAGGGTAAATAAGGTTATTAAATAACCATTAAAGATGTTATAAACATAGAAATTATTCTTTAAAATACTAATAACACTATTTTAAAAATTATACAGAAGGTTTAAACAGTTTTTAAGTAATATGAACCTAATGTAAGGGAATTCTTAACTTGATTCCCATTCATTGGGTTAACATTATACTACATTATTTATGTGGTATTATAATTTTTTAAGGATTAATTATGTTTATATTATTTTTAATTATGTGTATTTACAATGTATATACATATTCTATCCACTCTATTATGTCTCACTTCACTTATATGATAATTATAAGGGACTTTTCTTCTAAAAACCACTTTTAAAATTCTGTTTTACAAAATTCAAATGTAATGTTTTTAGGAAATTATTAATGTTGTATGATTGTGTTATGGTTCTTGGGTATTGACTATAATTAAGGCTAGTACCTATCTATACCTCCAATTCATTGGGTATGTGTAAGTTTGAGTTTTTCCATATGGTTACTCTAAATATAATTGGGATTGTTACATAAATAGTAATGTAGTCACGAGGGTTACAAATTATAAAGTATCCAATAGGGTCATAAGATTATATAAGTAATACCCTAATATACCATTATGGTTCTATTTATGTTATACAATTTTTGTTTAAATCTCATGGAAATCCCATGTTTAAAAAGGTAAGTTTATATGGGTAACATGTATGTGTTTTGGAAAATGATTTCAAACAGTACAAGTATTTATGGAATAATTTTTTCTTTATTTATTTTTATATCCCTTACTGAGATTTTTGTTCTCTTACCATGCTTTTAAAGGGTTTTCATAGGTTATAAGGATGTGTAAGAAATAGAAGTAATCAAAGTTATATGTTAAGAATATTTTTCAAAGAAAACATGTTTAATTTAAAATGTTTTATATTTTGAATGGAATGGATACTATATTTGTGTTATATGATCTATATGAATGTGGAATGTAATGTATGTATTATATCCCAATTATTTAAAAATATGAACCAGAAAATATCCTCTGTATTAAAGAAAGTGTGTTTTTGACTAAAATTCATGATCATGTAATGAAATGAGGCTAGGTCCTTATTATTGGTGTCAAAAGATGGTTTAGATAACATTAGGGGTACGATGAGTTTAATATTATTCCTTGATTGATATCTACTATATGGTTAATGTAAATGATATATAATTTAAATATTACCATGTTTCTTCAACTAAGATATGTATTTTCATAATGGTTTTCTACAGATGAAATTGGGAAGCTGAAGAGGAGAGGCACCAATAGAATGATATCCTTCCAAATCTGCAGCCCGGAATGGTAGGTATTGGAACTGATCAGTTTGTAATAATATTGGCTCATCTAATGAAAAAAATAATTGGTTGTGGAATCCTTTCAAGAGAACAACCCAAGGTACCGCAACAGAACATGATGATAGTGAAACATCTTATGAGACAACAACATCCTACTTTCAATGGATCTTCTGACCCAGTAGGTGCTGAAGGATGGGTTAAAGCCCTTGAAAATATATTTTATGTTATGGGACGTTCATCTAATCAAATGGTATGTCTATCCATTTATTATTTCTATGGTTAAGCTGATCAGTGGTTGTAAATGGTAAAGAATATCAGGGATAGAGAGGATGTTGATGCCTTAGAGTGGGATGAATGTAAAAGTCTTTTCCTTGAAAAATATTTTCCTTTGGTGGGGTGACAAAGGATGGAGAATCAATTACTTGAATTGATGCTATAGGAGGAATAATTAGTGCCCGGTATGAAGTGAACTTCACCCGACTGTCAAGGTATGCTCCAAATATTATTCTATATATTCATAGAAAAATAAACCACTTTTAATCAAGATTGAAGCCAAGGTATCGAAGGGAGTTTTCCACCTTTGGATTAAAAAGTTGTGAGAAACTTGGTTGATGTGAGGAGAGGTTAGAGATGGAGTTTCTTTATGGTCACATTCATTTTCACAACAAGGAGAATAATAGGTCTAGATGGCCAGAGATGGGTATGAATCAACCAATGAAATCTAATGGTATGAAATTCTAGTTTTCAATTTTTGTAAAGTGTGGAAAAACGAATCTTGGGGAATTCCTTACCATAATACAGATGTGTTTTTGATGTGTTAAGTTTGGATATATACCCCATGATTGTAATGAAGCTGATCCTAATGCTAATTCTGATAATCCAACTATAAAGTGTTTTAAATGTTAAGATATGGGTCATTATTCAAATTCATTCCCAAAGAGATATCCAAATGATGCAAAGAAGCCATAAAATAAGAATAATGGTTTAGTGAGATCCTTTGTGACTACGTCAGTAGACATCAGGAAATACAATTAAGTTGTATCAGGTAACTTTTTTTCTTACTCAGATTTTTATAATGATTTGTTCTATACAAGGTCTATACATTCTTTTATTTCTGAGGAATTTTCTAGTAAATTGGAAATATCACCTCAACAATTACGACTGGAACTTATCATTAAAACACTAGGGGAAATATTATAGCAAAGAGGAATTATAATAATATTTCCATTATGTTATGTGGAAAGAAGTTTCCTTCAAAACTTTTTGTTTTTCACATAGTAGAGTATGATGTCGTTCTAAGAATGGATTGGATTTCTTTTTATCATGCTAATATTCACTATAACTCTATAGAAGTTTTTTTTTCAGAAAGAGTTTCAGTTTGTATACAAGAAAATACCCATACAATTGATAACATATCATAAATATGAGAAATTATTGAAAGATGGAAATAAATGTTACCTTGCTAATATTATTGAAAACAAGGGAACTATTCAGATTAATGGTTTTCTAGTGGTAAATAAATACCTTGATGTTTTTTTGATGAGTTATATGGTGTCGTACCTAATCAGGAAGTCTAATTCACAATTGAATTAGTTCCTTTTGTTAAACCAATTTTAAAACCCCCACATCAAATGAATCAAATGGAACTTACTGAACTGAAAAATCCATTTTAGGATTTTCTTGATAAAGGATTCATTCAACCTAGAAATTCACAATGGGGTGCTTCTATTTTGGTCTTAAAATAGAAATATGGTTCCATGGGACTTTTCATTGATTATAGATCTTTGAATAACATCACTGTTAATAAAACTATCATTTTCCTCACATCGATGACTTTTTGATTTTCTCCCAGGAGCATAGTACATTTCCAATATTAACTTGTGATCCAGATACCGTCAACTGATGTGGAAGGAGGATGACATCCCGAAAATATATTTTTGTACTAGATATGGGAATTAAGAATTTGTTGTAATGCAGTTTGGTTTAACAAATACGCCTGATGTATTCACGAATCTTATTAATAGATTATTTCATGAGTTCTTGGATAAGTTTTTAGTTTTGTTTATTGATGACAATCTGGTTTTTTCTAAGAGTAAATAAGAGCATGAAAAAAATATAAGGGTTTTTTTGCAAACCTTAAAGTAAAAGAAGCTGTATATAAAATTTAGAAAGGGTTATTTTTTGTTTAAAATAGATTTCTTTTCATGGGAACATTGTAAATAAGGATGGAATAACAGTTTATCCTTCTAAAACAAAAGTGGTTGATGAATTGACAATATCAACAAATGTTACCAAGATTCGCAGTTTTATTGGATTAATAGGTTATTACTGACGGTTTGTTAAAAACATTTCATGGTTATCTATCCCGATAACTAAGTTAATGCAAAAAGGGGTTAAATTTATTTAGATATAAGAATGTGAAGTTTGTTTCTAGAAACTGGAGAAGATATTGGTGAATACACTAGTATTAGCCTTGCCTTCCTGAAATGGTGAGTTTGTCACCTATAATGATTATTTATTGAAGGGAATTTGTTGTGTTATGGTGTATAGTTGTAAAACCCCAGGTTTTTGGACTCTGAGACTTTGAAAAATTTCTTGATGACATTCCAAAGCAGGGCATTCAAACGACGTGCAATTCCGAGGCTCGGTGTGCCCGAAATTAAATATATAAAAATGTTAAGTATTTTTATATTATGCACGCGTGGTTAACTATAGAAAATGTAATATATCATAGAAGGTAGCTCGTATTGGAAATCTAAGACCACTTTTGGGTCCGGAATGCGGTTTTTACCATAGTCGCGACATAAAATGAGTGTGTGCGGGACGTTCAGACCCCTCACTCGTTGGCGGTGTGTTAAATGGAAAATTAAATTATCAAATTATTCATTTAATAACTCAAACCTGAATAACTCCTAAATGATTGCTCATATGGGAAAAATGATGGCATCTTGTGTCCGGAGCGGGCTGTTTACCCTAGACGGGGTTTAAAAGTGGCGAGCGCGGGCCTACTGTGAGAGATGTCACCCAAGGGAAAAACTGTCTTTTTGAATTAATGACATAGTGATTTTTATCACTGACAATCTTTTCCAATAACTTTCGAACGAAGCCTAAGAATTAAAATCCGAGACTTCCATTAAGTTCTAAATGGGGTGTTTTTCCTAGACGTGATATAAAATAGGTGGGTGTAGAGGTTTCGGAATCTGTTCCCGTTGAGAGAGTTTCATTGAATTTTTATAAATTCACTTAAGTGTTGGGAGGGGAAAACCCATTCTCTCTCTCTATTTCAATCTCTCTCTCTCCTGTTCTTCGGTGTTCCTCACCGTTATTTGATGGATTGAGGAGCGATCTCCACCGGATCCTTGGAGGATCGGAGCGGGAGCGTCGTGGACGCGTCGCCAACGATGAACGAGTGATCCGAGGTAGGATTTCTGCTAAATTTCCGCACCTTCGTCAATTTCTGGTGTTTCTTTCAATTTTGTCGTTTTAATTTTCTATAATTCTTGAATTGATGAGATGGCCAAACGAACATGACCATCGTCCGAGCCCCGTTCTAAAATCGTTCTTGAGCGTTCTTCATCCCAAAATTTCAGACGCGCAATCTTTGACGGATCGTCGAGCGAGGGGTGGCGTTGTGATGCTCCGGCCCCGAGGATCCCTAAAACGGGGTTCGATAATTTTTCCAACCACTAGAGTGGTCGGGGGGTCTATCCGAAGGTTTAGCTATGGCGAGGGCGGCGGCCGGAGGTCGAGCCAGAGGCGCAGTGGAGCGCGGCGGCCGGAGGAGTCGGACCGGTCCGGTGCGGCGGTGTTGGGAGCGGCCATGGCGAGGCCGGTGGGTGAGCCGGAGGTGGTGGCTGCAACTTGGTGACCGGGAGGATCCAGGTGGAGCGCAGATGACCGGATGGGGTAGAGCAGTGGAGCCAGGCGGCGTGGGAGGCTTCGCGTGGGTGGTGCGCGGCCGGTGTGTGGTCGGGTGCGCGGCGGCGTCGTAGTGGAATAGGGAGCCGGCGGCGTGGGGTTGGTGTTGTGTGACGCGGCGTCGGTGGCGAGCAGGAGGACAAGGCGGAGCCGGCCATTGTGTTTGAAGGGGGAAGCAGGTGGAAGATTCAGTGCAGGAGATGCCTTCAGGCTGTCGCGGTCGGGACGAGCCCTGAGATCAGCGCCTTGGGGAGGGGGACCAGCAACAAGGACCCGCACTTTGCGGGTCCTACTAGTTGACACGGATGGAGACCGGCCTGTTGCCCGGTCTTCTTTGGAGGACCAGACCAGATGGGTCCAGTGTTTGTGGAGTGGACCGCAGCCAGTGGGCCGCGGCAGTTCGGGCCAGACCCGCGGCTGGGACGCGGGCCGACGGTTCGGTCTGGGTCGGCCAGGGTGAACCGACCCGGTTGGGGCCCCCTGCATTCGGAGGGCCATATCTTTTAAACGGCACATCCATTTGACACGCTGTCTGCGGTTGTGGGTTCGTGTCGGTTAAACGGACCTTTGAAAATGAGTTTCGCGCTTTTTGGGTTTTGTTCCTAAAGACAGGTGACCTGAAACACTTTAATATTATAATATTAAATTATTATTAAAGTTGCGACAAACGTGGTTCGTGAGCCGGACATCCGTTTGACATGCCGTTAGAGGCACTGTGGCCCTGGAGTTGAGACGGTCCTCCCAAATTTGGTTCAGAACCATTGCGAGTTGTTTTCGTTTCTCGATGGCACGAAACACTTTATACGAGTAATTAATTAATTATTTTAATTAATTAATTAATTGTTGCGTCAGACCTAACTCCTGCTTGGGATGTCTGATTGATGCGCAATCAATGGCAGCATGACCCCAGTCCTCATGTGGACTTTTTGAGATGATCTCCGAAGCGTTCGGGTTGGAAACAAGGTGTGGTCCCCACATGGCCTAGTTCGCACGTTTTATGGTGAAACACCACTTTTTCACCCGGCATCCATTTGGGGTGTTTGAGTACTCGTTTCTGAGTGTTACTTTGAGGGGATTGCAATGGCGCAATCTGCCCGCTTGAATTCGGACTCAAGGTGTGCGCTCCATAGGGCCCTGTTAGCATATAATGCGGGGAGTTACATCTTCTACATCTGGAGTCCATTTTAGGCATCATCAATGGCATTGTGACCCTGGTATCGAGATTATGTAGTCCAGGGTGGCTTCAGTCCATGAAGCCGGAGTTAAGATGTGGGCCCCACAGGCCGTCATTTGAGCTGTGTGGAGCGTACTACGACGTTTTCATTAGGCGTTCGTCTGGGGTGTATGAATAGTCAACTCGGCGTGTTTTTTCAAGATCATCACAATGTCACAGTTCACCCGATCTCTTTCGATACTGAACGGTGGGGCCCACGAGACGTCGTATGGGTATAGAGTGGTGTTGAATAACTCTTCCACCTGGATCCCGTTTCCAGTGAGTAAGTAGTCTGCCTCATGTATTTTTTCACAAGGATCACAATGTTGGAATCTTTTTGGGCTTGCAGAGCCTCGTTCAAGATCTTATAAATGTGAATATTTGAAAGGGAGTTATTTGGAGGTTCCTTCGATGCACTCTGAACCTATGCATGGTAGAGTTTTTCGTGACACCCAGTGATGGCACAGGTAGTGCGGAGTTATGGGACCAGTTTAGGGTTTACCCTCCAGCGAGGCTGGGTAGTGGGTTACCTAACGATATTTAGGGTTTACCCTCCAGAAAGGCTGGGAAGTGGGTTACCTGATGATCTCTAGTGGTTTACCCTCCAGCGGGACTGGGCAGTGGTTTACCTGACTTCCTTTTGTGGTTTACCCTCCAGTGGGGCTGGGCAGTGGGTTACCTGAAAATATCTTACGGTTTACCCTCCAGTGGGGATGGGCAGTGGGTCACCATTGACTTATTTAGGGTTTACCCTCCAGCGGGGATGGGCAGTGGGTTACCTGACAATCTCTTATAGTTTACCCTCCAGCAGGGCTGGGCAGTGGGTCATCATCGACTTATTTAGGGTTTACCCTCCATCAAGGCTGGGCAGTGGGTCACTCGATGATTTATTACAGTCTACCCTCCAGCGGGGTTATGTAGTGGGTCACCGTTGACTTATTGGGGTTTACCCTCCAGCGGGGCTGGGTAGTGTGTTACTCGACAACTTATTTCGGACCCGGTTCTTTCTATGAGGATAGTAAGTGACTTTTCTCCGTGATTACCAGAGATGGACCCTTAGTGGTTCGGTGTAGCGATGAGGCCGCTTGGCATGAGGAATTGTTGGGAATCAGTTATGGCCATCCTTTGAACTGTTGGAGACTCTTCTTGAGCTGATCTTGGAGATAGAGATCCCCTTACACACTCGTTCGGGTTTCTCGTTGAGAATATATGAATAAACCCTACAGTTATTCCCACTCCTTGGGTTTGGTTACTCTCCTTCTAGGAGGGTTGAAGATGTGTGGGGTATTCCACGTGATTTCCTTGTCTATCTTTTCTTGGTTGGACGAGTCTACTCTCCTGTTATTGGCAGCGAAGACTCGACGAGAAGTTCATCTTCTCACTATTTCTAGCTTCTTGCATCTGGACGAGTCTGATTCCATTCTCTTGTTGGGTTGAGGTACACTCTCTCTCTTTTTTATCCTTAAACTGTTCTTTTTTATGTCTACTTCTCACCATTTTAGTACTTACTTGGTTGCTCCCTCAAGCTTTCGGGGCATCCTACTGAGTATTTTTATACTCACCCCTGCTTGGGATTTTCCCACACTTGGTGTTCCCTTGCAGAAGACGGATAGGTCGTTCGAGACTACGGAGGAGCATAGAGTAAACAGGAGCTTGGGCTGCGTTCAGTAGCCATAGAAGGACTTTTTGGTTGTGAATCACCAGTGGTTTACTTTTGTTTTACCTGTTTCCAGGTTGTGGCATCTTTCTGGTTGGGTGCGTGTTTTCCCCATTTTCTGTTCAGTTTACTTGTCATCACTTTACTTGCACTAGTTAGTGGTCGATGCATATATGTTGGTTTCCCTTTTGTAGGAGTATTGTATCTTTCTTTCTTTTCTATGCAATTTTGCATTGAGTTGGCTGCATGTGTGTGTACAACTTCTTAGGAAAATGCCTCCCCTAGTTTGTTCTTCTTTCGGAACCAGTCGCAAGCCCCTGACCTATGGAGGCGGGATTGGGGTAGTTGTGGCTCGAGCCCTGGTATGGTTCGGGTCGTGAAAATGTGGTGTTAGAGGTGGTTCATTCCTTGGGGCGTTGTTCGGACGTCCCTAAAAAGTAATTGGTTGAGTTTGGGGTAATATTGTCAACGTGTCTCGAGAGCGGCTCTCCGGCCAAGGAGTCTGGTGGTGGTGTGGCGGCCGACATATCCATTCACCCGGACCCTAATAACCCGCTTGTTGACTCAACACACTGAGACACTTGTTACAAGGAATTTGGTTCGTGCATCATATAAGATTGAGTCTTTTATTGTCCTTCTTGAGTCATCTCCCCATCGATGTTTATATAAATATGCTCATTTGACCGCAGTACTCCATGTTTGGGTTCAGGATGTCTCTGTGAGGATATCCAGTCAGGATACTAGCTCGGGTTAGTGACGAAGATTCTGTGAGTGACGAGGCCTCAGTTAGAGATCCATCATATGATTACCATTTCTCCAGGAGGATAGGTAGTATCACCTCCATCAGTCGAGTAGCAGATAGTACTGGTAGCGAGGGCCGATGAAGAGCGCCTGTTGGGTGGGCTACGTGAGTTCCAGCATCAGAGACCGTTGAGGTTCCACAGTCAGCCATACACTCAGACAGTGAAGGGTTGGCTCAGGTCAGTGGTCCGCCTCTTCAGGCTTGTTCGAACATTGACAGGTTAGATGGTGGCTTTGACAACCAGTCTTTTTTTTCCACCGCGTAGTTTGGCGTGGTAGAGCCAGGGTTACTCGGATACATGATGAGTCGAAACTCTCATGGGATGACTTCTAGTAGCTATTTTGTGAGGGGTAATACCCCTCCTACTTACGTTTTTTTTACAGTTTCAGGAGCAGCTGGAACTTCAATGGGGAGTGATAGTAGTGGCTGAGAACATGACAGGGTTCGCAGACCTTACTCGGTACTCTTTGGACGTGGTCTATAATGGAAACTTCCAAGCACAGAAGTTTGAACGAGATCTCTGTAGAAGAGATTTGTGCTAGCATAGTGCCCTTGTTCATCCTCACACATCTTGGGGTGTTGGAGCAGTCACAGGAGACAGAGAATGTTTTTCTAGAGGGATGTCGATTGGTGGGTCCTCAACGCCGGAGGTCCCCCCCTTAATGAGACTCAGGCACATGGACGGGGAAAGCATAGATGTAACAACCCGAGATTTTATTAGAATTATTCTTTTTAATTTCATTGATGTCTTTTGTTGTACTCTATACCAAGATTATCTTTTTCTATATGCAACACCATATTAGTTTGTAGTATACACAACACTAATCTTGGATTGTGTTACACACAATTTCATGTTCATTTGATAGAAGTAATTCTACGCAACATTGAGTGTATATATATATATATATTCAATGTATAAATGAAATATGGTTGGATTTTGTTATAAGAAACAACAAAGGAGTCTTGCATAACACGCAACCCTGACTTGGCTTGCATTACACGCAATCGTGACCTTCCTTGATAGCGTCTTTAGTACGCAATACCGGGTTTCACTAAACAACGATATACTGTTATAATATTATTATAGACTAGACGTTATGAATATTATAAACTACATTTTGAATTTTATAACATTATTATTAATCTTACATATTTTCTAGAACATGGTATGAGAACAAAATAAATTTTTCGGGTAAAATAAGTATTTTTCAAAAAATGCAGTTTTGTCACCTTTTGATGGCGCACCCACTTTAAATCTAGTTTTTGACATGTTTATAAGATCAATTTGACAAAATAAAATTCTTCCTTGGAATAAGGATATAAAAATTTAATTTGTATAAATTTTTCATATTATTCTGATAACTTTCATATTTTGATGAATAGTAAAAACATGCTATATTTTAATTAAAAACAACTTTTTCATTGCAATAATTTATATGGTTATATTATATTTTTAATTGGTTTTAAAGTGTAATTATAATATATTTTTACCATTTAATACAATGTTGGTCATTTTAATTAATTTAACTTTGAATTTGGACATAAACAAGTGTCGATATTTTGATAGTTATTGTTTCTTAAAAACACGCTATTTGTTTTGATAATGGGAATTAATTTTAAAATTAATTAATGACACTTATATGTTTTGAATTTCGAAAAATAGACTTCATTTTTGAATTCAGGATATAAAATATAGCTTAGGCTGAATTTTTTATATTTTTCTGAAAAACTTCAATTTTTGATGAATAGTGAAAACACTAAGTTTTTGGTTAAAACCGACTTTTTATTGAAATAATAATTTATTTGATTTAAATTTATTTTAGGTAAAAATAGATACATAATACTTATACACGTTCAATGAAATTCATTGGAGTCATTTTATAAAAAATTTAGATTTATAAAAATTGTATTGAACTTTTCACCGTCTTTTACCAACCTCCTAGGAGCTTTTGCAATTGTTCATAAAACTTAATTTTACCGCTTCTCTGAGTTGAATTTTGAAAAATCCAAGAGACACAGTTAATATCAGGGAGTAAAATGTGGTTCAATTAGATAAAAATATTTTTTGGTGAATAGTAGCTTTTTACTTTTATTTACCACGATTAAAAGTAAATTGGGTAATTCAAGGTTAAAAGAATATTATAATAGTTAAAAAATACCTTAACACTTGTCCTAACCTTATTGGATGAGTAGTGGCCGACCATGGGCATCCTTGGGTCGATTTTGGGACCTCATTGAGCCACTTGTTAGTGATAATGACATTTTGGATTAATTAATTTAATGTAAAGACAAAATTGACATTAACAAAAATCTTTTAGTAAATTAATTTTTCTATGGTGTTATATAAATCATATTTTCGACTATAAATATTCATTATAAATATAAAACTATTTCCTACATCATGGTATCTTTTTCATAATTTTTAGATATCAAATTAATTAAATTATTGATGACACAATAATGATGTAGTATTTACCTCATTAATAAATGATTTAAATAAATAAGAATATAATGATTAAAATATTATCCAAAACATGTCCAATTCTGATTGTATGATTTTATTTCGACCATGAGTCATATTATCATCATATTTAATGATTTTTGGACCTTTTGAAACCGAAGATAAGTTTATAATAAAATAATATTTTCACTCTTTCCAAAAGAGCCCCTACTCCCCCATATAAAAGGAGACCATTTCTATCCAATTCCACACACCTCTCAAGCAATTTGCCTCTTCCAAACTCTACCCAATTAATCTCTCTACATCCATCGCCTCCCCCTAGAAGCCTTACATTAGGCATAAGTCACTTCAAGAAGTCCTTTTGGTTCAAACCAAAGGAAGTTACCCAAATTAAAGGTAACAGTTTCTCTTAAGTTGTTTTCTTTTATTCTACTTCTCCAACCCCTAAACTCTTTTTAATCCTTTCTTTTGTAACAAAACCAGTATCCAAAATATACTAGTATGTTTTTATGAGAAGTATTAGAACTACACTTACACACACCTCCATATAATGGATGAAGAACATAATGTTTCTGTGGATGGCAAACTAACGCCTCACGAAACGATGGTTGTTTGATTTTCTCCTACCGCCTATCATGGTGGACGTTATGATGGAAATGTATTCATATATGATATATATTATGTTTATGATTTCCTTATGCTTCTTTAATTCCCAATTATATCAAGCCTGTATGGTTTCCATATTTGGTAAATACGATAATCTCATTTGAGGAAGTGCGGACTACCACCCCCTCAAAGTGATGTGATTCGTTAATACCTTATGTGGCATGTATAAAATATGTGGTTAATGATATTATATATGATATTATACTTTAATTATAATATATCTATGTATAATTATGTTTTAATTCCATTAAAATAATAAATAGAAATGAAATTAGCATTTATGTGTATGTACGGCTTACCGTCTCCATGAACAGTGCATTTCATTTCTTACCTCCATATGTTATGTAATATTATAAATACATGTATATTCTGGATATATATAATATATATGATATATAAATCATGAATATCATTCTAGATATAATGAACCTTTGACCATAAGAACAAAATGTAATTATAAGAAGTCCATTTTTGACTCAAGTACCAAATATCAACAAAACAAACATTATTAACTTAAATGGTTACATAATGTTTATAACATGGTAATAAGTGATATAAAAGGACTAATAAATTTGAAAAAGTTTCTTAATAAAGTATAAATTAACTTTGGTTTATTATTCAGGAGATTAAAGAACGGTCGAGTCAAGTCGGACATGAGGTACGAGAACTTCTTAACCCAATTTCCGTTCTTTGGGTTGATCTTCTCTGTCTTGTTTATGTCGTTCTTTGATTATGTGAGAAATGAATTTTTATATCTTATCATGAATTTATACTTTTTTATGTGACCTTATAATGAACGCACATAAGTGATCTATTTTATTTTCAAAAAGATCTTTGTAAGGGATAACTTTTCCAATCTCATTTTTATCCAAGATTGTTTATTCGTAAGTATTTACTGGGGTTATTGTTATCATCCAAGCCCATGTTTTCTAAAAATGTATTTATGTATGTTTAAAGACCTTTTTACCCATTTTCGACTTTTATCACATGTTATGAAAGGAATATTTATATTGTTTATCATACGAGGAATTTTTATGACTTTTCTGACAAAAGTATGAGAAGAATGTTATTTTTAACTTATACGGCATGAATAGATTTTTATAGTTTCATAACGCCTCATTTTCATGAAGCTTACTCTACAAGATTTTATGACTATTTTCAACAAAATACATTTATTTTAAAATTTCATGGAATTTTTTGAAAAGAAAATGATTTTTAAGAAGAATGGATATTTTCCTCAAGAATTCATTTCAAGTGTTATATCAAAACCATTTTCCATCTAAAATGACATTACTTCATATGTGTATGTTTCAAGTAAAATGTCTCTATGATTTACATGGTTTAAATTTTCTTATGATGAAATATCCATTTGTTTTATATGGATTATGTGATGATGGGATGATGTTTATGAAACCCATTTTATTTTTCAGGTTATGATGAATGCTTTATGTTTATTTTGTGGCACAAGTAAGAATGATTTAATTATGAGATGGGTGGGAAATATATCTCCTTCCAACGCATTGGGTAAATATTTATATCTTATGAGATAGACATGTATGGAATGGAAAGTAAATATGATTCAGTAATATAGGGATAGAACGACAAGTAAACCCGATTCAGTAAGGGACTTTGTCCACTAAGATGGTCTTGGCAGTAATGTCTTGGCTACTATGGAAGTCATATCATGTGATTAATGTTTTTCCACAATTACAAGTTTTATTCCCGTGCTATTGTATCATTATTGTTGTTCCATTATGATTTATGCCTTATGTACTTCCATGTTTTATCTCATTGCTCAAGATTTTCATGTTTAAACATTATGGTCATGTTTTTAAGTTCAAATGTGTATGGTTTGTTTTATTTTCTCCATGTTTAACCTTACTGAGCATTTGAGCTAACCATTTATATGTTTTCTTTTCCCTAGGATATAAATAAAGGTTTTAGGTAAGAAAACAAAAGGGGAAGATCTTTATGGGAGATGTTGAAGATCTTTCACCATGATTAGAAGATTATGTTCCAAGTTTCCAAAGACACTAAACTATTACGGTCCTTGAGTGTTGTTTTTTGTTATGTATTAATTATTCTACAAAAGTAATGTAATGTCCATGTACGTCATGATTTGGGTCTATACAGTTGGTATCAGAGGAAAGGTTTAGTTAGCCTTTGGAAACTAGGATACGGAAACTTTAGTGAGATCCCTAGAGATATTTCTAAGGTATGTCTAGGGATGTCCCTAAGGTTAAGTATAAGTATAGGTTATAATCCTAGAATTACGGTAACGATATTAGAATTAAACCTCAGATGTTAGATATTGAAGGTAATCCCCCTTTATTATGTTGTTTTCCCTAGCATTATTTTTGTCTCTCACACTATTATTTTTGGGTTTTAGACGATGTTTGGAACCTGAAGGAATCGTGTTGATCAATGTAATTGACAATGAAATGATTGTCCTCCTGAACAACCAAATGTGATGGGAGATGGAGTACAAAATCATATTGCTATAATTACACAATCTATGAATCATTATGGACTTCCAAATGAGCAGAGAAGGGAACAATATTCTATTGAGTCCTTCATGAGGCAATGTACACCTTCTTTCAGTGGGTCTTCTGATCCACTTGTTGCTGAACAATGGATCAGTAACATTGAAAAGATATTTTCCATACTTCACTCTTCAGAGCATGAAAAATTCATTTTGGCTGTTTACCATTTAGAAGGTGAAGAAGACCAGTGGTGGACTCTAATTAAGAATATAATTCCCTGAGATGAAATTGAATCCATGGAATGGGATGAGTTCAAGAACTTATTTTTCAATAAGTACTTTCCTAATATTCATAGAACAAAGATAGAAAAAGATTTACTTGAGCTTAAGAAAAAGGATGATGAATCTGTTGGTATATACGAGTCGAATTTTACAAGGCTTGAAAGGTATGAATCTGGATTTATCATCCAACCAGAAAGTAAAGTTGATCGATTCTTTAGTGGCTTAAAACCAAGTCTTCGAAGGGAATTATCTATAAGAGACTTTAGTAGCTATGAAGAAATTGTGCGATGTGCTATCAAGGTAGAATTGGAAGTTGGTGTTACATATCCATCTTATGGTTTTGACAAGAAACAAATGATGGAGTTCAAGGAGAAATCTCAGAACAATGATGAAAAGAAGATGAATGTTTCTTTATGCTCAAAGTGTGGAAAGAAGCATGGTATAGATTGCCTAAAAGGTACTAGAAAATGTTTTGAGTGTGGAAAAGATGGTCATCGAGTAGTTTATTGTCGATGTAATGGGAAAAATGTTTCTAATGATTTGAATATAGAAAAGACTGTAAGGAACTCTCCACCAACACTTCAATGCTTTAAGTACAAGGAAATGGGGAATTATGCTAATAAATGCCCTAATCCATGGGTTAATGATGATCAACGTGAGCAACCTCTTAAGGCAAAGGATAAAGGGAAGTCTCATGTGATCACTATTTTTGATTTTGAGTATAAAAATTATGTTGTGTAATGATAAATTGTTTATGTAATGTGATTTCAAAATAGTATCATGGAATCTCATTTATGGTATTGCAGAATTTTGGTATATCTATGTATTGGTTTTTCAATAATTATATGGTACTAGTAACCATGAAAAAGTGATTGAAATATTTTTGGAAAGTAGATGAAATGCGCATAATGAAGGGATAAGGAGAAAATAATATGATAGTAATCATGATCTCATGACTAAAATAAGGACAAAGTGATATCATGGTTTGAGTATATAGAAATTTTGGAATTTTGGGATGTGGAAAGAGTTAACTTTTGACAGCATTCATGTTTTCACTAAGGTTCAATGGGTATTCATTTTTTAAGAGAATACATGATTATGGTATTCACATGATTGGAATGTGATCAACAAGATATATCGGGGATAAATGATGGTATTCACATGCTCGGTAGATGACATTTCTAGTAATTGTTTTCTTTATACTGTAAGCTTGGAAAAAAGTATTTTGGATAAGCCTAAAGATTTGAAATGGATTATTTTGGACATAAGTTAGTATTTTTTATGGCTAGGATTGTTTTTGATATTATTGATGGAATGTTATAATGATGTAATTTTAGAAAAAGGACAACCCGTAGGATGGGCGATAACCCGTCGCGTCGGACAAGGCTGTGGGAATCGAACCCACACCCGATGTGCGACAGGCCTTTATCACCTACCACTAGCCTACAGAAAGACCCTGGTTTGTAGAAACTAGTTTTATTTTATTAAACGGTATGATATATGAATTATAAGTCCATTTTTGGAACCATATACGAATAATATCACCATAGATGGACTTATGTATATAAATTTTACTAACCTTATGTTTGAGACAAATGGAATGACCTATCATTCTATCTCATGATCTGGTAACACTTCATGGAAAACAAATTCTACTTCATTTCTTTGAAAGATTAAGTGGAAATTGTTCAATACATGAACAATAATGAGATTGTACCAAAATCAAGTAAGAATTTCTTTTAATTCAAAAATTATTCAACATTAGGGAAATTATCATGAAAGCCAAAAATGTTGTCCTCGTACTCTTATATCTGATGAATCAGATGGTACCTTAGATCATCACAAATCTATGGCTTTGTGGTTATTGGCTTTTTCATAGCCCTGTTCTCTACCACTCTCCATTAGAACATGATTGTTAGATTTTTCTTCCATATCCATATTTTCACTTATGTTGTCCTATGTGGAAACCCAATGCTGAGTTACTTTGGGTGATCGTTATGATTCTAACTTCCCTTTTTAAAATGAAGTTTTAGTATTCCTTTTTAGGATGTGGGTTTCTATGAAAGAAACTTTCAAGTAGTAAACCATTTATTACCCTGAGGAATTTCGAGGGCGAAATTCATTTTAAGGGGGGTAGAATGTATCAACCCGAGATTTTATTAGAATTATTCTTTTTAATTTCATTGATGTCTTCTTTTGTATGCTACACCAATATTATCATGTTCTATACGCAACACTGTATTAGCTTGCAGTATACACAACACTAATCTTGGATCGTGTTACAATCAATTTCACGTTCATTTGATAGAAGTAATTCTACGCAACATTGAGTGTATATATATATATATATATATATTCAATGTATAAATCAAATATTGTTGGATTCTGTTATACAAAACAACAAAGGAGTCTTTCAAAACACGCAACCCTGACTTGGCTTGCATTACACGCAATCGTGACCTTCCTCGATAGCGTGTGTAGTACGCAATACCGGGTTTCACTAATCAGTGATATATTATTATAATATTATTATGGACTTGCTGTTATGAATAGTATTAACTAAATTTTGAATTTTATAACATTATTATTAATCTTACATATTTTCTAGAACATGGTATGAGAACAAAATAAATTTTTCAGGTAAAATAAGTATTTGTCAAAAAATGCAGTTTTGACGCCTTTTGATGGTGCACCCACTTTAAATCTAGTTTTTGACATGTTTATAAGTTAAATTTGAAAAAATAAAATTCTTCCTTGGAATCAGGATATAAAAATTTAATTTGGATAAATTTTTCATATTATTTTGATAACTTTCATGTTTTGATGAATAGTAAAAACTCGCTATATTTTAATTAAAAACAACTTTTTTCATTGCAATAATTTATATGGTTATATTATCTTTTTAATTGGTTTTAAAGTGTAATTATAATATATTTTTACCATTTAATACAATGTTGGTCATCGGAATTAATCTCACTTTGAATTTGGACATAAACAAGTGTCGATCTTTTGATAGTTATTGTTTCTTAAAAACACGCTATTTGTTTTGATAACGGGAATTACTTTTAAAATTAATTAATTCCACTTCTATGTTTTGAATTTGGAAAAATAGTCATCATTTTTGAATTTGTAATATCAAATATATCTTAGGCTGAATTTTTGGTATTTTTCTGAAAAACTTCGATTTTTGATGAAAATTGAAAACACTGAGTTTTTGGTTAAAACCGATTTTTTATTTAAATAATCAGGTATTTGATTTAAATTTATTTTAGGTCAAAATAGATACATAATACCTATATAACTTTGATGAAATTAATTGGATTCATTTTATAATAATTTTATATTTATAAAAATTGTATTAAAATTTTTACCGTCTTTTACCCACCTCCTAGGAACTTTTGCAATTGTTCATAAAACTTAATTTTACCGCTTCTGTGAGATGAATTTTGAAAATCCAAGAGACACAGTTAATATCAAGGAGTAAAATTTGATTCAATTAGATAAAAATAATTTTTTGTGAATAGTAAATTTTTACTTTTATTTACCACAATTAAAAGTAAATAGGATAATTCAAGGTTAAAAGAATATTATAATAGTTAAAAATTACCTTAACACTTGTCCTAAACTTATTGTATGAGTAGTGGCCGACCATGGTCATCCTTGGGTCAATTTTGGGACCCCATTGAGCCACTTGGTAGTGAAAATGACAATTTGGATTAATTAATTTAATGTAAAGACAAAGTTGACATTAACAAACATCATTTAGTAAATTAATTTTTATATGGTATTATATAAGTCATATTTTCTACTATAAATATTCATTACAAATCTAAAACGATTTAATAGTTCATGGTATTTTTTTCATAATTTTTATACATCAAATGAATTAAATTATTTATTACACAATAATGATACAGTATTTACCTCATTAATAAATGATTTAAATAAATAAGGTTAAAATGATTAAAATATTATCCAAAACATGTCCAATTATGATTGGATGATTTTATTTATACCATGAGTCATTTTATCATCATATTTAATGATTTTTTTACCTTTTGAAACCGAAGATAAGTTTATAATAAAATAATATTTTCACTCTTTCCAAAAGAGCCCCTCCTCCCCCTTATAAAACGAGACCATTTCTATCCAATTCCACACACATCTAAAGCCATTTTTTCCATCCAAAATCTGCCCAATTAAGCTCTCTAAATCCCTCTCCTCCCCCTAGAAGACTTACATTAGGAAGAATGCACTTCAAGAAGTCTGTTTGGTTCAAACCAAAGGAAGTTACCCAAATTAAAGGTAACAGTTTCTCTTAAGTTGTTTTCATTTTTTATAGTTCTCCAACCCCTAAACTCTTTTTAATCCTTTCTTTTGTAACAACACCAGTATCCTCAATATACTAAGATGTTGTAATTATAAGTATTATAACTACACTTACACACTCATCCATCTAATGGATGAAGAACATAATGTTTCTGTGGATGGAAAACTAACGCCTCAGGAAATGATGATTGTTCGATTTTCTCCTACCACCTCTCATGGTGGCTGTTATGATGGAACTGTATTAATATATGATATATATTATGTTTATGATTTCCTTATTCTTCTTTAATTCCCAATTATATCAATCCTTTATGGTTTCCATAGTCGGTAAATACGATAATCTCATTTGAGGAAGTGCGGACTACTGCCCCCTCAAAGTGATGTGATTCGTTAATACCTTATGTGGGATGTATAAAGGATGTGGTTAATGATATTAAATATGATATTATACTGTAATTATAATATACCTATGTATAATTATGTTTTAATTCCATTAAAATAAGAAATAGAAATGAAAGTAGTGTTCATGTGTATGTACGGCTTACCGTCTCCATGAACGGTGCATTTCATTTATTACCTCCATATGTTATGTAATATTATAAACAAATGTATATTATGGATATATATGATATATATGATATATAAATCATGAATATCATTCTGGATATAATGAACTTTTGAACACATGAACAACATGTAATTATAAGAAGTCTGTTTTTGACTCAAGTACCAAATATCGAAAAAACGAACATTATTAACTTAAATGGTTACATAATGTTTATAACATGGTAATACGTGATATAAAAGGAATAATAAATTTTAAAAGGTTCTTAAGAAATTATAAATTATCTTTGTTTTATTATTCAGGAGATTAAAGAACGATCGAGTCAAGTCAGATACGAGGTAAGGGAACTTCTTAACCCAATTTCCATTCTTTGGGTTGATCTTCTCTTTCTTGTTTATGTCATTCTTTGATTATGTGTGAAATTAATTTTTATATCTTATCATGAATTTATACTTTATTTATGTGACCTTATAGTGAATACACATAAGTGATCTATTTTATTTTCAAAAATATCTTTGTAAGGGATAACTTTTCTAATCTCGTTTTTATCCGAGATTGTTTATTCGTAAGTATTTACTGGGGTTATTGTTATCATCCAAGCCCGTGTTTTCTAAAAATGTATTTATGTATGTTTAAAATCCTTTTTACCCATTTTTGACTTTTACCACATGTTTTGAAATTAATATTTCTATTGTTTACCATATGAGGAATTTTTTTGACTTTTTTGACAAAAGTACGAGAAGAATGTTATTTTTAACTTATACGGCGTGAGCAGATTTTTACAGTTTCATAACGCCTCATTTCCATGAATCTTACTCTACAAGATTTTATGACTATTTTCAACAAAATACTTTCCTTTTAAAATTTCATGGAATTTTGTGAAAAGAAAATGATTTTGAAGAAGAAAGGATATTTTCCTCAAGAATTCATTTCAAGTGTTTTATCAAAACCATTTTCCATCTAAGATGACATTATTTCATGTGTATGTTTCAAGTATAATGTCTCTATGATTTACATGGTTTCACTTTTATTATGATTAAATATCCATTTTTTTATATGGATTATGTGATTATGGGATGATGTTTATGAAACTCATTTTATTCATTGGGTTATGATGAATGTTTTAAGTTTATTTTGTGGCACGAGTAAGAATGATTTAATTATGAGATGGGTGGGACCTATATATTCCTCCATTGCATTGGGTAATGATTTATATCTCATGAGATAGACATGGCTTGAACAGCAAGTAAATATGGTTCATTAATACAGGGCTGGAATGGCAAGTAAACACGGTTCAGTAAGGGACTTTGTCCACTAAGATGGTCTTGGCAGCAATGCCTTGGCTACTATGGAAATAATATCATGTGCTTAATGTTTTTCCATAGTTAAAAGTTTTATTCCCATTCTATTTTATCATGATTGATGTTCGATTATGATCTATGCCTTATGTACTTCCATGTTTTATCTCATTGCTCAAGATTTTCATGTTTAAACATTATGGTCATGTTTTTAAGTTCAAATGTGTATGGTTTGTTTTATTTTATCCATGCTTACCCTTACTAAGAATTTGAGATCACCCTTTATATGTTTTCTTTTCCCCAGGATATAAATAAAGGTTTCAGGTAAGGAATAAAGGGGAAGATCTTTATGGGATATGTTGAAGATCTTTCACCATGATTAGAAGATTATGTTCCAAGTTTCCAAAGACAATAAACTATTATGGTCCTTGAGTATTGGTTTATGTTATGAATTAAGTATTCCACAAAAGTAATGTAACGTCCATGTACATCATGCTTTGGGTATCTATAGTAGAGCACCGAGATAGCCTAGGGAGGCCTAGTGTTATGTTTGTGATGTGCAAGGTCATGTGGCATGAGACTACTTAGCCAAATGTGTTGAGTTTTTTCAGATAGTTGGTAGATGAACCGCCACGATAGAGGCAGTGTCGTGATCATAGAACTCCCAGGTGATGACAGGGTGGTCCCCAGGGAGGCGGTGTTGGCAGAAAATCAAGAAGAACTATGGTTTTTGGATGACGTTTTGAGGTTCTTTCACCACCACTAGGCGACCCATGTCAGGCTCAGGGAGCTGACGGATGGGGCTGCGGGCTGCTGTGTGCTATGGATGTCTACAATCCTGTAGCACAAGAGATGATAAGAGGTAGGCTCTGTGTATTTTCTACTTTTATTAGTAGAACTTGTTAGACACTGCGTGAGGTACTCTTTTCATCTAACTTCTTGTTCAAGGGGTTACTGAGGGTGACGTAGGACGTCAGTATAACCATGTGTTGGTGTTGTCTGATATAGCTTTGAATGGACAAGAAAGAGGGGTTCTTCCCCCACTGAGACGTGTTTTTTTGATACGATAAAAACCATGAGGGAGATTCAGGGCCACCCAAATAGGAGAGTATCGAGGTGTGGTGGATGAGTCCCTATGACTTGTGCATTCATGGTAGGGTTGTGCGGTGGAGTGTCAGAGTAGGTTATGGATTTTCTAGTGGGGATTTTCTGCTGGACCTCCCTTTGCTTGAGGTGCCACTAGTGGGTTTGGCAGAGTGCCTGTTTTGGGGATTACTCTCTTTCAGAGAGGTGAAAAGACACATGGGGTATCCCATGTGCTTTATGTGTCTAGCCTCTAGAGGTTGGATGAGTTTTCTCACATTCCCTATTCGTTGGCACCTTGCGTGCTCAACGTCAATCTTGATACCATTATCAAGTACAGGTTGAGGTGATGGAAACCCCATAAACAGAACTACACGCTTCACTATGTGGTACTAGTAGTGGTGGTCTTTGCCGTGAGAATTTTGAGACACCATCTTCTGGGAAATCTCTTTGTAGTTTTCTCAGACCACTATTGTCTCTGGTGTGTCTTCACCCAGAGAATATCGGTTGTGATGCACCAACTGTGGAAACTTGTGTGGTCAAATATCCTTGGGTGTTTCACTAGATGGGTATTCTGAAGGAGGGAATCATGAGACCATGTCCCAGGAACAAATCGTGATTTTGGTCGCGATGTGGAAAGTAGAGGTTCAGCTGGAGAAGGCCCCTGAGTTTCTTTGGTCCATTCGATAATCATGGAAACGGTTGAGAGGTTTCCTACCACCTTATCCTACCCTCCCAACAGTAGGAGTGGGCACATGACATCTTCCACATGTCATAGTTGATGAGGTGCATGCGTATTCCTACGCATGTCCTCCAGAGAATAAGACCTTAGAAGTAAGAACCATCCCTTTGGTTCACGTGTTGTGTTACCATGGTGTTGTTCATGTTTTCTTGGGCGTAGGAGAGCTAGGTGTGAGCTCTGTATCCCGAGTTATTTTTCCTAGTTTTGCTTTTCGGGGATGAAAAGATTGAAGGAAGAAATTATGTAAGAACCTAGGTTTTTGGACTCTGAGACTTTGAAGAACTTCTTCATGACATTCCAGAGCAAAGAGTTCAGACGGCATGCAATTCCGAGGCCCGGTGTTCCTGGAATTAATTATATAAAAATGTTAAGTGTTTTTATATTATGCACGCATTGTTAAAAATAGAAAATGTGATATCTCTTAGATGGTAGCTCAGATTGGAAATTTGAGACCACTGTTGGGTCCAGAACGCGGAACTTACCCTAGTTGTGACATAAAATGAGTCGGCGTGGGATGTTCGGACCCCTCGCTCGTTGGCGGTGTGTTAAATTGATAATTAAATTATCAAATTATTCATTTAAAAGATCAAAACTGAATAAATCCTAAATGGTTGATCATATGGGAAACCTGAGGGCATTGTTGAGTTCGGAGAGGGCCATTTATCCTAGACAGGGTGTAAAAGTGGTGGGTGTGGGCCTTCTGTGGGAGATGTCACCTAGGGGCAAAACCGACTTTTTGAATTAATGACTTAGTGATTTTTATCACTGATGATCATTTTGAATAACTTTCAAACGAAGCCTCAGAATGAAAATCCGAGATTTCCGTTGAGTTCAAAATGGGGTGTTTTGTCTTGGAGTGATATAAAATAGGTGGAAGCAGAGGTTTCAGAATCTGTACCCGTTGAGAGGGTTTCAGTGAATTTTTATAAATTCACTTTAAGTGTTGGGATGGGACAACCCATTCTCTCTCTCTCTCTCCCTCCCTCTCTCTTGTTCTTCTGCATTCTTCACCTTTCCTTGATGGATTGAGGAGCGATCTCCACTAGAGCCTTGGCGGATCGGAGCGGGAGCATCATGGACGCGTCGCCAATGACGAACAACCGATCCGAGGTAGGATTTATGCTAAATTTCTGCACCTTCGTCAATTTATAGTGTTTCTTTCAGTTTCCTCATTTTAATTTTCTATAATTCCTGAATTGGGGCGATGGATGAATGTGCAGGGCCATCGTCTGAGCCCCCATTCTAAAACCATTCTTGAGCATTCTTCGTCCCAAAATTTTGGACGTGCAATCTTTGACGGATCATCAAGTGAGGGGTGGCATTGTGAAGCTCCGGCCCTGAGGATCCCAAAACCGGGGTCGGATAATTTTTTTGACTACCAGAGTGGTTGGGGGGGTCTGGCCGAAGGTCCAGCTTCATCAAGGGTGGCGTCCGGAGGTTGAGCCGGAGGCGTGGTAGAGGGCGGCGGCCAGAGGAGCCAGGCAGGTCCGGTGCGGCGGTGTTGGGAACAGCTGGGGTGTGGCCAGAGGCCGAGCCGGAGGCGGCGGCTTCAGCTTGGTGACCGGGAGGAGCCGGGAGGAGCGTGGAGGACCGGCTGGTGCGGAGCGGTGGTGCCAGGTAGCGTGGGCGGCTTCGCGTGGGCAGTGTGCAACTGGTGTGTGGCCGGGTGTCTGGTGGCGTCGCAGCGGAACAGGGAGCCGACGACGTGGGGTTGGCGCGGCGTGTCGCGGCATCAGCGGCGAGCAGGAGTACCAGGCAGATTCGACCATCATGTTCGATGGGGGAAGCCCGGGGAGGAGCTGGCACAGGCGATGCCTTCGAGCTGTCGTGGTCAGGACGAGCCCCGAGGTTAGGGGGAGTAGCAACAAAGACCCGCACTTTGCGGGTCCTACTGGGCGACGCAGATGGAGACCAGCGAGTTGGCCAGCCTAATTTGGAGGATCAGACCCGAGGGGTCTGGTGTTGGTGGAGAAGGCCAAGACTATCGGTCCGCGGCAGTTCGGGCCAGACTCGTGGTTGGGCTGCAGGACGGCGGTTCGGTCCGGGCCAGCCGGGGTGAACAGGCCCGGTTGGGCCCCCCTGCATTCGGAGGGCCATATCTTCTAAACGGTGAGTCCGTTTGACATGCTGTCTATGGCTGCAGGTTAATGTCGTCGAGGTGGACCTTTGAATGTTGTTTTGGGGTTTTTGGTTTCTTCTCTCGAAGACGGGTGACCCGAAACACTTTAATTTAATAATATTAAATTATTATTAAAGTTGCGACGGACGTGGTTCGTGAGACGGACGTCCGTTTGACGCGTCGTCAGAGGCGTTATGGCCCTGGAGTTGAGAAGGTCCTCAAAAAGTTAGTTCAGAACCTTTTCGGGTTATTTTCGTTGATCGGTGGCACGAAACGCTTTATACGAGTAATTATTTAATTATTTTAATTAATTAATTAATTATTGCATCAGACCTAACTCATGCTTGGGATGTCCGATTGACGTGCCGTCAGCAGAAGCATGACCCCAGTCCTTGTGAGGACATTTTGAGATGATCTTTGAAGTGTTCAGGTTTGAAACAAGGTGCGGGACCCACAGGGCATAGTTCCCACGTTTTACTGTGAAACGCCACTTTTTCACCCAGCATCGGTTTGGGGTATTTGAGTACTCATTTCTGAGTGTTTTTTCGAGGGGATTGCAACAGCGCAATCCGCTTGCCTGAATTCAGACTTGCGGTGTGGGCCCCACGGGGCACGATTTGCTTATAACGCGGGGAGTTACAGCTTCTACATCTGGATTCTGTTTTACGCACCATCAGCGGTATTGTGACCCTGGTAGTGAGATGATGTAGTCCAGGGTGGCTTCAGGCGATGAAGCTAGAGTTGAGGTATGGGCCCTACGGGCCGTCTTTTGAGTTGTGTGCTACGTACTGCGACGTTTCCATCAGGCGTCCGGCTAGGGCATATGAATAGTCGATTCAGTATGTTTTTCCGAGAGCATTGCATTGGCGTAGTTCGCCCGACCTCTTTTGGGACCAAAGTGTGGGACCCAAGAGATGCCATATGGGTATAGAGCGGTGTTGAATAACTCTTCCACCGGGAGCCCGTTTCTAGAATGTAAGTAGTCTATCTCGCGTGTTTTTTCACGAGTATCACAATGGTGGAATCTATTTGGGTGTGTATAGCCTCGTTCAAGATCTTATTAGATGTGGATATATGAAAGGGATTTAGTGGGAGGTTACTTCGATGCACTCCAAACCTACGCATAGTAGCGGTGCTAGTGACACCCAGTGATGTCACGGGAAGTGCGGAGTTATGGGGCCAGTTTAGGGTCTACCCTCCAGTGATGTTAGGTAGTGGGTTACCTGACGATCTTTAGGGTTTACCCTCCAGTGAGGCTAGGTAGGGGGTTACCTGATGATCTCTAGTGGTTTACCCTCCAACGGGGCTAGGCAGTGGGTTACCTGATGATCTCTAGTGTTTTACCCTCCAGCGGGGCTGGGCAGTGGGTTACCTGACTACCTTTTGTGGTTTACCCTCCAGCGGGGCTAGGTAGTGGATTACCTGAAAATCTCTTACAGTTTACCCTCCAGCGGGGCTGGTCAGTGGGTCTCCGTCGACTTATTTAGGGTTTACCCTCCAACGGGGCTAGGCAGTGGGTTACCTAAAAATCTATTATAGTTTACCCTCCAGTAGGGCTGGGCAGTGGGTCACAGTCGACTTATTTAGGGTTTACCCTCCAGCAGTGCTGGGCAGTGGGTCACCCGATGATTTATTATGGTCTACCCTCTAGCGAGGCTGGACAGCGTGTCACCATTGATTTGTTGGGGTTTACCCTCCAGCGGTGTTGGGCAGTGTATTACCCGACGACTTATTTCAGACCCGGTTCTTTCTATGAGTCTAGTAAGTAAAATTTTTGTGTGATTATCGGAGCGGGACCCTTGGTGGCTTGTTGTAGCGATGAGGCCGCTTGGCGTGCGGAATTTTTGGGCATCAGTGATGGCTATCCTTTGAACTATTGGCGACTCTTCTTGAGCTGATCTTGTAGATAGAGATCCCCTTACACACTCATTTGGGTTTCTCATTGAGCATATATGTATACACCCTACTGTTATTCCCACTCCTTGGGTTCAGTTACTCTCCTTCTAGGAGGGGCGAAGACGCGCGGGGTGTTCCACATGATTTCTGTGTCTAGATCCTCTTGGTTGGACGAGTCTACTCTTCTTTTATAGGTAGCAAAGACTCGACGAGAAGTTTGTCTTCTCACTGTTTCTAGCTCCTTGTTTCTGGATAAGTCTGCTTCCTTTCTCTTGTTGGGTTGAGCTGCACTCTCTCTCTTTTATACCCTTACATTGTTCTTTGTTCTGTCTACTGCTCACTGTTTTAGTACCTCCTTGGTTTCTCCCTCAATCATTCAGGGAATCCTAGTGAGTATTTTTATACTCACCCCTGCTTGGGCTTTGCCCGCACTTGGTGTGCCCTTGCAGACGACAGATAGGTTGGTCGAGACTATGGAGTAGCGTAGAGGACATCGGAGCTTGGGCTGCGTTCAGTAGCCATAGCGGGACTTTCTAGGTGTGACTCACCAGCGGTTTACTTTTGTTTTACCTGTGGCTGGGTTGTGGCACCTTTCTGGTTGGGTACGTGTTTTCCCCTTTTTCTGTTTAGTTTACTTGTCATCACTTTACTTGCACTGGTAAGAGATCGATCGATGTATGTTGGTTTCCCTTTTATAGCATTATTGTATCTTGCTTTCTTTTCTCTGCACTTTTTCTTTGAGTTGGCTACGTGTGTGTGTACAGATTCTTAGGAAAAGGCCTCCCCTAGTTTATTGTGCCTTCAGTGCAAGTTTCTAGCCCCTGGACAATGGAGGCGGGCTTTGGGTAGTTGCGGCTCGAGCCCTAGTGCGGGTCGGGTCGTGAAAAGAATGATCAGGTAATTGCTTATGCTTCAAGACAACTAAAACCACATGTGTTAAATTATCCCACACATTATTTGTAATTGGTATTAGTGGTTTTTGATTTGAAAATTTGGAGGCATCATTTATATGGATCCAAATGTCAAATATATACTGACCATAAATGTCTAAAGTAAATATTAACTTAGGAGGAGTTAATCATGAGCTAGAGAAGATGGCTTGAACAGATAAAGTATTATGATTTCATGGTCAATTACCATCCGAGAATAGAAAACATATTGAAAGATTACTTGAGTCAGAAACATCTTGCATCATTAACCATGTTAGGTTTGGAACATGATCCGTTGATTAATGATTTGATGAATTTTGTCTAAGAATTTATTGGTGCAAGAAATACCACTATTCTGTTTTAGGTTTTAGCACAGTCATCATTTTCATACATAATTTAGGAATCATAGAATCAATACCATGAGCAACCAAAAAAGGTAGAATTTTTTAAAATGGGTAAGTTTCTAGAATTTAACCTTGATAAGGATTGTGTTTTAAGATTTGGTAAATGGTTGTGTGTGCCTTGTGATTCCCAGTTTAAGAAATATTTGTTGTGAGAAGCTCATAGTTTTCCATTTTTAATTTATCCTACATGTACTAAGATGTACAGAGACCTTTGGTAGTATTACTGGTGTGGTGGAATGAAAAGGGAGATTGTTGATTTTACCATTAAATGATTGACATGCCAACATTTTAAATCATAGTGTCAGTTACTGAAGGGGAAGCTTCATCCTTTTCCAGTTCCAGTGTGGAAATGGGAGAATGTATCCAGGGACTTTGTGGTGAGACTAACTAAGGCATATCGAGGTAAAAATGCGATTTGGGTTGTCATTGATTAGCTGATTGTTTTCACATTTTCATTCTATTCAAGATACAATTTCATTAGATCAGATTTCCCGATTGTACCGGAATGATATTTTCAGGTAACAAGGTGTTCCTCTTTCCATTTTATCTGACCAAGATCCCATGATCACATCTAATTTTTGAAAGGGACTTTTAAATTTTTTGGGCATAGAATTAAATTTCAGTACATCTTTTATCCTCAATAATATAGGCAGATAGAATGAACGATTTATAATTTTGAGGATATGCTTTGATATTGTTCAATTGACTACAAGGGAAGATGGGATCAACTTCTTTCTCAATTTTATCTCTTTTATAATAATAGTTTTCATTCTAGTATACAAGTGGAACCTTTTAAGTAATTGTATGTGAAGTGATGTAGAACCCTATCTTTTTTGGATGAATTTGGGGAAAGGAAGTTGATGGGACCATAATTAGTAGAGGAAGTCACTGAGAATGTGAAGATGACCAAAAACACATGAGGGTAGCTCAGATCAGAAAGAAAAGTCATGCATACAACAAGAGGAAAGACTTTTATTTTGAGGTAGGTGATCATATTTTTCTTAGAATCTCACCATTGTAATGTGTTATAAATTTTATTAAGAAAGGAAAAATAAGTCCATGATTAATTGGACATTATAAAATCCTGGAGGAAGTTGGAACAGTCACGTATCGAGTATCTTTGCCTCCATGTTTTTCATAGGTACACATTGTCTTTCATATTTCAATGTTGAGAAAGTATGTGCTAGATTCAACTCATGTCTTGAGCACAAAACCATTTCAACTTGAAGAGAACCTTTTTTAGGAAGAGAAACTAGTTTAGATTCATGATCGAAGGGAACATGTATTGTGGAATAAGGTAATCCACTAGGTAAAGTTTTTGTGGAGAAATCACATGGTTGAAGTAGAAAATGGTAATATGAAAATGCTATGAGGGAATGGTACCCTCACTTGTTTGATGTGTAAATAAGATTATGAAGGCGAAATTTCCAGAAGTTGAGGATAATGTAACACCCCATGGTTTTAAAAATAAATTAAATTTAATAAAACATTTTTTAAGTACATATTTATAATGTTAATTTAAAAATACATTTTTCAATTCTATGTTTTGAATTTCAAAAAATATCCATCCACAATTGTGATCAGTATGTCATTTGAAGTCTGATAGGACCAAATTGATTTTTTTTGAATAGTCACATGCACATATGAATAGTATTAGGAATAGTAATTTGGCCTTAATTAATAGTAAATTGTATTACTATTTTATTTTCTTAAGGATTTAAGATAATGTCAACTAGATTCATTTTTAAGGTGTAAAAAATGAGTTATAGATTTAAAATTGTTATTTTGGAAGAAATTATGTTTTTATTTTAAAATTAAATTAATAATATTTTGAAAATTATTTTCAAAAAATGGAGTCTATTTTTCAATTATACGCATCAAAAAATGTTTATGGTGAATTTTTAGGATTTTTTTGAAATTCGTGAATTTTTGATGAATAGTGAAATTCAGTAAAATACCATATATTCAACTTATCAGTTAAATAAACTATTTATCACATCATAACTGATGTAACCCCACTTTTTTAAAACCCACATTCCATTATTACTATTTGGGGTCACATTAATTAATAATATTCGTAGAGTATAGAAAAAGTATTATAATAATGATTAAAATAATGTAAAATACCTCCTCTCCTCCACTATATATACACCCATTATTCTCATATTCCTTCCACATCTATAAAGCATTTTTCCTTTCCTATGTTCTGTAAAATACTCTCCCAAGACCCTTACCCACGTCCAAGACCTTCTGGTCTCACCAAAATTCCAAAACCAAGGCCCTTAAGAAGGATCTCAAGGAGAAGAGATCAAGAGGTAAACATCCTCTTTGGTTTTCTTTATTTTCTTTGTCATTTTGTTTTATATTATTATTATTTCCTCACCTACCTTTATCCAAGTGGCATTAATGATACATTATCTTACATATTCTTGATTTCATCATGTTTATGGGAGATTCACCATTATATTTCTTCTGTACTCCTACTTATTCAAGATATTAAAACATTGTTTGGGATGTGTCAATTTACCAATATCATGGATGATGTGATTTAAATTTCTTTTAATTCCTTCAATACTAGACATGAAACCATTTTTATGGTTGAACCAGATTATAAATTATGTATTATATCTTATATAATGTTTTGGAATCATTTTTTTCATATGTTATTAATTTATAAAAAAAATGAGTTCATTACGATGGAAGAATAGCCAAAATGACCTAAACAAGTACCAATAATGTTTTATATTATGAATCATCATCATGTTGTAATTCAAAATGATAAATGGTATAATTTATTTTTATAGAAATATTTAAATACCAATCCACTATAATTCTATATTTTCTCTTCTAATTGGAAAAAATATTCATCATGAACCGATCAAGGAAATCATGTAATAAATACACAAAAAACAATGGAAGGAACAAAATACTAATAATTAATGGGTGAACTGAGGTTATGAAATGATCATGTAAGATGTTATAAACATGAAAATGTTACTATAAAATATGAATAACACTATATTAACAATTATATAAGAGGTTTAATTTTTTTAAGAAAGTTGAAACTGAGGTAAAGGAATTCTTAACCCAATTTTCATTCTATGGGTAAACATTCTAATTTAGTATTTATGAGGTATTAAAATTTTTTATGGTATAATTTTTTTTATATTATGTTTAATTATGTGCATTTTCAGTATTTATACATATTCCATCCACTTTATTATGTATCACTTCAATTATATGATAATTATAAGGGACTTTTCTTATAGCATCCCGCCTTTTTATAACATAAACTTTCATTACATTACACAAAACTGAGGATCTTTAAGGTCTAGTGTCTTGGAAACCAGGAACATAATACATGAAAACAACATAAAACATTCTTCTTAAACACTTGAAAGGCGTCTCCTTATGTTCATTCTAGGTTCATTACTGCATCTCATAACCTGGGGACATACATCAAAAGAAAGGGTGAGCAGAAGGCCCAGTAAGGGAAACAAGAGGAACATTTTACATGTAAACTTGATATACTTCAATGAGGACATGAAAAGAACTTTAAGGCATGAGAAAGAAATCATGAGGCATTTCATAATAAAAACAACATTTTTCATAACTTGAAGATGTGGATACATCATTTAACATAGACAATCATGAACATATCACCAAGGTCCATCCCCAAGGTGTCATTTTAAAATTACCAAGGTTATTCACCAAGGTATCGTGAAAATTGTAATCTCTTGTGGTTACATCATTACCCAATGCATTGGAGCGCTATCAGGGCGCACCCTTAAATTTTCCTTTGTTATCATGTGAGCCACATATATCATCATCAAACATTTCATAAATAACCCATATAGCATAAAGGAAATGGGTTTCATTTCATAATCATAACTTTTTAAAAATTGCTTTAAAGACATTATCTTTACATCACTTTAAAACCCACAGAAAAGGAAGGTGGGTCTCATGTATGTAAATCCCAGAATTTAAAATAGAACATTTTGGTATATATGTGAATACCCCTTTAGAAGAAAGATCTTTGAGTATTCACTTAATAAAATAAAAGGACTTTAGAAAAAGAGATAGACATTTTGAGAAAGAAATTCTGCAGCATAACGGCAATGTTCCGAGGTTTTAGAAGACATTAAAAGAGAGGTAAATGGGTCAAACATTCATAAATGACCCATAAAATAGTACATGGACAGAATAAGAAGGATACATGATCATGGTAATGAAATTTCAAGGACATACCATTTGAAATGAAAAACAAGGAAGGAAGAAAAAAAATTAGATTTCTTTTATGAAAGTTCGGCAGCCTAACGGCGTTACTTAATCATCAACAAAAATGATTTGAAAAGATCAAATAGGATCTCTCATCATGTGAACTTAAGAGTTCGGTATGATAGATATAGAGATAATTCCCCAACATAACAAAAAGGAACTTGAAAGAATTGACATGAATGTAGAACTTCAAAACGAGAAGGGTGAAGAACCACTTAAAAATTCGGCAGCCTAACGGCGCCACTTAAAACATCAAAATACTGAATTGAAGAGATCAAATGGGGTCTCTCATCATATGAACATAAGAGTCCAGTATGATATATATAGATATCATACCCCAATATAACAAAAAGGAACTTGAAATAATTGACATGAAAGTAGAACTTCAAAACGAGAAGGGTGAAGAACAACTTAAAAATTCGGCAGCCTAACGGCGCCACTTAAAACATCAAAATACTGAATTGAAGAGATCAAATGGGGTCTCTCATCATATGAACATAAGAGTCCAGTATTATATATATAGAGATCATACCCCAATATAACAAAAAGGAACTTGAAATAATTTACATGAAAGTAGAACTTCAAAACGAGAAGGGTGAAGAACCACTTAAAAATTCGGCAGCCTAACGGCGCCACTTAAAACATCAAAATACTGAATTGAAGAGATCAAATGGGGTCTCTCATCATATGGACATAATATTCCAGTATGATATATATAGATATCATACCCCAATATAACAAAAAGGAACATGAAAGACTTGAATGAAAATAGAACTTGAAAACGAGGAAGGTGAAAGAATCCCTTAAAAATTCGGCAGCCTAACGGCGCCACTTAAACATTCTTAAAATGAATTGATGAGAGAAAGGGGGGTCTCTTATCATATGAACATGAAATAGGCAGTAGGATGAATATAAAAGAACATCCTCCAACATAAGAACATGGAGTATAAAAGAAAAGACATAAAAGAGATTACTTGAAAAGAAAGAGAGAGGTCGGATCCCTTACCTTAAAATGTAACTCTTAAACCTCAAAGGTTGGGACCTTTAGGGCTTGGGGGCACCTTGGGAGGACTCCTTGGGAGGTAATGAGACCGGAAATTCGTTGGGAAAGAGTGGGGAGTCGAATGGATGAGAGGAGGGCTTGGTATTTATAGGGAAAGTGAGGGGACAAGGCATTAATGGCCAAGGGACACCTCACATGTGCTTTTCTCAAACCCATGTGCTCTCCCTTATCATTTATCATGGAGTTAGGCCACATGGGGCCCCCAAAACAATAATTCATCACCCTTGGCCGGCCAACCCTCAAAAGATCTCATGACATCGTTATGATGTCATTAAACATACCGAAACCCTAAAACTGTATTTTTACTATTCACTGAAAATTCAACTTTCTCAAAAAAATCCCAAAATTTCACATTAACCAAATATCAATGCTCTGATTTCAAAAATGAAATCCATTTTATAAAAATAATTTTCTAAATATTTTTAATTTAATTTTTAAATAAAAACACTATTCATCGAAAAATCATTTTTTTCAGAAAAATCCCCAAAAATTACCTTAACATAATATCGATGCTCTGAGTTCCAAAATAAAGTCATTTTTATAAAAATAATTTTCTAATTATTTTTAATTAAATTTTTAATTAAAAAACACTATTCATCCGAAAAAACTAATACTTGAATAATAATTTATGAAACCGTTATTTAACCATTTTATTGAATCACATTACTTAATCAAGGTGCCTAGATTATTTTAAAACTTTCTTTAAGTGAGATTACTAATCCATTTGGTCACCTTACTAATCCTAAGCGTAAAATCACTATTCATAATTTACTATTCATCAAAAATTAAGTTGATCTTATTAGACTCCAAATTTTGTACTGAACATAATTGTAGAAGACCATTTTTTGAAAATCATTACACATTTTTAATTATTTAAGGTTTACATAAACATTTTTAAAATATCCTTTTCCTAAAATTCATAAAAATATGCATACTATATTTATCCGGTCATTTCAAAATTCATAAACTTCATCATAAGAAGAAATCCCAATTTTTATTTAAAACAAGGATTACACAAGGTAGTTACGGTCTCGTTACATAACCCCTTATAATACCAGCATAGGACCTAAGAGTAAGGTGTGCTAGGGTGATAGAAGCTTGGGGCGGCTCAGTCAACATTGCCCGAGTAGTAATTTATATCAGTTTGAACTTCTCACGAAGGCGATTCCGTTCCAGCTTCACATGATGAAGTTAGGCTTGGATTTGATCCAGAGCAAATCCCAGTGGTGCTAACTCCTTCCCAAGCTCTGTTAGATGGGCTTCGATCGGTCCAAGACTACTAGGTGAGGCCATCGAATCTTCTTTCTATAATAATTAACCAAGATTACTTATATTTAGAGACAATAATCAAAACATTTTGTTCACAGCGTTCATGTTGACCGATGGTTATATAATAGTCAAAACCCAATGATCTCATTTTAATTATAATCATGTTTATCAAATAAAACATTTTTGTTGAGTATAACAATAACACATAAAATTAGGAAACAAAATTTATTTAAAAAATTTCGGGTCGTTACAATCTTCCCCCCTTAAGAAATTGCGTCCTCGCAATTTTAAAATTGGGTTTTGAAATTTCATTGAAAGTCCCACATCGGAAAAGGAGTCAGTAAAACTATTACTTTAAAATAAAGAAAGGGAAGTACAATGGTCACCCGAGTTAACCCACACTAGGGTTCCATGTAGGAAAACATGGACATGGAGGAAAAAACAAAGGGTCAAGTTCTGAGGGAGAGTGATAGAGAACATGACTAGGAGAAAGTTAACCATGAGAAAATCCCAAACTTATGATGTGTGTAAACTGTCTTTGATTACCTAGTAGGAAACGTAAACCAACAACATTTTTGTTTTACGTTTCTTTTCATAATTTTGAGGATTTCATTTACTACATAGAACAAAAACATAATAAAATATACCTACCTTCAAGTAGAGTTTCATCCTTTAACAAGTCCCTACCAACACTAATCTTTTCTCCAAATGATGAGAATTCAAAAACACTTGGTCTCATAAAAGCACAAGAATCATCTTCTATAGAATCACATAATCTACAAAAGATTAACTATCTATTTCTTCTATCTTTAAACATTATCCCAAAAACAGAAAGGTTAAGGTAAAACAACTCTTCAAAAAGAAAGAATCCCATAGGAATGGAAACTACTTTTAAATCATCAAAGTTCCATGGTACTACCCAAAGTTCATCATAGACCATTCCATAAATAACGGTCCTTAAAATTCCTCAAAACAAACCAAACTAAGATTGAAACCTAAATACAATAAGGATTTGATAACATAGTCTTCCAAAACAACTTCATTGTTCATCTCCAGACAACATCAACCACTCCTAACATCTTATAAAAAAGTAGCTAACCTAAACATATTTTACCCAAGATAGGTTAGTCATTCCCATAAGTAACCTAAATTACTATAAGTTCACCTTAAATTCATCGATTCTTCAAAATATAAGTCAACCTTACTCCTCAATGAAAATACAGTAGTAATCTATTTACCTCGATCAAATATGGTTCCCAAAATAATGAACGTCTTCCAAAATAATAATCATATTTTAATCCCCTAATCATCCCTGTCATATTAATACGAAAATCATCGCATTTCCTATCACATTGGTTTTTGGAACATGTTCTTCCATTTCCCACCATTAACTAAGAAGAGAAAGCATAATTAGGGGCTTAAGTACTTAGCTAATAATCATGAAAAGGAACTGAAAGCATATAAGGATAACTTGTATATGAAAGGTATACCCTAACTTGTGATCTCCTAGGTTCCCATCTAGGTTATGAATGATCATATATTATTATGTGAACCTTTATTTTATTTTATCTTTGTTCCTTTAACAATGGTTCATACCAAGCTTATGAATTTACCAAAGCATATCCCCCGGGAGTGTCGTAACCAAGAGTGCAGCAAGGCCCGTTGTCGTGTACCAGTTCCCGTTCGAGTCTAGCTCAAAGCGGTGTTTTCGGGTTTTACCCCTATGTACATCTGTGCCAGAGCCACCTCTACCTGCTCGTATCCAGACAGGGATGTATTTGCTTGGCAACCCCTTACTCAATACTCACCAAAATACCAGGAAGATTTCCTATATTAAACTTTTCTATAGGGTTCCTCCTAGAGTTTTCATATCCTAATTTCCACAAATAACTAAACCATCCTTTGATACCAACTATAGCATCCCGCCTTTTTATAACAAAAACTTTCATTACATTACACAAAACTGAGGATCTTTAAGGTCTAGTGTCTTGGAAACCAGGAACATAATACATGAAAACAACATAAAACATTCTTCTTAAACACTTGAAAGGCGTCTCCTTATGTTCATTCTAGGTTCATTACTGCATCTCATAACCTGGGGACATACATCAAAAGAAAGGGTGAGCAGAAGGCCCAGTAAGGGAAACAAGAGGAACATTTTACATGTAAACTTGATATACTTCAATGAGGACATGAAAAGAACTTTAAGGCATGAGAAAGAAATCATGAGGCATTTCATAATAAAAACAACATTTTTCATAACTTGAAGATGTGGATACATCATTTAACATAGACAATCATGAACATATCACCAAGGTCCATCCCCAAGGTGTCATTTTAAAATTACCAAGGTTATTCACCAAGGTATCGTGAAAATTGTAATCTCTTGTGGTTACATCATTACCCAATGCATTGGAGCGCTATCAGGGCGCACCCTTAAATTTTCCTTTGTTATCATGTGAGCCACATATATCATCATCAAACATTTCATAAATAACCCATATAGCATAAAGGAAATGGGTTTCATTTCATAATCATAACTTTTTAAAAATTGCTTTAAAGACATTATCTTTACATCGCTTTAAAACCCACAGAAAAGGAAGGTGGGTCTCATGTATGTAAATCCCAGAATTTAAAATAGAACATTTTGGTATATATGTGAATACCCCTTTAGAAGAAAGATCTTTGAGTATTCACTTAATAAAATAAAAGGACTTTAGAAAAAGAGATAGACATTTTGAGAAAGAAATTCTGCAGCATAACGGCAATGTTCCGAGGTTTTAGAAGACATTAAAAGAGAGGTAAATGGGTCAAACATTCATAAATGACCCATAAAATAGTACATGGACAGAATAAGAAGGATACATGATCATGGTAATGAAATTTCAAGGACATACCATTTGAAATGAAAAACAAGGAAGGAAGAAAAAAAATTAGATTTCTTTTATGAAAGTTCGGCAGCCTAACGGCGTTACTTAAACATCAACAAAAATGATTTGAAAAGATCAAATAGGATCTCTCATCATGTGAACTTAAGAGTTCAGTATGATAGATATAGAGATAATTCCCCAACATAAAAAAAATGAACTTGAAAGAATTGACATGAAAGTAGAACTTCAAAACGAGAAGGGTGAAGAACCACTTAAAAATTCGGCAGCCTAACGGCGCCACTTAAAACATCAAAATACTGAATTGAAGAGATCAAATGGGGTCTCTCATCATATGAACATAAGAGTCCAGTATGATATATATAGATATCATACCCCAATATAACAAAAAGGAACTTGAAATAATTGACATGAAAGTAGAACTTCAAAACGAGAAGGGTGAAGAACAACTTAAAAATTCGGCAGCCTAACGGCGCCACTTAAAACATCAAAATACTGAATTGAAGAGATCAAATGGGGTCTCTCATCATATGAACATAAGAGTCCAGTATGATATATATAGATATCATACCCCAATATAACAAAAAGGAACTTGAAATAATTGACATGAAAGTAGAACTTCAAAACGAGAAGGGTGAAGAACCACTTAAAAATTCGGCAGCCTAACGGCGCCACTTAAAACATCAAAATACTGAATTGAAGAGATCAAATGGGGTCTCTCATCATATGGACATAATATTCCAGTATGATATATATAGATATCATACCCCAATATAACAAAAAGGAACATGAAAGACTTGAATGAAAATAGAACTTGAAAACGAGGAAGGTGAAAGAATCCCTTAAAAATTCGGCAGCCTAACGGCGCCACTTAAACATTCTTAAAACGAATTGATGAGAGAAAGGGGGGTCTCTCATCATATGAACATGAAATAGGCAGTAGGATGAATATAAAAGAACATCCTCCAACATAAGAACATGGAGTATAAAAGAAAAGACATAAAAGAGATTACTTGAAAAGAAAGAGAGAGGTCGGATCCCTTACCTTAAAATGTAACTCTTAAACCTCAAAGGTTGGGACCTTGAGGGCTTGGGGACACCTTGGGAGGACTCCTTGGGAGGTAATGAGACCGGAAATTCGTTGGGAAAGAGTGGGGAGTCGAATGGATGAGAGGAGGGCTTGGTATTTATAGGGAAAGTGAGGGGACAAGGCATTAATGGCCAAGGGACACCTCACATGTGCTTTTCTCAAACCCATGTGCTCTCCCTTATCATTTATCATGGAGTTAGGCCACATGGGGCCCCCAAAACAATAATTCATCACCCTTGGCCGGCCAACCCTCAAAAGATCTCATGACATCATCATGACATCGTTATGATGTCATTAAACATACCGAAACCCTAAAACTGTATTTTTACTATTCACTGAAAATTCAACTTTCTCAAAAAAATCCCAAAATTTCACATTAACCAAATATCAATGCTCTGATTTCAAAAATGAAATCCATTTTATAAAAATAATTTTCTAAATATTTTTAATTTAATTTTTAAATAAAAACACTATTCATCGAAAAATCATTTTTTTCAGAAAAATCCCCAAAAATTACCTTAACATAATATCGATGCTCTGAGTTCCAAAATAAAGTCATTTTTATAAAAATAATTTTCTAATTATTTTTAATTAAATTTTTAATTAAAAAACACTATTCATCCGAAAAAACTAATACTTGAATAATAATTTATGAAACCGTTATTTAACCATTTTATTGAATCACATTACTTAATCAAGGTGCCTAGATTATTTTAAAACTTTCTTTAAGTGAGATTACTAATCCATTTGGTCACCTTACTAATCCTAAGCGTAAAATCACTATTCATAATTTACTATTCATCAAAAATTAAGTTGATCTTATTAGACTCCAAATTTTGTACTGAACATAATTGTAGAAGACCATTTTTTGAAAATCATTACACATTTTTAATTATTTAAGGTTTACATAAACATTTTTAAAATATCCTTTTCCTAAAATTCATAAAAATATGCATACTATATTTATCCGGTCATTTCAAAATTCATAAACTTCATCATAAGAAGAAATCCCAATTTTTATTTAAAACAAGGATTACATAAGGTAGTTACGGTCTCGTTACATAACCCCTTATAATACCAGCATAGGACCTAAGAGTAAGGTGTGCTAGGGTGATAGAAGCTTGGGGCGGCTCAGTCAACATTGCCCGAGTAGTAATTTATATCAGTTTGAACTTCTCACGAAGGCGATTCCGTTCCAGCTTCACATGATGAAGTTAGGCTTGGATTTGATCCAGAGCAAATCCCAGTGGTGCTAACTCCTTCCCAAGCTCTGTTAGATGGGCTTCGATCGGTCCAAGACTACTAGGTGAGGCCATCGAATCTTCTTTCTATAATAATTAACCAAGATTACTTATATTTAGAGACAATAATCAAAACATTTTGTTCACAGCGTTCATGTTGACCGATGGTTATATAATAGTCAAAACCCAATGATCTCATTTTAATTATAATCATGTTTATCAAATAAAACATTTTTGTTGAGTATAACAATAACACATAAAATTAGGAAACAAAATTTATTTAAAAAATTTCGGGTCGTTACATTTCTTCAAAAAAAAACTCTTTTAAAATTATGTTTATAAAATTCAAAAGTAATGTTATTATGAATTTATTAATATAGTATTATTGTGTTCTAATTTATGGGAATTTATTTCAATGAAGTATGGGTCCTATATTTCGCACCATTACATTTGGAATAGGTTTGTTGGAGGTCGGTCGTATGGTTACTCCAAGTGTAATTGCGATGGTTACACAAATTGTAAGGTAGTCGTGGGGGATAAATATTATAAGGTAACTGATCGGGTTACAAGATTATGTAAGTAATACCCCATGATGCCTTTATGGTTATATTTATGTTCTATATTTTTATTGTAAATCTCATGGAAATCCCATGTTTCACAATGTATGTTTATATGGTTTACAAGTATGTCTTTTTGAAAATGATTTCAAATGTTTCAAATATTCATGAACTAATGTGTTATTTCCTTATTTTTATATCCCTTACTGATATTTTTGTGCTCATACCAAGTTTTTAAAATATTTTCAGAAGTTATAAGGATGTTTAAGAAAAATAATGTAGCCAAGTTAAATGTCCTAAACAATTGTCAAAGAAAACAAGTTTTATTTGAAATGTTTTATATTTTGAAAGAAATGGATACTATATTTATGGTATATTCTCTATATGAATGTGGAATTTAATGTATGTATTATATCCCAATTATCTAAAAATATATTCCAAAAAATATCCTCAATATGAAAGGATATGAGTTTTTTACTAAATTTCATAATTATGTAATTAAATAAGTTCGGGTCCTTATAGTTTGTTTCAGAGGGTGGTTTAGAAACTTTTTGGGGTCAAGATGATGTTAATAGAATATCATGAATGATATTTACTCAATAGTTAATTTGAAATGATATATAATTTAAATATTACCATTTTCTTCAACTAAGATATGTTTGTTCAGAATGGTTTTCGGCAACGAAATTGGGAAGCTGAAGAGAAGAGGCACTGACAGAATGATATCCTTCCAAATCTGCAGCCCAGAATGGTAGGTATTAGAACCGAGTAGTTTGGAATAGTAATGGATCACCAGATTCATGCAATTAATGGTGGTTTCATCCATGAAAGAGATAAACCAGGGGTACCAGAGTGGAACAAGATGACAGTGGAAAATTTTATGAGGCAAGACCATCCTACATTAAATGGATCTTCTTACCTAGTAGCGGATAAAAGATGGATTAAATCCCTTGAAAATATATTTGATGTTATGGGATGTTCATATAATCAAAAGTTAAGTCTTTCCATTTAACGTTTTGAAGGTGATGATGATATGTGGTGGTCAATAGTCAATAATATCATAGATAGAGAAGATGTTGATGCCTTAGAGTAGGATAAATTTAAAAGTCTTTTCCATGAAAAATATTTTCCTAAGGAGGTGAGACTTTTTATGGATAAGAAATTCCTTGAATTGAAGAAGAAGTAAGAAGATTCAGTGGTTGTGTATGATTAAAACTTCGCTTGATAGGTGAGGTATGTTCCAAATCTTATTTTTGATTATGATAGAAAAATAAACTGCTTTTACTCATGAATGAAGACATGGTATTGAAGTGTGTTGTACTCCCGTGAATTCAAAAGTTACGATAAAAATGTTCGATGTACTAAGAAGGAAGATATGGAGTTTACTAAATATCAAATTATTTTTTACAATAAGGGGAAGAATTGGTCTAGATGGAAAGATATGGGTAAGATTCAACCAAAGAAATATGATGGTAAGAAATTCTAGTTTCCATTTTTTGAAAAGTTTTGAAATAAGATCTAGGGTAATGCCTTACCATAACTGGGAAGTGTTTTTTATGCGGTAAGTATAAAAATATGGCTCGAGATATTAATGAATATGATCCTAATAAGAATATTAATAAGAAAACTGTAAAGTGTTTTAAATGTGTAGAGATGGTTCATTATGAAAATGTCTTCCCAAAGAGAGATCTAAATGATGTAATGAAGGTGGAATATAAGTAGAAAGGTGTTGTGATATCCTTTGTGAATACGTTAGTATACATCATGCCATCCAATGAAGTTGTATCAGGTACCTTTTTTGTTTACTCATATTTTTCTAATTTTTTGTTTGATAAGGGCTCTAAACATTCCTTTATTTTTAATGAATTTTCTAGTACATTTAAAATATCACCTCAAAAATTAAGACAAAAAATATTTTTAAAACAAAATGGGAAATATAATAGCAAAGAGGAAATATATGAATATTATATTATGGTATGTGGAATGGCAATACCTACAGTCCTTTTTGTTCTTAACATAGTATATTTTGATGTCATTATACGAATGGATTGGATTTCTATTTATCGTACTAATATTGAATGTAAAGCTAAAGAAGTTTTCCTTTTAGAAAGAGTTTCAGTTATTTTACAATAAAGAACCCATACATTTGATAAAATATGAGGAAGTTCAGAATCTGTTGAATGATGGAAATGAATGTTACCTTGCTCATATTGTTGAAAACAAGCTAACTGTTCAGATTAATGATGTGCTAGTGGTAAATGAATACCTTGATGTTTTTTTGAATGAGTTACCTAGTGTCATACCTGGTAGGGAAGTCGAGTTAACAATTGACTTATTTTTTTATGCAAGGAAAATTTCAAAACCCCGATATCGAATGTCTCAAATGAAACGTATTGAACTAAAAAATCAGTTGTAGAAGTTTCTTGATAAAGGATTCATTCATCCTAGCACTTCACCATGGGGTGCCCCTGTTTTCTTCGTTAAAAATAATGATTGTTTCATAAGACTTTGTATTAATTCTGGATCCCTGAATAATATCCCTGTTAAAATAAATTATCATTTTCCTCACACCATGACTTGTTTGATTAGCTCTATAAAGCACAATACATTTCTAAGATTGACTTGAGATCTAGATACCCTCAGCTGAAGTTTATTGAGGGTGAAATCTGGAAAATATCTTTTTGTACTAGATATGGGCATTATAATTTTTTTGTTATTCTATTTGGGTTAACTAATGTACCTACTGTATTCATGAATCTTATGAATAGAATATTTCATGGGTTCTTGGATATGTTTTTAGTTGTGTTTATTGATGACATTCTAGAATTGTTAAGAGTAAATAAGAGCATGAAAAGTATATAAGGGTTGTTTTGAAAACTGTAATGGAAAATTAAAAAAAGTTTGATATTTTGATACAATATATTTCTTTTTTTTTTGGAAAAATTGTAAATAAGAATGAAATAACATTTGATAATTCCAAAAAAAAGTGTTTGATGAATAGCCAATACCTAAAATTAAACATAGATTTATAGTTTTATTGGATTATTAGGTTATTACCAATAGTTTGTTAAAAACATTGCACAATCATCTAGCCTGCAAAATATGTTAATGCAAAAATGGGTAAAATTTATTTGTACATAAGAATTTGATGTTGTTTTCAAGAACTGATGAAGAGAATAGTGAATGATCTAGTTTTGGACTTTCCTTATCAAAATGATGAGTTTTTCATCTCTAGTGATACATCATTAAAGGTACTTGGTTGTTCTCTAATGAAGAATGGTTAGGTTGTTGATTATGTTTCAAGACAACTAAAACCCCATGAGATAGATTATCCCACACATGATTTGGAATTGGAAGCTGTGGTTTTTTTGCTTTGAAAATTTTGAGGCATCATTTATACGGAGCCAAATGTCAAATATATACTCACCATAAAAGTATAAAGTATATATTCACTCAGAAAGAATTAAACATGAGGCAGAGAAGATGGATTGAACTAAATAAGGATTATAATTTCACAATCAATTACCATGCAAAAAAAGAAAACAATGTGTAATATTCATTGACTTAGAAACATCATGCATCATTAACCATGTTACATTTGGAACATGATACCTTGTTTAGTGATTTGATGAATTTCGTAATAGATGTTATTGGTGTAGGAAATACCACTATTTTGTTTCAGTTTTTAGTGTAGTCATAGTTATGATAGAGAATACAGCATGTGTAGAAGGAAAACCGTGAGCTACAGAAATATTTATAATTGGTTAAAAGGGTTAAGCTTCTAGAATTTAACATTAATAAGGATTGTGTTTTAAGATTTTTTAAGAGGTTGTGTTTGCCTTGTGATTTCCAATTAAATAATTATTTGGTTTGTGAAGCTCATAGTTATCCATTTTTAGTTCATCCTGGAAGTACTATGATATACATTGACTTTCGAGACTTTTTCTGGTGGGGTTGAATGAAAAGGGAGATCCCTGATTTTACCATGAAATTTTTGACATGTCAAAAGGTTAAAGTAGAGATACAGTTACTAAAGTGGATGCTTCAACCATTTCTAGTTCCAAATTCGAAATCGGAGAATGTATCAATGGACATTGTGGTGGGATTACCTATGAATTCTTAAGGTAACAATTTGATTTGGGATGTTGTTGATCGACTTGAAAATTGTACACATTTATCTTCTATTTGAAATAAAATGTATTTGGATAAGATTTCTCGATTGTACCTCGAATATATTGTTAGGTTACATGGTGCTCCTCATTCCAATGTATCTGACCGAGTTCCTAGGTTCACTTCTAATTATTGGAAGGTCCATCAGAAGTCGATGGGCATAAAATTAAATTTCATTACAACTTTTACTCCTCAATCATATGGGAAATCAAAATAAACAATCCAGACATTAGAGGATATGCTTCGAGCTTGTACAATTGACAACCAGGGAAGTTGGGATCAACATATTTCTTTTGTTGAGTTCTCTTATAATAACAGTTTTCATTCTAGTATACAGATGGAACCTTTTGAGAAATTGTATGTGATGTGGTGTAGAACTCCATCTTATTGGGATTAAGTCAGTTAAAGGAAGTTTATGGGACCAAAATTATATGAGGAAGTGGCTGAGAAAGTGATAATTATCTAGCAACACATGAGGATAGCTCAGAGGAGATTGAAATGTTATGAAGATAATAATAGGGAAGTCTTCACTTTCGATGTAGGTGATCATGTTTTTCTTAGAATATCACAATGGAAAAGTGTTATGTGTTTTGGTAAGAATGGAAATCTATGTCCATGGTTCATTGAAACATATGAAATCCATAAGGATGTTGAACCATTCATCAACTGAGTTTCTTTTCCTCCATGTTTGTCTCATGTACATAGTGTTTCTCATGTTTTGATGTTGGGAATGTATGTGTGATATTCAACTCATGTCTTGAGCCCAGAAGTAGTTCAACTGAAAGAGAACCTTTCTTATGAAGGGAAACTAGTTCAGATTCTTGATCTAAGGGAACATGTATTTTGAAATAAGGCAATACACAAGGTAATTATTTTGTGGAGAAACCACAAGGCTGAAGAAGAAACATGGGAATCTGAAAAATGCTATGAGGGAAAGGTACACACACATGTTTAATGAGTAAATAAAATTGCGAGAGAGAAATTTCTAGAAGGTGGGCATAATGTTACACCCCAAGGTTTTAAAAATAAATTTAAATTCATGAAACCTTTTTAATTTCATATTTATAAATATCCTTTGAACTTAATTTTTCCACTAATATGTTTTGAATTTCAAAAATGGTCATCTACAATTCTGATCAGTATGTTATTTGGTGTATGATAGAACAAACTTGATTTTTGGTGAATAATTACATACCATTATGAATAGTAATATGAATAGAAATATGACTCTAATTAATAGTAAATTTTGTTATTATATAATATTATTAAATATTTAATATAATGATCATTTGATTAATTTTTTAGGTTTTTAAAAAATGAGTTAGAGTTTTAAAATTGATATTTTTGAATAAATTATTATTTTATTAAAAAAATTAAATTTATTATAATTATAAATTTATTTTCAAAAAATAAATTTTCTTTTTAAATTATAAATGTCAAAAAATGGTTAGGGTAAATTTTTGTGATTTTTCTCAAAAATATTTTATTTTTTCATTATTAGTGAAATACGGTAAAATACTGTATATTCAAATTATCAATTAAATACACTATTTATGACATAATAAGTGATTTAATCTTGCATGGTTAGAACTCATATCCAATTATGATTATTTTAGGTCACATTAATTATGAATATTCATAGTCTTGTGTAGACATATTATAATAATTATTAAAATAATGTAAAATACCTCCTCTCCTCCACTATAAATACCTCCCTCAATCTCCTCTTCCTCACACACATCCCAAGACTTGAGCCTTGACTAAGTTTTAACCAATACTCCTCCAAGGAACCTTCCCCGTGTCCAATACCTACTAGTCTCACCAAAAGGCCAAAACCAAGGGTCTTAAGAATGATGTCAAGGAGAAGAGATCAATTGGTAAACATCCTCTTTTGTTTTCTTTGTTTTATTTTAATTTTCTTTTTTATTCTTCTTCTTTCCTCACCTACCCTGATTCAAGTGGAATGAATGATCCAATATATTAAATATTATTGATTTAATTATTTTTATTGATGATTCACCATTATACCTTTTCTCCTCTCTCACTTATTCAAGAAATTAAAACACTGTTCGTGATGTGTTGATTTACCGACATCGTGGACGATGTGATTTCAATTTATTTTACTTCCATAAAGACTGGTCATAAAAAAATTATGTTTGAAACAATTTATAATTTATGTATTTTATCTTAAATAAGGATCTAGAATTATTTTTTACACATTTTATTAATTTATAAAACCACATGAGTTCATTACGATCGAAAAATCTCCAAAATGACCTAAACAAATATCAATATTGTTTTAACTTATGAATCATCCTCACGTCTGAATTCAAAATAATACATTTTATAATTTATAGTTATTGAAATTTTTAAATACGATTCCATTTCAGTTCTAGAGTTTCACTTCCAATCGACAAGAATATTCATCATGAAGTGATCATGGAAATCATGTAAAGAACGCACTAAAAACAATGTATAGAATAAAATACTAATAATTAATGGGTGAAATGAGGTTATTAAATGATCATATAAGATTTTATAAACATGAAAATGTTTATGTAAAATACTAATGACACTCTTTTAATGATTATATATGAGGTTTATACCATTTTTAATTAAGAACAACCCAGGTAAGAGAATTCTTAAACTGATTTACATTCATTGGGTTAACATTCTACATAATTATTTATGAGGTATTAAAATTTTTTATGGATTAATTTTGTTCATATTATGTTTAATTATGTGTATTTAAAATGTATCTACATATTCCATTCAGTCTATTAAGTCACACTTCAATTATATGATAATTATGAGGGTTGTTTCTTTTAAAACCCTATTTTAAAATTCTATTTTACAAAATTCAAAAGAAATGTTATTATGAAATTATTCATGTAGTATGATTGTGTTATAGTTCTTGGGTATTTATTATGATGAATGGTGGGACCTATATTTTACTCCAATGCATTCGGTATGTGTTAGTTGGAGGTCAGTTGTACGGTTACTCCAATTGTAACTATGATGGTTACACAAATTCTAAGGTAAATGTGAGGGTTACAAATTATAAAGTATCTGAGATGGTTAAAACATTATGTAATTAATTCCTCATGATAACTTTATGGTTCTATTTATTTTCTATATATTTGTTTTAAATCTTATAGAAATCCCATGTTTCACAAGGTATGATTGAATAGGTGACAAGTATGTCTTTTTGAAAATGATGTCATACATTACAAGTATTCATTGACTAATGTGTTATTTACATATTTTTATATAAATTAATCATATTTTTGTGTATATATGAAATTTATAAATTATTCTCACAGGTTATAAGGTTGTGTAAGACCTATAAGGAAACCAAGTTAAATGTCATGAAGATTTTTCAAGGAAAACATGTTTTTTTTGAAAAGATTAATATTTGGAAAGAAATGGATATTGTATTTGTGGTATAGGATCTATATTAATGTTTAATTTAATATAAGTATTATATCAAAATTCACTAAAACTCTAAACCAGAAAATATCCTCAATATGAAAGGAAGTGATTTTCTGACAAAAAATTCACGATTATGTAATGAATAAGGTTGGGTCCTTATAGTCTTTAGAAGTATATGAGTAAATATATATAATGAAAGATCTAAATAATTATATTAATCATAATTAATTTATATTTATGGTAATTATTTATTTATAATTATTATAAATAAAACAAATATATCTAGTGATTGCGCAATGCTAATACAGTGCTTGTGAAAGAAAAAGAAAAATAAATAATATTTTTTTAATTAAAATTATAAGCACTATTAAAATGACCCAAAAATGACTAAATCATTTTCTATAAGCATGTTTCGACCATTATCTTAATTTTAGGAAACTTTTGGCCATTTCGGTCACGCATGAATCACTTTATTCCCTTTATAATATGTGATTTAAAAGGATGTCATGTTGTTCACACTATAGTTTTTAATTTGTATTATATTTTAATATATGGTTTTTAAAAAGTATTTATCAAAAACAAATATTTTTCTAAATTATAAAAAAGAATCTTTTTCATGTAATTTTGTTTTTCAATTTTAGGGTGTAATGAACTTCCTTAATGACTTGCACGATGATGATGTAGTTAATATTTAAATAATGAATAAATCAAATTAATGATATTAAGAATAACGAAATAAATTAAATTTTAAAATATTAAGGTATAAAAATAATTATATAGATGAATATTATATGTCTATGATATATTAAAAATTTATTTCTAAATGGGAACTTTTTTATGATGTTTTAAATTCATTTTTTTGAGTAGTGTTTAATTTGACGTAAAACAAATTTCTCACGAATAAAATATTTTATTAAATTATTTAATAACCAAAAAAATATTTAACAAGGATAAATATGTAGAGACCCAAAGATTGACGTACATGGACAATAAATTACTTTTTTGGAATACATAATACATAACAAGAACCAACTCTCAAGGACAGTAATAGTTTAGTGTCTTTGGAAACTCAGAACATAATCTTCTAATCGTGGTGAAAGATCTTCAACATCTCCCATAAAGATCTACCCCTTTTGTTTTATTACCTAAAACCTTTCTTTAAATCATATGGAAAAGAAAACATACAAATGGTGAGCTCAAATGCTCAGTAAGTTTAATAATAGAGAACATAAAACAATTCATAAACATTTGAATGCAAAAACTTGAACATAAAATCTAAACATCAAAATCATGAGCAACGACATAAATCTTGGAAGTACACAAGGAATAGATCATAAAGGAACATTAGTCTTGATAAACTAGCATGGTAATAAAACATGTAATTGTGGCATCCATTAAGAACATGTTATGATATCCATAGTATCCAAGGCGTTGCTTCCAAGACCATCTTAGTGGACAAAGTCCCATTCTGAATCGAGTTCACTCCTCATTCCAATCCTCTAACACTGAACTGGATTAACTTACCATTCTATCCATGTCTATCACATGAGATATAAATCTTTACCCAATGCATTGGAGGGAGATATAGGTCCCACTCATCTCATAATGAAATAATTCTTACTTGTGCCGCAACATAAACATAAATCATTCATCATAACCCAAAGAATAAAATGGGTTTCATAAACATCATCCCATCATAACATAATCCATAAAAAACAATTGGATATCATTTCATCATAAGAAAATTAAAGACATTCAAATCATAGAGACATTACACTTGAAACAAACACATATTAAATAATTTCATCTTAGATGGAAAATGGTTTTGATAAAATACTTGAAATTAATTCTTTTGGGAAAATATCCTTTCTTCTTAAAAATCATTTTCTTTTCAAAAAATTCCATGAAACTTTAAAAGAAAAGTATTTTTTAAAAATATTAATAAAATCTTGTAGAGTAAGCTTCATAAAAATGAGGTGTTATGAAACCGTAAAAATCCGTTCATGCCGCATAAGTTAAAAATAACACTCTTCTCGTACTTTTGTCGGAAAAGTCAAAAAGTTCCTCGTATGGTAAACAAAAGAAAGATTCCTTCCATAACACAAAGTAAAAGTCAAAGAGGGGTAAACATGAAATTAAATATACATGGAATAATATTAAACACTTTATGAAAAACATTTTATGGGAATGGATGAAAAATATAACCCCAGTAAATACTTACGTATATGCAATCTCAGATAAAAATGAGATTTTCAAAATTATCCCTTACCTGAGGTCTGATATGCTTCGTACATATCCAAAACTTATGTATCATGATTTAAATAATGTCATTGAATTATTACAGAGTAATAATCACTGTTATTATATCATATATGGTTTACTTATGACTTTATATTACCCATTCTTTTGTAAATTCGATTTAAAAGCAGTGATTTGGGTAAAATCGTTTCATTTATTGTACGTGTTTCGACTTGTTGTTCTTGATATTATTACTTATATCCTTATTTACATAATTCCAGAATTTAAGACATTATTTATATATAATATATATTCATCATATACATATATATATGATAGATCGATAAATGGAATGAGATACACCATTCATGGAGACGGTAGGCAGTATGTACGCATGAACGCTGTTTTTGTTTCCTTATTGAATTGAATGGAATTAAGTAGATGAAATATATATATATATATATAGTATCATTATTATGTCATATATTTTATTATTATTCATTATATATACTTTATAATCATTCATGAATGGTTAACATGGAGAATGAATCACATCGCGTCGTGGAGACGGTAGTCCGTATGTACGCACGAGCGATGATATCATTCCCATTATCGTGGAATTGTATTGAAGCATATGTATAATATTTCAGAATTAATATCACTATAAAATTATCATATATAATTATTTATTTACACCATTATACCCATCCAAGTGAGGTGGTGGTCGAAAACAGATTACACCACGGCGTAGAGATGGTATTCCGTACGTATGCACGCGCGGTGATTTCGTTTTTCGTAGGATAGATAGAAGGTGAAATAGGGTTATTTAATATTTATAATAAAATATCATTATATAAATAATACTGAGGTTATTACTTTATAATGAGACAACTAAAGAAGAAGAATTAGAAGAAGAAAGAAACTTGAGAGAATCGGAAGAAGAGATTGCCTCTTCTTCGACGCACCTCCTTTAAGCTTCCTCTTATGTAAGTAGATTTGGTCTTTTGAGAAGACCAGAACCTCCAGAATGTTTCTAGGGAAGTGTAGAAGATAAATGGGCACGGTTTGGCTGAGCCTCTAGGCTCAAAAGGGTGTGAAGAGAAGAGGGATGGGTGCCCTTTTTATAAGGAAGGAGAGGGGCACCTTTGGAAAAACGTAAAATAATATTTTATAATAACGTCATATTTGGTTTATAATAGCTCCAAATTGATTTATTTTGAAGCTAAAGTGGGTAGGGGTCGAAATCAACTCCACAAATAGATTTTAGACAAGTTTAGGTTACAATTTTAACCATATCATATAGATTTAACTCTAAGTTAAATAATTTAACTTTTACCGCGTCTTCTTGTTTTCTAACACTATATGGTTAATAAACTTACTATAACAAGCCAAAAGAACCCCAAGTGGTTATTTATTAATATATATATCTTTATATAATTAATTTGTCCTAACCTTAGATTTTTATGAATAAAATATCATTTAATAATATAATATTGTTTTTTTAAACTATTTTAAGTCAATTTTGACACTATTTGGTAATTGATTTTTGTAAAAATCATAACAGCATGATTAGTTCTAAAAAATTTAATTACATCCATACTAACATGTCATATTAACCTATAAAATTAGTTTAATTCATAAAAAGTCTAAAATTACATTTATTTGGGTATTTATAATATCAATTATTTTAATATTTCATTATTTAGGTAATTACTGCATCACCATTGTGTCATAAATAACTTAACCTATTTAATGTATAAAAATTATAAATAAACTACAATTAGTTAGGAAATATTTTTAGAATTCTAATGAATATTTATAGTCGAATTTATCTTATCTATATCCCTATATTAAAAATGAATTAGTTAATAAACTTTGATTTTAACTATTTTAACCCTTCTTTAAATAAATTAATAATAAATGTCGTAATCTAATCCAAGTGGGCCTAAATAGTCTTATTTTATTCCTAAGGTTGTTTTTCGTCAAATTACACTTATTCAATACAATTAGGACATGTTTTAGGCTAATAATATTATCATTTTTACCCTTAATTGCCCTATTTACTTTTAACCGTGGTAAAAAAAAGTAAAAAGTTACTATTCATCAAAAATTATTTTCATCTCATTGAACAACATTTTAGTCCTCGATATTAACTGTGTATCTTGGATTTTCAAAATTCCACTCACAGAAGCGGTAAAATTAAGTTTTATGTGAATTTGCAAATTCTCCTAGGAGGTGGGTAAAAGACGATGAAAAGTTCAATAAAATTTTTATATATCTAAAATTATTATAAAATGACCCCAATGGATTACATTGAACTTATATAGGTATTATGTATAAATTTTGACCTAAAATAAATTTTAATAAAATTAATTATTATTTAAATAAAAAGTCGGTTTTTAAATAGTAACCCAATGTTTTCACTATTAATCAAAAATTGAAAGTTTTCAGAAAAATACCCAAAATTCACCCTAGGCTAATTTCGATATTCCGAATCCAAAAATGAAGTCCATTTCATAATATAAAATTTATAAAATTTTAAAAAGTGGGTATTTCTATTCATAACAACTAGTTTATAAAACATATTGTTGTTTAGTGAAACTCAGTATTTCGTACAACACACGCTATCGTGGAAGGTCACGATTGCGTGTAATGCAAGAAAAGTTAGGGATGCATGTAATTCAAGCTCCTTTTTAGTGTAGCGTACAACACAAAACATCAATAAAATTAAAAAGAATATTTTTCATAAAATCTCGGGGTGTTACATTCTACCCCCCTTAAAATGAATTTCTCCCTCGAAATTCATTGGGGTTATAAATGGTTTACTACTCAAAAGTATCTTTAATAGAAACCCACATCGTAAAAAGGAATACCAAAACCAATCTTTAAAAACTAAAGTATGAAACGTAATGGTTAGCCAAATTAACTAATCCCTGGGTTTCCACATATAAGAACATAGGTGAAAATATGGATATGGAAGAGAAATCTAACCATCATGTTCTGATGGAGAGTGGTAGAGAACATGGATATGAAAAAAGCCCACAATCACAAATCCATAGATTTGTGATGATCTAAGGTACCATCTGATTCATCGAATATAAGGGCACTAGGACAACATTTTTTGTTTTCAAGATCATTTCCCTAAAGTTGAATAAATTGGAATTAAAAGAAATACTTTCTTGATTTTGGTACAGTCTCACCATTGGTCATTCCTTGGAAAATTTCCACTTCATCTCTTAAATAAATGAAGTTGAATTAGTCATTTGTAAAGTGTTAGCAGATCATGTGATTGAATGATGGGTCATTCCATCTGTCTCAAACAAAAGGTTATAAAAAGTTATCAAAAATACATAAGTCCATCTATAGTGAAATTAATCATATATGGTTCCTAAAATGGACTTATACTTCATATATCATACTTATTAATATAATAAAAATAGTTTCTCCTAGCCAGGTACTTCTTGTAGGCTAGTGGTAGGCGATAAAGGCATGTCGCACTTCAGTTGTGTGTTCGATTCTCACAGCCTTGTCAGATGCGACGATTTGTCACCCGTCCTACAGGTTATCCTTTTTCTAAAACAATACTATTTTAACAAAAAGTTCTTTCCTTAAACAATATGATCTAATGTCCAACATAATCCACTCTAATCTTTTGGCTTATCCAAAATACATCTATCCAATCTCATAGTATAAAGAAAATGATTACTTGAAATTTCACATAACAAGCACGTGAATGCCATCATTTATCCCCCATATATCATAAGATATATCTTTTTGGTCACGTTACAAACATTTGAATACCTTAATCATGTATTCTTTTGAAACATGAATTACCATAGAACTTTAGTGAAAACATGAGTGATGTCAAAAGTTAACTCTTTCCACATACCAAAATCCAAAAAATTCTATATACTCAAACCATGATATCACTTAGTCCTTATACCAATCATGAGATCATGAATACTATCAAACAATTTATTTTCTCCTTATCCCTTCATTATGCGCATATCATATGCATTCCAACATATTTGAATTTCTTTCCATGGTTACTGGTACCATATTCTTATAGAAAACCACAATGGACCAATACACAGATATTTCAATATACTATAAAAGTACCTCAACAACATTATTATTGAATTCCAATACTTAAGCCCTTGAATCCATCCTATTCGATGATTGGATTGGAATAGGTCCTTCCTCGATTTAGAAGTAACTTATTTGGTCTGGGCATTGAGTTGGGTAATTCCCATGTTCTCCGCAGATAAGACATTGGACTCCATAACAGCTTGTCACTCTATGACCCTTTTCTCCACATAGATAACATCTTCCCCTCCATTTGAGGTATTCCTCAAGGCTTTTCTTACCTTCTTTATAAATCTCAATCTTTCTTTCTCTATTCTCTTCACCATGAGAACATGCATAAAATTCTATCTTCCTCTTATTTGATGACTTAGGAATACAACTAAAGTCCACCTTGTTAATCATATATCGAGATGACTGATTCGGCATAATCACAATATCTTCCTCTCTCAGAGTTACATAATTTTGTTGATTGTATTCACCAATTTGTCCATTGGAATCAATGTTAACTGATTTTTTTCTCGTTCCCTCCATTGACTAAGACCAGAAACCATAGTGTAAGAAATAGTTAAAATAATGAGGAACCACATAATCATAAAAAGTCACTTATGGGATGTCTAACTTATCAAAAATTCTTTAATCCATGATACCACAGGTTCACCCTAGGTTATTCATGATCGTCAACATAATTCTATGAATCTAACCTATATGTGTACTTAACCTTAGGAACATCCCTAGACATACCTTATAAATATCTCTAGGGATCTCACTAAAGTTTTCGCATCCTAGTTTCCAAAGGTTAACTAAACCTTTCCTCTGATACCAATTGTAGAGACCCAGAGCTTGACGTACATGGACATTAAATTAATTTTGAGGAATATATAATACATAACAGGAACCAACACTCAAGGACCATAACAGTTTAGTGTCTTTGGAAACTCAGAACATAATATTCTTATCGTGGTGAAAGATCTTCAACATCTCCCATAATGATCTTCCCCTTTTTTTCTTACATAAAACCTTTCTTTAAATCCTGGGGAAAATAAAACATATAATGGGTGATCTCAAATTCTTAGTAAGGGTAATAATAGAGAACATAAAACAATCCATACACATTTGAATGCAAAAACTTGAACATAAAATCTAAACATCAAAATCATGAGCAACGACATAAATCATGGAAGTACACAAGGCATAGATCATAAAGGAACATTAGTTATGATAAACTAGGATGGTAATAAAACATGTAATTGTGGCATCCATTAAGCACATGTTATGATTTACATAGTAGCCAAGGCGTTGCTTCCAAGACCATCTTAGTGGACAAAGTCCCATTCTAAATTGAGTTCACTCCCCGTTCTAGTCCTGTAACACTGAACCGGATTAACTTACCATTCCACCCATGTCTATCTCATTAGATATAAATCTTTACCCAAGGCATTGGAGGAAGATATAGGTCCCCCCCATCTCATAATGAAATCATTCTTACTTGTTCCACAACATATACATAAATCATTCATCATAACCCAAAGAATAAAATGGGTTTCATAAACATCATCCCATCATAACATAATCCATAAAAAACAATTGGATATCATTTCATCATAAGAAAAGTGAAACCATGTAAATCATATAGAAATTATACTTGAAACATACACATATTTAATTATTTCATCTTATATGAAAATGGTTTTGAAAAAACACCTGAAATGAATTCTTTTTGGAAAATATCCTTTCTTCTTCAAAATCATTTTCTTTTCACAAAATTACATGCAATTTTAAAAGAAAAGTATTTTTTTAAAATATTCATAAAATCTTGTAGAGTAAGCTTTATAAAAATGAGGCGTTATGAAACTGTAAAATTCTGTTCATGCCGCATAAGTTAAAAATAACATTATTCTCGTACTTTTGTCGGAAAATTCAAAAAGTTCCTCATATGGTAAACAAAAGAATGATTCCTTACATAACACAAAGTAAAAGTCAAAGAGGGGTAAACATGACATTAAACATATGTGGAATAATATTAAACACTTTATGAAAAACATTTTAAGTGCATGGATGAAAAATATAACCCCAGTAAATACTTACGTATATGCAATCTCGGATAAAAATGAAATTTGAAAAATTATCCCTTACCTTAGGTCTGATATGCTTCCCACATATCTAAACCTCCTGTATAATGATTTAAATAATTTCATTTACTTATTAAAGAATCATATTCATTGTTATGATATAATATATGGTTTACTTATGACTTTATATTACCCGTTCTTTTGTAAATTTGATGTAAAAGCAGTGATTTGGGTAAAATCGTTTCATTTATTGTACATGTTTCGACTTGTTGTTCTTGATATTATTACTTATATACTGATTTAATTAATTCCATAATTTAAAACATTATTTATATATAATATATATCCATCATATACATATATATATGATAGATTGATAAATGGAATGAAACACACCGTTCATGGAGACAGTAGGCTGTACGTACGCATGAACGCTGTTTTCATTTCCTTATTGAATTGAATGGAATTAAGTAGATGAAATACACATATATATACATAAATCCTGTATCATTATTATGTCATATATTTCCTTATTATTCATTAAATATACTTTATAATCATTCATGAATGGTTAACATGGAGAATGAATCTCATCACGTCGTGGAGACGATAGTCCGTACGTATGCATGAGCGATGATATCATTCCCATTATCGTGGAATTGTATGTAAGCATATGTATAATATTTAAGAATCAATATCACTTTACAATAATCTTATATATTTATTTATTTACACCATTATATCCATCCAAGTAAGCTGGTGGTCGAAAATAGATTACACCACGGCGTGGAGACGGTATTCCGTACGTACGCACGCACGGTGATTTCATTATCTGTAGGATGGATAGAAGGTGAAATAGGGTTGTTTCATATTTATAATAAAATATCAGTATATAATTAATACTGATGTTATTAATTTATAATGAGACAACTAAAGAAGAAGAAGTAGAAGAAGAAAGAAACTTGAGAGAATCGGAAGAAGAGATTACCTCTTCTTAGACGCACCTCCTTTAAGCATCCTCTTATGGAAGTAGAGTTGGTCTTTTGAGATGAAAAGAACCTCCAGAATGTTTCTATGGAAGTGTAGAAGAGAAATGGGAAGGGTTTGGCTGAGCTTCAAGGCTCAAAAGGGTGTGAATAGAAAAGGGAGGGGTGCCCTTTTTATAAGGGAGGAGAGGAGCACCTTTGGAAATACTTAAACTATTATTTTATAATAAAGTCATATTCGGTTTATAATAGCTCCAAATTGATTTATTTAGAATCTAAAGTGGGGATGGGTAGAAATACCCTCAACCAATAGATTTTAGACAAGTTTAGGTTACAATTTTAACCTTATCATTTATATTTATCTCTAAGTTAAATAATTTAACTTTTACCACGTCTTCTGGTTTTCTTACACTATACGGTTAATAAACTTACTATAACAAGCCAAAAAAAACCCAAGTGGTTCATTATTAATATATATATCCTTATCTAAGTCATTTTTCTTAACCCCATATTTTTAGGAATAAAAAACAATTAATAATATAATATATTTTTTAAAAACTATTTCATGTCAATTTTGACACTATTTTGTAATTGATATTTGTGAAAATCATAACAGCATGATTAGTTAGATAAAGGTTAATTAAATCAATACTAACATGTCATATTAACCTATAAAATTAGTTGAATTCATAGAAAGTCTCAAATTACATTTATTTGGGAATTTATAATATCAATTATTTTAATATATCATTATTTAGGTAATTACTGCATCATCATTGTGTCATAAATAACATAGATTATTTAATGTCTAAAAATTATAAATAAAATACCATTAGTTAGGAAATATTTTTATCTTTCTAATTAATATTTATAGTCGAATTTATATAATCTATAACCCTATATTAAAAATGAATTAGTTAATAAACTTTGATTTTAACTATTTTAACCCTTCTTTAAATAAATTAATAATAAATGTCCTAATCTAATTCAAGTGCGCCTAAATGGTCTTATTTTATTCCTAAGGTTTTTTTTGGTCAAATTACACTTATCAAATAGAATTTGGACATTTTTAGGCTAATAATAATATCATTTTTACCCTTAATTACCCTATTTACTTTTAATCGTGGTAAAAAAAAGTAAAAAGTTACTATTCACAAAAATTATTTTCATCTAATTGAACCAAATTTTAGTCCTTAATATTAACCATGTCTCTTGGATTTTTGAAATTCCACTCACATAAGCGGTAAAATTAAGTTTTCTGTGAATTTGCAAATTCTCCTAGGAGGTGGGTAAAAGACGGTGAAAAGTTTAATAAAATTTTTATATATCTAAAATTATTATAAAATGACTCCAATGAATTAAATTGAACTTATATAGGTATTATGTATCAATTTTGACCTAAAATAAATTTAAATAAAATAAATAATTATTTAAATAAAAAGTTGGTTTTTAAATAGTAACCTAGTGTTTTCACTATTAATAAAAAATTGAAAGTTTTCAGAAAAATACCAAAAATTCATTCTAGGCTAATTTCGATATTCCAAATCCAAAAATGAAGTCCATTTCATAAGATAAAATTTATAAAATTTTAAAAATTGGGTATTACCATTCATAACGGCAAGTTTATATAACATATCGTTGTTTAGTGAAACTCAGTATTGCGTACAGCACACACTATCATGGAAGGTCGCGATTGCGTGTAAGGAAAGCCAAGTCAGGGATGCGTGTAGTGCAAGCTCCTTTTGTTGTAGCGTACAACACAAGATATCAATAAAATTAAATAGAATATTTTCATAAAATATCGGGGTGTTACAAAATATGAGAATATTCCATCAAAATTGTGATATAATGTTATTTTTAGGCCTTTTGGATATCATTAAATCTATAGTAGAATAATTATATATTAATATATTAAGTAATTACTAAATTACACCTCACCTATATTATTAAAGGAGATTCATTCATTCACAAATTTTAATCACCATGAGGCGTCATTCACAACCAAATTCTAAAACATTAACTTCTACTCATCCATTAACACATTATAGTGCTTTTTTTATAATAAAAATACCACTTTCAAGAGCCTAAGATGGTTCTCAAGGATAAAACTCCAAGAGGTAAATTCTATTTTTTTCTTTAATTTTTTTTTTAACTTATACCTTGTCATCAACTCCAATAAAATGTTTCCTGATAACAAAAATATCATATATATTCTATAATATTGTTTTGTTGAAGATATATTCTTCAAATATTTCTCATTTTCTCCTTTTATTCTTAAAAACTGAAATCATCTTCCCTGATGTGTCAATTCACCTCCTTCGTGGGTGATGAGTTTTTCTTTCCCATTTCTATAATCATGTAAAGGTAAAATTAATTATAATTATTTAAAATGAATTATATATATATATATATTATCACTTTTGGAGTATTTTTTTAAAGGATGAAAATAATAAACTAACTATGGAAACCATGAAATGAACACAGCATAACCAATTTAAATAACAATGTATTATTAATAAATGGGTGGAAATATTATAAGAATATCATATATGGTATTAAAACATGAATACAGTTATATAATAAATTGATTACACTCTTCAAACCATTATAAATGTGGTTTGAGTAGTTTTAAGGATGTCAAACTGGATTTAAGAGACTCTTTAACAAGAACATTATTTTAAAAGTTTTAATGATTTACTACTCTTAATATTTCTTTTTCATGTACATGTTTTCAAAATGTTTTTTATGAATATATTTTTATGGACATCAATGAATTAAAATTTTAATTTCCTAATTTATCTCAATTTTTTTAAAAAGGGATCATCTTTAGGTTTTATGTATGGGACACTACTTTTGTAATCCTTTCAAAGGTCTCTTTTATGAAATTTAGAACGATAATTTTTTAATATACAACATGAGTTGTTTCTCTAGATTTCATGACAATTTATTACTATAAGGATTGTATTATATGTTTTTATATTTATTTTTTAAGAATAGTTTTTCATTATTTTGTGAAAAGTTTTTTATATTTTTAAATGTGAATTTTACAAAAAATCGTATTTTGATATATAATTTTTTTATGATGGGTTTAAATGATTTTTCATGGTTTCTATTCATGATATGATCATTGTAAATTGTTTATTATGGGTTGATCCCATTATATATCAAGATATGTTGGGTTGAGTCCCATTATAGCTCTATATATGATTTTTTGCGCCCCATTATAGAACAATATATGACGGTTGAGCCCCATTATAGCTCTCTAATTCATTGGGTACTATGGATAAAGAATTTAAAAAAAGTTTATTCAGTTTTTAAGGGTGAATGTAAGGGTGATATTGGTAATATATCCCTATGATTCTTTATGGTATTTCTATGCATGCTAATAAGTTGTCAAGAATGGGTTTTGATGTGTTTTCATGTTTTCATTGGAATAACAATTTTTTTTCTTCCCTTTTATGTCCCTTACTGAGATTTTTTATGTTCCTACCATGTTTTAAAATGTTTTTCATAGGGTTAAAGGAAGGTTAAGAGAATATAAGAATCCAAGATAAATGTTGTGAAGATTTTTCATGAAAATAATTCATGTTTTACATTAAATGTTTTATATTTTGAATGAAATTGAAATATTTTTAATAGTATCCACATTGTATGATTGTGGGATTGTCATATATGAATTATCACCCAAATCAATAAAACTATAAACTAAAAATTTCTTTTAGAATGTAATAAAAATAATTATAAATGAATTTTCTATATATTTAATGTTTAAAGATGATTCCTTATACTCAACGATTGAATCCCATATAGAAATATTATCTTCATCTAGTGAAGGAAAAGAGTGGGGTAGTTGGAAAGAATGGATATGGTATTAAACCATTGGGTATGCCCTTTTTTCTTCATGACTAGCCTTAAACCAAATATTGGGTCTTACACATACATTCATAAGAAAACAAAAGGTGTGGATGCTTCCCAATCCAGTTAACATTTCATATAGCATGAAGAATGTAGAGTCCATTACATGAACATGGAATATTACCACTACTACCTCTAGGAATTTGGGTCCTTTTACTGAATGAATTCATGATTACAAATACTATGAGGGCCTCATATTCATGGTTAGTTATGTTGGGGGAATCATTTTTGAAGGGAACACATAATCAAATGGTGGCATGCTGATATTTCCCACAAATAAATCATAAATAGATGATGGTCATGAGGAAGGTATTAATTTTTAGTATTTCGTTTTATAATCCATGAAAATGAATGAGATATGGTTCCAAAAGGCTGCTAGATAAAGAAGAAACATCATATAATGTAAGAATCCAAAAAAATCAATGAAAGAGTGACCTCACAATGATTAACTAAAAATGTTTATGAGATCATGTGATGGGTTGATGCATTCATATAACATCTGTGGATTGATAAATTGTCCATAAAGGATGGTTCACATGAGATAGATCACTTGGTATGATTCTCATAGGTGGGATCTTTTGGATGTGGATCACATTATTGTTTCACATGGGATAATTATTTTAATTAATTTAGAATCTTAATATCTTTTTTACTTGTGGAATCCTTCTCTTTTATTTATCGATCACTATATTGTTCTTCCTTTTCCTATAACATTCCCATTTTATAAATGGAATTTTTTTAAAAACCTAGATGATGTGGTATTCAATATATTATGTGGATTGTTATATGATCATGTTAATTTTAATTGAGTTTCTTGACATGAAATATTTGTGATCACAACAATTCCTTTGAGTTCTCATTCTACAAACCCACCTCTTAATGGATAAACCCTGTATATTTATAAGAATATTTTTACTAATAATCCAATTCCCACATGGAATTTCCTCCATATGAATATGTGATAGATTCCCACATGAATCTTCTAATAAGAAAACATAGGAAAATAATCATACCACGTATTAAAGGAAACTATGGGATGTCCTTTGATTTCATTATCCTTACACTATCTATCAATATTATTCCATGTGATCACACCTCCAATTTTGTACACATCTCCCCACATTGATTTAGCAATTTTTCAAAATGGGAAGAATAATTAGGGTATTTTTCATTTAAATATTTAATTTTCTCCTAAATTTCATTATTGGTAAATATTTGTTGATGTACAAAAGTTCTTCCTTAGAATGATATTCATTTAGAATAAAAATAATCTAATTTCAAGGAAAACTCCAATGTTATATTAACATTTACATGGTTCATTTTATGATGGGTACCTATATATAACTACACTAGGATATAAATATATATATGAATTAATTATATCATTCATATTCATAGGGTCCCAGTGAGTATAAGTCAACCTTTTTGGGGTCATACTATGTACCCTATGATTTTTCCTGGGTTTTCTTGTTTTTGCAACCCTAACATGTTCGTAGCCCTCACATTTTTTTTGAATTATCTATATATTACTTATTCATATGGTCCAAGAGAGTATAACTTTTCATTTTTGGATTCCTATTGAGGAACCCTTGATTTTTTTCAGTATTTTATTGTTTTTACCACCCTTACATTTGATGAGCCTTCGTATTAGGGATTCTTATTAGTTAAGAACTCATATTTTCTGGGTTTCCCTTTTGGATTTTCATCCTTGAAAGTATTATTCTAATTTCACTAATAAATTATAGTCATGTAATTGAGTGAAAATATCTATCTGGTCTCATGTTATCTGATGATAATAAAAATGATCAAGAATGAAATGTCATATTATTATTATATAGATTAGTGTGGGGTATGAAAATATAGATAGAGGTATTCCAATCCATTTTAACAGTTGTATTCTAGGATTCATTACTCATATTCCATATATTTTTAGAAATATATAGTGAATGGTTAATGTACACAAAGGATGAACGCCAATCATAGTAGAGTGATGGGTTCCTTTATGATGTTTTCAAGGAATATGTTGGTTGAAGGTACCAACATGAGGAAGAGATTCATTTGGGTAATAAGTCAATATGAGGGTGTGTATTATTGGATATATGAGGCCATTTATTCATAGTTAAAAATAGTTTGTCATGGTGTAGTTAATATCTAATATTGGTGGACATGAAAAAATATGAGGACTAAAACACTTGACACATGATGTTGGTAATGGAAATAAGGGAACTAAATAAGGGTTTGGGGTTTATTAAAACTACACCATAGTTTACTAAACACATCATCTTGGACAAAAAAATATAATAATAATTTCTCTCTCTTTTTCAGGGATTTAAATATATATTGTACAAAAATAAAAAATTTCTATGGGGATAAAGTGAACACCACAAGCCTTGTTGGTTTTCAATTTTCACTCTAACTTTTCCCTAAGACTTAATTTTATGAAACATAGAAAGTGAAGGAATGACTCTTTATCTAGATTCATTACTATTTTTTTCATTCTAACATGTTTTATGTCACCTTAACTAGTAGTTTAATATCATATGATTTATATATTTAATTTATAGAGTTTATGTTAAAACTAAAATGACCAAAATATACTATGCACATGGTTTAAGTATGTTGACATTTGGATTGTGTTGTAGAAGGTTTGTAAACTCACAATTTATATGGAGGCTTCAAAACACATAGGATATTATAGTATATGTTGGATGAGGGATGATAATGAATATATAATCCACAAAACAAGGTTCTCATATTACTATAATAAAATGGTATAGGCACAAGAAGTAAAATCAATTGTCATATTGGGATGATATGTTTTATTTTAATATTTTCAATGCATGTGGAGGTTAGTGGTCCCTCCCATTAGGATGAGATTCTTCTGGTAAAACTTCTCATATGAGGGTTCATATTCATTATTGTATGGGGTTATATATTTATACTACAAAAATAGACTCCCTTGGATTCAATCATATCTTCAAATGAAAGATTTGAAAGTATGTGGAAATCCATGAAACTCATGGTATATTCAAAATAGATATGGTGAGATCATTTTAGATTTATATATAACATATTAAGATTTTAACCATGCAGAGAAAATGGGTAGAAATGAATAATGGTGTGACAATGGGTCTAGAATTTATGGTCTACGCATTGTTAAATATCATGGATCAATCAGGAATCAATCCACATTTAGTTCTTAGAGATGACCCCTACATATATCAATATCATATTTAGTGGGAGGAATTTTTATTGATGTGAATTTCTTTGGTCCTAGGATAGTAGATCCTAACATATCTATATATCCTCTGATAAAAAGAATAATTCCATAGATATTTATCAGATATAGTCTCTATGGTGATCTTACTCTTATAGAAGGATTGTGTATTTTTAATTTCAAAAAATATCTGGCTCGTGTATAGAAGGAAAGGGAATTTATTTTATAAAAAATAGGAGGATTTTTTTCACTATACATCTACATGTATTAATATACCACATAAATATTAATGATCCATAGGGGATATGACAATTTAATAATTTTATAATCATGCATGATGGACTTCTATTTCATAGTTTATCATCATGTGCCTTGGGTGTACAACATTTCATGTGGCATACTACAACATTGATAACTAGAGTGATTCCATAGGTCCTTTAAGATCACTTGAGTCATCCTCAGTGTGAGAAACAAGATATGATTGTTAAATCACCCATGTTAATTGAAAATTCATGGGATATATGAAATGAAAATGTAGGGGACCATATTCATCGCAATATGGATTAAACGGGAAAGGTCCATTTGGATATTATACGAAATTTAATGGGTAAGATATCATAGAAAACTATATCTCGTTCACGGATAGTTGATCCTTTACATCACTACATATACTATGAAAATACTAATGAAGCCAAATATAGTTATTATATTGATGTATTGCACATATATGACTTTTATGCATAGAAAGAGAATATTTGGTGACTTACTATTTGATCCTTGATATTTCAATTAGCAATATCCCCCTATATAGATCCATCTCATACATTGGGAAGGTTAATTTCCATACTATATTCTAGTATAGGTATGCAACAATTAATCCTATCAATGATTTATGGATGAAAGATTATTCCACATACCCTTGAATGAAACTATATTTCATATAGGTGATTGGTTCCATGCGATGTCCTACTCTTTATAGTTTATGTTTATAAAAGTATAGATGTAATTCAAGAATTTTATCATCTTCATATAAGGGTGATGACCATACAGTTTAATGTCATGAGCTGAGGAAAATGACCATCCAGTTTTATGTCATGCAATAAGAATGGTGTTATACAGTTTTACATTGTGAACTAAGACATGTTCTATACAGCTTAATGTCAACCATCTTATACTATGACAATAAGATATTTCAAATCTATCTTCCTGGACTAATGCTATTTAATTCATCATCAAAAAAAATATTAGGAACCAGTGGTTTGTTATTGGTGTTATGTACTTACAATCCATGGTAATCAAGGTATATACTATATTGGGGTAAAACTTATATAAAATGTAAGTTTCTTACCATTTTTTATCTAATTTTAGTAAATTATTTCCTATGATTATTATGTTTTTGAGGGATAATAATATTTCTCCCAATAGGAATGAATATATGTGCACTATTTTATAGAAGTATTGATCAACTTATTTTTAATAAATTTATATGATTTGAAAAGTATACATCCCTTTTCTCCTCAATTCATTATAATACATCTTACATATTTTGTGTTTATTCGTCATTTTTTAGTAGTGTAACGTCCCTGACCAGGAAGCCACTAAACAGGTACCCTGAGACGACTTGTCAGATGACCTCACACAAGCCACCGCAATCGCAAGAGGATCTCGACTAGAGGTGAGGGTCTAATGATTTAGAGGGGGAGACTATACCCTCTCTACCAGAGTAAGCCACAACAGAAGAACATATAAACAGCTGAAGAAATATGAAACAACCAATAAACCTACAGAACTAAACTTTTCTTAAACAGGGTACAAACTACAAATCAAATACAACCACTCCATCTAAGTAGTGCAAAGTGAATAAAACCAAAAATAAAAAAAATGACCAAATATGAAAATGGGTCCTGAATCTAATTCTGGGTCCTTCTACATGTATATATCATGCCCAAATCAACATCCTAGTATAGGGAGCATGACCTTGTCCTAACCTGAAACCAAGAGATATGCTTGGGTACCCAAAGACGACCCCAGCAGGGTGTCAGTACAAAACTCAGTAGGCCACCACCAACGGTGTCTACGAAATATCCAGTATAATAGATAGTTTGTACAAGAATAGAACAAATGGAAAGTAAAAAAAAGGAAAAATTGGTTTCCATTAGACATCCAAGGTTCACTTAATTAATTCCTAGAATTTATCTCAATTCATTTCTTATACCAACTGCGTTACTTAATCCATTTTTATCACATGTTCCATGGGTTAGGCATAAATATCATCTACAAAAGAATTGAAGGAAGTCAATCACAACGCATATGGGAAATAAGTCAATTCCCTATCTCACTAGGGATACACATATCACTTCAACACATAATCCTCACGTCGAAGGCTCGATCCGTTTGGAATGAAAATGTTTGGGGAAGAGGGCCTTCATCCCCTTCCTTAACACATGCATTTTTTGGGTGGAGTTCAGAGGCTCAGCCTAACTAGACCTATGGGCGTATAACCTCAAGTCAATATTCCACTCTACCGAGCGATGTCCCCATGCTTATTCATAATTTCACACACAACCATACCATAACACAACATAACATAGCCAATTTCATAGGAAATCAAAATTCATAACAAAAAATATGAGAATTAACACTATTCCATAACCCATTAACACATTTACCAAATATAATTCATATCTATTTCTTCATGTTCTCATTATAATGCCTTACCCCATTAATCTGATTCAAATACCCCTATGCCTTATTCAATATTCATTAATGACCATAGATTAACCCATTTAACCAATTTAACATTTCTCATGTATTTACCCACTTATGAATTTCATGTACATTTCTCATTTATCATAATGCAACCATGTATTACATTCAACCATTAGGTGTACCATAAATACCTTGTATTAACCCATTCAACATATTCATCCATTTCCTTATTACATCCCATTAATATATTTCCAATTTTTCATTCCATTATTTAATTACATGTTCACCATTTAATATGAACTAAAACTCTTAGGCATTTCTAACCAAAATTCATAAAATTATTTATATAATCTCATTTGACCCAATTTTCATATTTCCATGTAATGAAAAATAAACCCTTATTCCCTTATAACCCTAGGAATAACTATCATAATTCAATTTACAACTTGAATAACCATTAAAACATGTTATTCGTGGGTTCTAAATTATTATTCAGTAATATTTCACTTAGCCCCACCAATCTATAGGTATGGGAATGTCGGCGCACCCCAAGGGAGGACATAAAAGGTCTAGACCTCCTCGATGCATCCCATTGGGATAGTGATAGTTTCAATTGGTCTCATAGACACCACATTTTACTAAACCTTCCAATGGAACCAATAACACAATCTTCCATGTATAAATCTAAATAAAAAATTGGGATAATACTTTTATACCACCTACCTCAATTCTGATGATGAACATACTCTTGATCATGACCTTGGATCTGGATTCAAACATCTATTGAATCCTCAACCTAAATTTCACCCAAAAAATATAGTTTTAGTGCTTTGAAAGGAGATGGGAGAGAGATGAAAACCCTAATCAAAAAGAGGAATCAAGGAGGATATTCGGCATATCGGGGGTTCAATCCATAACCAACAACACTCTAAACAACCATGAATAGAAGGAGAACCACCATTGGGAAGCTTGGTTCATCCAATATCCTCACTAGGGTTGTAGTGGTGGAATGGAGGAGAATATTAATTTGGGGTTTAAAATACATGGATTTCATTTTGTGTAATTTTTTCCAACTTTTCAGGGATGCATGGTTTACCCGCCCAGCTTTCCAAATCATGAAAAAACTGTGTGGAAGATACTGCCTGAAAATCACCACTTCACATGGTTTCCTAGGGATTCTCCATGGTTTTCCCTATTCATGTGCCAACTATGTGTAAACCTCATTCCAAAGCAGCACGGTAACCTAGGATGCTCCGCACGGTTTGCACTAACTGTGTGAAAACCATGCTACATTCTTAGAAACACCTTTGTCATCCTTTTTCAAGTAACGAACCCCCAGAATTCCCCATATCCTTCCCATAAACATGGGAACATATTTTCTTTCCAAAAAGAAGAGTATCAAACCAAAACAAAAACAAAAACATACCATAGGATAATCTGGGACCTTACAAACAGGTTTCATAAGATAGTACATATCATGGATTGATGAACTTCAATGTGCCAATATTTCTCTATTCTATATACAATATTGTATAAGTTCTCATGTGTGGTAGTTCAGGTCATGTTTCAGTAATACCAAAAATTATATTGAAGATTTTTTGGATAGGATTTATTATTTTGATCCACTATCTTTGGATGAATATTGGATATTTTTTTATTTAAGGAATATTTATATCCATTAGGTATTAAATTGCAAAAATATTTATGGTTTGATTCACTATTATATTTTTTGATATAGTCCCTTATGATTAGAAGATCAATTTTTTAAATTATCTATCAGTATCATTTAAGGGACAAAAAATCTTCATATAATATGTAGCTTCTTGAATATAGAGATGGAAATTGTTCCAACCTCCAAGAGGGATATTCCCTTATCCCATTTGGATAAAAATTCATTTGTAGTAACTATGTATTTTAACCATTGAGTAGTTTCTATGAGATATGGATCCATAAAATCCATTACTTGTGTGGAAAATGGCCTCAAATATATGTAATTATAGAACATTTTCATGGAATAATGGATATAGTTATCATGAATCGGAAACACATGGACTTTTTTGGTGAACTCAATAAAATCTTATTTCGTCATTAACAAGAAATACCAAAGACATTTGATCTGATGGAAAATATTGGTTCATTCATGACGGGAACTACATTCTCTAACATGATCTTCCTTCATGTTAGTAAGAATTTCTACTCTATTTATTAACCTGAGGATCACCCTATTAAAACCACGTTATTAATGGAATTCTAGGGCATTTAGACCGCCTCAATGAAAAAAATTTGTTACCCAAAATTATGTATGTTCTTTCTCATCTTAATTGGATAGGAACTTCCCACTTCTGATATGTAATAATATGAGGGGATTCCTTTTGGTGGGGTAAACATTTCACAATGATAATAGTTCATCACAACCTAAATAAGTTCTATTATAATTGATTTAACCCATGTTATTTTGAATGAATGGATAAATAACCTTTTTATAAATGATGTGTATAATAGTATATTCCTAATTTGGATATATAGGGATATTAAAACAGATTATAAAAAATCAGATTAATTATTTTTTCAAGCATGGGATATCATATAGAGTCATCTCCCTGGGGAATTTAACCATTATATAATGAACATAAAAGAATAGAGGGAAAATTTTTTCCTTTTTAAGTGAATATTCACGTTTAACTTACTTAATGACCATATCTAAATCACCATTAATATAAATGAATACTACTAAGAATTGAAGAGATAATAAAAAGATGATGAAGAGGGATTGATATTCCACCTCATTATTATCGCATCTGTCTTAAAGTGGAATGGGTTATAGAAGAACTATATATACTGGGGAGATAAAAATTATACTAAAACAGACCTGATTATCATTAGTGGCATTTAGTATTTTCAGAGTGGGGATCCATGAAGCTATATCATAGTGAATTTCTCTAATATAAGGGGAATACTGAATGGGAAATATTTTTTAATAAGTGTGTGCATTATCATCTCGAATATACATGAGTAAAATATGTGATACAATAAAATAATCCAATTTCTATTTATCCAATACTTTCTAATATATATATAATATATTCAACTATGATTTTATGAGCATGAAATGATCCATCATCTATTCAACATTATGAAAATGGGTTCATATTTTATCGGTGAAATGGGGGACAACAAGTAGACTTCATGTTTCAGAAAATAATTACTATATATTTTTACTATAAATACCATCCAAAGGAAATATTTCTAAAAGATATAATATTGAGTATTAGTATCTAGCATTTTAATTCTATGATAATGCGTGTTTTTTCATTACATGATTAATTACTCAAGAAATTATCACGACAAGTGATCGCTTCAGTGTTATCACAACCAGGATTATTGAATTTTCATTTATATAAGACATTGGGTGAAGTATGTGTAGAAGATACTTATTAAGGATACTAAAATATTATGGATAGTATTCATCCCATTTAAATGATATTCCTTTATTAATTAATCTAGTAAAGTGAAAATAGTTTCCTAAAATTATTTAAATGAAGTGCCAGATATATGTTAGATGTCACTATATCCCATTAGATCTCTAAAGATGCACAATGGGGGAAAATTGGTGGGTTCCTACATTTTTTTGGCAGTGACCTCAATACCCTGGTTGTTCACCAACAAACTAAAAAAATATTCAAATGTTTATTTAATGATTCATTTAAAGTTTTTCATCTTAAATTGTGTTGACCCATAATTTCAAATTTCATTTTATGATCACTATGGTGGTTAGAGTTCTTGTAGGACTTTACCACCATATCATCAATATATCCAAAAATAATATTTCCTAATCGGGGATTAAATATATGGTTCATAGTGTATTGATATGTGGAACTATAAATTTTCAATACAAAGAGAATTATTCAATATTAGTAGACCACTAGATCAACCTTGAAAGTATTGGAATCCTTTTCTCCATGGATTATTTAGAATTGATAATAACTAGATTATACATACTTCAAGGAATGATCGTAGAATCCAATGATCACGTAAGTCAATTCATTTATTATCATGTTAGGGAAATCATATTTGGTTCCATACCAGTTGATATAGTTAATTTCAATGTAGAATTAGATATTAAAATTCATTATAATTATTAGGATAATATTAGCTATCTACATCGAGAATTATACTTCCCTAAAAATATATCATCGATGAGATTATCAACCTTAGCTTCAATCCTAACAATGATGTTTATATGCATTATTATTTCAACCTTTATGTATCCATGGTGATCTTATGGCTTCCACATATGATGGGTTGCTACATTAGGGTACAATACAATAATTTTGGTATAATTATAAGTTAAAAATATAGATTTTATCTAAATAAAGTAATGACATTCCCCCAGTTAATTGGGATTCAAAGTGGAAATTATAAAAGTAAGACATAAGTCTTCATATGTACCTAGTTTTACATGGTAGAGTTAATCTACCATAGTTTAAACACCTTCTTCAAATGATGGAGGGTGATCATCATTGTATTATTCTTCCCAACCAAAATCTCCCTATTTAGATTATGGAGAGGATCCCAATGAATATATATTAGGGAAATAATCTGGATGATCATTAAGAGGAACCATATTCAATTTCTTAACATCATGTAATATATGATGATTTTGTTTCTAGGGTTATGAAAAAATATATTATCACATTCACTTTCCTAAAAGAATAATTTTTAGCCTTCTAATAATCAAAAACCAAATGAACATTCTCGCTACTCCTTTCCTATTAATGATGCTATTTTTATTTTGTTATCTTCGGGTGAGGAACGACTTGGTATTTAGCGGGATTAGGAATTGAGACTAGAACCAAACTTGTATTGAGTGTGAAAAACATTGTTTATTCCTAAACTAACCCTCTTTTCTAGATAATTGTTGTCTTACAGATATTATCCTGTCTATTACAATGGATCTCTTCCAACCACTGACCTGTTAATGTAAATTCTATGAATCCAATTGGAAATTTACATGGGACAAGGGGTGTTTATAAATAATCACAGTGATTCTACACACATACCATAATAATAAATTATTATTAGAGCTACAAATCTATATGATATGTGAGTCCATTCCATTAAGAAATAAATTATGACATTCATTCATTATCAAACTATTTTCAAATTGAATATTTAGAAATATTGTTTTTCTTCAATGTAGAGATAATCTAAAACTAAAATTGGGATTCATATCCTCCCTATTTAGAAGCACTGTGGATGCCTCCCTAACAACGAATGCTAGTTACATGGTAGGATTTACTGCATTTTGAGTTTTATTCCATTTTTTGTTGATTTTTCCTTCATAGCCTCCTAATTTCTCATTTCTAACCCTCAACTGTCAATGGTTGCATGATCATGGAAACCAATCTTTTTTTAAAACCTTTTTTCTGTTCCATTCTTTATCGACGTATTTTGTGCATGAAACATTACCCTTGGATCATAGATCGGATGCCTTGGCATGGATGGCTCCCTCGCAAGGTTACCTGATCTAATAATGGTTTCGCAATCGGGTGAACGGATCACTCCCATCAGTTGCTTCAGGTGGTGGGCTGCTCCACTAGTGGACCATGCAGTGGCAATGACAATGCGGCAACGACAATTTCTCATCATATTGGGCCACATGACCTGGTGGTTGGGTGGGCGCGGTCACGTCACACATTCCTATGCAGAAACCAACATGGCAAGACCCGTATCTGGTTGGCTGTGTGGATGCTACCGGCGATTGAACCCTAGGCTGGACCCCGCGTCGGCAAGCAGGTCAGGTTGTGCTATCTTGGATCTGGCCCATCAAGAAGGGTGGGATCCGGCGACTCAAGTTAGATCCAGTGAACTCGGGATGACCCATATCATCCATCGGTCGACCACTGTAGTAGCAGTCGTGGCATGGTCCATAGTTGGTCGATCAATAATAGGTCGAACCAATAGCGGGGTTGTGACCATAGACCAGACCGACCACGAGTTTATCCACTGGACCAGTTCCCCCTTCTAGAAGCTTCAAATTCCCATATATCTGGAATCATGTGTCTATTTGAAACACCGTCTATGAAATCATGTTTCTCTCTTCGATATGTTCCTTTTAAGATAATATTATAATTTGATGTTCTGGGTCAGAATACGGTCCCATCTTTTACTAGTTCAGGTGTATTGTGGTAAAAAGACACCCTACACCAGTTTTCCTATTTGGGAATATAAATATTCTATCCTGTATGTTTTTATGCATAGATCGTGATGGTGAAATCTTTTCCAACATCTGAGTTATGAAGCGAGGTGTTCCAAACATGATATTCATCTGGAAGTGTTCGATTGTAATAATGATGGTAGTGAAGTTTTTAGAATCACCAGGGCAGTACTGGCTTACCCTCCAGTGAGGATGGGAAGTGAGGTTCACTGTATACCTTGAGGGAATATCCTCCATTGGGGATGGGTAGTGAGGTTTGTCATTTACTCTTCCCTAATTACCCTCCAACGGGGCTCGGTGGTGAGGTTCACCATTTACTTTTCAGGATATACCCCCCAATGGGTTTGGGTAGGGATGATCGCCATTTAAACCTTAGGGATTACCCTTCACTGCATCACCTTTCAGCGCAGCAATGGAATGGAGTTCATTGATTAATCAGCGATGAGGGATGTTTTGACACTATCTTGGGCCCTCAAGTAAGAGAGTGCTTTCCCCAAAAAGATGTGTCCCGAAGATGTGACCTAAAACCATGTAGGCAATAATGATTCATTGAAATAGGATAGTATCAAGGTGTGTTGTTTGATCCCCTTCGACATTCATCTCAGAGAAGACATATGGAGTTTGGGCGTTAATGATGGATACTCCTGGAACTGTTGGCATCTCTTTTCCTTGGCGGATTATTGAAAAGGATATCCCCTTACTCTCTCTATCTATATCATTTGAGGGTTTTTTATAATACATATACATATAATTTTACAATATGTTTTGGTACCCACTCCTCGGGTTCTGGTTACACTCCTTCCACAAGAGGTGATAACACATGGGGTATGACATGTTATTTATATGTGTAGCTTCTTGTGGTTGGATGATTCTACTAACATACTAGAGGTAGAGAAGGCATGGTGAGGATTTATCTTCACACCATTTCTATCTCCTAATTTTTTGATGATCTTAATTCACTTCTTTGTTGGTTTGAGCTGCACACATTTATTGTATTATTGTTCTGTCAGTTATAGTTTCTTTCCTTTGAATCTCTTACTACTCCCTCTCCTCTTCAAGGTTTCCTACTGAGTATGTTTATACTCACCCATGCATGGGATATTCCTATACATATCGTTCATTATGACAACGAATTACAGGTCTTATCGGAAATTAGGGAGCTTACAATCATAGGTGTATAGGCCACGTGTGGTGCTCACAGTTGGGTTCCCAAAGAAGAGCTTCTTCATCATCTTTACATTTAGTTTTCAGAAAGGTTGGGACATTGTACTTGTGGGGAATGTATTTTTTCCTTCATTTGTTTTTGATTATATTACTTTACCCATACTATGTTAGTGTTCCATGCATTTATGGTTTGATTATCTTTACCACCGTTCACATATTTTAATTTTTCATCAATTTGGATATGTGTTCATGTATAGGTTCTTAGTCAAATTCCTACCCATGTTTTTTGAGCCTTCAACACTAGTCGCCACCCCCTAGCCAATGGAGGTGGTCTTAGGGTAGTTGTGGCTCGATCACCTGTATGGGTCAGGTCATTACAAGTGGTATTAGAGGTGGTTCTACCATTGGATTATTGTTAATAAATTTTCCTAAAAATTTTATGGTTAGGTAGAGGGAAATAGTGTTGACGTGTCTTGAGAGTGGATCTCAGGCTAGGGATTCCAGTGATGGTGCGACGACCAACATAGCTATACACTCAGACCATTATTACCCACTTTTCAACTCGGCATGATGAGACATGTGTTTTATAGATTAATGGTACATGAATAATATAGGATCAAGTAATTGACTATCCTTGTGGACTCAGATCCCCCTTTTTGTCATTTTTATTATATATGTATATATATATATATATATTCTCATCTAACCACAGTACTCTTTGATAAATTTTCAGGATGCCTTCACATAGACAGCTAGCTAGGTTACCTACTCTTACCCATGATGATAACATTGTGAGTGATGAGACCTTAGTTTAGAGGTCATCACGTGATCTCATTCATCCAGGTGGATTAGCATCAATACCTCCACCTAAAGAGCAGTAGTTATTACTAGAAGTATAGGATAAGGATGATTGCAAGCTGAGCACGCTTCATGAGTTCCAGTGGGAGTGATCATTGAGGTTTCATGGTGACATAGAACCTTATGTGGTATACGACTGGATGGATTTAGTGGTCTAGATTTTCACACCAGTACGGACATCAGTAGACCATAGGGTAGCCTTTCCAGCTAGCCTTTTCCTCAGACCGGTTGGGAACTGGTGGGTTTTGGTTACCCAAATGCATGATGAGAGGTCTCCCAAAAATAATGAGTTTCAATAGATATTTCTTGAGGATTACATTCCCTTGAGATTACATGTTATTAGGATTTAAGAGCATCAATAGCTATAGCAAGGATCCATTATAGTAACTACATATGTGGCTCGGTTTACTGAACTTACCCACTACTACATGTATATGGTCTATGATAGTTACTTCTAAGCACAAAAGTTCATGCATGGGATTCAGTGAGAGATTCATGAGGGATTAGGTCCCCTATGAATCCCTACCTATATCAGGGTGATGGAGTGGGAAATAGTGATGGAGAGTTTCTTAACCTAGGGGCTCTATTTGGATGGGACTAGTAGTGGTCATTTTCGAGTAGAGATGCCTGCGGCAGGTGACATGCATTAGGTAGAAGGACTGATATGCATGGGAACATTCTAGAATCAGGCTCAACCAAGTGGTCAGATGGAAGTAGAGCAGCATAGGGCTCTGGGTTATGCTGGATAGAGTCGATTCTACACGTGTGATGAGTGAGGTCACATAACACGAGAATGCCTGAACAAATGAGCTAAGCATCCCTGGCAAGAAGTCGGAGGACCACCACAGTAGAGGTAGGGCCATGATCAGGATGGTCCCCAGGGAGGTGGTGCTGGAAGAGGTGGAGGAGAATGAGGAACAGATGGTGGGGTATAATGTTACGTGTTTTGAACACCACCGCCATCGGGAGGCCCACGCCCAGCCGGAGGAGCTAGGGGTTAGGTCCGCAAACAGCTTCATGTGATGGATGTCTGTTATCCACCATCACACTAGATTATCCAAGGTACACTCTGTGTGTATTCGAATCTTGCATCAGTATTAGTAGAAACATTTACAATCCACTCTTTTGTCTTATCTAGAATGGTATTTAGATCTCCTAGTAGAGGCACTATCATAACGACTTAGTCTCAAGGTTCTTACGGGAAGCACCTCTTTAGTTTCTTTTATCTTCCGGTAGTGTGATTTTTTATTTGGAGGAGAAATGTTCTTGTAGGAATTACTGGTCTTCATGATGGAACCTTATGAAATCATATTAGGCATGGATAAGATTTCCACGGTTTGAACCCAGATTGACTGTCGTGATATACTAGTCGGATGTCTACATACTGATGGGATAAGATTCACCTTTCTTGGAGAATAAGTCCTCGTAGTTAGGTCGGTGAGTGCAGTGAACAAGGGAATGAAACCTTTTTCCCATCATTTAACAAGCGTGATCCTTGGTGCAGTTGTCATGACCCATCCTAGTGGGACCCATTCGGTGACTCCCCAAGCCCCCTCCAATAGGCCAGGGGCTGGTGACTAGCACCGAGTAGGCATATTACTGACATGGGAGGCATTTCTTATATACCTGTACACACACACACATCTCCAAGACCACAAATTCTAAAATGTAAAAACCACTAAGGAAAAAAATCATGTATACAACTTAACCCAACCATTAGAGTACAATGGGAGTAAAGTGCATAAAGTAAAACTGGTCCAGAATACAAGACCACAAATACAAGTTTCTTCAAACTACAAAGTCCAACTTGTAAGCCCAAAGAGGTAATAAGATTATTTCTCATAGCCGTAGGAACACCTAGGCCTGTAGGGAACTCAGAATTCCCGGTCCAATCCTAGTCTGCCCTGGAGATTGTCAAATGGCCTCTCGTCTATATGATACATGACACGTATGGGAAAAGCCCGTGTAGGGGTGAGTATAACAATATAGGGTAGAGGACCTTGAAAACATAAATTCATTACACAATAAAATTGTATAGTAAGCTCTACACAGTATATGTCTACTGAACATATAATAGAAGAAACACAATCCAGATATACTCGAAACGCAGACCTCTAGTCTAGATACAAGTCATACAACCACATAACCATTTAAGGGATTTAGTTAGAAGGATCCATGAAGCACTCATCTGGGATAACTCACTCCACAAGTCTGATAGACCTATTGACGTCCAAATGAGAATTACGGTTCATCGGGAAAGGTCATGAGAGATAGATACACACATTCTTAGAGAATACACTCTTGAGTGGGAAAGGATCATGATACACAGATGAGGATCACTTCCAGGGCCTTTCCCGATAGCATGATTCATCCTAATTCTCCTACTAAGTAGAGGATCGACGTCTTGTGGGAATAGTCATGTTGATACCTAACTCTACCTAGGGTCAAAAATGGATAGAGGATCTCGCTCGGGGCCACTCAAAGGGATACCTGACTCTATTTTAAAATTTCATACTGAAGGAATCATAATCTCGTTGATGGAAATGATACATGACCTTCAAGGGAATGAAAACAATGGGGGCACTATCACAAACAAAACATTCCCAATATACAGTGGACAAAAGGATCAAGCAATGTTCCATGATATACATGGCGTGTTGAAGGGGACAGACGCCGTGCATCGTGAGTCTGAGTATTACCTATGGGTAATAGCCCGTTCCGTGTAGAAAGCTAAGAACACGACATGTAGCATAGACCACACATCGTGTCTGAGTAACTGGGGTTCCCTCTGCGTACGTGGCTATGTGATGGTACATGGCTTCAACCCGGGTGTCATCTTATGTAACTGGTACAGAGGGTGACCCCTGTAACTAGCCTAGTCTGGTTATGTGGTGGAGTACAGGGTTGTTTGCTCCACCCTGTGGCCATGTATCGCCTATGTTACACTCTGAGTCCCACGTAAGGACCCAAACACCGTGTCTTTGGAGAACACGCCATGTCATTGCCTCAAGCACCACAGAACCATACCTTCCACTTAGTCAGACCCACACGGCATGTTCTATAAATTCCCAGAATCGTAGGTTCTTCGCCAGCTTGCCTCCAGTGGTTCCCATTCTTCGATACAACCACCTTATCATCAAGAAACTCCAAGGTTGAGGTTTCCCCAACAATGCAAGTCAAATTTTGTGGGTTTCGGGCCTCTGATCATCCCCGAAAACACGTCCTGATTTACACTCATGCAGAACGCTCAAAGAATGATAACTCGCGAACCATGTCAATTCATCCACTACTATCACCATCGCACCTCTAATAGTTCATCATGGTGTCGGATATCCATTTTTGAATCGTTGTTCCAAGAAACGGGCTCACAACAATTTCATGTTCCTAACCCCACGAAGAATGTGAAGAACATGGGGAAGATAGAGGAAGAAAAAAACAGCAAAGGAGGAATAAACCTCCATCGTCATTCTCCACGACGTTAATACACTCCCTTTAGAATGTTTAAAGAGGGAAAATTAAAACACTAAACATGACAAAATAAATTCTAGGAATGAACTCGATAAAAAAAATCCATCCCACTAGAACGACGATGTGCGGGTCAACTGGTTCGTGGGTTGATCTGCGTTCGTTGTTTAATTAAAGAAAATGGAAGAAACTATCTAAAACATAACCCCTACCTAATGAATGGATCTATCACTAATAAAGGAAATCTACTACCATCATCGTCGAGATACACCAACTCCGTTGGTGTAACGATTCACACTTTTGATCGATATCATTCATCGCCGAGAGGACTCTCCAAATTTCCACGAATTTATCTCAATTTCAACCCACGTCTAACATTCGATTAACCCATTAAAATAAGGTAATGTGTTTCAGAGTTCTGTCATGCTGTGACATTAATGAGTCATAGTTGCTATTTCTGAGTTATTATGGGGTGCAATTAATTTTTGAAATAGCTTCTCCATCGTTGCACGATAGCTAATTTTTTCAAATAAAATAAAATAAAATTTTATTTATTTTATTTATTTTTTATTTTTTATTTTTTTTACTAAAAAAATCTGAAAATTTACTTTTTCCTTAGACCTATGGCGGTCTAGGTTTTTCCCATTCTTAGTTAAAGTCGTCACCTCGGACGCATCAGTGCCCTCAGATTTATAATTCAAGCATCCGTTCGAAAACTTCATCTACCGTTCACACCAGACAACTCACATAACTTAAAAAAAAGTTTAAACTACCATTCCATGCTCACTGAGCCTCATAATGATGTGTCATCTCAGCACTTGGTCCCATAATAATTCAATATAAAATTTCAAAATGATACACAGAAAATTCGATACATTACATTTTCCCCACCATGGGGCTTTGCATCCCCAAAAATCCAAAACAAGGGCTACTCAAAAAGATGTCGGTATAGGGCATGGATATGAGCCACCTATTCCCATGTCTCTACTGATGATTCTCGTGCTTCCACTGGACACAGACCAAGGAAATATATCACCCATGAAGTATACTCTCATGTCGATACTCTATCTCCACCAGTTACTTAGCAAAGGTCACTCCATCCTCGATGTCCAGCTCACCCCAGTCAATGACCTGCGATGGGTCATGCACGTACCTCCTCAGTTGTGACATTATAGCGACCCGAGCCTTTTAAATATAACATTTCATTATTTTCAGCATAATTCATCATCAGAGTACAAGCCAAGGATCGTTAAGTCTAGTGTCTTGGAAGACTATGTACCTATAACACAAAACATGGGGATAAAAAACACTTCTTTATTTAATCTCCATAATGAGATCCTAACTTCCTTCGAGCCCTTACATATGCATAGGGTACCCTAGGGAAACACATGAACAAAGGGATGAGCTAAAAATTCCCAGTAAGGGAATGAACATAAGGATACATCTCAAGCACATGAGTTAAGAGACATGACATAATGATATCGAAAGCATGAAACTTATGAAATCATTTAATATAAGAATTGGATAATATAATCATGGAATCATATGAATGTGGAAGAATCATAAATCATATATTTAGTATGGGTCAAGGCTAACTGCCAATCCTGTTTCCCATTTTAGTATGGGTCAAGTCTAACCGCTAATCCCGTTTCACATCGCATCTCATGAGACTTATCCTTACCCAATGCATTGGAGCGCTATCTGGCCACACACATCTCAACATATTCAAGAATATACTTTCCCCACCAATATTCTTACCACATATACAATCATTCATATTCAACCATACACAAACATAAGGGTACCCATGAAAAGAATTGGGTACCTCAATCATGACGACAATCAAAACCAATGGGTGTATCATGAAAGTGTCCATATAAGGAAATAATTAGAAATACAAGGATGTTCATAGGGTTAAATAGGAATATAACATGGTAAGTGGTTTCAAACATAAGTGACAACATATTAGAAATTTATTTTAGAAATATTAGCATTAAAACATTTTTGTGCGGTTTTAAGGAAAACACTCTAGAGATTTTCAAATAGAAAAGAGGACATTCTTTTATATAAAACCAGAATTGAACCAAAAATGTTTTCATAATAAATATTCTTATTTTTTAAAATAAAATGGTGTCTTAAAACAGAGGATAGAGTGAACTTTAAATTTGGGTAAAATTTAGGGAAGTCCCCTTAAAATAGGTTTTCTTATCGGAAAGTTCTAAGGAGGGAATATTTCAAAAACAGGTATATCCCCGAAAGAAAGTGATGAAAGGGTCATGATATTAGAATCTTTTAGAACTATACAGAATTCATAAAATTCACATAAATAGATATGATAACACCATTTTGAAAGAAAGATAAGGCAACCCGAAAGAACGGAGAAGGTTTGGGTAGAATTCATTGCAATTTTACCGGCATGGTGTCGGGTGTACCTAATTGAACTTGATGAGAGAATGAAGGGGTTTATTATTCCATATAAAAAATTAGGGAAGTATGGGGAAGGTGTATAAAGGTACCCCGTCACTTGGTATTACACAAAAAGGCATAGCATAGAGAACAATCTTGATTAAGTGTAAAAATGGGAGAATCCCTTACCTTAAATTTGTTGATGTTCTCCACTAGTTATAAATGACCTGAATAAAAAAATTAGGCTTATTAACTAATAATTAAAAAACCTCTTATATATTTAATTTTCTTATTATAACCCTTTTTATTTTATACATATCCTTTTTGATTAGTTATAAGGTTCATTTTCATTGTTCGGGCTTGTTTGCTTACTTGGTTTTGAAAGATTGGTTCACTTATATTCATGTTTGGATTATATCTAAGATGAATATAGTTGTCCGGAATAGAAGTTATATTCTTTAGTGAACATCCAAGAGATTACATGGTTTTAATTTTAATTAGGTTACTTAAAGTGAAGTTGAATTATTATATATATAACCTTAGTGATAACCATTTTTGTTAAATGATGGATTTGATTACGAAGAACATGTTTTTCTTTATAATTTAATACCATTTGTACAAAAGGATTACAGAACCAAAAATAGGATATATTACATGTATAATAATCTGGTTCAACCATACCACAACTGGTTTCATGACTAGAATTAAAGATAACATTAGAAATTGATAAACTGTTGTCCTTGAATGTGCTAAATTATCACATCTCAAACGGTGCTTTCATTTCATTCAAATAAAAGGGTGGGGAAAGGAGATAAGATAATGAAATATACCATTAGCATGAAAACATTCTAGTACATTTTTTGTTACTGGATTTATCATACTATTATGGTGAAGGGAGGTGAGGAAATAAATAAAAAGAAAAGAACTTAAAAGAAAAAGAAGAAATCGGGAAGAGGAATTTTACCTCTTGAGACTTCCTCCTTTGAGAACTTCTTAAGGGGAGAGGTTTTGGTATTTTGGGGAGGCTGAGAGATTTTAGACGTGAATGGAGGTGAGGAAAGAAATAAAAATAAAAGAACTTAAAAGAAAAAGAAGAAATCGGGAAGAGGAATTTTACCTCTTGAGACTTCCTCCTTTGAGAACTTCTTAAGGGGAGAGGTTTTGGTATTTTTGAGGAGGCTGAGAGGTTTTGGTATTTTGAGGAGAAATTTTACCTCTCCACTCCTCTCAAGACTTGTTCCTTGCCATTATTCTGCCCAAATATCTCCTCAAGGTCCTCCCCCACGTCTAAAATCTCTCAGCCTCCTCAAAATACCAAAACCTCTCCCCTTAAGAAGTTCTCAAAGGAGGAAGTCTCAAGAGGTAAAATTCCTCTTCCTGATTTCTTCTTTTTCTTTTAAGTTCTTTTCTTTTTATTTCTTTCCTCACCTCCCTTCACCATAATAGTATGATAAATCCAGTAACAGAAATGTACTGGAATGTTTTCATGCTAATGGTATATTTCATTATCTTCTCTCTTTTCCCCACCCTTTTATTTGAATAAAATGAAAGCACCGTTTGAGATGTGATAATTTAGCACATTCAAGGACAACATTTTATCAATTTCTAATGTTATCTTTAGTTCTAGTCATGAAACTAGTTGTGCTATGGTTGAACCTAATTATTATACATGTAATATATCATATTTTTGGTTTTTTAATCCTTTTGTACAAATGTTATTAAATTATAAATCAAAACATGTTCTTCGTAATCAAATCCATCGTTTAACAAAAATGGTTATCACTAAGGTTATATATATAATAATTTCTCCATTGAAAAACATTGGGTCTTTACATTCTTCCCCCCTTAAGAAATTTCTCCCTCAAAATTTCATTTTACATTCTAGGCCAAAAACAGATGTGGGTACTTTTCCTTCATTTCTTCCTCCTGTTCCCATGTTGCCTCTTCGTACTTATGGTTTCGCCATAGTACCTTGACCAGATGAGTAGTCTTGTTGCGTAGAACTTTGTCTCTACGATCCAAGATCTTCACTGGCTGCTCCTCATAGGAAATTTCATCCTCCAACTGTACCTCCTCTAAAGAGAGTACATGCGAAGGATCTGGTATGTACTTCCTTAAGAGGGATACATGAAAGACATCATGTACTATCGACATGGTAGGTGGAAGTACCAGTCGATAGGCCACAGCTCCAACTCGATCAAGGATCTCGAAGGGGCCGATGTACATGGGACATAACTTCCATTTCTTCCCAAACCTCATGACCTTCTTCCATGGAGATATGCGTAGAAATACTATGTCTCCAACTTTTAACTCAAGTTCATGTCGACGGTTATCTGCATAACTCTTTTGCAGACTTTGGGATGCCTTGATATTCTGCTGAATGGTTTTCACCTTCCCCACCATTTCTTCGACCATTTCAGGTACTAACAGCTTATACTCACCAACTTCATCCCAACATTCCGGTGTTCTAGACCTTTTCCCATAAATGGATTCATATAGTGCCATTTGGATGCTCGAGTGGAAACCATTTTTGTATGAGAATTTAACTAGTGGAAGATGTTGGTCCTATCCTCCTTTGAATTCCATAGAATACGCTCTCAACATGTCTTCTAGTGTCTGAATAGTTTGCTCATACTAGCCATCAGTTTGAGGATGATAGGTCGTACTGAAGTTCAGTTCAGTGCTCAGAGCATGCTGGAGACTTTTCCAAAACTTTGAGGTGAATCCCGGATCACGGTCGGATACAATTGAGAGTGGAACACTGTGAATTCTCACCACTTCCTTCACATATAACGTTTCAAGTTGTTCAAGTGAGAGATCTTCCCGAATAGCGATGAAATGGGATGTCTTGGTGAGTCGGTCAACCACAACCCATATCACATTATTTCCCTTCGATGTCTTCGGGAGACCTGTGACAAAGTCCATAGTAACATTTTCCCATTTCCCCATGGGTATAGGCAATGGTTGCATCATAACTTTGGTCTTTTGTCGATCAACTTAAACTTGCTGACATACCAAGCACCTTGATATATATTCCGCAGTCTCCTTCTTCATGTTATCCCACCAGAAGTGTTCTCAGAGATCACGGTACATTTTGGTACTGCCAAGATGGATATAGAAGGTCAAGCTATGTGCATCATTCAATAGCTCCTTATTTATCTCTGGATCATATGGTACACATAATCGTGTCCCAAATCTTATAGCTCCTTCCTCGTCAATTTTGAAATCGGAGTATTTCCCATTTTTAACAGCTTCCATCCTTTTCTGAATTTCCACATCCTTTCTTTGCAGAACCTTTATTTTCTCCAAGATGGATGGTTGAGAAATCATTTGATAAAGGATTGATAATGTTCCTATCTTAATGATTACCATGTCCATCCTTTTTAAATCTAAGAAGATCAGATCCTTTTCAATTCTCATCATTGATAAAGATGCATGATCCTTTCTACTTAGAGCACCTTCCACCTTGTTTTCCTTACCAGGATGGTAGTGTATTGAGCAGTTATAATCCTTGATAAGCTCTATCCATCTTTAATGGCGCATATTATTCTATTTCTGTGTGAATATATATTTTAGACTCTTGTGATAAGTATATATCTCACATTTTTTCCCATAGAGATAATGCCGCTAGATTTTCAATGCAAAGATCACAGTCGCCAACTCCAGATCATGTGTGGGGTAGTTTTGCTCATGGATTTTCAGATGCCTTGAGGCATAGGCTATCACTTTATCATTCTGTATTAACACACAACCTAAGCCTTTCTTAGAAGCATTACTATACACCACAAATAGTTCTCCACTTGAAGGGAGTGTGAGTACCGGCGTAGTGATAAGCCTATTTTTAAACTCATTGAAACAGTCCTCACATTCTTGTGTCTAGAAGAACTTTACTCCCTCCCTTGTCAGCTTGGTCATTAGTTTTGACAATTGTGAAAAGTTCTTCATGAATCATTGATAATACCCAGCTAGACCTAACAAGCTGCAGATCTCCATTACAGAAGTTGGCCTCGGCCACTCTTCAATTGCCTTCATCTTGGAAGGGTCCACAGATATCCCTTTCCTGGTGATAATATTCCCTAATAATGATACTTCCTATATCTAGAACTCACATTTACTGTACTTTTCATACAACCTATCCCTTCTCAAAGTCTTTAACATAGTTTCCAAATGCTCCTCATGTTCCTCCTTGCTCTTTGAGTATATCAGAATATCATCAATAAAGACTACCACAAATTTGTTGAGGTAATCTCTAAAGACTCTATTTATTAAATCCATGAAAATTGTTGGAGCATTAGTGAGTCCGAAGGGCATCACTATGAACTCATAGTGTCCATACCTCGTTCGAATGGTAGTCTTGGTAATATCCTCCTTCCTCACCTTTAGTTGGTGATATCCCGACCGAATGTCCACCTTAGAGAAATAATTGGCCTCACGAAGATGATCGAACAATTCATCTATCCGTGGAAGGGGATACTTGTTCTTTATCGTGATTTTATTGAGCTCACAATAATCAATGCAGAGGCACATTGATCCATCCTTCTTTTTAACGAAGAGGACTAGATCACCCCATGGTGAAGCACTCGGGTGTATAAAACCCTTCTCCATATTCTCCTATAACTGCTTCTTCAGCTCTTCCAGCTCTACAGTGGCCATTCTATAAGGTGTCTTTGAGATTGGAAAAGATCCAGGGATAAGTTCAATTGAGAACTCAACCTCTCAGTTAGGAGGAAGACCAGACAATTCTCCAGGGAATACATCATTGTAATCCCTCATGATGGGCATGTCTTCAAGCATGATTCTATCCTTTGTCCCAATAATTTGAGTTAGATATGAATTCTCATAAGTAAGAAATATCCACACTTGAGATGATGATTCAAAAAGAGATTAATCTTCCTCCTTGCACTTAAAAGGAATCGGAGGATGCTTCGGGATGTGAAGAGTGATCTCCCTTTCTTGGCAGTCGATATTGGATTTGTATAAAGACATCCAATCCATGCCTAAGATAGCGTCAAACTCCACCAATGGAAGTATGACAAGATTTTCTGGGAGGTTCAGTCTACAAACGTTAACCGGGTAGGAGTAATAAACCATGGATGCAACGATTTACCCATTCTCTATTCTCACAGATAAATTTTCCTCCAAATTTTGAGGTGGTGTTTGAATAGTTATACTAAACGTTCAAGATATGAAAGAATGTGTAGAACAATAATCAAATAGTACATTATCTATTCTTGAATTAATAACTAGAGTACCTGTAACCACATCGTTTTCCAGATCCACCTCAGTAGTAGTGATAGCATAAGTCTTTCCTTGTTGCCTTGGAGGTTGTTGTTGATTGCCTCTGACAACCCTCATCTTAGGATAATTGTTCGCATAAAGCCCAAGCTCCTTGTAGTTATAACATTGCACTACAGGTTGAGTGTTGATCTGAACCTTCCTTTCTTCTTCAACATTAGCGGGATTTGTCATACCCCTTCGGCAATTCTTGTCTAGATGACCAAACTTTTTACATTTGAAGCAATTATTGGTTCCCTTCAGACAGTTACCAGGATGCTTCTTCCCACAATTTTTTCAAAGGGGAATGTTGGGATTATTTCCATCATGGGATTTGTTTCATAGACCACCCATGTTGTTTTATATCTTCCACTTCTTTTCATTGGGCCCATGAGACCACTGAGAGTCTCCAATTTCCATTTCAACCTTGAGGGCACAACGGACAGTGTCCTCATAACTGTCAAAGTCTCAAATCGCAAACGCTTTTTGTAGACTCAACTTTAGTCTTCTAAAGAAGTGATCCACCTTTCTTTCGGTGTTCATGACAAATCCAGAGGCGTACCTTTCATGCCTTTTAAATTTTGCTTCATATGCCCCGATGGACTCATCTTCCTTCTGCATGAGTCCAAGGAACTCTCTTTCCATCTTGAGACGGAGGGTTTGAGGAAAATATTTGTTGAAAAACATCCTCTTGAATTCCTCCAAATCTATGGAATCGATTTCCTATTGGGACTTTGTATTCTTGATCAGTGTCCACCACTGATCATCTTCCCCATCAAAACGATAGACCGTCAGTACCACCTTCTCTTCTTCTGAGCACTGGAGGAAGGAGAATATCTTTTCAATGGAGTTAATCCATTGTTCTATGAAGAGGGGATCAGAAGACCCACTAAACATGGGAGGCCTTTTCCGCATGAAGGATTCTACGAAAACTTGCACTTTCCTTAGAGGAGGGGGATGTTCCACCTGATTCAAGTTATTATTCATAACTCGAGCCAGCTGATCAAGTACTGCGATGAAGTTTTGAGCACCCGCTTTCATCACATCAGGCATGTCATTAGGGAAATCATCACATTGCCTATCACATTGGTTTTTGGAACGTGTTATTCTATTTCCCACCATTAACTAAGAAAAAGAACATATAATTAGAGGTCTTGAATACTTAGCTATTGATCATAAAAAGTAAACTTTGAACATTAAAGGATAAACTTATAAATAAGTACATACTATCTTTTAATTACTTAGATTTATATCTAGTTTATCCTCGATCTATTTCATAAATTATATTCTTATGGGCTTTTTTTCCTTAATAATGGTTTGTACTAAGATCGTGAATCTACGAAAGCATATCCCCCGAGAGTGTCGTAACCAAGAGTGCAGTAAGGTCTATTATCTTCCACCAGTTCCCGCTCAAGTCTATCTCAAAGTGGTGTTTTCAGGTTTTACCCCTAGATACATTTGTGCCAGAGCTGCCTCTATATGCTCGTATCCAGACAGGGATGTATTTTCTTGGTAAACCACTTACTCTAACCTCACAAAAATTTAGGAATATTTCCATATACTTAGTCTCATCCTTAAGGTTCTCACTAAGGTTCTCTATTCCTAATCTCCAAAAATAACTAGACCATCCTCTAATACCAACTATAGAGACCTGAGCCTTTTACATATAACATTTCATTATTTTAAGCATAATTCATCATCAAAGGACAATCCAAGGATTGTTAAGTCTAGTGTCTTGGAAGACTAGGTACATATAACCAAAAAAATGGGGCTAAAAAAACACTTATTTATTTAATATCCATAATGAGCTCCTAACTTTCTTTGAGCCCTTACATCTGCATAGGGTACCCTGGGGAAACACATGAAAAAAGGGATGAGCTAAAAATTCCCAGTAAGGGAATGAACATAAGGATACATCTCAAGCACATGAGTTAAGAGGCATGGGATAATGATATCCAAAGAATGAAACTTATGAAATCATTTAATATAAGCATGGGATCATATAAGAATGGAATAATATGAATGTGGAAGAATCATAAATCATATCTTTAGTACGGCTCAAGGCTAACCGCCAATCTCATTTCCCATTTTAGTATGGGTCAAGGCTAACCGCCAATCTCGTTTCACATCGCATATCATGAGACCTATCCTTACCCAATGCATTGGAGCACTATCTGGGTGCACCCATCTCAATATATTCCTAAATATCCTTTCCACAAAAATATTATTACCACATATACAATCATGCATATTCAACCATACACAAACATAAGGGTACCAATGAAAAGAATTGGGTACCTCAATCAAGACATCAATCATAACCAATGGGTGTATCATGAAACTGTCCATATAAAGAAATAATTAGAAATTCATGGACTTTCATAGAGTAGAATATGCATGTAACATGGTAAGTGGTGTCAAACATAAGTTACAACATATTAGAAATGTATTTTAGAAATATTAGCATTAAAACATTTTTGTGCGGTTTTAAGGAAAACACTCTAGATCTTTTCAAATAGAAAAGATGACATTATTTTATATAAAACCAGAATTGAACCAAGAATTTTTTTATAATAAAAATAATGAATTTTTTAAATTCAATGGTGTAATAAAACAGAGGATAGAGTGAACTTGAAATTTGGGTAAAAATTAGGGAGGTCCCCTTAAAACATGTTTGCTTATCGGAAAGTTCTAAGGAGGGAATATTTCAAAAACATGTATATCCCCAAAAGAAAGTGATGAAAGGGTATTGATATTATAGTCTTTTAAAAATATACAAAATTAATAAGATTCAAATAAATAGATATTATAACACCATTTTTAAATAAAGATAAGGCAACCCGAAAGAACAAAGAAGGTTTGGGTAGAATTCGTTACGATTTTACCGGCATGGGGTCGGGTGTACCTAAGAGGACTTTATGAGAGAGAGAATGGGTTTATAATTACTTATAAAAAATTAAGGCAGTATGGGGAAGGTTTATAAAGGTGCCCCATCACTTGGTATTACACAAAAAGTCATAGCATAGAGAACAATCTTGATTAAGAGTAAAAAGGGGAGAATCCCTTACCTTAAATCTGTTGGTGTTCTCCACTTGTTATAAATGACCTGAATAAAAAAATTAGGCATATTAATTAACAAGTACATAATGTCTTCTATATGTAATTTACTTATTATAACCCTTTTTAGTTCATTCAATTCATTTTTTATTAGTTATAAGGTTCAGTTTCATTGTTCAGGCTTGTTTGTTTACTTGGTTTTAAAAGATCGGTTCACTTATATTCAAGTTTGGATTATATGTAAGATTAATGTGGTTTTCCATAACAAAAGTTATATTCTTTAGTGAACATCCTAGAGATTAAATAGTTTTAATTTTAATTAGGTTACTTAATGTGGAGTCGAATTATTATATATATAACCTTAGTGATAACCATTTTTGTTAAACGATGGATTTGATTACGAAGAACATGTTTTGATTTATAATTTAATACCATTTGTACAAAAGGATTGAATAACCAAAAATAGGATATATTAAATTTATAATAATCTGGTTCAACCATAGAACAAATGGTTTCATGACCAGAATTTAAGATAACATTAGAAATTGATAAATCATTGTCCTTGAATGTGCTAAATTAGCACATCTCAAACGGTGCTTTCATTTTTTTCAAATAAAATGGTGGGGAAAGGAGAGAAGATAATGAAATATACCATTATCATGAAAAAATTATAGTACATGTATGTTAATGGATTTATCATACTATTATGGTGAAGAGAGGTTATGAAAGAAATAAAAAGAAAATAACTTAAAAGAAAAGAAGAAATCGGGAAGAGGAATTTTACCTCTTGAGACTTCCTCCTTTGAGAACCTATTAAGGGGAGAGGTTTCGGTATTTTGAGGAGGATGAGAGCTTTTGGACGTGGGGGAGGACCTTAGGGAGAGATTTGGGAAGAATAATGGCAAGGAAAAAGGCTTTAGAGGAGTGGAGATAAGAGGGAGTGATGGGGGTTTTATAGTGGAGGAGAAGAGGGATTTCACAATATTATAATCATTAATTTATTATTTCTTCACAAGAAAAATGAATAGTAAGTATTCCATTATCATGAATAGTAAATGGGTCATGTTAATCAGAACCAAGGGTGGTGAAATCATCCCGGATTCTAGGAATAGTCTATTTATCTTATAATGTACATATACGGTAAATTATCGTATTTTACTATTCATAAAACATTCAAGTATTTGAGAAAAATCCCAAAAATTCACCTCAACCATTTTTCGACGTGTAGAATCCAAAAATGAAGCCCATTTTTCCAAAATAATTTTCTAAATATGATTATTGTAATATTTAATTAAAATCATAATTCATTATCGAAAACCAGTTTTAATACATTTATTAACTTACTATAAAATATAGGTATATCATGCTTCCAACTTAAATATTATTTTTATTCCACCATAGGTGAGATTACTATTCATTAGGGTATATCACTATTCATACGGGTATGTTACTATTCACCAAAAATTATGTTTTCCTTATCGAACTCCAAATAACTTACTGATTACAACCGTGTAAGCCGGATTTTCGAAATTCCAAACACAGAAGTGACAAAATTATGTTTAAAGATCACTTATCACTTAGTAGTTCATTATTTTGTGTTTTCAAGTGATTTTTACGACATATTTATAAGATGGTAATTTCCATTGAAAAACACTGGGTCGTTACAAACATGTAGAAGATTTCATGCTCCCAGTGCAACTATGGTGGTAGAGCTAGGCAGTACACCACCTTGCCAACTTTGTGCAGTATCTGAAAAGTTCTGATAAACCTCAAAGATAGCTTGCCACCCCAACCAAATATCTGTAACCCTCATCGAGGTGTGACTTGAAGGAAGACATGGTCTCCCTCCTTGAACTCCAGAGGTCTCTATAGCCTATCATCATAACACTTTTTTCTGCTCTATGCAGTCTGCATCTGCTCTTGGATGATCTGCACCATTTCGGTGGTAGGTCGCACCAACTCTTGACCCATGAGTGGTGACTCTCCATGTTCGGTCCAGAAAAGCTGGGACCAATAGGATATCCTATATAAATCCTCGAACAGTTCCATACCAATGCTGGTGTGGTATCTATTATCGTATGAAAACTCCACCTATGGTAGGTGGTCCTCTAAACTGTACCCAAATTCCAAGATACAGACCTAAAACATATCCTCCACAACTTGAATGGTCCTCTCCGTCTAACCATCTGTTTAGGGATGGAACATTGTGATCTAGTGTATAAGGGTCCCTAAATCCTCATGAAATCCCTTATACAGCCAAGATGTGAAGCGTTCATCTCTATCCTATACTATTGTCTAGGGGATGCCATGAAGACGAACTATCTTCTAAATGTAGAGGCATCCCAGGCTCTCTATAAAACTCTTCTCCTTGATGGCTAGGAAGTGGGCTGACATGGTGAGTCAGTCAATGATCACCCAGATGGAATCATGCCCCTTGGATGTCCTTGGAATAAATATCATAAAGTCTATTTATATTCCATCCCACTTCCACTCTGGAACTTCCAGGGGTGAGAAAACCCCGCTGGAACCTGGTGCTCAGCCTTCACCTGATGGCCTGTATGGCACCGAGAAATGAACTTCACTACTTCCTTCTTTATACCTGACCACCAGAACTACAGTCAGAGATCTTAGTACATCTTTTTCATGCCACAGTGTACTACTAAGGGGGATGCATGATGTAAGAACCCGGTACTTATTTTGAGGTATGGGTTTTTCTTTTATTCTTTCCTTAAGTGTTTTTGAGAAAATAAGGAAAATGGGTAAAAATCCCAAATTTTATGGGTACACGCCATTTACTTTTCCACACGTCATGTACTTTGGCCATGTGGGATGAGTACACAGGGAATGTAGCCCTATCAGCGATGAAAGGTGTAGAAACCGACTACACGCCATGTAGCGGGTATTTACACGCCGTGTAGTCAGTTGGCAGGTGAATAGTAAGGCCACAAAGGCAGCCTCCAACTGAGCAGCAGTACACGCCGTGTAATTATGAAAACACACCATGTACTCGTGTTGATGGATGAACAGTTTGGCAGTGAAAAGTAGCCTCTAGACGAATAGTTAAATGGTGATAAGTACATGTCGTGTACTTGAGAGTATGTGCCATGTAGTTTGTTTTTTTTTGCTTAAAACAGACAGTAGCCTCCTCTATTCACAGAGGAATCTTAGAATGGTGGAGGAGAGTGGGACAGACGATCGGAGCTTGGAGGATCTCCCGACCGCACACCAGGAACCCGATTCTGTATTCGTCAATCACGTTGGGACCGCACGGGTAAGCCCTTCCTTCTCCTTAAGCTGTTCTTACCAATTCTTTCTTGAGGGTAAGTTATTTGAGGTTGAGTTTGTAGTTTTTTATCTCAGATCTACGCCCTTCTCGCGCATTTCGGGAGGCGACATTAATGTATACCGATCAGGGGAGATCGAGGTAGGTGTTATGGTGTTTAAATTCCAACTGCTGTGCATTTTTTGTGTATTGTTGTGCTACGAACCCATGTTTGGGGTGTCTTATGGCTAAGGCCTTGGCTGTTTTAAATACCTAGAACTGTATAGGTAATTGAATGTTATTATTAACTGATGTTTGGGATCGCTGCTTGGATCTAGGACCACCCCTGGGGTGCGTTACTCTGTTTAGCCGTTTGGCCAGGTTACCCGAGGGTATACCGTAAGATTTAGCATGCTTTAAATTTCCTTGAGAGGAATTGTATATAATTGCTTTCTTATATGTTGGGCTCATCCAGGTTACTTTTTCCTGAGGGCAGTGTTCTATTTGGCCTGAGGGAAGTGTTCTATTTAGCCTAAGGGAAACTCCTTTCATTCCTGTGGGAAGTAGATTTTGTTCCTGAGGTCGACACTTTGTACGCCTGAGGGAAATATATGTTATGCCTGTAAGAAATTACCTGCGGGTTGTGACTCTGATTACATGAGGGTAAGGTTGTATGTATGAGGACAGTGTTATCATGAAAATTCACCGTGGTGATTTTCATATGTTAGACCTGCCAAGTTAAGGTACAGGCTTGGCATGGTTAATTTAATATTAAAATGGCAATATAACTAGTAGAGTTAGTTACTTTTGAGTACTTCTTAGTTATTGCATTTTACTTATGCACACTGCTGTTGCAAATGTTTCACTGACAGTTGCGCACAGGCCTTTGGTTGTTGCCTACTGGGATTTATTTCTCACACCTTGTTTGGGTCATGTCTTCGGCCTAAACAGACTATATTACTTTAAGTGTTGATAGGGGAAAGAGTCCCTATATAGGTACATGATTGTTCCAGAGGGGTAGGATATCCTGGGACCGAGCTTTGGATCGTGATGCGGCTGAGTTCTTATTGCACTGTTTTGTTTTGTTTTATTATACCTTTTACTTGAGTTGTATTTCATTGTATTGCAGTGTATCCTGTTCTGGATTTTTTCATAGAATTAGTGACATGCTTCATCTCTATATATATGACTGCTGGTTCTCTTATACTCATTTGTCCATTCCAGTCATACGTTGTTTACTGCTTCCTCTATTTGATTTTTATGCTATTTATTTTTTTCTCTACGCTACACTTTGAAAAATGAGGTAATAGTTTCACCACTATCAGACATGGGCCCTCGCTGCTATTTGGAAGCCTCTGGTATTTGGGGAAACATGCTTGAGGACATGTGACCAACCTGGTTCGGGGCACTCATTGAGTGGCACTTGGATTCGGGACGTTACAAAGTGGTATCAGAGGGTTTCTTGTCTTGTACATACTTTTTGGAGCCTTATTCAGTGATAGGATAGACATGGTAGTTGGTAATAAGCTATGCCTGGGCATAGCTAACCCGTGTACAGGGAAAATCGAACCTACCTTGTTATTGCAATTATTATTGGTTTTGTACTTTTACTATTGATTTGATTTCCACCGTTAGGTGACGCACTTTTGATTGTGCTGTTTATATGTTATACTTGGGTTATATTTAGTTGAAACTCTATGAGATGAGGGTATTCCATCTCATGCATCATTTAGTCACATGATAGAAATCAAATTTCATGCATTCATTCCATGCCATGTAGGTGAATTAGAAATTGCATGTTGTTGTAATAGTTGTTGTACTAGAAAAGTATTCTGTTGTGATAGATGCTTTGACAAAATAGTTTCTATTTGATAGGGTATGGTTATGTGAAGTATAGTATAATGAACATCAAACTTTGGTTTTTGAGGAGTATGGGCCCCCATTGACTGGGATTTGGTGGTTCATTGACGGTTTACTTGTTTGAACATGTATCAGATGCCAAAATTTGATTTGTGGAGAGTATAGGCCCTCACAGATCGGAATTTGGCACTTAGATGTTGTTTCAACATTTTTCTGGGCTCCGGAGTAATTTATGAGGCTTACTGTCCAAAAAACCCAGGATACACGCCGTGTAGTTATATGGACACACGTGTGTTCTTCTGTTCGGGAAGAAATAAAAAAACTTGTTCAGTACACGCTGTGTACCCTCAGTACACGCCGTGTACCCTCAGTACACGCAGTGTAGTTTCCCATGTCATAGACCATGTGGTCAGGGACATGGGGTAGGGATTGGCTTAGAAGAACACATCGTGTACTGGTTGTACAGGCTGTGTAGTGTTGACCCGCAGTCCACCTGTTTAACTAAAAACATGGACAGAGGAAACCTTAAGACATACACGCCGTGTCTACCTTGAAGACGTCGTGTAGTGTCAGCCGTGAAGTCGGCCATGTTGCGAGAAACACGGGTCGGTCTAGGACTTCTTTGAACACGTTGTGTCTTTGAGAAACACACCGTGTTGTTTGACCTGGGTATACAGGTCATGTCATGAACAACATAGGCCGATGAAAGCTTGTAGAGTACACGTCGTGAACCTGTGGGACACGCCATGTAGGTTTGTTTTTGGAAGAGTCGTGTGGCTTAAGCCATGTAGAAGTACCCGGGAAGGGAATGAGTATTCAAGTACATGACATGTAGTCTGAGTACACACCGTGTGTATGGGGTGTTACATGACCATTTTTAGCTGGAGTACACGCCCATGTGAATGTATTTCAAGAACACGCCGTGTAGTATTTATACACGTCATGTAGTCAAGTTTTTTAAATCTTGAATGCTTTATTTCTCATGTTCCCTTCTTGGCCTCCTCGTTTTCGGTCTTTGATAATCTTGATCTAAGGTGTGCATTTGACCTTGTAGAGTCATTCCACCGAGACGACCACTGCTTGTTCGCCAAGAGAGCGGTGACGATTATACTCCTCAGATGGTGGGCCACAGGCTAATAGATGATCCACCAGTAGTGCCAGATGTGGAACCAACCATTATACCAGACACAGGCACGGAGGTGTAGTTTCGTGAAGGTTTCATGCGGTTTATGCAGACCTTTCAGGGAGCACTGCAGGCCGCCACATCTATGGAAGTGCTGACACATATATTCCAACAGAAACATCCACCTATGTTTTCGGGGGATGGCAGACCAAAGGATGCCGAGTCATGGATGGATTTGATGCAGATGATATTCGAGAATCTTGAGATTCCTCCAGGGCGGAGGGTCAAGATCTCTACATACATGCTACGTGATTCTGCCAAAAAGTGGTGGGATGTTACCGCCCAATCTGAGCATAACCATGACATGGAATGGGAAGATTTTCAGGCAGCTTTCTACGACTTCTTCTTCTCAGAGACTCTAAGGGCACATTGAGCTCGAGAGTTTATAAATCTATAGCAGGGTGCCATGTCAGTGATGGATTATTCTACTCTCTTCACCGAGCTTCAACGTTTTTCACCCATTCTGGTGGGTGATGAGACATTGAGGGATATATTATTTGAGGATGGTCTTTGATATGACATCCGAGCATTGGTGAATGTTTTCAGGTTGCCTATAGTGCATGCTATTTTGAACCAGGCACTGATTACTGAGTGGAACCTGCAGGAAGCTAGTGGTGTGGGCCAGGGAGGTTCAACACCAGTTTTTGGTACTATTTATACTAGTAAGAGGAAGAGGTAGATGGATTTATCTCAGGGTAATAATACTAGCTAGAGTAATACTTCAGGTGTCCAGGTCGTGTGCTACCAGTGTGGTAAAGAGGGGCACAAGAGGCCTCGATGTCCACGTGACCCAGTGGAGTGCTGAGCTTGTGGCAAGACGGGTCACCTGTAGTGATTTTGTGGGGAGTTTCCACCAGTGGCTAGTGAGAGGGGTTCTGTGCAGACTCCACGTGTGGGAGTAAGACCAACAGCTACATACCAGTCAGAAAACTGGAATACGTCAGGGCATGCAGGAAGATATTGTGGTCATGGTCGTGGTAGCCAGACACCAGGATCTCAAAGGCAGTAGGGTGGGACAGCTCAGGGTAGCTAGGTTGTGTCATAGGGCCGTATAATTGGGTAGGCATATACAGTTCAACAGACCAAACATGAGCAGGATCCTGAACCTTCTACTGTCTGAGGTACTATTTTAGTAGCTTCTATTTTAACTTCAGTACTTTTCAATACGGGTTCTATACAAAGCTTCATATTTGTAATCGTTGTGGAGAGCCTTGGGCTCTGTGTTTCTTCTTCATCTGGTGTTATGACTCTAGACACTTCGTTGGGGACTAGAACGGCTAGTGTGCGTCAGTGCAGAGAGTTCCCCCTAGAGGTTGGTGGGTGTCACTTTCTATGGGACCTCTATGTCTTGTAGATGGCGATCTATGATGTCAATCTTAGGATGAACTGGTTGGTACCCTTCCAAGACTTTGTGGATTACTATCATCGTAGGGTGAGTTTTACATCACCAGAGGGTGGAGAGTTTCTATACAAGGGCGAATGGGATGTTCAGACGAGCCGAGCTGGACCTGAGCATTGTGGGCAAGGTGAAGTGACAGCCCAAATTGAGAGTTTATATCTAGATGATTGGGGGACTTGTCAGAAGGACCAACCTCCAGTAGTTGATCATTTCATGGATGTCTTCCCGGACAACTTTTCAGGTCTATATCCAAGGCGAGAAGTAGATTTCTCTATTGAGATTGTTTCAAGAGCGGCACCGGTATGCATTCCTCCTTATAGGATGGCTACACCAGAGTTGCAGGAGCTCGAGAGACAGTTAGAGGAGTTGAAATCAAAGGGTTTCATCCGACCCAGAACTTCTCCTAGGGGTTCTCTGGTCCTTTTTGTGAAGAAGGAGGATGGTACCCTCAGACTCTATGTGGATTATTGGAAGTTGAACCAGCTGATGGTTAAGAACCGATATCTCTTACTGAGGATTGATGATATTTTTAATCAACTTTGGGGACCAAGAGTGTTCTCAAAGATTGACTTGAGGTCCAGATATCATCAGTTACGCGTTAGACCATCAGATATACCGCTTACAGATTTTCGGAGCAGATATGGTCTATACGAGTACTTGGTTCTGCTTTTCAGACTCACGAACGTGCCAGCAGTTTTCATGGCTCTGATGAATTGTCTATCCCACCCTTATCTGGACTCTTTTGTGGTAGTTTTCATGGATGACATCTTGGTGTAATCTCAAACTCGACACGACCATGCTACCCATCTTGAGATCGTAATGAGTACATTGAGAGAGCACCGGCTATATGCTAAGCTCTCCAAGTGCCACTTTTGGATAGATCAGATACACTTCCAAGGTCATATTATCTTAGAGGAAGGATTTCCAGTAGACCCAGAGAAGGTGAGAATAGTTTTTTCTTGGGAGTAGCCTAAGAAAATGTTTGATATACGGAGTTTCTTGGGTTTGGCTTGTTATTACAAGTGATTTATATAGAACTTCTCCCACTTAACAGTACCGTTGACGGGTTTGACTAAGAAGGGTTTAAAGTTCGTTTGGTCAGAAGATTGCAAGACATCCTTTCAGGAGCTAAAGGGAAGTTTGACATCATCACCAGACCTGATACTTCCAGAGCAAGGGAATAGTTATACAGTTTACTATGACACATCAGGTATTGGGCTGGGAATAGTGTTGATGCAGGGCAATCGAGTAGTTGTGTATGGGTCTCGGCAGTTGAGGCCACATGAGAGGAATTACCTGATGCATGATCTCGAGTTGGCTGCAGTTGTTCACGTGTTATGATGTTGGAGAAATTATCTCTTGGGAGAGCAATTTTTGGTGTTTACAGACCAAAAAAGTCTTAATTATATCTTTACCCAGTGTGACTTGAACATGAGATAGCGAAGGTTGGTTGAATACCTTCAGTCCTTTGGCTTTGAGCTTGCCTATACACCTGGTAAGGGTAATGTAGTTGCTGATGCACTAAGTAGGAAGACTCAGACACAGGAAGTTCATGAGGCCAGTGGTGAGTGGAAGCTTATGGATTTGTTCTTTGAGATGCATTTGGAGGTGCACGACAGTCCGGGGAAAACCTATCTTTCTTCCTTAGCTGTGACTTCTACCCTCCTGGATAGAGTGAAAATGAGACATCTATCGGATTCAGAAGGCCTAGTTCTATAGGAGTTGGTGGAAAGTGAGGACCCTTCTCCTAGTTGGGCGATATGAGATGATGAGGTAATGTGTTTCCATGGTCAATCGTGGGTTCTAGGGGATATACTCGAGGAGCTGATGCGGGAGTCTCATGCTTCATCTTGGGAAGTGCATCCTGGAGTTACCAAGATGTACCGTGACTTGAGACGTCAGTACTGGTGGCCGATTATGAAGAAAGAAGTATTTTGTTTTGTTACGTGATGTTCCACCTATCAGTAGGTTAAGGCGGAGCATCAGAGGCTAGGAGAACTGTTACAATATTTACCCATTCCGAAATGGAAATGGGATGATGTTGCATTGGATTTCGTGACCGGGTTTCCAAGTTCACCTCGAGGCAATGATGTCGTGTGGGTTGTTGTGTACAAACTTACGAAATTAGCTCACTTTTTTCCCATCAATGAGACCTTCAGTTTTGATGAGATCAAAAATTTGTATATCCGAGAGGTAGTATGTCTACATGAGGCCCCTCATTCTATCATTTCAGGTAGGGACGCCCATTTTAAATCTCGTTTATGGTAGAGTTTTCAGAGGGAAATGGGTACACAGGTGCTTCTAAGTAAAGCTTACCACCCTCAGACCGATGGCCAGTCAGAGCGTACGATACAGGTGCTTGAGGACATGCTTCGTGCATGCGTCCTAGAATTTGGGGGCTCTTCGGAGAAGCATATACCCCTGGTTGAGTTTTCCTATAATAATATTTTTTAGGAAACTATTGATATGGCACCTTAAAAGGTTTTATATGGTAGGACATGTCGATCACCTTTGTGCTGGTTGGAGGCAGGTGATGCAGCTTTACTAGGACCACGTCTCATGCAGAAGACTTCAGAGCAGGTCCAGTTGATACAGAAGTATATGGTTTCTCTACAGTCTCGTCATAAATCTTATGCTTATTGACGCAGATGGACCTTGGAGTTCATGGTCAGGGATCGGGTGTTTTTTCATGTTTCGCTGAGATTAGGACATAGGCAAATCAGGAGATAGGGGAAACTTTCACCGAGGTATGTGGGGCTGTTTGAGATTCTGGAGAGAGTCAGGTCGGTTGGCTATCGGTTTCAGTTACCACAGAGGTACCGAGCCATGCACGACGCCTTCCATATATCACAGTTGCGCCGTTATCACTCAGAACTGTCACATATTCATTAGCCTGAAGAGGTTGAGCTTTAGGTCGATTCATCCTTTGAGGAGCATCTGATTCGTATTGTTGATAGGAGAATGAAGGTTCTCTGAGGCTGGTCAGTTCCTCTCGTACGGGTGTTATGGCAGCATGGACGAGTGCATGACAAAACCTGGGTGCGGAAGACTGACGTACATGCTCAGTTTCTAGAGTTGTTCTAAGATTTATCTTCACCACCCTTGGGAGGGTAATTCAAGGACGAATTTCTCTAAGGGGGGAAGTTTGTAAGATCCTGGTTCTTATTTTGAGGTACGGGTTTCTTCTTTTCCTCTTTCCTTAAGAGTTTTTGAGAAAAAAAGGAAAATGGGGGAAATCCCAAATTTTGTGGGTACTCGCCGTGTACTTTTCCACAAACCATGTACTTTGGCTGTGTGGGATGAGTACACAGGGCATGTATCCCTGTCGGTGATGAAAGGTGTAAAAAACGACTACACATCGTGTAGTGGGTATTTACACGCCATGTAGTCAGTCAGCAGGTGAATAGTAAGGCGGTGAAGGCAGCCGCTTGCTGAGCAACAGTACATTCCATGTAATCATGAAAACACTTTGTGTACTCATGTCGATGGATGAACAGTTTGGCGATGAAAATTAGCCACCAGAGGAACAGTTAAATGATGATAAGTACACGCTGTGTACTTGAGAGTACACGCCGTGTATTTTTTTCGCTTAAAATAGGCAGTAGACTCCTTTGTTCATAGAGGAATCTTAGAACATCAGATGAGAGTGAGAAAGATAGCTGGAGCTTGGAGGATCTCCCGACCGCACACCGGGAACCTGACTCTATATTCGTCGATCACGTTGGGACTGCACGGGTAAGCCCTCTCTTCTCCTTAAGACGTTCTTACCAATTATTTCCCTAGGGGAAGTTATTTTAGGTTGAGAGTGTAGTTTTTTAACTCATATCTATGCCCTTCACATGCGTTTCGGGAGATGAAGTTCATGTATACCGATCAGGGGTGATTGAGGTAGGTGTTCTGGTGTTTGAATTCCAACTGTTGTGCGTTTTTGGGTACCGTTATGCTACGAACCCATGTTTGGGGTGTCGTATGGCTAGGGCCTTGGCTGTTTTAAATACCTGGAATTGTATAGGTAATTGAATGTGATTATTAACTGCTGTTTGGGATCACTGCTTTGATTCAGGACCACCCCCGGGGTGCGTTCTTCTGTTTAGCCGTTTTGCCAGGTAACCCGAGGGTATACCGTAAAATTTAGTATGCTTTAAATTACCTTGAGATGAATTGTATATAATTACTTTCTTATATGTTGATCTAGTCCCTGTTACATGCACCTGAGGGCATTGTTCTATTTATCCTGAGGGTAGTGTTCTTTTTAGCCTAAGGTAAATCGCTTTCATGCCTTCGGGCAGTAGATTTTGTGCCTGAGGGAGACGCTTCGTACATCTGAGAGCAATATCTGTTATGCCTGTGGGCAATTACCTGCGGGTTGTGACTCGGATTACCTGAGGGTAAGGTTGTATGTCTGAGGACAGTGTTATCATGAAAATTCAGCGTGGTGATTTTCATATGTTAAACCTTCCAAGTTAAAGCACAGACTTGGCATGGTTAATTGAATATTAAAATGGCAATATAACCGGTAGAGTTAGTTACTTTTTAGTACTACTTTGTAACACCCGATATTTTTATGAGAAATATTTTGTTTTTATGTTATATAAATCATCAAAGGAATCTTTCACTACACACAACACTAGCTTGGATTTCTTTACACACAACTGCGACCTTCCTCGATAGCTTGCGTTGTACACAATACCGAGTTTCACTAAACAACGATATGATATTAAAATATTATTAAAACTAGATGTTATGAATAGTAATACCCACTTTTTGAAATTTTGTAAATTTTATCTTTCAAAATGGACTTCATTTTTGGATTCGGAATATTGAAAATAGCCTTGGGTGAAATTTTGGTATTTTTCTGAAAACTTTCAATTTTTGATGAATAGTGAAAACACTGGGTTACTATTTAAAAACCGACTTTTTATTTAAACAATTATTTATTTTATTTAAATTTATTTTAGTTTAAAATTGATACATAATACCTATATAAGTTCAAATTAATTAATTGGAGTCATTTTATAATAATTTTAGATATATAAAAATTTTATTGAATTTTTCACCGTCTTTTACCCACCTCCTAGGAGAATTTGCAAATTCACATAAAACTTAATTTTACCACTTCTGTGAGTGGAATTTCAAAAATCCTAGAGACATGGTTAATATCAAGGACTAAAATTTGGTCCAATGAGATGAAAATAATTTTTGGTGAATAGTAACTTTTTACTTTTTTACCACGGTTAAAAGTAAATAGGGTAATTAAGAGTAAAAATGATACTATTATTACCCTAACACATGTCCTAATTCTATTGGAAAAGTTTAATTCGACCAATAACAACCTTAGGAATAACCTATGACCATTTAGGCCCACTTGGATTAGATTAGGACATTTATTATTAATTTATTTAAAGAAGGGTTAAAATAGTTAAAATCAATGTTTAATAACTAAATCATTTTTAATATAGGGTTATACATAAGATAAATTAGACTATGAATATTATTTAGAAAGATAAAAATATTTACTACATAATGGTATTTTATTTATAATTTTTAGACATTAAATAATTTAATTTATTTATGACACAATTATGATGCAGTAATTATCTGATTAATGGAATATTGACATAATTTATGTTATAAATACCCAAATAAATGTAATTTAATACTTTTTATGAATTAAACTAATTTTATAGGTTAATATAACATGTTATTATTGATTTAAAAAACCTTTTTTGAACTAATCATTCTGTTATGAGTTTCAAAAAAATAAAATACCAAATAGTGTCAAAATTGACATAAAATAGTTTTTCAAACAAATATTATATTATTATTTGTTATTTTATTCATAAAAACCTATGGTTCGTCCAAATTACTTAGATAAGGCTATATATATTAATAATAAACAACTTGGGGTTCTTTTGGCTTGTTATAGTAAGTTTATTAACCTTATATTGTAATAAAACAAGAAGACATGGTAAAAGTTAAATTATCTAACTTAGAGTTAAATCTAAATGATAGGGTTAAAATAGAAACCTAAACTTGTCTAAATTCTATTGGGTGAGAGGCTTTAGAACCATCCCCACCTTAGATTATAAATAAATCAATTTCGAGCTATTAAAAACTGAATATGACTTTATAATAAAATAATATTTTATGTTTTCCTAAGGTTCCCCTCTCCTCCCTTATAAAAGGGCACCTCCTCCCTCTCCTCCTCACACCACTTTGAGCCTTAAAGATCAGAAAAAACCTGCCAATTCATCTTATCAACTTCCCTAGAAACATCCTAGAGGTTTTTTTCTTCTTCAAAGACCATCTTTAGTGCCCAAAGAGGAGGTTAAGAAGAGGCGTTTCAAAGAAAAGATAATGTCCATTACCGATTCTTTCAACTTTATTTCTTCTTATACTTCTTCTTCTTTAGTTGTTTCATTATGAAGTAATAACCTAAGTATCCCTAATATACTGAAATGTTATTATAAACATGAAACAACCACATTTAACCTTCTATCCATCCTACGTAAAATGAAATCACCGCGCGTGCATACGTACGGAATACCGTCTCCACGCCGTGGTGTAATCTGTTTTCCACCACCACCTTACTTGGATGGGTATAATGGTGTAGATAATAACTATATAAGATTATTTTAAAGTGATATTTATTCTTAAATAGTATACATACCCTCCAATACAATTCCATGATCATGGGAACAATATCATCGCTCATGCGTATGTACGGAATACCGTCTCCACGATGTGATGCGACACGTTCTACATGATCTTCATTGCATAATGATTATATAAATGAATTTAATGAATAAATATGATATATATTACACTAATACCATTCTTTAAATGAGTTATATATAACCTAAAAAGAAGAATAAGAATTTATTCGACAAAACACACATAAGATCAAAAAGTAATAAACACCCGAATAACAAGTAGCAATGAAATATTACTAATAAGAAGCTAAGAATATGAAAATATATGATATCATAACAATAAGTATGATTCTGGAATAAGTCAATGACATTATTTAAATCATTATACAGGAGGTTCAGACACTTACGAAGAAAATCGGACCTAAGGTAAGGGAAAATATCACAATCTCATTTTTATCTGAGATTGTTTATACTTCAGAATTTACTAGGGAATATTTATCATCCACATCCACATTTACTCAATACTTAATATTATTTATATCCTCCTACAATTTTTTAAATCCAATTTTACCCTTGTTTGAGTTTTTAGTAAATGATATGAAAGGAATCTTTTGTCGTTTTTCGTACGAGGTACTTTTTGACTTTTCTGGCCAAAGTACGAGAAGAATGTTTTTTTAACTTATACAGCATGAATGGATTTTTAAAACATTATTTCCATGAAACTTACTTTACAATTTTTCAAGTTTATTTTTAATCAACTTCTTTTAGTTTAAAATTCTATGACATGTTAAGAAAGGAAAATGTTTTTGAAGAAGAAAGGATATTTTCCTCAAGAATGGAGTTCAAGTGTTTTATCAAAATTATTTTCCATCTAAGATAATATAGGGTTCTGTTTCTATCCCTATTTTTACATTGTTTTGATTATGTTATGATGGAATTATTTTTATGATGTCCTTTTCTCTTATATGGATTATGTTATGATGGCATGATGATTAAGAATCCCATTTTTATTACATGGCTTATGCTATGATGTGTGATTTATGATTTTGTGGCACACATAAGAATGGTTTCATTATGAGATGGGTGGGACCTATATCTCCCTCCAATTCATTGGGTAAAGATTTATATCTCATGAGATAGACATGTCTAGAATGGCAGGTTAATCCGGTTCTGTGAAACAGGACTGAAATGAGGAGTGAACTCGGTTCAGAAATGGACTTTTTCTGCTAAGATAGTCTTGGAAATGAGTATTGACTACTAATAAATGATTCTCTATGATTATGTGTGTATTCCACAAAGTTTCATGTTTTAATTTATGATTATTTTGGATTACATTTCACCATTATTATTTATCCCATGTTATGATATTATGATCTCTTTTGCAGGTTGAGTTTTCCAAAATGTTATGTTCTTATGAATATGATGTGATTGGTATTTCTTTTGTTTACCCTTACTGAGCATTTGAGCTCACCCTTTTGTATGTTTTCTTTCCCTAGGTCAGGAAGAAGGGTATTAAGTATAATATGCCAAACGGGACTCTAGATATGATGAAATAAATGTAAGACAACGTAGATGATTTATGAACCAGTAGTTTATTTTTTCCAGTTTCTAAAGACACTATACATATATGGTCCTTTCATGGTTTTGTTATATGTTGTAATAAGTTTTCTTCAATTTTAAAGCAATAATAATGTATGTAAATTATGGGTCGTTATAATTGGTATTAGAGGAAAGTTATAGTCAACCTTTGGAAACTAGGATGTGAAAGCCTTAGTAAGAACCCTAAGGATAAGTCTAAGCATAGAACACAATCTTAGTGTTTTATAAATGGCCATGAATAACCTAATATAAGACCTTAAGTGTAAAATTTTATTCTTGATTATATGGTTTTCCTATTATAATTAGTGTTTCTCACACTATTATTCTTGGTTTTAGTCAATGGATGGAACCTGAAGGAACCGTGTTAATGCGGAATCTGACGGGCAATGCAATGATTGTCCCCCTGAGCAACCAAACGTTATGGGAGCTGGAATGAAAAATCTTGTAGCCATGCTCACACAACTTTCTCAAGATATGAATCATGTAGTACTTCCAATTGAGCAAATGAAGGAGCAACATTTTGTTGAATCCTTCATCAGGTAGCGTCCACCTTCATTTAGCGGGTCTACTGATCCATTAGTTGCTGAACAAAGGATCAGTACTACTGAAAATATATTTTCAGTTCTTCAAAGTTCTGAACAAGACAAAGTCATCTTAGCAGTGTATCATTTGGAAGGTGATGTTGATCAATGGTGTAATCTTATCAAGAATACGAGGTAAAGAGATAAATTGAGTCCATGGAATGGGACGAGTTCAAGAAATTATTTTTCAATAAGTACTTCCCTCGTATTCTTCAAACAAAGATGGAGAAGGAGTTTCTAGAACTGAAGCAAAAGGATGATGAATCTGTTGGTACCTACTAAGAAAATTTTACAAGACTTGCAAGGTACGCTTCTGGGATTATTATCCAACTTGAGAGTAAGATCGATCAATTTTTTAGTGGCTTAAAACCAATTCTTCAAAGGGAGTTAGCCATAAGGGACTTCAACAGCTATGAGGAAATAATTCGATGTGCTCTCAAGGTTGAGATGGATATTGGAGTAACCCATCAGTCATATGGGTTTGATAAGAAGAGGAAAATGGAATTCAAAGGAAAATATAAAGAGCACACTGAAAAGAATATGAGTTTTCCCTTATGCTCAAAGTGTGGAAAGAAACAAGGAGGGAGTTGTCTTAAAGGGACAAGTAAATGTTTCAAATGTGGAAAGGAAGGTCATAGGGCATTTGAATGCTGCAATGATGGGAAGAAGATGTCTAGTGATGAGAACAAATAATAGGCTACATAGAGTGCACCTCTTACACTTCAATGTTACAAGTTAAAGGAAATGGGGCATTATGCCAATAAATTCCCTAATCTAGGGGTTGTTGATGATGATCGATGTCAACAAACTCTTAAGGCTAAAGACAAAGGAAAGTCACATGCAATTTCTATCAGCCATGTGGAGTATGATAACGAAGTGGTGAAAGGTACACTTACCATCCACTCTAAAGTAGCAAATGTTTTATTTGATTCTGGATCCACCCACTCTTTTATTTATGAAGAATTTTCTAAGGGTATCATCGTATTACCTCAACAATTAGATGTTGAGTTAGTTGTGACAACCCCTAATGGCACAACAATCGCATCAAAAGTTTATAATTCTTCTCCGATTGAAGTTTGTGGGAAAGTGCTTCCTGCAAATCTTGTGATCCTTCCTATAGTGTAATTTGATGTGATTCTTGGCATGGATTGTCTTTATTTATATGGAGATCATATCAATTTCCAAATAAGGGAAGTCACATTTCATATTCCAAATCAATCTATGATCATCTATCGATGCAAGGATGAACATAACCTTCCAGTGGAAATTTCTTCCATATTATGGGTATTGATTCCACTAAATGAAGGTTATTTATCTCAAATGGTTGGAGAGAAACTCAAAATTAAGAATATTCCCATTTTACGGGAGTTCGATGATGTCTTTCTAGAGGAATTGTTGGGTCTTCCCCCAAATCGTGAAGTTGAGTTTTCAATAGAACTCGTACCAGGTGCTTTGCCTATTTCAAAGACACCTTATAGAATGGCCCCAATTGAGTTGCAGGAACTGAAGAAGCAGCTCCAAGAGAATCTTGATAAGGGATTCATATGCCCTAGTGCGTCACCTTGGGGAGCACTTGTTCTGTTTTTTAAGAAGAAAGATGGATCAATGAGACTCTGCATTGATTATTGAGAACTTAACAAGATCACTATCAAGAAAAAATATCCTCTCCCACGCATTGATGACTTATTTGACCAACTACGCGGAGCTTAATACTTTTCCAAGATTGATCTTCATTCAGGGTATCATCAATTAAGGGTCAAAAGGGAGGATATAACAAAGACAGATTTTTGTACAAGGTATGGACACTATGAATTTATAGTGATGCCATTTGGTCTTACTAATTCCCCTGCTATCTTGATGGATCTAATGAATAGAGTCTTTAGAGACTATCTTGATCAGTTTTTGGTCGTCTTTATAGACGATATTCTTGTCTATTCAAATAGAAAGGAAGAACATGAAGATCACTTGAGAATTGTATTGAAGACCCTGAGAAAGGACAAGCTTTATGCCAAATTTACCAAGTGTGAATTTTGGCTTCAAAAAGTTTCATTTTTGGGTCACATAATCTCAAAAGGAGGGGATATATGTTGATCCAGCAAAGATAGAGGTTATAGAAAGATGGACGAGACCAACAACAGTAACTAAGATCCGAAGTTTTCTTGGTTTGGCTGGATATTATCGACGTTTTGTGAAATATTTTTCATGATTATCTAACCCACTCACCAGGATGACTCGAAAAGGAGTTAAGTTCGTGTGGATGGAGGAATGTGAAGAGAATTTCAAGGAGTTGAAAAGAAGTTTATCCAGTGCACCTGTACTCACACTTCCTTATACTGGAGAAAGGTCTGTGATATACAGTGATGCATCCAAGAAGGGGTTGGGGTGTGTTCTTATGGAAAATTATATGGTGATAGCTTATGCCTCACAACAGTTGAAAATCCATGAGCAAAATTACCCAACTCATGATTTGGAGTTAGCTGCGGTAATCTTTTCATTAAAGATTTGGAGGCATTATCTTTATGGTGAATGGTGTGATATTTATACTGATCATAAAAGTTTATTGTATATTTTCACACAAAAGGAGATGAATATGTGCCAAAGAAGATGGTTGGAGTTGATTAAGGATTACGACTTCTCAATTCATTACCACCCTGGGAAAGCAAACAAGGTGGCAGATGCATTAAGTCGACAAGACCATGCTAGCTTATCCATGATGAGGATCACAAAAGATCCAATATTTATGGATTTACAAAGGATGGATCTTGGAATTATAATGGAAGGGGAAAAATTTTATCTTTCTCAAATGAATGTTCAACCATCTATACATGTGAAGCTTAAAGAGGCATAAAAAGAAGATGTATAGTTACAAAGGAAGGTGAAAAATGTTCCTGAATTCAACCTTGATTGTGATGGGATAATAAGGTTCAGGAATCGGGTTTGTGTTCCTCCCATCCCATAATTAAAGAAGGAACTGCTGGATGAGGCTCATAGTTCTTCATTATCTATTCATCCTGGAAGCACGAAGATGTATAGGGACCTGGAAGAGTACTTCTGGTGGGATGGTATGAAAAGAGATGTTGCTGAATATGTCTCTCGATGCTTGGTTTGTCAGCAAGTTAAAGCTGAGAGACAGAAGTCAAAGGGAAAGTTTTAACCATTACCCATACCTGAATGGAAATGGGAAAACGTCACTATGGACTTTTTCACCGGACTTCTTAAAACATACAAAGGCAATAATGCTATATGGGTCATAGTTTATCGTCATACAGAGTCGTCACACTTCATTGCTATTAGAGAGGATTTCTCTCTGGATCAGCTTTCTAGGATATATGTAAAGGAAGTAGTAAGATTGCATGGAGTACCACTTTCCATTATATCTGATCGGGATCCAAGGTTTACCTCAAAGTTTTGGAGAATTATTCAGCTTACTATGGATACAGAGTTGAGTTTCAGTACTGCTTATCATCCTCAGACAGACGGTCATTCTGAGAGGACAATTCAAACTCTAGAAGATATGTTAAGATCTTTCTCTATGGATTTCAAAGGTGGTTGGGATCAACACCTAACTTTGGTGGAATTTTCTTATAATAATAGCTTTCACTCCAGTATTCAGATGGATCCTTATGAAGCTCTCTATGGAAAGAAATGCTGAACTCCAACTTGTTGGGATGAAGTTGGGGAAAGAAAGCTATTAGGACCTGATCTTGTTGATGAGATGGTAGAAAAGGTCAGATCTATTCAACAACACATAAGAGCAGCTCAGAGTCGACAAAAAAGTTATGCCGATAACCGAAGAAAATATCTAGAGTTTGAATTTGGTGATAATGTGTTCTTACGAATATCTCCTTGGAAGAGAGTAATGAGATTTGGAAAGAAGGGAAAGTTGAGCCCTAGGTATATCGGTCCTTTTGAAATAATGGATCGTGTTGGTAAGGTGGCTTACTGATTGTCTATTCCACCGAATCTCTCTCAATTTCATGATGTGTTCCATGTATCACTCCTAAGAAAGTACATACTCGATCCTTCACATGTACTCAGCTCAGAAGTTGTACCGCTGGAGCAAGATCTTTCTTATGAAGAACAACCGATAGAGATTCTGGATCGTAGCAAAAAAGTCCTACAGAACAAGACCAATCTCTTGGTGAAAGTTTTATAGAGGAACCACAAATTATAAGAAGCTACATGGGATCTTGAGGATATGATGAGGGAGCGGTATCCTCATTTTTTGTTACAAAGTGACGAATTTTGAGGGAAAAATTCATTTTAAGGGGGGTAGAATGTAACACCCGAAATTTTTATGAGAAATATTTTGTTTTTATTTTATATAAATCATCAAAGGAATATTTCACTACGCACAACACTAGCTTGGCTTTCTTTACATGCAACCGCGGCATTCCTCGATATCTTGCGTTGTACGCAATACCGAGTTTCACTAAACAACGATATGCTATTAAAATATTATTAAAACTAGCTGTTATGAATAGTAATACCCACTTTTTGAAATTTTGTAAATTTTATCTTTCAAAATGGACTTCATTTTTGTATTTGGAATATCGAAATTAGCCTAGGGTGAAATTTTGGTATTTTTCTGAAAACTTTCAATTTTTGATGAAAAGTGAAAACACTCGGTTACTATTTAAAAACCGACTTTTTATTTAAATAATTATTTATTTTATTTAAATTTATTTTAGGTCAAAATTGATACATAATACCTATATAAGTTCAAATTAATTCATTGGAGTCATTTTATAATAATTTTAGATATATAAAAATTTTATTGAACTTTTCACCGTCTTTTACCCACCTCCTAGGAGAATTTCCAAATTCACATAAAACTTAATTTTACTGCTTTTGTGAGTGGAATTTAGAAAATATGAGAGAAAAAGTTAATATCAAGGACTAAAATGTAGTTCAATGAGATGAATTTTTTTTTTGTATAGTAACTTTTTATTTTTTTACCACGGTTAAAAGTAAATAGGGTAATTAAGGGTAAAAATGATATTATTATTACTTTAACACATGTCCTAATTCTATTTGATAAGTGTAATTCGACCAAAAACAACCTTAGGAATAAAATATGACCATTTAGGCCCAGTTGGATTATATTAGGACATTTATTATTAATTTATTTAAAGAAGGGTTAAAATAGTTAAAATCAATGTTTAATAAATAAATCATTTTTAATATAGAGTTATACATAAGATAAATTAGACTATAAATATTAATTAGAAAGACAAAAATATTTCCTACATAATTGTATTTTATTTATAATTTTTAGAAATTAAATAATTTAATTTATTTATGACACAATGATGATGAAGTAATTATCTTATTAATGAAATATTGACATAATTGATGTTATAAATACCCAAATAAATGTAATTTGAGACTTTTTATGAATAAAAATAATTTTATAGGTTAATATGACATGTTATTATTTATTTAATTAACGTTTTTCGAACTAATAATTCTGTTATGATTTTCACAAAAATCAATTATCAAATAGTGTCAAAATTGACATAAAATAGTTTTTAAAACAAATATTATATTATTATTTGTTAATTTATTCCTAAAAATATAAGGTTAGGCCAAATTAATTAGATAAGGTTATATATATTAATAATAAACAACGTGAGGTTCATTTGGCTCGTTATAGTAAGTTTATTAACCTTATAGTGTAAGAAAACAAGAAGGCATGGTAAAAGTTTAATTATCCAACTTAAAGTTAAATCTAAATGATAAGGTTAAAATAGAAACCTAAACTTGTCTAAATTATATTGGATGAGAGGCTTTCAAACCATCCCCACCTTAGCTTAGAAATAAATCAATTTGGAGCTATTAAAAACCGAATATGACTTTATAATAAAATAATATTTTAAGTTTTCCTAAGGTGCCCCTCTCCTCCCTTATAAAAGGGAACCTCCTCCCTCTCTTCCTCACACTACTTTGAGCCTTAAAGCTCGACGAAACCCTGAAAATTTCTCTTCTCCACTTCCCTAGAAACATCCTAGAGGTTTTGGTCTTCTTCAAAGACCATCTTCAGTGCCCAAATAGAAGGTTAAGAAGAGGTGCTTCAAAGAAGAGGTAATGTCTGTTACCGATTCTTTCAACTTTATTTATTCTTCTACTTATTCTTCTTTCGTTGTTTCATTATGAAGTAATAACATCAGTATCACTCATATACTTATATTTTATTATAAATATGAAACAACCCTATTTCACTTTCTATCCATCCTACGGAAAATGAAATCACCACGCGTGCGTACGTACGGAATACCGTCTCTAAGCCGTGGTGTAATCTATTTTCCACCCCCACAATACTTGGATGGATATAATGGTGTAGATAATAACTATATATGATTATTGTAAAGTTATATTGATTATTAAATAGTATACATACACTCCAATACAATTCCAAGATCATGGGAATGATATCATCGCTCGTGCGTACGTACGGAATACCATCTCCACGATGTGACGCGACTCGTTCTACATGATCTTCATTGCATAATGATTATATAAATGAATTGAATGAATAAATATGATATATATTACACTAATACCATTCTAGAAATGAGGTATCTATAACCTAAAAATAATAATAAGAATTTATTCGACAAAACACGCATAAGAACAAAAAGTAATAAACACTCGAATAACAAGTAGCAATGAAATATTACTAATAAGAAGCTAAGAATATGACCATATATGATATAATAACAATAATTATTATTATAGAATAAGTCAATGACATTATTTAAATCATTATACAAGAGGTTCGGACACTTACAAAGCAAATCGGACCTAAGGTAAGGGAAAATATCACAATCTCATTTTTATCCGAGATTGTTTATACTTCAGAATTTACTGGGGAATATTTATCATCCAAATCCATGTTTCCTCAATATTTAATATTATTTATACCCTCCTACAATTTTTGAAATCCAATTTTACCCTTGGGTGAGTTTTTTGTAAAATATGTGAAAGGAATCTTTTGTCGTTTTTCGTACGAGGTACTTTTTGACTTTTCCGGCCAAAGTACGAGAAGAATGTTTTTTTATATTATACGACATGAATGGATTTTTAGAAAATTATTTCCATGTATATTCCTTTAAAAGTTTTCAAGTTTATTTTTAATCAACTTTTTTTAGTTTAAAATTATATGACATGTTAATAAATGAAAATGTTTTTGAAGTAGAAAGGATGTTTTTCTCAAGAATGGAGTTCAAGTGTTTTATCAAAATTATTTTCCATCTAAGATAATATAGGGTTCTATTTCTATCCCTATTTTTACATTGTTTTGATTATGTTATGATGGAATTATTTTTATGATTTCCTTTTATCTTATATGGATTGTGTTATGATGGCATGATGATTAAGAATCCCATTTTTATTACATGGGAATTTCTATGAAGTGTGATTTATGATTTTTTGGAACACATAAGAATGGTTTAATTATGAGATGGTTGGGACATATATCTCCCTCCAATGCATTGGGTAACGATTTATATCTCATGAGATAGACATGGCTGGAACAGCAGATTAATCTGGTTCAGTGAAGCAGGACTGAAATGGGGAGTGAACTCGGTTCAGAAATTGACTTTGTCCGCTAAGATAGTCTTGGCAATGAGTATTGACTACTAAGAAATGATTCTCTATGATTATGTGTGTATGACATGAAGTTTCATGTTTTATGTTGCGATTATTTGGGATTACATTTCACCACTATGATTTATCCCATGTTATGATATTATGATCTCTTTTCCAGGTTAAGTTTTCCAAAATGTTATGTTCTTATAAATATGATGTGATTGATATTTCTTTTGTTTACCCTTACTGAGCATTTGAGCTCACTCTTTTGTATTTTTTCTTTCCCCAGGTCAGGAAGAAGGGTATTAAGTATAATATCCCAAAAGGGACTCTAAATATGATGAAATAAATGGAAGACAACATAGATGATTTATGAACCAGTTGTTTATGTTTTCTAGTTTTTAAAGAAACTATACCTATACGGTCATTTCATGGTTTTGTTATATGTTGTAATAAGTGTGATTCAATTTTGAAGAAATAACAATGTATGTAAACTATGGGTCATTATAACTTAGTTGTTGAAATTTACTTCTGCACACTGTTGTTGCATATTTTTCACTAACAGTTGTGCACGGGCCTTTGGTGGTTGCCTACTAGGATTTATTTCACACACCATGTTTGGGTCATGTCTTCATCCAAATAGACTATATTGATGTAGGTGTTGACAGGGGAAAAGTCCCTATACAGGTACATGTTTTTTGTAGAGGGGTAGGAGAGCATGGGACTGATCTTTGGCTCGCGATGCTATTGAGTTCCTGTTGCACTATTTTGTTTTGTTTTACTGTACCTTGTACTTGAGCTATATTGTATTGTATTGCAGTGTATCTTGTTCTGGCTATTTTTATAGAATTAGTGACATGATGAATCTCTATATATATGACTACTGGTTCTCTTTTACTATGTTTTCCATTTCAGTTGTATGTTGTTTACTGCTCCTGTTGTTGCATGTTTATGCTATTTTTTCCACTGCGCTGCACTTTGAAAAATGAGGGCATAGTTTCCCCACTATTAGACCTGGGCCCTCGCTGCTGGTTGGAAGCCCCTGGCGTTTAGGGAAACACGCTTTTGGTCATATGACAAACCGGGTTCGGGGAAACCGTTGAGTGGCACCAGGATCTGGTACGTTACACATGAAACTCGCCCAGGACCTATTCCCAAAATTCCACTGGTACAAAAGTGCATCCTCTGAAGAGAACAACATGCCACCCCTTGTAAAAAAAATTAGGAGTATATCTTGTGGATAACTGAGCATGTAAAGACTCATAGTTGACATCCCCTAGATGTGCCTCTATAACTCGCTGTAAGAGTGGAGGGGTGACAACCATCGACTAAAGGTAATTTTCATCCTATCTATCCATGAAGGATAATAGTGACGAGGCCAATTTTTCTGTCACCTCACTCAACAGCTGTGAGATTGTTCTCCGGATAAGAGCATCTCCCACTTTGTTCTCCTTACTAGAAGTATAGATGATCTTGAAATCATAGTCCTGAAAGAATTCTAAACAACACAAATATCTCATATTCAAATCCTTATATGAGAAGATATATTTTAGGCTCTTGTGGTCAGAGTAGATGATAAACCATTCACCCATATGGTAGTGTCTCCACATCTTCAACGAGAAGACTGCTACTGCCAACTCGAGATCATGGTTCACATAGTTTTTCTCATGTGGCCCAAGATGGTATGCACCATAAGCAATCACCAGCTATCTCTACATCAGGACACAACCAAACCTGGTCCCTAATGAATCACAGAAAACTATGTACTCGACACCCTCCTCTGAAGATCTCAAAATTGGGGCACTTGTAAAACATTTTCTCAACTGCTCGAAATATTTCTGTAACTTTTATGTCCACAAGAAGGGTTTCCCTTTCTGGGTAAAGCTTTTCATCAGGGCTAATATTCGGGAGAAATCAATAATGAATCTATAGTAAAATCCTGCTGACCCAAGGAAGATCCTCACCTCTATTATGCTATGTTAGGGCTCACATGCTTACACTGCCTCCATATTAGCAGGTTCCACAACTACTCTATCTGCTGAGATGATATATCCCAAAATGTGGACCTCTTAAACATAGAACTGGCACTTCGAAAGCTTCCTGGTTCACGCCCAAATTTACCCAAGAGAAGAAGGGTAGAACGGTCCTTGTAGTGTAGCTTGGTTGTCGATTCCACAGAGACCTAAGAAGATACCTAAGATACAAGACCTAAGGGATGGATTTTTGGCTATGAAGTGGCCAACTTGGATTGATTTTGGATGGGTTTTAATGATATCTAAAAGATTTAAGTGGATTCAATTTAAAAGAATGAGTTGATCCTAGGTTATCACTCGGGGTGGATTGGATGTATTTTCTTTTTAATGATTTCAATTTCTTAAATTTGAGATGGGTTCATTTAAGGAGATAAAACAATATCATCACTTACTGGTTTAATGCCTACACCCTCTAATACTAATCACCTATACACTTGAAGGATCAAAGTTTTGAGCACTTCAAGGTAAAGGATCGTATTAGTACTTGAAGTGTGTGGCCTTAAATTCAACAAGGACGATGGAGTTTAAAAATCATCAAATAAAAATCCCAATTAAAGAAGTGATTATACATTAATTAGGTGATAAATAACATCCAATCCAGCCCCTTGCTACTCCCTTGGATCAACCCATAAGTGGGTTAGCCCTCCATTGATCCCATGGTTTCAATGGAAGCGGAAAGTAGACTCATAAGGGAGGAATGAAGAAGTAAAGAAAACAACAAAAATAAAATGATCACTCCACCGTTGTGTGAATAATTTCACAAGGGTTGGTGTGAATAAATTCACACCTTAATCCAACGGTATCAAAGTGATATTAAGAACAACAGAATAAGAGTAGAAGAAGAACTTTTATTAAGAAACTAAAGTGAATTGAACAACTTACATGTGAAAGACAAAATTGAGGCAACAAAAATGCAGCATAACATTACAAGTAAACAAAGCATCCAAGATCCTCAACTCCTTCACCACCACTGCCTTAAATAGGCATTTTGGGAGCCTTGGGTCGAGCCTTCAACAGTACAAGTCATCCCACTTGAGTATGGTAGGCCTAGGGTGGTGGAAAGTTTGTGGAATTTGGAATTTTCCACATTTGACCCGAGGTGGCAGCCAGATTTCATCCACCGAACAGACGCGTTTGGATGACCTTCTAGATGGCCGAATCAGGGTGGGCCATAGAAGAAGAAAATGGAGCTCCGGATGTCTTCTAACCGCCTGTAAAATTTGGGCCCATTTGGAGTTGTGTATTCCGAGATATGATCAAAATGGTGGACTGTTTTTCTGGACCGCAGAATCTGGCCCAGAATTTTATCTCTAACTTGGGCCGCCTAAATGACCAACATGGAGGCCGAATTAGCATTAACTCCTGAAGAGTGATTTGTTTCTGTACATGTCTTCTATCATCCCACGAAATTTGGGATTAATTGGGCCTGTATGTTGGGCCCCAAAGTCTCATCAGTGGGCTGGTGTCCAATCTACCTTCTCCAGAATTGCTTCCTTTCATTGCCAAATATCTCCATCATCCTCCATAAATTCTCCATTGATCCCTGAATCAAACATGTTCATATTTAAGTGTAGATCAATTTCCAAAAATATCAAATTAAAATATGTAAAATTCAATTCCTTACAATCAGATGAATCATTGGGTACTTTAAATGATGTTCAAAAATGTACCACATAGTAGTGCATTTTAAGAAGGTATTACAAACATAATGTGAAATGATGTTCAAAGTGAAAAATGCACTAAAATGGTGTTTATGAATAACAAAGAACATGAAAATTATGTATATTAACAATGAATATTAGCCTCATTTAGTGGCTAATCACACCCCCCAACTTGAGTTTTGCTAGTCCCGAGCAAAATATATCTCATCAAAAATGAAATTCAAATTCCCTTTTCTAAAAACATTTTAATACAAAATGATCACCAAAAAACCTTATACCAAACAATCATGAAACCCATCAAAATATTTTAATACGAGATAGTTTCATAAGCAGATCCCAATCCCAAGCCCATTCCTTTGATCAAATCCATCATCATACTTCATCCAACTCAATTAGGTGTAATGATGTGTTGTGAATCACAATAGATATGGGGTTCATTTTCATTCAAGGGGGAAATCATGGAAGCGCTAGGTGGAATCACATTTAATCCTAATATGAGCATTCTTCATCCCTATTTTTTTTTTGATTTTTTTTTGCAATATTGCTATAGTAATTGAGATTGCAATTAATCAAATTAACCCATGTAGCAAGACTTTGCCGATGACTCCCAGACTCAAAAGGCCTTAGGGCACCAAGTGAAGCCCACATACTCGGGCATCGTCTCGAGTTAACTTAATCAAAAACAAAGTCATATTACCATAAATAGAGATAGATTGAAAAACTCAGGGCTAGACAACTCTGGAGTCACGATCCCCAAGTGCCGAAAGCCTCGCATTTTATCAATCCATTGCTCTACACGCAAATTTTTATTTTTATTTTTTATTTTTTATTTTTTAATAATTTTTTTTTTTAATAATTTTTTTTTTTTGAGTACTCATATTATTCATAAAAATAAAACCATCCTATGCTATTTATTATGGGACCCCAAAAATTCAAATTAGTACCCCACAGTCTAGAGGACGTGCATTGTGGCATTTTTTTTATTTGGATGAAAATATAAATGATGACATATCACATTGGACAGCCACACTTTCCAAAATCTATGCTCATGAAATTATACAAGGATTAAAATCAGAATCAGGGCATGCTAAATTATTTGATATTCAGTTTCAAAGTGTGCAATGTGTATTACCATGTTCGAAGTTAAAGGAATTTTTCCTTCCATTTACTTTTTTTTTTCAAATCATTCAATTTTTGTTTTTGACACAAAAGCATTTTTTTTTATTTTATCTCCCCCCCAACTTAAAACAACACTGTCCCCAGTGTTTAAAGAAAAGAAAATTTATAAGGGGGTAGAGGTAGAGAATTAAAGTTCAAAAATGAAATTGAAAATGAGGGTTATGGAATGAAGTCACCTGGTGGTTGAAGTTGGAAGTTCTTGCAGCTTGAATTTGTTCCTTTGATATCCATGTCTCTTGTAAAGTTCCCTAGTGGAAAAAGGAAAAAAAAAAAACAAAACAAACAAAACAAACAATATATATATATATATATTTATATAATAAAGGAAGTAAAATATAAGAATATATATAAAAATTATAGAATAAGGTAGCACAAGAAGCCGCAGGTCAGTGGTAAGCGCGCGCCCCTGTCTCCCTTCGGTCCCGGGTTCGAGTCCCCGCGGCTTCGCCGGTTGTGACGGGGTTTGCCCCACGGCCTATGGCGTGGACTTTTTTTTTTTTGTATTATTATATATTTTTTTTTTAACCCATTGAATAATAAAAACAAAATAAACTGATGATACATTGTCTTCTTTTTAAATTTCTGGGTAAGGTATTACTCAAGGATCACACCACGTGACACGGATGAATATGGTGCTCCTCTTTCGTACCCATCCATACTCATAATAGAAGAACAGGTCAAAAGTCTATTTTTTTTTTATTTTAAATATAAACATGATTAAGTAATCTTATTTGAAAAATAAAGATGATTCAGAAATATTAGAAACATAAAAACCACGGGTTGCCTCCCGTGCAGCGCTTTGTTTAACGTCGTTAGCTCGACTTAAACCCCTTATTGATTAATTGTTGTTTTTTTTTTCAAAGGTAGGTTCACTCAGGTCTTCATCAACTTCATGTTTTTGGAATGGTTCTATGAATGGTTTGACTCTATGACCATTAACTTTAAATATTTGACCATTGGTGGGATCTTGAATTTCAACAGCCCCATGGGGGTACACCTTATGCACTATGTATGGACCGGACCATCTAGACCTCAACTTTCCCGGGTGCAAATGAAGTTTAGAACTATACAAAAGCACAGGTTTCCCTGGTTCAATGTGTTTAGTTTTAAGATTCCTAGACTGGTAGGCTTGAACTCTAGCTTTATTGATCCTTGAATTTTCATAAGCCTCCATCCTAAGTTCCTCAAGCTCGTTTAGATCCAATTTCCTCTTTATTCCGGCCAAAGAAATGTCAAAGTTCATTTTTTTGATTGCCCAAAAGGCCTTATGCTCAATCTCCACTGGCAAATGGCATGCTTTACCATAAACCAACCTATATGGGGACATTCCTAGGATAGTTTTAAATGCTGTTCGATATGCCCAAAGAGCATCTAAGAGTTTGCTCGACCAATCTTTCCTAGATGGATTGACAGTTTTCTCAAGAATTTGTTTGATTTCTCGATTGGCTAACTCAGCTTGACCATTGGTTTGTGGGTGGTAAGCGGTGGACACTTTGTGAGAAATTCCATACTTCTCCATGAGCGATGAGAATGGGCGATTGCAGAAATGAGTTCCACGATCACTAATGATTGCCCTAGGAATCCCAAATCTAGAGAAGATGTTTTCTTTAAGGAATCTAATCACAGTTTGATGGTCATTGGATTTTGTAGGAATGGCCTCAACCCATTTTGAGACATAATCGACAGCCAAGAGAATGTAAAGATATCCCCTAGAGTTTGGGAAGGGACCCATGAAATCAATTCCCCAACAGTCAAAGATTTCAACCACTAATATTGGAGTGAGAGGCATTTGATTCCTTTTTGTGATGGACCCTACTTGTTGACACCTAGGACAGCTTTGACAAAATGTGTAGGAGTCCCTTGAGAGGGTGGGCCAAAAGAGACCACATTGAAGAACCTTTGCAGAAGTTTTCTTAGAGGAAAAGTGACCTCCACATGCCTCATTGTGACAGAATTTAAGGATGGACTCTTGTTCGGATTCTGGCACACACCTCCTAATGACTAGGTCAGGACAGAACTTATATAGGTATGGATCATCAAACACATAATGCTTGACATCAGAAAGAAATTTTCTTCTAGCTTGGGTCCCTAAGAATTTTGGAATGACCCCTGAAACTAAGAAGTTGGCTATGTCAGCATACCAAGGGCAGTCACTCACAGAATAGAGGTTCTCATCGGGAAATGAATCAGACACAGAAAGGTGATGTGATTTGTCCTTGAATTCCAACCTAGAGAGGTGATCAGCTACAACATTCTCTACACCTTTTTTATCCTTAATGGTTAAATCGAACTCTTGAAGAAGAAGGACCCACCTAATCAATCTAGCCTTTGCATCTTGTTTTTGGAAGAGATATTTTAGAGCTGAATGGTCGGTGAATACAATGATGGGTGATCCTAAGAGGTAGGACCTGAATTTCTCTAAGGCAAACACAATAGCAAGTAACTCCTTTTCAGTGGTGGTGTAATTGATTTGGGCATCATTTAAGGATTTGCTTGCATAAGAAATGACATATGGAGTTTTATCACACCGTTGTCCTAACACAGCTCCTACAGCAAAGTCACTGGCATCACACATGAGTTCGAAAGGAAGGTCCCAGTTTGGAGATTTCATAATGGGAGGAGAGGTGAGAGCGGATTTAAGGGTTGAAAATGAACCCTCACAGCTTTCTGTCCAAACAAATGGAGCATCCTTTACTAGGAGAGCACAAAGAGGGCGAGAGATTGAACTAAAGTCCTTAATGAATCTTCTATAGAAACCAGCATGTCCTAAGAAGGACCTCACTTCCTTAACAGTTCTGGGTGATGGAAGGTGACGAATGATGTCAACCTTTGCTTTATCAACTTCAATCCCCCTACTCGAGACCAGATGGCCTAGAACAAGTCCCTCTTTAACCATGAAATGGCATTTTTCCCAGTTTAGGACCAGATTTTTTTCTTCACATCTTGACAAGACTCTATCCACATTCTGCAGACATCCCTCAAAGGTATCCCCAAACACAGAGAAGTCATCCATGAAGACCTCAAGAAAATCCCCTACCATGTCTGAGAAGATTCCCATCATGCACCGCTGGAAGGTTCCAGGGGCATTGCATAACCCGAACGGCATGCGTTTAAAGGCAAAGGTACCGAAAGGACATGTGAATGTAGTCTTCCCTTGATCCTCTAGGGAGACCTCAATTTGATTGTAACCTGAGTACCCATCTAGGAAGCAATAGAATTGATGACCCGCCACTCGCTCGAGGACTTGATCAATAAAGGGCAAGGGAAAATGGTCCTTCTTGGTACAAGAGTTGAGCTTCCTATAGTCAATACAGACTCTCCAGCCACTACTCACCCTAGTTGGAAGAATTTCCCCATCCTTATTAGTGATCACAGTGATTCCAGCTTTCTTTGGGACAACTTGAATTGGGCTTACCCACTCACTCTCAGCTATGGGGTAGATGATACCAGCTTTCAACAACTTAAGAAGTTCTTTCCTTACCACATCCATAAGATTTGGATTGAGTCTCCTCTGAGGTTGACGACATGGTTTGGATTCAGATTCAAGAGTAATCCTATGAGTTCCAATAAGTGGGCTAATCCCAGGAATATCAGACAGGGTCCAACCAATGGCTTTCTTGTGTTTCCTAAGGACATCTAGAAGCATCCCCTCCTGATTGGCTTCAAGAGAAGAAGATATGACTATAGGATGTGTTTGATTTTCCCCTAGGAAGGCATACTTGAGGGAGGTAGGAAGTTCCTTCAATTCAAGATCTGGTTGGTTCAGAATTTCAGCAGAATATTGGGGCATTGGATCAAGATCAAATTTGTTTCCTAGATTTTCAGATTGAATTGATTCCCCATGTGTAGAGGTTTCAGCCACAAGATTGTATTGACCTGGGTTAGGGAAGGGAGTTTGAGTCGTCTCCATGAATGTGGTTTCCTGAAAGGTTTCACTGATTGTTGGTCCTAAGACATCATTATAGGAGCAATTTGAAAATGATTCGAGCCAAGGAGATAAACTTCCTTCATGTGAACAAAGGAAATCAATCTCATTCTGACTTAAACATCCATCAAATATTCCTTGATGTTCCATGGATTCATTATCAATACTTCCTATCATGTTTACTTCATGAATGTCCTCGTCATCTCCTATTTGTGAGCTTGCGTTATAGATGTTCAAGTCTAGACTCATGTTCCCAAAGGTGATGGTCATGTTCCCATTTCGGACTCGGATAACAGAGTTGATTGTTGCAAGGAAAGGACGACCAAGGATGATTGGGGTTTGTTCTTTATTTCCTAAATTTGGATGGTTGTCAAGGACAATGAAATCAGCAGGGTAGATGAAGTTTTCAACCTTTACCAGAACGTCCTTTAAAATCCCCTTTGGAACCCTAATGCTACGATCAGCAAGCTGAAGTGTGACAGATGTGGGTTGGAGCTCTTCTAGGCCTAACTGGCAGTACACAGCATATGGGATGAGATTGACACTAGCACCTAGGTCACACAAGGCCTTGACAACTTTGCTTTCTCCTAGTTCAACATTGATGTAAGGGCAACCTGGGTCTTTCAACTTAGGAGGAATGGTCCCTTGAATGGTGGTACTCACATTAGCAGCCAAAAGGACTTGGTTTTTATGTGAAAATTTTCTTTTAAAAGTGCACAAGTCCTTAAGGTACTTTGAGTAGGAAGGTATGGTTTGGATTGCATCGAGAAGAGGAATGTTCAACTTGACTTGTGAGAAGATTTCCCTCAATGTTTCACTCAGTTCAGGCTTGGATTTCCCCCTCATGCGTTGGGGAAATGGTGCAGGTTGTGGGGTTGTTTGTTGAAGAGTTGTTTCTTTCACATTGTTATCAGTTTCCTCAGTTTGATCTTGTGGTTCACTTGAATTCTCATCCAAGTTTGAATCTTCAGGTGGGTTCTGAATTAGTTGTTCAGGTTTCTCAATTGATTTCCCACTTCTTAAAACAGTCACAGCCTTTAGTTGTTCATGAGTTGTTTGAGCACAACTTGACTCTCCCCTTGAAGTTGAGGACGGCACCGCCTGAGTAGGCATGGGTGCCTTTCCAGTTTTGATGGTTTGAAGTTCTTGTTTTAGGGAAGAGACTTCTGAGTTCATCCTCTCCATTTGTTTGCACAATTGTTCTAGTAGGCTTTGTGGAACAGTTTGGGTTGGTGCTTGAGTAGGTTGGTTTATCCCAGGGGGATATTTTGGAGGTGGGATGGTTTGTTGAAAATGGACCGGTGGTTGTTGGTATTGGATAGGTTGGGTTTGGAACTGGTTATGGTTTTGGTAGTTCTGATGGGGGTAAGGATTTTGTCCCTGTGGTTGGCTAGGTTGTTGGTTATCCTTCCATCGGAAGCCAGGGTGGTCATTGTACCTTGGATTGAAGGTGTTTTGGTATTGAGGCTTTTGAAAGTTTAGGGCATTGACTTCCGCTGGGGGTCCTCCTAGAAGAACATCCTTGATGGATGGAATGGTTGGGCAGTTGTCTGTTTTATGGTCATGTTTGTCACAAATTGTGCAAACAAGGTCTACATTTTGGATTTCATGGACTTTCCTAAGGTCTATCTCTTCAACCTTCCTAGAGAGTGCTGCGAGTTTGGCCCTAAGGCTTTCCTCTTCTCTAAGTGTATGAATTCCTGTGGTTCTTTGTGGCTTTTCAGAATAGGGTGAAGTTCCCCAAGTTTGGTTTTGTTCAGCCAGACTTTCCAGATACTCGTAAGCATCATTTGGGGCTTTGTTTTTAAAGGTTCCATTACACATCATGTCAATGAACTGTTTGTTCCCCGGACCCAACCCTTCATAGAAAATTCTCACTTGTTCAGGTATGGAAAACCCATGGTGTGGAACCATGTTTAGGGTGTCTTTGAACCTCTCCCATGTTTCATAAAATGACTCTCCCTCTTTTTCAAAAAAGTTTTGGATGCTCTTTTTAAGTGCAATTGTTTTGTGATGAGGGAAGTATTTTTTGTAGAATTCTCTTTGCAGTTGGTCCCAAGAGTGGATTGATGCAGGTCTCAAGTTGTTTAGCCAATTTTTAGCTCGATCCTTTAATGAAAAAGGAAATAGCCTCATCTTAGCAGATTCTAGTTGATGTGGGGGACACATGGTTTCAACAATGTCGTTGAACTCTTTGACATGAAGGTATGGCATTTCTGACTCCATCCCATGAAAGGTTGGAAGGTGGTTTAGGACATGGGGTTTGAATATGTAGTTGGTGTCTCCTATGGAATTGTGTCTAATGCATGAGGGGGCATTGGTCCAAGCTGGAGTGAGGTAGTCGTTCATGGTTTGATCAACTACATTCCCTAAGTTTGGAGCTTCTTGGTTTTGGTTTCCCATTTGATTCCCCCCAGGGTTTACAATTTGATTTTGTGGATGACCCTCCATTGGACTTGTTTCAAGTTCTGACTTTGGGGTTTCAAGAATATTTGAATCTGATTTAAACAATCCCTTAGGTTCACTTGACTCCCCTATCCTAGAACTTTCCACCCTAACTAGTCTGTTTGAGAAATCGCGGGTGTAGGCGGACATGCGCCCAAAAAAAAAAGCGAGAAAGGGACAAGATAAGAGATCTTGGGTGAGAGTAGAAGAATGGAGGTGAGGAAAGAAGGTTTTTTTTTTTTTTGGATCTAAGGTACTTACTTGGTCCCCGGCAACGGCGCCAAAATTTGGTTCACGCCCAAATTTACCCAAGAGAAGAAGGGTAGAACGGTCCTTGTAGTGTAGCTTGGTTGTCGATTCCACAGAGACCTAAGAAGATACCTAAGATACAAGACCTAAGGGATGGATTTTTGGCTATGAAGTGGCCAACTTGGATTGATTTTGGATGGGTTTTAATGATATCTAAAAGATTTAAGTGGATTCAATTTAAAAGAATGAGTTGATCCTAGGTTATCACTCGGGGTGGATTGGATGTATTTTCTTTTTAATGATTTCAATTTCTTAAATTTGAGATGGGTTCATTTAAGGAGATAAAACAATATCATCACTTACTGGTTTAATGCCTACACCCTCTAATACTAATCACCTATACACTTGAAGGATCAAAGTTTTGAGCACTTCAAGGTAAAGGATCGTATTAGTACTTGAAGTGTGTGGCCTTAAATTCAACAAGGACGATGGAGTTTAAAAATCATCAAATAAAAATCCCAATTAAAGAAGTGATTATACATTAATTAGGTGATAAATAACATCCAATCCAGCCCCTTGCTACTCCCTTGGATCAACCCATAAGTGGGTTAGCCCTCCATTGATCCCATGGTTTCAATGGAAGCGGAAAGTAGACTCATAAGGGAGGAATGAAGAAGTAAAGAAAACAACAAAAATAAAATGATCACTCCACCGTTGTGTGAATAATTTCACAAGGGTTGGTGTGAATAAATTCACACCTTAATCCAACGGTATCAAAGTGATATTAAGAACAACAGAATAAGAGTAGAAGAAGAACTTTTATTAAGAAACTAAAGTGAATTGAACAACTTACATGTGAAAGACAAAATTGAGGCAACAAAAATGCAGCATAACATTACAAGTAAACAAAGCATCCAAGATCCTCAACTCCTTCACCACCACTGCCTTAAATAGGCATTTTGGGAGCCTTGGGTCGAGCCTTCAACAGTACAAGTCATCCCACTTGAGTATGGTAGGCCTAGGGTGGTGGAAAGTTTGTGGAATTTGGAATTTTCCACATTTGACCCGAGGTGGCAGCCAGATTTCATCCACCGAACAGACGCGTTTGGATGACCTTCTAGATGGCCGAATCAGGGTGGGCCATAGAAGAAGAAAATGGAGCTCCGGATGTCTTCTAACCGCCTGTAAAATTTGGGCCCATTTGGAGTTGTGTATTCCGAGATATGATCAAAATGGTGGACTGTTTTTCTGGACCGCAGAATCTGGCCCAGAATTTTATCTCTAACTTGGGCCGCCTAAATGACCAACATGGAGGCCGAATTAGCATTAACTCCTGAAGAGTGATTTGTTTCTGTACATGTCTTCTATCATCCCACGAAATTTGGGATTAATTGGGCCTGTATGTTGGGCCCCAAAGTCTCATCAGTGGGCTGGTGTCCAATCTACCTTCTCCAGAATTGCTTCCTTTCATTGCCAAATATCTCCATCATCCTCCATAAATTCTCCATTGATCCCTGAATCAAACATGTTCATATTTAAGTGTAGATCAATTTCCAAAAATATCAAATTAAAATATGTAAAATTCAATTCCTTACAATCAGATGAATCATTGGGTACTTTAAATGATGTTCAAAAATGTACCACATAGTAGTGCATTTTAAGAAGGTATTACAAACATAATGTGAAATGATGTTCAAAGTGAAAAATGCACTAAAATGGTGTTTATGAATAACAAAGAACATGAAAATTATGTATATTAACAATGAATATTAGCCTCATTTAGTGGCTAATCACTTCCCATAAATATGGTTCTCTTAGAGTATGTTTAAAACCATCCGCAGGTGTCTCACGTGATCCTCCTCTAACGTCAAGTACAAAAGAATTCCATCGATGAAGACCACTAGAAATCAGTCTAAATATGTCTATAGGATATGGTTCATATGTCCCATGAACGCAGTGGGGGTGCTCATCACAATGAAATGCATCATCAAGTTCACATAGTAAATGTAGCGGCATCTGAAAGTTGTCTTCGGTATATCCTCGTCTCGTACTCGTAACTGGTGGTAACCTGATCGAAGGTCAACCTTCAAGAACCATTGTGCCCCTCTTAGCTGATGGAAGAGGTCGTCAATCCTCATTAGTGGATACTTATTCTTCACCATCACCTAGTTCGGGATCTGGTAATCCACTCACAACCTCAAACTCCCATATGACATATTAGAAAACAAAAATGGGGTTGTACTGGGTGAGACATTGGGTCTTACGAAGCCTTTTCTCTCCAAATCCTCCAACTGCACCCTCAACTCGTGAATCTCTGTAGAAGCCATCTGATATACTTCTGATGAAATTGTTGTCTTCCTGATGTGTAAGTCGATGTAGAAGATGATATCTAGGTGGAGAGGTAGTCTGAGAACATCTTCGGGAAAGGCATCCTCGTACTCTGCCACTACTACTGGGAATTGAAAGCTCACAACATCTACTACTCCATGGGTAAGTATAGAATACTCATGAGTAATCTGCTTCCCCATTTTATGAATGAGGTCATCTTGTGTTTTTGGGGTCTCCTTTTCACCAAAAAAGGAAAACATCATCCCATCAATGCGGACACAACACACTCTTCACCTAAACAATAAATATGGGCATGCATTGAAGATAGCCAATCCATACTGAGAATGACATCATAAGACCTCGACGCTGCCACCAAGAGGTTCCAACCAAAACTCTCACCTCCAAGTGTAAGATCACACTATCTACAAAGGTGTGTGATCATCGATTCTTCTCCCATAGGTGTCTCCGGGAATAAGGGTCTAGTCAACAGCTCTACCAGAATCCCAAGGTTTCACACAAGACATGTGGAGAGGAAGTAATGACTAGAACAGTTGTCTATAAATATAGAAGATAAGGTATAAAAGACACAGATCATACCTCAAATCATCCCTTGATTTTCTGGGTTATATGCATCTACCTCATGCAGTTGTCCTCGCCCTAGTCCTCTAACTCCATGAGCCTAGTGTGGACCTCTTGGGGGTGGTGGTGGAAGTAGGTCAAAGCATCTTACACCACTTGAAGCTCTCCCTACTCCTCTTTCATGTGCACTACCTTGCGAGTCTGTCTTCTCTACTCTCTACCTCTTCCTCAGTCATCTATCCACTACTTCCCTGTTAGTAGCTTGATGGGTTGGACAGTCTCTAGTGAGATGTCCCCTACTGTCGTACGAGCAACATCACCTCTCCCTAGGATGACTGGATCGAGCATGAGAGCCATGGACTATCGATCCCATGTACTGGGTCCTCCTGTGATGTCTCTCATGTCCTAATCCCTATACCTGACCTCAGCTCCTTGCTGCCAAGGTCTTTGCACTTGTCTGCTTGTTGCAGACTGTTGTCGGCTGTCTCTCCTCTGCTAAGAAGCCCTCAATCACCAAGTCCTGCTCGAGCACTCCAGTATAAGTTTAAATGAATAGAGTCACAACACTAGCTTGGATTTCCCATCACAAACCTTTCTCGATGGTCCGAGATCTAAAGTATTGATCCTTGACCATATCTATCGAGTACTTGGAGAGGTTGGTGAACCTCACTGAATAGATAACTACCGTCAAACTACCCTGCTAGAGCTTAAGAAGCTCATAGATACACACTTCTCACAGTGTAACCGAATTGAACTCCTCCATGAAGAGTCGCTTGATCATCATCCACGAAAGAGTCTCCCCTTCATGGTTTTGTGTGGTCAGACTCCACCATCGTCCTGCTAAACCCTGAAGAAGGATCCCTCCTAGAATAACCATCTAGTCAGCTGGTATCCTCACTAGACGGAAAACTGTAGTCACCGCCTCAAGCCAGTCCACTACCACCTGAGGGTCGGGCTCATCGGGAACCCTGAGAGGAATATGTCACTAAAAATCATGGACCAGCTCAGCCTACACCCCTCGTATGTTGGTAATGCAGGTACCACGGGCTTCTCCACTGGTGGTGGGATAGCAGGTGAACCACCTAGAGGTAACATTTTGGGAACTAGTCCTTGTATCGAAGCCTCATCACTGAATGGGTCATCCTTATGATCAAGTTTCTGAATCCAAGTTGGTATGCGTTGCAGAGGCATCTTGTAGGGAAACATGACTTTCCATGGTCAATGAGTATATCTGGATAGCTGACCCAAAGGACATGGAATAAAAAACCCACTCAAATATGATGCATGTACCATTATTTAACTCTCCCTCAACTAGTGTTTTCATCTACCAAGTTGAAAATCAGGTTATTAGAGTGTTGGTGTATGGATACATCGGCCGATCACACCAACACTAGAGTATCTTGCCTAAAATCCAAGGTTGATACACTTAACACAATTTCCCCAAACTAATCTCACAGTATCTTGATCCTAAGGTAGAACTAACCAACTTTGATACCAGTCTATCATGACCTATCCCAGCAGGGCCTCGTTCCATGACTCCCCAAGCCCGCCTCCAATAGGCCAGAGGCTGGTGACTAGCACTGATTAGGCATATTACTAAAACGGGAAGCATTGACTATGTGCATGTACACACTCACACATCTACAACCCCAAAAATGCTGAAATGTAAAAAAAAACTAAGGAACAAAATGAAAACATATAACTAAACCCAACCAACAGAGTACATTGGAAGTGAAGTCCAAAAAGTAAAACTAGGCAAGAATACAACCCCACAAAAACAAGATTCTACAAACTACAAAGTCTAACATGTATGCACAAATAGGTACTAAGATCACTACTCATAGTTGTAAAAACTCCTCGGCCCGTAGGGAACCTAGAAAGCTCGGTCTGATCCAGTTCTTCCCTAGACCCTGTCAAAAGGCCACTCGTCTGCACAAGACACGACACGTGCGGGCAAAACCTGTGCATGTGTGACAACAACAACACTCAATATAAGACCTCGAAAACAAAAAATAATTACACAAAGGAAGGGTACAATAAAATCTGCACAATATATGACTACTAATCATATAATAGGAGAAACACAATTGAGATATACATAAAACCCATACTCATAGTCTAGAGACAAGTCATACGACCACATAACCATGCTAGGGATTAATTTCGAAGGTTCCACAAAGCACTCATCTGGGAGAACTCACTCCATGAGTCTGATGGTCCTGATGACATCCATTCGAGAAGTACTATTATTTGGGAAAGGTCACAAGAGATAGATACACTCATTCCAAGAGAAAACAATCTTGAGTGGGAAAAGATCATGATACACATATGAGGATCACTAATAGGGCCTTGGTGGGTACCATGACTCATCTGAATTCACCTGGTATGTAAAGGATAAAAATCATGTGGTAATTGTCACGTCGATGTCTGACTCTAACAAGGGTCAATAATGGATAGAGGATCTCGTTCTAGGCCTCTCGGATTGAAACTTGACTTTATATCGGAATGTCATGTGTAATGAATCATACTTCTATTGATGGAAATGATACATGATCTTCAGGGGAACGAGAAAATGTGGGGAACTAACCTAAATAAAAAATTTCCAAGATATGGTGAAAAAAGGGTCAGGCTATGTTCTAGGATATAAACTACATGTAGAAGGGGGAACATGCTGTGTCTCATGAATCTAGGTACTTTCTATGTGTAATGGTCCATTCCATGTTGACAGTAATGTACATTGAGTGTAGGACGGACCTAATTTCGCGGCCGAGTAACTAGGGTTCCCTCTGTGTATGTGACTATGTTCATGTACATGACTTCAACTTGTGTGTAATCTCATGTAATTGGTACACGAGGTGACCCATGTAACTGGCCCAGTCTGGTCATGTGGTGGAGTACATGACCGTGTACTCAACCCCCTGCCCGTGTATCACCTAGGATACATGTCGAGCCCCGTGTAAAGACCCACTTGTTGTGTTCTTTGGAGAACAAGTCGTGTCATTGCCTCAATCACCGTGAAACCCTAGTCTCCACTTTGCCGGATCCACACGACCTATTATTTGGGATACATGCTGTGTGTTCGGGAAATATCCAAAATCATAGGTTTATTGCCGATGCGCCTCCAGTGATGCCCATTATTTGATCTGGCCACCCGAACGATATGAAACTCTAAGGTTGAGGTCACCCCGACACCGTAAGGCCATTCCCATGGGTTTTGGGCCTCCGATCAGCCCAAAAACATGTACCTATTTACCCGCATAATGAATGCTTGAAGAACAAGAAATCATAAATCATGTTGATTCATCTGCCACTATCATCGTCACTCCTATGCTAGTTCATCATGATTCTAGATCTCCATTTTGGGATCGTTGCTCCAAGAAATCGGTGCACAATGATTCCTCATTCATATCCTCGTGAAGAACATGAATAATGTAGGGAAGAGGGAGGAAGAAAACAAAACAACAAAAGAAAAATGAACCTACACCATCATTCTCCACAACATTAATCTGTTCCCGTTACAATTTTTGAATGGGGAAAATTAAAACATTAAACATGGAAAAATAAATCCCAGGAACGGACCTGATAAATAAAATTCCTCCCAACAGAACAATGAAGCAGGCATCAACTAGTTCATGGTTTGATCCATGTTCGTATTTTAATTAAATAATGGGGAATAACCAATCTAAAACAAAACCCCTGCCTCGAAAATGGATCGATCGTGGATGAATTAAATCTACTTCCATCATCATTGAGATCCTCCAACTCTGTTGGCATAATGATTCACACTTTTGATCAATGTTGTTCGTCACTGAGAGGACTCCCCAAATCTCCAAGAAGTTCTCTCAATTTCTCCCCCTGTCAAACATTCAATTATCTCATTAAAATGAGGTAAGGTGTTATATCATTTCATCACGTTGCGATATTAATGAGTCAGCATTTTGGTTTTTGAGTCATTATGGTGTGGCATTAATTTTCTAAACAGATTCTCCGTCATTGCGTTTTAGTGAATTATAACAAATAAAATAGAATAAAATTTTCTTTATTTTAATTTATATTATTTTATTTTACTAAATACGTTCGAAAATTAAATTTTTCCCTTGACTTTCACCGATTGAAGTTAGGACCGTTCTTAGGTAAGTTCTTTGTATCAAATGCAACGATGCCCTCATATTTTTAATCCAATCATCCATTTGAAAACTGCCACAACCATGCACACCCACCAACTAACTTCACTTAAACCATTCCAATATCATTGGGCCTCAAGATTAAGTGTCATCTCTTCGCTTGGTCCCATAATAATTCCATATAATATTTCAAAATGATATCCAGAAAATTTGATTAAATACAATAGTAGACTCTTTAGACACTTGGGTTTCTTCAGTTGTGGAGGATTACATGGATGTATTTTCTGAAGATTTCATGAGACTACCTCTGAGGCAATAGTGGGATTTTTTCACTGATTTGAAACTTGGGACATCCCCGATAACTTTTATGTCCTATCTAATGGCACCCACTGAGCTCCAAGAGCTGCGTTTTTAGTTGGAAGACCTTCTAGAAAAGGTTTTTTATTATGCCCAATGTGCCCCCTATGTGGCTCTAGTTCTATTTGTGATGAAAGAGGATAAAATTTTGTGGCTTTGTGTAGATTATTATCACCTAAACCAAGACAAAATAAAGAAAAGGTATCCCTTACCAAGGATTGAGGATCTCTTTGACCAGTTTTGAGGTGAAAAGTGGTTCTCTAAGATTGATCTATGATTTAGATACCACCAGCTCTGGGTACACAAGGTTGATATTTAGAAGCTGACCCTTCATTGTTGCTATCGATATTACGAATACATAGTGATTCCATTAGGTGAGGATAACACCACCACCCTTTTCATGGCTATGATGAACCAGGTCTTCCAGTTTTATTTGGTAATGTTTTCTGTTATATTAATATATGACATACTCATTTTCTCGACGTCAGAAAAGGAGCATGGAAAGAATCTGAGGGTGTTCCTCGATCTTTTTTGAGAAAACAAGCTTTATGGAATTCTCTCAATGTGTCAGTTTTGGATAAATGGGGTTCACTTTTTGTGTTATGTAATCTCTAATGAGGGTTTATCCATGGACCCCGTGATTATTGAGGTATTTCATTCTTGGGATCCACCAAAGAATGTGTTATAGTTGTGGAGCTTTCTCGATTTTCCTCAGTACTACCAGATATTTGGGGTAGACTTCTCTAGGATAGAAGCCCCATTGAAAAATATAACAGGTAATGGAAAAACATTTACCTACTCTGAGAAGTTCTAGAAGGCCTTTTATGATATAAGGCATAGGCTGATGACATCTCCAGTTTAGAGATGACTTGAGGAGGGCATTGACTTCATAGTTTATTGTGATTCCTCAAGATCTAAGCTACGTTTTGTTTTGATGAAACAACAGGAAATCATCTCATATGGGTCAAGGTATTTGAGACCCTATGTTTCGAACTACATGACTCATGACTTGGATCTCAAAAATGTTGTTTTTCCCCGAGGATATAGAGATACTATCTCTTAGAAGAGCACTTTGTGGTTTACTCAGACCACCATATCCTGAGATATATCTTCAGTCAGAGATATCTGAACAATAGGTAGTGACATTGGATAGAGTTCCTACGGGACTATGATTTCGAGATCTTCATTATTTCTAGGAATCAAAATGTCGTAACAAATTCCCTTAGTAGTAAGTCCAAGGTTTGCCTTGAGTAGGAAGATTTGGTGTAGTTAACTTCCCTACAGTTTACCCTAGTAGAGGAGGTAAAAACTTTTCAGTAGTCATTGGTGTGGACACATTCCCTCCAAAAGTGGGTGAGAGAGTCCCAGCTAGGATATATCCAATGGGAGGTTCTACATGAGAAAATATCCATAGGTGACACAGATTATGGGTATTCTGATGGATTAAATCATGAGATCTTATTCAAGGGGAGAACTGTGATTCTGTTCACAATGTGGAAGGAAGTGGAGCGGGAGTTCCGTAACACTTCATAAGGTGTACATATTGGTGTGAGGAATATGTACAAGGACCTTCAGGTGTATTTTTTGGGGTCCAACATGAAACTAGGTGTATCTGAGTTTGTCTCCAAATACCTTACCTATCAACAAGTGAAGACTATGCACCAGGTTCTCACTAGTCTATTGCATCATCTTGACATCATAGAGTGGAATTGGGATGGAATTTCCATTGAGTACTTCATGGGGCTTCCACACACATTGATGGACCAAGACTCCATCTGGGTGATAGTGGAAGGACTTACCAATTCGGTACACTTCCTTGCCATCATAGAGAAGAGTTTGGTTGTGAGTCTGGGTCAGTTGTACTTGTAGGATATAGTCTGTCTTCATAAAGTAACTTGGATGATTATATCTAATCATGACATGTGGTTTACATCATGACTATGGAGAGGTCTATATTAGGCATGTGGGACTCAGTTATGGATGAGTACAACATTTCACCTCCAGACAAATGGATACACCGAACACACTATCCAGATGCTTGAAGATATTTTGAGGGCCTAAATGCTATATTTTGGAAAGATTTGGGAAGATCACCTTCCTTTGGTATAATTTTCATAAAAAAATATTAACCACTATACCATCAGCATAGCATTGTATAAGTCCCTATATGGGAGGACTTTAAGGTCATACTTTTGATAGAAAGAGGTAAAAGAATCATCCCTCAGGGGTCCAGAGTTGGTGTGAGCCACAACGAAGAAGGTTCAGGTCATCTATGAATAGATAAAGACATCCCAGACCAGACAGAAATCATACGAAGGATGCCATCATAGGCCCATTGAATTGGAGTAGAAATACCACATCATCTTGAGAGTATCACCACAACAAGGAATGTAGAGATTCAACTGGGGAGGAAATATATCCCTGATGTTCATTGGTCCTTTTGAGATCATGAAAATGGTTGTTCAGGTTTCTTACAACCTTGACCTCCCCTATAGATTTAAAGAGTGCACGATGTCTTACATATGTCACAGTTGAGGTGATACATGTATGATCATGCCCATGTCATTGAATGGGGTGATCTAGAAATAGAAGATGAATCCAACCTTTTGGAGCACCTAGTGGTGATTGAGGATTGATAGGATTGAAACATACATGGGTGGACCATTCCCCTGGTCTGTGTCCTATGGCAGCATGAAAACGTGCAAAAGAGTTCTTGGGAATGGGAGTGCCCAATGTGGGATCAATATCCAATTTTTTTTCCTTGTTTTTATTTTTTAGGGATGAAATAATGAAGTATGTAATGATGTGGAGACCCGGTTTTCTCATTGTAACACTTTGAAATACATCAATATATATTTTGAGAGTTAGTCATTCAGACGACATGAAATTATGAAACCTAGTGTTCCTAGAATAAATTATATAAAAATTTAATTATATTTTTTTTTACATGGAATGAAAGTAGGATAAATCATTAATGGTAACTCATATCAGAGATTTGAGGCCACAGTTGAGTCCGGAAAGCAGTGTTTACCCTAGGCGGGGATTAAGTTTCATCAGTGTGATACTACTGTGGAAAAAACTATACAGTGGTAATACAGAAATTAAAAACAATAATCTTACCCCTGGGGTCGAGCTAATTAACATTAAATTGTGGGTTTATATTGAAAATATTAAACCGCCATTGAGCCTGAAATAGGATGTTATGCCAAGGCACGACATAAAATGTTTGGGTGAGACGATTTTAGATTATCTATTGTTTTGTAGCCCCTATAAATAGGATTTAAGAAGATGGGATTAGGGTTATATCTAATCTCATTCTATCTCTAGAGTCTCTCTATATCTATCTCTCCTCAAAAGGAGTTATTTGTCATTCTTCACCAGATCGAATGTCAAACTCCGCATAATCTACGGGCTATCAAAGCAGGAGCGTTGTAGATGCATTGCCTATGACAAACACCCATTACAAGGTTTTATTTATTTCATTTTGAGTATCGATTCTATTTTTTCTTGAGTTTTCTTTCATAGCCTACTAATTTCATGTTTATAACACCCAACCATCGATGACTGTTCAAACACGACCACTGATATATGTTTAAAATCTCATTTTTAGGTTCGTTCTTAACTGAAACAACTTTGTACATGTAACATTATCCTTGAATTGTTGATCTGAAGACTTTATAGGGAAGAAACCATCTCATGGTTCCCTGATTTGCTGACAATTTTACAATTGGACAAACAGATCTCTCCTAGAAGTCCACATAAGGGATAGTCGAGCCACTGTCGGCACGATGGTGGCTTCCAGTGGTGGACCACGGAGTTGTGGCAGCGGAAGAGCCACATCAAGTTAGGACACATGGACCAGCGGTCAGTTGGGTAGGGTTTTTCCATGAGACCCCTTGATGTGACCAACACAATAAGACCAATTCCCAGTGACTAGACTATGGGATGCACACCGTGTCGGCAAGCGGGTCGGGCTGCGCTAGATCGGATATGACCCGTTAGGTCGGGTCGGATCCGATAACAAGGTTCAGATTTAGAGGTTTGTCCAGTAGACCTAGTTCAGACCTCGTGTCAACCCAGATTGGCCATCAGTCAAATGAACATGGATGACTGTCGTGGCAGTAGTCAGGGTGTGGGCCGCGATCGTTGGATCGAACATGGGCCAGACTGACTGCGACTGTCAACCCTGGTGGTGGACTGTCGTGGCATGGGCCTTGGTCAGTTGAGTGACCATGCGGAGTTCAATCATAGTTTTGACTTACCCTGACATTCAACCATGGTGATCGACCATCGTGTTAGGTGGACTAACTGCGAGTCAATCCATCAGCCCCATGACCCCCTTCTAGAATCTTCAAATGCATGTATCTCTTAAACAATGAATCTGTTTGAAGTGCCTTCTTTGGAAACATTTTTCTCTCTTTGAGAAAATTATTTGGGGATCATTTTGGAATTTGGAGTTTGGGGTCAGAATGAGGGGCCATCTTTGACCTGTTCGAGTGTTTTGTGGTACAAAAAGAACTAGACACTAGTGGTCCTATTTGGAAAAATAAATAGTCTATCCTATGTGTTTTTTCATATAGATTGTAATGGTGACCACTTTTCCAACATCTTAGTTATGATGAAAGGTGTTCCAAACATGGTGCTCATATAACGATGTTGGATGATGTTAGTGATAAAAGTGATGTTTTTATAATCACCGAGATAGTTCCGGCTTACCCTTTATCGGGGTTGGGCAGTGAGGGTCACCATTTTCCTTTAGGACTTACCATCCAATGGGGATCACTAGTGAGGTTCATTGTTTACTCTTCCAGAATTACCCTTTATTGGGGATGGGTAATGAGGTTCACCATTTTCTTCTCATGACTTAACCTATATCAGGGCTGGGCATTGAGGGTCATCATTTATTCCTTAGGTTTACGCTCAAATTTATCTCCTTTCACTGAAGCTAGGAAGCAGAGTTCACTGATAAATCAGTTAATAGGAATGTTTTGACACTGTATTTGGATCTCATATAATAGGGGTGATTTCCCACCAATATGTATCTTGGAGATTCGACCTAACACTGGGAAGAGGAGACATACCCGTCCAAAGCATATAGTATTCAGGTGTGGTGTTTAAACCACTTATACTTGCAATTGGGGGAAGACATGTGGACATTGGGTATCGATGATGGTTACTCCTAGAACTATCATTGAATATTTTCATGGGCAGAGATTTGAGAATGATATCCCCTTAATATCTCTCTCATATTGGGATCTTTGGTTTTAACATAAATATATATATACCTTTACATCCTATTGTGGAAGCCACTCATTAGGTTCTTGTTACTCTTTTTCCTAGAGAGGCAAAGACGCACAATATATTCTATGTGTTTTGCGTGTCTAGCTTCTCATGTTTGGATGAGTCTACTCTCTTAATATAGGTAGTGATGACTTCGTTGGGAGTTTATCTTCTCGACATCTCTATCTCCTTGTGTTTGTTTGGGCTTACTTCGCTTCCTCATTGGTTGAGTTGGACTCATTTGTTGTACTATTATTATATCTATTTTCTTTCTTTCTGCTATATCTCTTACTGATCCCCCTCATATTTGGGGAGTCCTAGTGAGTATGTTAATACTCACCCCAACATGGGATTTTCCTGCATGAATTGGGATTTATGCAGATGAAAGATAGGTCTAACCTGGACATCACGGAGCTCAGAATCACAAGTGTCTGGGCCACGTGTAGTGGTCATAGTTCAGTTCTCGGTGCAGAGCTTCCTCAGCTTCATTACATTAAGTTTTCATATAGGTTGGGAAATTTTATTGGTTGGGTGTGTATTTTCCCCCTTTTTTCTTCATGGATACACTACTATACTCATACAATATTGGTGTTCCATGCATGTATGGTTTATTTATCTTTACATCAGTTCATATATTTTACTTTTAAATCGATTTGGTTACCTGTGTTTTTATAGGTTTCTAGGAAAAGGTCACCCCATGTTTTTTGAGCTTTCAATGCTAGTCTCCACCCCTGGCCTATGGAGGCGGGATTAGGGTAATTGTAGCTCGATCCCTAGTACGGGTCGGGTTGTTACATAAAATAAGACCCAAAATTTGTAAAATGTTATTCTGGTTCACTAGCACTATTAAGGGATTGAAAATTTAGACTCATGTAGTTATGAATAGGAAGGGTTCACATACCCCAATTCAGTGTATGGATTTATCTCTAGTGGTAATGTATCACACCACCCATTAGTGGCCTCTATTTGAGAAATAAGTTCCTAAAAGGATTAAAATAACTTTGGTGGTATCATTGACTGAGGGGAAGCATGATTATAGACTAAAGGTTATTCTTGATATGACTTTTATTCCTATGTTCCATTTTTAACCCTGTATATTTTTTTATATAAATATGAAGATATGATTAATATAGTTTATAGAGGATGACAATATTGATAATTTGAAACTATTAAGGATAAGAAAAATATTGTTCTTGGTACCAAATTGATTGGGAGATCATATCCCTATCTGATTAGTTGAACATGAATTTATAACAATTGATCTCTTATTGGTGAGGATACATGGGTTCCCAAAATAATATTTCATTCTATATGAATATTTCCCCATAAGATATTCACATTGATCAATTTAATTCTTAAATATTATCTTCATATCATGCCAATAATTTTTAATTTGTAGTTACATTATATCCTTTAGGAGGATTAGGGGAATATTCTACTACATCTCCCTTATCCCTTGATGATGCAAAGTTCTAAGGAGGCAGTTGTGTATTTATGGGTTTTATGTTTATGGGTTGCCTTTGATTTTGAGTTTGGAAACCCTACACTTCATATAAATATTTTTTTGTTCTGATATTGACTTTTTTGATGAAATTATGTTTTTATAGATTAGTATTTCCATCTACCATTTTGTAATTGATGAGATTAACCATGTCTTACTAGATATTTAGGATCATATCATCATCTATTTATAACCCATATAGGTCTGCAACACATCATAAATTTTCATCAATAGACATCCTAATTGTTTTGTACCACTTAGTAAAGGAAGTCCATTTGGGATTACGTCACATTAGAGGAATAATGATTCCTTCATCCAAATCAATATTGTGTGGTTAATTTTCGGGTAATCTGTAACTATTAATAGATTTATCTTGTTGATAATGTCTTTATGGTGAGGATATGTCACAAATTTGAAAACATAGCCTACATACCTCATGTGAGGTGTATCCAAGCATAGTGAAATTATCATTTCTGTGGGAACATTGATAATGGTATAAATTCCCCATGTCTTATTAGATAGTGAAGATATTTCCTCACTTCCACAATTACCTTGATTCATTGGTGGGGAATTTATGACCTCACTGGAGGAGGCGATGGTATATGTAATTAAAATTCACATGCCTTGTGTAATAACATTGTTTATTTTTTCACTGAATTAGTTATTATGTATACTTATCATATTTTTCATGATTTTAGATGATTATGAGATGGGGAAGGAATATTTTTTTGGGATATATTATTGCAAGGAATGTTCCCTAGGTGAGGGAACCAGTTATATTAACTATGAATCCCTCTAATTTTTTTAGTGTCATAATTTTGTAATATGCTATCAATTTTTTCATAGAGAGTATGTAGCCTTTATAATTTTGATGTTGTATGATAGCGCTGAATATACCAGTCAACATATGTGCCACCTAGACATATGAAATGACATACGACATTAACATTGCAAGTATACTCCCATGATAGGATTTTATTAATCTATAGTTGAGTAAAACATTGCACTCAATATTATCCTTATATATGAATGCACACATCTAGGGAAGTAGTTTAGATCATAAGAGAGAGTTCCATTAAACTATAATGTTAAACATATTCTAGATATTTATATTTCATTTTAGATTTCACGAATAACACTATCCAATATGTCTCTGACTCAATATGGTGAAAAATATCACCTATTGTCTTAAATTGATCAACATATCTGTCATAAGAAATATATTTCACCCTGAGATAATAATAGAATATCTATAAGTTTATGTGTAGGTAGAACAAATATTATACTTGTATCTATTAAGGGACCTCATATTGGGATGTGGATATGGGCAAACACACGATCATAATATCACTCTCAACCTATTATCTTCACATATCCATATCATTTTCCTCATTCTCGGATGTAAATTCTTCTACATTATCGGTCTATGATTTTTTTAAAGATAAAGACATGATTCTTGGGAGGTTTAGATGTTATTTTTTGTATTAAGTCATCCCTTGTTTTTGGTATAAGAGTATTGGTTTCTAACAGGGAACCACATATAGTTAAACCTATTTTTCTCATACTTTTTTATTTGAATATACTTTAACATCGGAAGAATATCATTGTGTGGGTGAGATATTATCATAGAGAGGGTTACCACTATGGATTATATTGGAATATTTCCAATGGTCCTTCACTATGTTTCCAAGGGGAGGACATACTTGTTATTTATTTCTATCTCCTTCCAATGAGGATTCAAGGGATGATTAGGCTTCTATTGATATTTTTTGAATCTTAATGAACAGTAGAATTGATTAAAGTGTGGTTATTAGCCTGATATAAACATATATATATATTACGCAATGACTATTTCCCTTAGATGATATTCACTAGGATGTTATGGCCATATATGGTTAGCCGGAATCTTCGTGTATTTGGATCCTCTAAGATGGTCTCTAGGCCTTTAACAAAATATATTGATTACCATATATTGTATTCTCATGAGTATTCACTCATTATTGGATGACCACTAGAATATTCAAGGAAGATCTAGTGTTATTGGTAGGATCATGAGATTACCCCAAAGTGATTGGAAGAATGTACCAATAAACCCTAATTGGAATGGGAATTTGTTCATGGTATTGTTTTTTATTCTTATCCAGAATATATTGGTGACCCTCTATAGTGGGATAAGGAATATTCTCCCATTCATGTAATTCCTTTGAGTTTTTTTAATGTGGTCCTTCATTATTTGTAGTATGGATATAGTAGTAATAGGAGTAGGTCACCAGAATATATCAACAGTCACTTCTCATTTGTGTAACCACAATATAAAGGGAATATTATGGGATATGGTAAGAGATATAATCATGAAAATTATTATAATTTGGAAAATAGTACTGGCTCTATAATATAACTATTATATGGAGATTATATTGTACTGATTGTGCGGATGAACTACTCTAGTGTTTGGAGATGGAATATATGATTATCCTGTTATAGTTTTTGGAGTATACCAATGGATTTACTCTATGGATTTCAAATAATCCTTCAGTTATGAATAATTTGAGTTGGAATATAGGAACCCCCTATGATGTTTCAAGAATATACATCCAGATATATTTTATTGTACTATATTTGTCTTCCCACTTTTATACTCATTCTGTTGTTAGGGAATTTTTATTATCTTTATATGAGGGTGTAATATTATACACTTTACCATAATATCCTTTCATATACTAGAGAGCTCCTTCATTGGGATTCATAATATGACCCAGTTTATAATACGTATCCCTGAAATATGGGTAGAAATTATTAGTAAGAAACAAAATATGTTGTATATCATTATTGAATGTCATCTTAAGTCAATAGGGCTTCTATAAGGAAATGAAATAATGAAACCATCATTCAAGTTCCATATTTGACGTCAAAAATCAAGTAAGTTGAGAAGACATAGAATTTGAAACCAAATGGAAGGTTTGGTTAATGATGTTAGATACAATAATTTTTAGAGAATAGGTCTTATAGTGGTTGTGGTGGTGAAAAATAGGGGGATCCATCCTCTGGCCTCCTGGAGAGTGATGTTGAAGTGGGTTTCCTCTACCTCCCTTAGATATGAAATGTATAAATTTTTTATTTTTAACTAAAAGACTCCCAAAATAGACTGATTTTTTGAGATACACCACTTATATATACATTGGCTTCCTTCAATGAGGTGGGTTGCTGCATTCCAGATTGTAGAGACACTTCCTTGTGGCCTCCAGAGAGAGGGTCAAACCATTGTTGTGTTATTATCAAACTATTCTATTAACAATCTATCACTGTGGAATCTAAGTGTGTGATAATTTCCTCTCATAAGACACTACCAAAACCTAATAATAGTTTTGTAATAATAATGGTTGTTTGATAATGGTTAAATGGTTTTCATTGAAGCGATATCCAAAAGACAACCCTTTCATCATAAAAAACCATAAACATGGATACCGATTATTATAGAATAATAAATTAGTATTGAACCATATAATAGAAATTAAATGTAGTAAAAAATTATTCAATGATTATATGTTTCATGTGGGGTTCACTATTTTTTATTTCTATGTGCATTCACATCGAAGGGTGAAGTTAGTGGTTGTGTTGTAAATATGAAACCAACAATTATCATAATTATAAGATTCACATCAGGATGACCATTTTTGTTTTGATGTGTATTCACATTGAAGGGTAAATCTGATAGGGGTAATTGTTTTTAACACAAACCCTCTTATTGATTATATGATTGAAATTATGTTCACCATTTTTTATTCATATTCATATTGAAGGGTGAATCTGTAAGTACAACTAGGTGATTGATGCTGAAAATATTTATGTTATGATCTTAAACAAGGGAAACCCTTTTAAATTTACTTGATAGGAGATATGGGTTGATGAGGATGGATAAAATTAACTAATAATGATGTTTTCTACAGAGCCTATGTATGATATCATCTGGGATATTGACTAAAAAATAATATATGGTGACACCCTGATGGTATGTGGATCAATAAGTGGGGGAATGATTATAAAATTAATGTCTCTAAAAAAGGATTATGACCATGATGGGAATATTGCCTATTCGGGGAACTGATGATGTGATGGGGGTTTGAGGATGTTGGGTTGAGGACCTAAAAAGAATCTTATATATCAATTAAATTGTACAAATCAGGTCCCATGTAGTTTGAGAAATGTTGTCTAAGAAAATATAAATGTACTATACCATGATGTTCAACATCATTTTCTATGTTTATTGTCATGAATTATAACATCATTGGATGTGAAAATTTTACACATATTATGACATCATTTTATGGAATATTTTATATTATGAATGATATGACAACAAAGGTTATATCTGGGATTATGTGTTGAAGATTACCTAGACTATATATTGGGACATACACATAATATGAGGCCTAAAAAAGGATTTTGTATTTATCCTAGTTTCATAAACTTCACTGATCTGTAGGCCCACATGATTCATGATCAGTGTGAGAAACAAGAGACATTAGAAGATTAACCACATCCCATAATTGCATTCAGATAAGAATTACACAAAGCCCAGAATCCCCCGATTGAACATCCTTCCTCACCCACTAATGGATGAGGGTGGGGATATAGAGGGAAGGATGGATATGATATCTAGAAACAAATTAATTGGACTTATTCAATGTTTTTTTTACATAATGAAATCATCTAATCGTCTATAAATGAATGTGGCTGGAATTTCCATGAAGAAAGACAAAAATCATATTCCCTAAGGGATGCCCATTTATTGACTTATTTTCAAATCCTAGACCCTTATTTTGGTATTACACATCCACTATGCAAAACAAATAGTGTTGAAGCCACAAAATCCACCTCATGTTTTCTTGAATATGTGTAATGTGGAATCCTTTACATTAAATAGGAATATTCCCTCCCTACAAATAGGATTTCGGTCATCATTTCTAGTGGAATTTATAATAAAAACATTTTAACGACCCCAAGTATAGTAGATTTTATGGGGGAACATATTTTAGAAATAGAAATCATGATTTAATGTGGGATTGATGATATACTTTGCACTATGATCTTATTGATATAGTTTCTTAAGGGAAGGACTTAATTTTTCTTGTTCATGGTTTTGACCATATCGTATAAAGGCTATGAGGTTCTAAAAGACCCTCAGATATAGGGTACATTTACACAAAGGGAGGATCCTATAAATAGTGTATATAAAATTAGTAATAGAGAATTATTAATTTTAAAACGGAGATGGATCATGAAATTGAATGATGCAGCAATTTATCATCCACATAATGACATCTGGTTCACTCTAGATAGTTCATGAAGGACATCTCTTGAAATATGATTCTCAAGGGATGAATCACACATAAATGGATCACGTGATGGTTTCATGAGGGGGGTTATTAATATATTTAGAGTTAGAGTTTCTTTTTTCATGTAGAATATTCCTCCTTCAGCTATAATATGCTCTATCATTCTCTCTTTTCATATCCCTTTCCCATTTAAGAAGTTGGTATTTATCGGTTAAATCTATTATTGTGGTAGTTTGGACACATGTTTGTTTCTTGTAAGATCATGTGGAGTTTCTATAGAGTTTCCAGATATGGAAATGTCAATATCTCAACTCCGCTTTTCTGCTCAAGTTCTTCCCCTCCACTTCTTGATAGAGAACCCTTATATATATATAGACATATCATCCAAATAATCCAACTTTCTTATATAATAGACACAATAGAGACCTTGATATCTCCCTGCATGACTCTTCTAATGACCAAACATGGGACCGTCATCAAACCACATATTGAGGGTCATTTCATTATGGATTACTCGATATAGACAATTTTTGTAACCAAAATAAACCTAAACCACCTAATGGATACATTGATAAGATTTTTACTAAAGTAATTAAAGATCAATAAAGACCTAACATGTTACAATGAATATTTCAATCATATTGGTATTTCCTGATTTTCATCTTCATCGTCGCTATCATCAGGGTAACCTATGTGCGCCACATCGTAGTATGTCATGAACTTCTATTATAAATATACATGCATATGGAGTTAAAAAATTTAATTTCAACAAAAACATATGTGTAAAAATGCAGTACTTTTTGTTGACACTGATGGAGTATAGTCCTCCCTTTTTAGTACAAAAACACATATGCAAGATATTCATTATATATAGAAAAGGTAATGAATATAATTCATGTGACACATATTTCCAATATGGCCATGATTGAGATCCATATGAAATTAACAACCTCAAAATCCATATCAGTCACATGAGGTGTAATCATATTACCATAATAGCACAAAAAAATGAACATCAATCTCATTCCTTGGAAACCAACCATTCCCTTGAGAAATTTGTTCATGACACAGAAGATTAGATTATATCACAAGTTCTCACACATTACTATGTCACCTATCTATAAGCTACCATGATAAGTAATATAATATAAATAGTATTCCATTTCTTAACATCTCTCCCTAGATAATCATGATTGAGATGGAGTTCTACATTAACATTGGCACACCTCCGTATATGATAGAGACTTCTGACTAGTCGCAAGTGTCTAAGGTGAAATTATGGGGACACTATACCCTTAATCATAATACAAAATAACATATAAATCACCAAACATGTAAAAACATACAATCATAGTATGTGAAAACAATACCATACCCTCTATAATTAATGAATATAAAAACAACTAACCTGAACATTCATTCCTAAATACATCACATTGATCAGTGAGTAGGTTGACCACATATAAATTACAAAAAATAATAAAAGTACAAGGGGGGTAGTCACCCAACTTCAATCCCTCACCTACTCTCAATATTCAAACATATAATGATCTAGTCCAATCTAGGATCAAACCTAGGACTCAACCCAACCTATACCTACATCAAGTGATGGTTTCTTGGGTACTTAAGTTCCATGTTCTCTAGAGTAGTTTGTGACTTTAACTCGGTATGTCACCAACAATTTAGTCCAATAAATAAAAAGTTAATGTCGAATATGATCTGGTAAAAATATTAGAATAAAGTGGATATGAAATACATAAACATTGGTAGCATAACATATAATAACCAATGCATAAGTAAAAATCAAACTACCGTATGATGATTTTACACGTGATTACCAAGTCACCACATACCCTTGTCGTTTTGATTTCGGCTCTATTTGATAATGATAGTTATAATGATTTACGGAGTGATAAAGTTCTTTACACAAGGATGGTGAACATTTCAATCTAAATTCATGAGGCATCATGTTGTATTGGGCCATAAAGGTAATTGAACATGCATCTCAATAGTCTAAAGGAATCAATTCAGATCATGAAACAATTCCATCACATTGTAACTCCATCCTAGGTTAGGACTAAATGCCATTAACCCAATATTAGTAACATGTTAGGCCTAAAGAACATCATATTTTATCTATCCCATGGGAAAAAAATAAGGTCTTTGTATCCACAATGTTGTTTCCACAGGACTGGACTCATGGCCAATATGCTCATACCCTATATCTAGTGTCACCATAGTCATTGTCTCAAGTCCTATATACACACCCTATAAGGGAAAACCACTTATTGGTGGTCCAGTACTCTTATATACCAAATACGTACATCTAAATTCATTGTAGTAATATGTAATGTGGTTTAGAAAAAATAATTAGATATTATTATTCCATAATATTAGTAACATATATCCAAATGCATGACATAACAAGAATGCATATTATTTTACAAAAACAATGACACACAAGTGATTAATAAAAAAAACATGGTCTCATGGGATAGACACACACCAAAACATATGATTAATAATAATCTATGGTCTCATTGGACACACACACACATGTGATCAAACATCAAACATGGTCTCATGGGTTACACACGCACACACAAGTGATAAAACATTAAACAAGGTCTCATAGGATACTAACACACATACATGTGATCAAAAAATAAAACATGGCATAATTTGTAAACACACATATGTATCAAGCATAAAAAATGGACTCAAGGGATCTAAGTCTCATGTAACACAACCACACACCAAAGGGGGTCTGTGTAATCTAAATTACTATGTTGTGATCAATAATCGACCATCGATGGGATACATCAAGAGATATTACAAGTAACCATCATGGTATATATAATGACCTATTATTAATGTAAATGGATATTACATCACATTTTCAAAATACATAAAATAGTACATAAAGAAATTCCCATAACCTATATTAGTTTAGTGCATTTGGAAGCATGGAAACATAAATAGTGGTACATTAGTGAGCTCTATTATCTCCTTGTATATTACCTAAGACTGGAACCCTTATTATAAATATCATACATAAAATAATTCTACATAAAATGGAGAATTAATCATAAAAAGGGGTTATCTTAGATGCTTTATAAGAGTAAACAAGGGATATTAGTAAGCATAAACATGATCATAAGTTTATGAGAATGTGATCATAACATTAGATGATAATACCATGCACATCAAAGATCGTAAACCAGAATCATTTCATAAAGATTAGTCTTTTATAAGTAATTAATCATATGTGATACAATAGAAATATCCATGAAAGAATTAGACATGTAACTTGTGGAAGACACGTAGAAATATAAAATACAATTTCAATCCTACCTACCAATACCTTCATAACATGTTAGTCTTATGATAATAACATGTGTACCTTCTTTAGGTTTTCGATTCCCTACCTTGTACCCTCATGTTTCAAGAATTGCATTCTCTCCCTTGTACCCTCTTATCTTGGGCCTTTAATTACCACTTGTTTTCCCTCTTTTTTCAGGCTTGGTATGCCCTCCTATGTACAATCTTGTTTTGAGATTATGATTCCCTTTTGTTTCATGATTGGGATTCCCTCCCATGTACCCTCTTTTTTCTAGCTAAATATTCACTCTCGTATTAGGCTTGGGATGATATCACATGTACCCTATTGATCTCATAAAAAATTATCATTACCTAAATGATTTGGGGGACACATAGGTCCCACCCATCAAATAAAAAATCATAAATTCATGTGATACAAGATAAAAAACATTCATCTTATCATGGCCTAAGACAAAATGATTTTATAAACATAAAATCATAACCTATGAAAATAAATTGGTATCTTTAAAATTTTATCACATCACAACCTATGGAATTTAGATAGGTTTTCTAATACTTTAATTAAAGCAAAACCTACGGAAATAAGTTGTCTTAGAAAGATTATAACCCATGGAAGGTAAATGGGTGTTATAAGAATTATTCTATCGCAACATAAACAATTCAATAAAGAATATGAATGAATCCTCTAGATTATTTCCTAGAAGGAAAGGAATAACATCAATTGATGTAACCATAAATGAAAAATAATTTTTAAATATCTCTTAATATTTTTTTTGAAGAAAATTTCCTTTCTTATTTGAAAAGGGATCTTTAAAACATAAAAACATTTGAAAACCATTTTCATATTAAATTTATTGAAAACAATGAAATAACGCTTGAAATCATTTCAAAAACATTTTTCCATGAATGAAAAATTGAAAAATTATAAAATTAAATTCAAAATAATTGAAATTATTTTCGTTTAAAACAACATTTTTAAAACTAATAAAGAAAATTTTGAAAATAATTTTAAATAATTTTTAAATTTGTTTTCAAATTTTTTTCTTCAAAAACAACTTTAAAACCAATGTAAAATAATAAAATTAAGAAAAAAATCCTCATAAATTTTTTAATCTTATAAAGGAATATTAAAGGGATTTATGGTTATGAGGGTTGGAAAATCTATACATATTGAATATTTTTTTACACCATAAAAAGTTTAGAAAAGTTCATCAATTAATAAATGACAAGAATGTTACTTTTTAAAAAACATTTTGATAAAAAATTAGAACATGGTAAAAATGTCTCTTAATTATCATAGGGGAATAGAAAAAAAATTATAAAATCTTTTTGAAATCATGGTTTTGAAGGAGCACAGATTTCTAACAAAAGGGAGACGTAAATTTATGATTTCTTAAAAATAAATTCTCAATCATCTTATGTACCAAAGGGTGAATAAATAGTACCATTAATTAAATATAACATGACCAAAATATAGTAAAAAACTCATTATATTTTTTGATAGATGGATTATATGATTTCATCAATGGAAGCATAATCATAAATAATATCGATAAATGGTGATATTTTTGCTATAAACCGTTAACAATTTTGTTAAATTTGAATCATAATACATTATAAAGAATAAAATTACATGAAGTTTACATATCATGAAAATAAAAAAATTATTGATATAACATTTAAAAGGTAGTATGTAACAGCCCGAAATTTTGAATAAATCTTGTTTCCTAATTTCATGTGTTATTTTATTTTATTTTTATACTCAACAAAAATGTTTTATTTGATAAACATGATTATAATTAAAATGATACCATTGGGTTATGACTGTTATATGACCATCGGTCAATATGACCGCTGTGAACAAAATGTTTTGATTATTGTCTCTAAATACAAGTAATCTTGGTTAATTATTATAGAAAGAAGATTCGATGGCCTCACCTAGTAGTCTTGGACCGATCGAAGCCCATCTAACAGAACTTGGGAAGGAGGTAGCACCATTGGGCTTTTCTCTGGACCAAACCCAAGCCGAACTTCATCATGTGAAGCTAGAACGGAATCGCCTTCGCGAGAAGTTCAAACTGATAGAAATTACTACTCGGGCAATGTTGGTCGAGCCTCCCTCAGACTCTCTCACCTTAGCACACCTTACACTTATGTCCTATGCTGGTGTGATAAGGGGCTATGTAAGGAGACCGTAACTGCCTTGTGTAATCCTTTATTTTAAATAAAAATTGGGATTTCTTCTTATGATGAAGTTTATGAATTTTCAAATGACCGGATAAATATAGTATGCATATTTTTGATGAATTTTAGAAAAAGGATATTTTAAAAATGTTTATGTAAACCTTAAATAATTAAAAATGTGTAATGATTTTTAAAAAATGGGCTTCTACAATTATGTTCAGTACAAAATTTGGAGTCTAATAAGATCAACTTGATTTTTGATGAATAGTAAAATATGAATAGTGATTTTATGATTAGGATTTGTAATATGACCAAATGGATTAGTAATCTCACTTAAAGAAAGTTTTAAAATAATCTAGGCACCTTGATTAAGTAATGTGATTCAATAAAATGGTTAAATAACGGTTTCATAAATTATTATTCAAGTATTAGTTTTTTCAGGTGAATAGTGATTTTAAATTAAAAATTAAATTAAAAATATTTAGAAAATTATTTTTATAAATTGGATTTCATTTTTGAACTCAGAGCACTGATATTATGTTATGTTAATTTTTGTGGTTTTTTCTGAAAAAATGAATTTTCGGTGAATAGTGTATTTATTTAAAAAATAAATTAAAAATATTTAGAAAATTATTTTTATAAAATGGAGTTCATTTTTGAAATCAGAGCCTTGATATTTGATTACGGTGAAATTTTGGGATCTTTCTGAGAAAGTTGAATTTTCAGTGAATAGTGAAAATACAGTTTTAGGGTTTCGGTATGTTTAATGACATCATAACTGTGTCATGATGATTTCATGATATTTTTTTAAGGTTTGGCCGGCCAAGGGTGATGAATTATTGTGTGGGGGTCCCCATGTGGCCTAACATTATGGGAAGTACCATGGGAGGGCCCATGCTTTTGAGAAAACGACTTTTGAGGTGTCCCTTGGCCATTAATGCCTTGTCCCCTCACTTTCCCTATAAATACCAAGCCCTCCTCTCATCCATTCGACTCCCCACTCTTCCCCAACGAAGTTCTGGTCTCATTACCTCCCAAGGAGTCCTCCCAAGGTGCCCCCAAGCCCTCAAGGTCCCATCCTTTGAGGTTTAAGAGTTACATTTTAAGGTAAGGGATCCGACCTCTCTCTTTCATTTCAAGTAATCTCTTTTATGTCATTCCTTTTATGCTCCATGTTCTTATGTTGGAGGATGTTCTTATATACTCCTCTTACTGCCCTTTTCATGTTAATATAATGAGAGATCCCCTATTACTCTCATTATTTCGTTTTATTAAGTTTTAAGTGGCGCCGTTAGGCTGCCGAAATTTTTGTAACGGATTCTTTCTCCCTTCTCATTTTTTAAGATCTATTTTCATGTAAAGTATTTCAAGTTCATTTTTATTATGTTGGGGTATGATCTCTAAATTTATCATACTGATATTTTATGGTCACATGATGAGAGACCCCATTTTATCTCTTCAATTCAGCATTTTGAATTTTTAAGTGGCGTCGTTAGGCTGCCGAATTTTTAAGTTGTTCTTCACCCTTCTCGTTTTGAAGTTCTACTTTCATGTCAATTATTTCAAGTTTATTTTTTATTATGTTGGGGTATGATCTCTAAATTTATCATAATGATCTTTTATGATCATATGATGAGATACCCCATTTGATCTCTTTAATTCAGTATTTTGAAGTTTTAAGTGGCGTCGTTAGGCTGCCGAATGTTTAAGTCGTTCTTCACCCTTCTCGTTTTGAAGTTATACTTTCATGTCAATTCTTTCAAGTTCCTATTTGTTATGTTGGGGAATGATCTCTATATCTATCATACTGGAGTCTAATGTTCATATTATGAGAGACCCCATTTGATCTATTCAATTCAGTATTTTGAAGTTTTAAGTGGCGCCGTTAGGCTGCCGAATTTTTTAGGGGATTCTTTCACCCTTCTCATTCTTTTCAAAGTTCTACTTTCATGTCAAGTCTTTCAAGTTACTTTTTAATTATGTTGGGGAATTGTCTCTATATCCATCATAATGAACTCTTATGTTCACATGAGGAGAGACCCTATTTGATCTTTTCAAATCATTTTTGTTGAAGTTTAAGTAACGACGTTAGGTTGCCGAACTTTCATAAGAGAAATCTAATTTTTGTCTTCCTTCCATGTTTTTCATTTCAAATGGTATGTCCTTGAAATTTCATTACCATGATCATGTATCCTTCTTATTCTGTACATATACTGTTTTATGGGTCATTTATGAATGTTTGACCCATTTTCCCTCTCTTTTTAATGGCTTCTAAAACCTCGTTACATAGCTGTTATGCTGCAGAATTTCCGTCTCAAAATGTCTCTCTCTTTTTCTAAAGTTATTTTATATTATTAAGTGAAAACTAAAAGCTCTTTCTTCTAAAGGGGTATTCACATATATACCAAAATGTTCTATTTTAAATTCTGGGATTTACATACATGAGACCCACCTTCCTTTTCTGTGGGTTTTAAAGTGACGTAAAGATCATGTCTTTAAAGAAATTTTTAAAACATTGTGATTATGAAATGAAACCCATTTATTTTATGCTATATGGGTTATTTATGAAATGTTTGATGATGATATATGTGGCTCACATGATAATAAAGGAAAATTTAAGGGTACGCCCTGATAGCGCTCTAATGCATTGGGTAATGATGTAACCACTAGAGATTACAATTTTCACGATACCTTGGTGAATATCCTTGGTAATTTTCAAATGACACCTTGGGGATGGACCTTGGTGATATGTTCATGATTTTCTATGTTAAATGATGTAGCCACATCTTCAAGTTATGAAAAATGTTACTTTTATTATGATATATCTCATGATTTCTTTCTCATGCCTTAAAGTTCTTTTCATGACCTTATTGAAGTATCTCAAGTTCACATGTAAAATGTTTCTCTTGTTTTCCTTACTGGGCCTTCTGCTCACCCTTTCCTTTGATGTATGTCCCCAGGTTCTGAGATGCAGTAATGAACCTAGGATGAACATAAGGAGAAGCCTTTCAAGTGTTTAAGAAGAATGATTTTTTTTTGTTTCATGTTTTATGTTCCTGGTTTCCAAGACACTAAACCTTAAAGATCCTCGGTTTTGTAAAATGTAATGAAAGTTTATGTGATAAAAAGGCTGGATGCTATAGTTGGTATCAAAGGATGGTTTAGTTATTTGTGGAAATTAGGATATGAAAACTTTATGAAGAAGCCTATAAAAAAGTTAAAATATAGGAAATCTTCCTGGTATTTTGGTGAGTATTGAGTAAGGGGTTGCCAAGCAAATACATCCCTATCTGGATACGAGCAGGTAGAGGTGGATCTGGCATAGATGTACATAGGGGTAAAACCTGAAAACACCGCTTTGAGGTAGACTCGAATGGGAACTGGTACATGACAACGGGCCTTGCTGCACTCTTGGTTACGACACTCCCGGGGGATATGCTTTGGAAAATTCATAAGCTTAGTATGAACCATTGTTAATGGAACAAAGATAAAATAAAATGAAGATTCACATAAGAATATATGATCATGGATAACCTAGATAGGAACCTAGGGGATCACAAGTTAGGGTATACTTTTCAACTACAAGTTATCCTTATATGCTTTAAGTTTCTTTTTTATGATTATTGGCTAAGTATTTAAGCCCCTAATTATAGTTTCTTTTCTTAGTTAATGGCGGGAAATGGAAGAACATGTCTTAACAACCAATGTGATGGGAAATGCTACGATTGCCGTATTAATATGACAGAGATGATTAGGGGATTAAAATATGATTTTTATTTTGGAAGACATTCACTATTTTGGGGACCCTATATGATCGAGGTAAATAGATTACAACAGTATTTTCATTGAGGAGTAAGGTTGACTTATATTTGAAGAATCGATGAATTTAAGGTGGACTTATATTAATTTAGGTTACTTATGGGAATGATTAACATATCTTGGGTTAAATATGTTTAGGTTAGATACTTTTGTTATAAGATGTTAGGAGTGGTTGATGTTGTTTGGAGATGAACAATGAAGTTTATTTTAGAAGACTATGTTATCAAATCCTTCTTGTATTTGGGTTTCAATCTTAGTTTGGTTTATTTTGAGGAATTTTAAGGACCGTTATTTATGGAATGGACTATGTGTAACTTTGGGTAGTACCATGGAACTTTGAAGATTTAAAAGTAGTTTCCATTCCTATGGGATTCTTTCTTTTTGAAGAGTTATTTTACCTTACCCTTTCGATTTTTGGGATAATGTTTAAAGATAAAAGAAATAGATAGTTAATCTTTTGTGGATTATGTGATTATCTAGAAGATGATTCTTGTGTTTTGATGAGACCAAGTAGTTTTGAATGCTCATAGTTTAGAGAAAAATTAGTTTTGGGTAGAAACTTATTAAAGGATGAAACTCTACATGAAGGTAGATATATTTCCTTATGTTTTTATTCTATGTTGTAAATGAATTCCTCAAAGTTATGAAAAGGAACGTAAAACAAAAACGTTGTTGGTTTACGTTTCCTACTAGGTAATCAAAGACCGCTTGCACACATCATAATTTTGGGATTTTCTGGTGGTTAACTTCCTCCTAATCATGTTTTTTATCACTCTCCTTTAGGACGTGACCCTTTGTTTTCTCCTCCATGTCCATGTTTCCTACATGGAATCCTAGTATGAGTAAACTCGGGTGGCCTTTGTACTTCCTTTTCTTTCTTTTAAAGTAATGGTGTCACAGACTCTTTTTCCGATGTGGGACTTTCAATGGAATTTCAAAACCCAATTTTTTAAAATTGCAAGGACGCAATTTCTTAAGGGGGGAAGATTGTAATGGCCCGAAATTTTGAATAAATCTTGTTTCCTAATTTCATGTGTTATTTTATTTTATTTTTATAATCAAAAAAAATGTTTTATTTGATAAACATGATTATAATTAAAATGAGACCATTGGGTTCTGACTGTTATATGACCATCGGTCAATATGACCGCTGTGAACAAAATTTTTTGATTATTGTCTCTAAATACAAGTAATCTTGGTTAATTATTATAGAAAGAAGATTCGATGGCCTCACCTAGTAGTCTTGGACCGATCGAAGCCCATCTAACAGAACTTGGGAAGGAGGTAGCACCATTGGGCTTTGCTCTGGACCAAACCCAAGCCGAACTTCATCATGTGAAGCTAGAACGGAATCGCCTTCGCGAGAAGTTCAAACTGATAGAAATTACTACTCGGGCAATGTTGGTTGAGCCTCCCTTAGACTCTCTCACCTTAGCACACCTTACACTTATGTCCTATGCTAGTGTGATAAGGGGCTATGTAAGGAGACCGTAACTGCCTTGTGTAATCCTTTGTTTTAAATAAAAATTGGGATTTCTTCTTATGATGAAGTTTATGAATTTTCAAATGACCGGATAAATATAGTCTGCATATTTTTGATGAATTTTAGAAAAAGGATATTTTAAAAATGTTTATGTAAACCTTAAATAATTAAAAATGTGTAATGATTTTCAAAAAAATAGTCTTCTACAATTCTGTTCAGTACAAAATTTGGAGTCTAATAAGATCAACTTGATTTATGATGAATAGTAAAATATGAATAGTGATTTTATGATTAGGATTTGTAATATGACCAAATGGATTAGTAATCTCACTTAAAGAAAGTTTTAAAATAATCTAGGCACCTTGATTAAGTAATGTGATTCAATAAAATGGTTAAATAACGGTTTCATAAATTACTATTCAAGTATTAGTTTTTTCAGGTGAATAGTGATTTTTAATTAAAAATTAAATTAAAAATATTTAGAAAATTATTTTTATAAATTGGATTTCATTTTTGAACTCAGAGCACTGATATTATGTTATGTTAATTTTTGTGGTTTTTTCTGAAAAAATGAATTTTCGGTGAATAGTGTATTTATTTAAAAAATAAATTAAAAATATTTAGAAAATTATTTTTATAAAATGGAGTTCATTTTTGAAATCAGAGCCTTGATATTTGATTACGGTGAAATTTTGGGATCTTTCTGAGAAAGTTGAATTTTCAGTGAATAGTGAAAATACAGTTTTAGGGTTTCGGTATGTTTAATGACATCATAACTGTGTCATGATGATGTCATGAGATTTTTTTAAGGGTTGGCCGGCCAAGGGTGATGGATTATTGTGTGGGGGTCCCCATGTGGCCTAACATTATGGGAAGTACCATGGGAGGGCCCATGCTTTTGAGAAAACCACTTTTGAGGTGTCCCTTGGCCATTAATGCCTTGTCCCCTCACTTTCCCTATAAATACCAAGCCCTCCTCTCATCCATTCGACTCCCCACTCTTCCCCAACGAATTTCTGGTCTCATTACCTCCCAAGGAGTCCTCCCAAGGTTCCCCCAAGCCCTCAAGGTCCCATCCTTTGAGGTTTAAGAGTTACATTTTAAGGTAAGGGATCCGACCTCTCTCTTTCATTTCAAGTAATCTCTTTTATGTCATTCCTTTTATGCTCCATGTTCTTATGTTGGAGGATGTTCTTATATAATCCTCTTACTGCCCTTTTCATGTTAATATAATGAGATATCCCCTCTTAATCTCATTATTTCGTTTTATTAAGTTTTAAGTGGCGTCGTTAGGCTGCCGAAATTTTTGTAACGGATTCTTTCTCCCTTCTCATTTTTCAAGATCTATTTTCATGTAAAGTATTTCAAGTTCATTTTTATTATGTTGGGGTATCATCTCTAAATTTATCATACTGATATTTTATGTTCACATGATGAGAGACCCCATTTTATCTCTTCAATTCAGTATTTTGAATTTTTAAGTGGCGCCGTTAGGCTGCTGAATTTTTAAGTTGTTCTTCACCCTTCTCGTTTTGAAGTTCTACTTTCATGTCAATTATTTCAAGTTTCTTTTTTATTATGTTGGGGTATGATCTCTAAATTTATCATACTGATATTTTATGATAATATGATGAGATACCCCATTTGATCTCTTCAATTCAGTATTTTGATGTTTTAAGTGGCGCCGTTAGGCTGCCGAATTTTTAAGTCGTTCTTCACCCTTCTCGTTTTGAAGTTCTACTTTCATGTCAATTATTTCAAGTTCCTTTTTGTTATGTTGGGGAATGATCTCTATATCTATCATACTAGAGTCTTATTTTCATATTATGAGAGACCCCATTTAATCTCTTCAATTCAGTATTTTGAAGTTTTAAGTGGCGTCGTTAGGCTGCCGAATTTTTTAGGGGATTCTTTCACCCTTCTCATTCTTTTCAAAGTTCTACTTTCATGTCAAGTCTTTCAAGTTACTTTTTAATTATGTTGAGGAATTATCTCTATATCTATCATACTGAACTCTTATGTTCACATTAGGAGAGACCCTATTTGATCTTTTCAAATCATTTTTGTTGAAGTTTAAGTAACGCCGTTAGGCTGCCGAACTTTCATAAGAGAAATCTAATTTTTGTCTTCCTTCCATGTTTTTCATTTCAAATGGTATGTCCTTGAAATTTCATTACCATGATCATGTATCCTTCTTATTCTGTCCATATACTGTTTTATGGGTCATTTATGAATGTTTGACCCATTTTCCCTCTCTTTTTAATTTCTTCTAAAACCTCGTAACATAGCTGTTATGCTGCAGAATTTCCGTCTCAAAATGTCTCTCTCTTTTTCTAAAGTTCTTTTATATTATTAATTGAAAACTCAAAGCTATTTCTTCTAAAGGGGTATTCACATATATACCAAAATTTTCTATTTTAAATTCTGGGATTTACATACATGAGACCCACCTTCCTTTTCTGTGGGTTTTAAAGTGACGTAAAGATCATGTCTTTAAAGCAATTTTTAAAACGTTGTGATTATGAAATGAAACCCATTTATTTTATGCTATATGGTTTATTTATGAAATGTTTGATGATGATATATGTGGCTCACATGATAATAAAGGAAAATTTAAGGGTGCGCCCTGATAGCGCTCCAATGCATTGGGTAATGATGTAACCACTAGAGATTACAATTTTCACGATACCTTGGTGAATATCCTTGGTAATTTTCAAATGACACCTTGGGGATGGACCTTGGTGATATGTTCATGATTATCTATGTTAAATGATGTAGCCACATCTTCAAGTTATGAAAAATGTTACTTTTATTATGATATATCTCATGATTTCTTTCTCATGCCTTAAAGTTCATTTCATGACCTTATTGAAGTATCTCAAGTTCACATGTAAAATGTTTCTCTTGTTTTCCTTACTGGGCCTTCTGCTCACCCTTTCCTTTGATGTATGTCCCCAGGTTCTGAGATGCAGTAATGAACCTAGGATGAACATAAGGAGAAGCCTTTCAAGTGTTTAAGAAGAATGTTTTTTTTTTGTTTCATGTTTTATGTTCCTGGTTTCCAAGACACTAAACCTTAAAGATCCTCGGTTTTGTAAAATGTAATGAAAGTTTATGTGATAAAAAGGCTGGATGCTATATAGTATATACAACTCATAGAAAAATATAGGATAAAAATAGGACATGTGTCTTAATGAATGAAAATTGAGACAAAATTACATTACCAATTTGGAAACTTTTGAAACATAAACACCATGAAAAAAGGATAATAAAATAGATAAGTAAATTCCAATAATTTTAATTATAATAACAATAAAATAACTACAAGGTCTGTATAAACATCCAACAAACTAAATGAGTGGTGAATATGGCATCAATATCATGGTAATAGAAAGTGAGACGAAATTTCCTTTCCCTATGTATTGAGTCTCACCGTACTCATCAGAATATCATGAATAATAAATTTAAGTTTATTAAACATATTTTACAATTTCATATTTCTATATATAATACCATAAAATATTTTATTATTACTTTATATTATCCACTTAATAACAATTCCATGCCAATGTTTTGTTTCATGTAATATCCACTTTGTTCTTCATAAATGTATTGATTTACTATTCTTGATCATATTACTTAGATCATGATATACATAATTCCAAATTTTAAAATATAATATATATTCAGTATATTTTTATTTATCAAAATCTATAAATTATAGAATGATTAAATGGAATACACTATTCTTAGAGAAGATAGGGCATACCTACGCAAGAACGCTATTTCCATTTTGTTTTCGCTTTGATGGAATGTAAGTAAATAAAATATATTTATATAATATCCTTATAGTATCATTATTATGGTATATATTTCATATATTTTTTATAAAACCATCCTTAATACATTCCACTTAATGTGTGAATAATGACTTCGCATTGAGGAGACGATAACCCACACATCCACAAACACTATTATCATATTTACACAAGATGGAAAGTATATAGGTATGTTTGAATTAAAAAAGAATAAATACATTATAAATATCCTATATATTATTTATAAACTATGTGTCCATAATAAATCCCACAATGAGAGGCAGTAAAGGAATAACGAACAACCAACATTCCATGAGGCGGTAGTTCACCGTACACATAAAAGGTAATATTGTAACCCATTAGATATGATTGTTTGTAATTTTATGTCTAACACCAAGTATTTAAAAATATATGTATATTTGGGATACTGGTGTTGTTATATAATCAGGGAATAAATTGAATTTAAGGAGTGGAGAAGGAAATAAAACTAATGAGTTTGAGGAAGAATGTTACATGTTATTCGGGTATCTCCTTTTGGTTTGCACAAAATGAATTCCTAAGATAGATTTATTCCCAAAGAGTGGATTCAAGGTGGAATTGGGATGTTTAAGAGCTATTATTTTAGATCTTTTCTAAGGCAATGTGGCTTTATTGGTTAGAGGAAATGGGGTGATCGAAGTCCTTTTTATAGTGGAGGAGGAGCGACACTCTTGCAAATACCCAATGGTATACAATAATGGCAGGAATACATTACCTAATGTTCATACAAAATTGAAAAATAATTGATTAATGGTTAATAATGGTCTAATTAATTATACACCACACAAAAATAAGTGCATTGTATAATTATTTTCCTTAACTTTTACGTTTCTGCAATTATATCATTCTTGTTTTTATTAAAGTATATAGTATTCTATCATAAGTAATTTAAGAAGAAAGTATAAATTAAAGTGATATTTAATATAAAAAATATAAAAAATGAATTATAATTATGATATGAAATTTAAAAAAATACTATGTGTGTTGTAAATTATTTTTAATACAAGCGCATATAATGTGTAAAAACATTGATTTAACTGGGACCATGATAATAATGATTTTACTATATATGCATCAATATATAAATTATCAAAGAAAAATTGTTCCATTAATAGACTATATCTAATATTTATCAACACATAAAAATAACTAGGAAAATTTTAGGATTATTATTAATTTTTATTCATTTAATAAAATTTCAATTATTGTAAAATAACAATATTTTCAATTTTGAAATTATATATCTAATTTTAATTTAATAAATATCTAAACAATGTTAGAATAAAAATATAATAATGTCACAACATTATTAAAATGATATATTCATCTAAATAAATAATTAATGACAATAAATCAACCGATTTACTTCACTTTTAACATTTATAGTATCATTTATTTTAGTTAATTATTAAGTAATTAATATGTTGGTGTTTCTTAAGAAATTAAAGTAACAAAATAATCTTTAAAAATTATTGATAATTCATTATGATAAAAATAACTCAATAACCATAAAAAGGGATATGTATAAAAAAATCAAATTTCATATCTCAATAATTTATAAATGTGAAAGGTGGGGACGGTTTTGTTTTTGTCTTTTTTCCATACTAAACTTATGAAATATGGATATTATATTGAATATAATCCAAAAAAATATAAAATTATAATAATTAAGGTCAAATGACAAAATATGGGTAGCCAATGGTTTTTTATAAGTGTTTCAGCCATTTTTTCCCTTATGTTTAAGGTTTTGTACCTAATTAAGCTTAATTTTACATTAATTTATGTGATTAGTCTTATTTAAATTCACTAATAATTTTCGTTAACAATGAAATTGATATTATTATACCAAAATTATCTTATTGATTACAATCATTTATTTCAGTTTTTCTAAATTTATAGCATAGATGTCTCTAGAATAAGTTTAATGCTAAAACATCAGTCATGGTGAGAAAGCAGGTTTTTAAAGTAAAAACATTCAAATGTTCAATATTTAATTATAGCCAATTAAAATATAAAAAATATTCCAATGACATACATTGAATTAACATTTTTATTATTTATCTACTTTTACTTTAAAAAAATTAAAAAATAATTTTATATTAATTTTTATTTAAATGAATATATAGTTTTAAGTAATGAAAAATATTTTTCACTATTCATAAAAATGATATTTCTTAGAAAAATAAAATGATTCACCCTAATATAATTTCTAAATAATGAATTCAAAAATGATTTTTATTTTGAAAAATTAAATTTATAAAGGTATCAACAATTATTTTCAACGTAGGTATCTCTTAAAAGGCGGTAAAACATAGTTTTACATGTAATGAAAGCTAACCCAATGTTGTTTGTGTTGTAAGGAAATATATGTGTTTCATGTAATTCAAGATCGCCTTTTTCTTTCATATAAATAAATAAAAACATATTTATTTTATAAGAATATAAAAACAAATAAATATAATGTCTTGTGTGAAATGAAAATTATTAAATTAATTCAAAAAAATCCACTAAATCATGGGGAATCACATAGTACCTGCTTAAAATGAATTTTTCCCTCAAAATGTGTTTGTGTTATGAAAGGTATAATAAGTTAAATTTTCACTCATAGAAACGCACATCAAAAAAAAACTTAAACTCCTTTTTAAAAAGGTTTCTAGAATCGTAACGGTTACCGAATGTGACTTATAACTAGATTCACACATAGGAGAACATAGGTGGGAAGTGAAAACATGGACACAAATGTGAAATATTACCATCAAGATATAATGGATAATAATATAGATCAAAGGATGGAGGAAGCTAAAAATCAGAAAGACATAAATCTATGATGACCGAAGGGACAATCAGATTCATTGGAAAAATATGTAATATGATTACATTTTTGGTTTAAAGATTTTTTTTTTCAAAAATTGAGGAATTTTCATGAAAAGATATACTTATATGATTTCATTAAATACTCACCCTTTATTGTTCATGGATCCACTTAACCTCTTTACCCAAAAAGGAATGTCAATTTTTCATTCCTAATGTATTAACAGATCATGAGATCCATGATATGCCATCCCATTTGTCACCAGTTATCATCAATATAAAGTTGTTAGAACTCGTTCTCCAATATTCTTAAATACTAATGTGGGGATATAATAATTTAATCTTACTGACTTTATCTAAAGTTAAACATAAACTTTCCTTAAATGGTTAGCCTTATAACTCATTTGAAAGATGAAAATACAAAACCATATAAAGAATGTCACGAAATTAGCTTAACATTGATCCCCTACATAACAAAAATTAATTCTTGATTGTCACACTCCAAACACGTGAATATTTTTTTCATGTCTCCTATTGAATCATGTTAATGACATGAATTACCATACATTCATATTAAAATCATTCATGATTCCTTATTCAAAATTTTATTGGACATATTTCCTATGTCCAAATATGTTTTAAACATCATCCATGAAACAATATATCACATTACTAACAAATCCTTAATCATTACTGAGGTTATTAATACTATCCAATTTTCATTATCCATATTATCATCTCTTTATCCCTACTAAACACAATTTCCTCAACATATTTAATACATTAAGGGTTAACATCCCTTAACTAAGATATCATTTTTTATTTGACTTCATCACAATACAACACTTCCTTTTCAGTTCTTTATGAAAATATTATATTAGAAATACATATATATTTCATGATACATATACGATAGTATTTGAATTCCATAACATATACAATCCAATCAACAAACATTATTCTAAATCAATTACTCAAGTTTTATCAAATTATTCCACAATACATATTTACTAGTATATGATATATGAATCATATCTTAAGGTTATTTAACCTCAATATAATCATTATTATTAAGCATAATGTATAGAATACTGGATGAACATCCTATACCTTCCACATTTCATTTGCGGTATCATTATCTTCTTATGTTTAACCAATAATTGTCCCACCGTCTTGATTCCTTTTATGAGATTTCCTCAGGGGAAATAAATTTTCATAATACTCAATCATTCTACATATTAACCATTTAATTTTAACCATGTTCCTTCTAGTTCTAGCTATTTACTAAAACTATAAATCATTGGTTTAGAAACACTTATCATACTAGAAAACCACATAATAATTAACAAGAATTACATATAAGATGTATAAATCATGACACGTTCCAATTTTAAATCCTCCATGATGTTTCCTGAATAGTTTTTCAATTCCAAAATCATATCCCATGACAATGTCAAACAAGGTTTGCAGTAATACCTATTTTGTGTACCATGTTTCACCGAATCACAATCGACCCACCATGTCAGAGTTCTTACCCCTATGTATATCCCTCCCACATCCTCGTCCACTTGTTGAAACACCTTGACCCTAGTTACCCAGATTCAGTGCATTATTTTAATACATAGGTATGATTACAAGTAATCATGTCCCGAAATACCAATCAGTTTAGCAGCCTTTTAAAATAGATTACATACATGAACATTACAATTAACATTAGAAAATAAAACACAACATAAATAATCATTTGATAATTCCATTAATCCCCTATACTAACCCTTATTATCAGTCATAATACACTTCTTGGAATCCAGAGAAAATAAAACATAAGGGGTGAGCTCATATGCCCAGTAAGGGTAAACAATTTATCAGAAGATGACATAAGCAATAGGCATAGTGAATAATTGAAAACACATGACTTTACAAATAATAAAAATTAAAACATTATGGAATAAATATGAGCTAAGTAAACAGTTCCATAATAAAACAGAGTCATGCGGTGTTTTTGGGTTTTACCCCTAGGTATATCTATGCCAGAGCTGCCTCTACCTTCTCGTATCTAGACAACTCACAAAATCTATACAGTACCAAAATTCTAGGATGTTCTTCTATACTAATCTTCAAAGTCTACCTTAGTGTAATTTTCTCTAATCAGAGTTTATCTCAATCTATTTCCAAGGTTGTTCCTAAACTTTTTATGACACCAAGTGAAATGCCCTGACCCCAGTTTCATAGATTCGATGCATTATTTTAATACATTGGCATGATTACAAAGAACCAAGTCCCAAAATACTGATCAGTTTAGCAGTATTGAAAAATATATTACATACATGAATGTTACATTTCACATTAGAAAATAAAACACAACATAAATGATCCTTCGTGAATACAATTATTCCCCTAGCTTAACTCTTATTATGAATCATAATAAACTTCTTGGAATCCTGGGTAAATAAAACATAAGAAAGGGGTGAGCTCATATGCTCAGTAAGGGTAAAACATTTAGCGAAAGATAACATAAACAATATTCATGGTGAATAATAAAAAACACATGCCTTTACAAATAATAAACCTGAACACTTTATGGCAGAAATATGAGTTGAATAAATAATTACATAATAAAACATAGTCATGGGTATTCTACTAGTCTAATAACCACATAAACCATAAATAATATTTTCATAATGAGGGAATGTATAATGCCAGACATTCTTAAACATTTTTTCTAGGCCTTAGCCAAGACGTCTAAAAATGATTAATCCATCAGCCAAAACCATATATCAAATTTGGAAAAGTCATCAGCCAATTCCATGTATAATTGTCTCATGAGACCTACTGATGCACCGAGGAGCTATAGCGGGCTCCACCCATCACATAATAAGTCTAATACATTCCTCATATGAAAAGGTTGTAACATAACATAATCATTCGTATTAAAACTAGCATACGAAATGTCAATACTTTAACCATAAACAATGAATGGTATAGAAATAACACATACATAATAAAACATATCACAAAAAATTCAATACAATATTGATGATTTGCATCATAATAAATCAACTTCAAATAATTTTAAAATCCATCAAAGGATGTTGACATAGAAGAAATGAAAACATTTTGAAAGAAATACCTCTTTCTATTTTGAAACCATTTAAAAGTCATATTATTATAAAAGAAAACATTTATTTTAAAAATATTTTTATAATATTGTATGGGAAGCTTCAATGATGTTATAATGCCAGAAAATAGCCGCACCTGCCATTTAAGTTAAAAAACATTCTTACCTTAATTTTGTCGAAAAGGTCATAATGTAACTTGTTTGGAAAATGATGGAAATAATCATTCCAAAACATATAAGGTCAAACAAGGGTATAAATGACTTTAAACCATATTATAGTAAATAGTAATAATGTTTTGAAATACATTTTTAAGAAAACACGGATGTGGATGATAAAGAAGTCAGAGTAGATACTTACGTAAAAACAACCTCGGATAATATAGAGATTGTGAAATTAACCCTTAACTTGTAATTTTACTTAGTAAATGGAATTTTATCCTCTTTTATAATAGTTAAAACATTGTTATGAAATTATAAAATAAATATATACATAAATATGATATCATATATGATCTTCTAATATTGCTTTTTGAATACTATTTTAGTAGTATCGTCGTTTTGGGTGTTAACTGACTCGTTTTCCTTTAAATACTTGGTTGCGTAAGCCATGTTTGTTATGGAAATGATGTATTTGATTCATATAAATAATTATATTAAGTTCTTAAACATTATTTTTAATCATAAAACTAATATTATTCTTGAATGGTTACGATGGAGAATGAATCTCATCGCGGTTGTGGAGACGGTAATCCATACGTACGCACGAGCGACAATATCATTGATAGAGATATCATATGTAATTGGATGGTATTTCAAATATACAGAATCATTAACATGTAATATTTATTATTTATATCAGTTATACTCATTATTATACCCATCCAAATAATAAAGTGTTTGAATAACAAACTACACCACGACTTGGAGAAGGTAAGCCGTACATACGCACGTATGGTGACTTTTTCATTTATAGGATGGATAGAATAATGAATATCATTGTAACATTTTTATAATAACATAAATATATATAGAATATAATTTATTTATTATTTTATAATGTAAACAATAAAAGAAAAAGGAAGTGGAAGAAGAAAAGTACATGAAAGAGGTGGTGAAATATTCACCTCTTCTTCGGGTTGTTCCATTTGATTTGATCAAAAGGGCTCCATAGGATGGATTTATGACTAAAGGAAGGCCTATAAGATGAAGGGAGTAATTTTTTAGGATATTTGGGTAGGGGTTGGCTGAGCCAAATGGCTTTGGTGGTGTGAAATTAAAAGAAGGGAAAGTGACCTTTTATAAGAGAGGTGAGGGTAACTTTAGGAAAAGCTTGAAATATTATTTTATAATAAAATTATTTTCTATTTATAATGGCTCAAAATAAAATTAGTTATATAATTATATGTTTATAGGTTAAAATACTCTCAACCAATAGGTTTTTACAAGTTTAGGTTACCATTTAAACCTTGTCTTTTAGATTTAACTCTTAGTTAAATAGTTTAACATTTACCATGTCACTTTGTATTTTTATATTATATGGTTAATAAAATAACTATAACAATCCAAGAGAACCCCATGTGGATCATTATTAATATATATAACCTTATATAAGTCTTTTGGACAAACCTTATATTTTTAAGAATATTATATAAATTAATAATATAGTATTTGTTTTAAAAACTCAATTATGTCAATTCTGACACTATTTAGTATATGGTTTTTGTGAAAATCATCACAACTTGATTAATTAGAACAATATAAATTGAATCAATAATAACATTTCATAATCATCTATTAAATTTTTGGACGTCATAAAAACTTTGAAATTATATTTATTTTAATATTTATAATATTATTTATTTGATTTATTCATTAACAAGGTAATTACTGCATCATCATTGTGTCATAAATAAATTTAATTATTTAATTTATAAAAATAATAAATATAATACCATTATGTAGTAAATATTTTTAGATTTCTAATTAATATTTATAGTATAAAAGGTAACTTATATAACACCTTGTAAAAATTGTTTTGCAAAAAGATATATGTTTATGTCATTTTTGTCTTTACTGTAAATTAATTAATATAAAGTGTCATTATCACTCTCAAGTGGCTCCAAGTGGTCACTAAATAGACCCAAGTATGACCATGGTCGGACATGTATCATCCAATAGGAATATATCACATTTTAGTGTAATTTAATATTATTTTAATATTATTTCTTTATCCATATTTATCGGATTTACCCTTTAACCATGGTAAGTAAAACATTTACCGAAGTAATTATTAATAATGTCTAAAAATAAAAGTTACCCATTTACACAATTTGTACCTCTTGATTAAAAATATGGAATCCATTTTTCCAAATTCAAACAGAGAATTGGCAGAAATTAATTTAAATCTAATTCCCATTGTCAAAACAAAAAGCGTGTTTTTAAAAAATAGTAACTATCAAAACATTAACACTTGTTTATGTCTAGTTTAAATTTGAAATTACATAAAATGACCTAAATTATATTAAATGATAAAAATATAATCTAATGATACCTTAAAATCACTCAAATGTATAATTTTACACCATAAATTATTTCGATTAAAAAAGTTGTTTTTAATTAAAATTTAGTATTTTTTATTATTCATCAAAATATAAAAGTTATCAGAAAAGTACCAAAAATTTATCGAAACAATATTTTTTTCCAGATTTTAAATAATAATTTAATTTCATTTAATTTAATATATAAAGGGGTCAAATATTTGTTTTAAATAATGTTCTCCATTAAAAGGCAGTAAAATTTCATTTTTTTAGAAGTACTTCTTTTACCTGAAAAAATGAATTTGTTCTTATATTATGTCTTCGAAACACATAATATGGATTCCAAAATTATACGAAGTATATAGAATTACAAATTCAGTTAATAATATTCATAACATCTTTTTGAATGACTAGTTTGGTAAGTCGTAGTGCACTCGAACTCGGTATTGCGTATAATGCAAGTTATTGAATTTCTTTGAAGAGATAACGTACTATGAAAACTTGAAGTGTTACACTTTTAGTATCCAAACATGGATTTATTTCTTGGAAACTATGTTCTTTATCCTTTACCAAAATTCTAGTGCATTTTCAAATACATTTCCTCATCCATAAACATATATTTAGCAACATCCCTAGAAATGTCCTTTGAAATAATCCTTGGGATCTCACTAAAGTTTTCTCATAATTGTTTCGAATGGTTATCTTAACATTTTCTCCAATACCAACTAAAATGAACCAAAATTAATGAACCCAAATATTAAATCACTTTTACAAAATACTTATACCATTAAAATAATAGATTTCCAAACACTGCATTAGTTTAATTTCATTGGAAACATTGAAACATAAATACTACTACATCAGTGAGCTACATTATCTCCCACTAGGTTCTCCAAGAATAGAACCCCTATTAGACATATCATACACAAAATATATCTACATAAACTGAGGGAAAAAATAAAAAATTGGGTGAGATCAGATGATCAATAGGGGAAAACAAAGTAGATATGTAAACATATACATGAGAATAAGAGTATTTGAATGTGATCATAACATTAGATGATCATACCCTACATATCAAAGGTCATAAACATGAATCATGAAATAAATATTAGTATTTTGTAAGTCATTAATCCTAAGTGAAACAAGAGAATGATCAATGAAGGATTAAGACATGGAAATCATGGAATTTAGAAAGACACAAAAAAATCATATGTCAGGGAAACATAACAAGATCTTAATAACAAGTTAGGATTGGGATAACAACTTGTGTGCCAACTTTGATATTGGGATTCCCTACTGTGTACCGTCATGCTTTGGTCTTGAGATTCCCTCTCATGTACCATCTTATTTTGCGTTGGATATGCCCTCCCATTTACCCTATTCTTTAAGAAATGGGATTCTCTCCTATGTGACCACTTGTTTTGGGATTACGATTCCCTATTTTTTAAGTCTTGTAATTACCTCCCATGTACCTTATTTTTTGGGGATTAAGGTACCCTCTTGTTTTAATCGAGGGATACCCTCCACTATACCCTCTTAATCTTAAAAAAAACATTTATCATTACCCAATAAATTATTTGATGATATTGTCCCACCTCTATTATAATAAAATCATACAAACATGTACCACAAGAAAATAAAATATTCATCATATCATAACCCCTGAAAAATAATGGATTTTATAGTCATCAAATCATAACCCATTAACTAAAATGTATATCATTTCAATACCAAATCATAATAACCTACGTATAATAGATAGGTTTCCAAATCATTTAATTAATGAATACCCCATGAAAAGAATCTTGTTTCAAAATCAAATAACCTATGTAAGAGAAACATGTTTCATAATCATCCATCCATAAAAACATAAATCATTCAGAAAAGTATATGAATGGAACCTTCAGATAATTTCCTAGAAGTTAATGACTAATATCAACATATTTCATCACATATGGATAATATTATTTTGAATATCATTTAAAAAACATTTCCTGTGGAAAATATCATTTATTCTTTAAAATTTTCTATTTAAAACATAAAATATTTTGAAAAACATTTTCAAATAAAATAAAATTAAATCATAGAAAGAATTCTTGAAATCACTTTGAAAAACATTTTACTTGAAAATAATTATAAAACATATAAAATAATATTTAAAATCATTAAAATCATTTTCACTAAAAACAACCTTTTTAAAATTTACGAATGAGGTTTTGAAAATTATTTAAAATATTTTCTAAATGTAAACCAATTCTGAAAATCATTATAATTGAAAACTACATTAAAATAAATGAATTTACAAAGCCATAAGAAAAGAGATTGTTTTAAATAAAAATAACTTTCTAATCATGAAAATAAATCTTTTAGTAAATTATGGTAATTTCATTTGGAAAAATTCATATATAAAGACTGTTCCTTTTGGATCATAAAAAGTTCAGAAAAGTAACTCAACCAAAAAACATTAAGAAGATTCCTTTGAATAATTTTTTTAAAAAAAAGCTAAAAAATTGGTAAAAGGTTTTTAAATATAATAGTATAATAGTATTTTTTTTTAGATACTATTTTAGAAAACATGTTTTTGAAGGAATGCATATTTTTTATTTAAGAGAGAGGTAAAGTCTCACTTTCTTAAAAACACATTCTAGATCATCTTATGTTCCAAATAGTGAAAAATAGATTCATTACATAGATATAAAATCAATAAGTGGAGGATAAAAAAACAATGATAGTTCTTGCTACATTTATGATATTTTTTCATCAATTGGTTCATGATTATAAACAATCAAAAAAAATAGTGAGATTATAGCTATAATTGGTTACCAATTTGGTAAATAACACAATGGAAATTATAAAATTAAATGAATCATAATATATAATAATAATAATTAATTTAGGATATAACATTTCAATGGATTTATATACCCCACCTTGAAAAATATAGGTTCATAACATGGCATGTGTCTCAAAGACAAAAAATTGAGACTCGTTTACTTTACGAATATGGTATCTTTTGAAAAAAAAACCCATGAAAGGAAGATCATCAATCGGATCAGTAAATCCCCATAACATTTATTATTATAAAAATAAAATACATTCATGATCCATATACGAACCATAAAAAAATAAATTAGTATTGAATATGTCATTAATCTGATGAAAATAAAAATTGAGATGAAATTCCCTTACCTTGTGTCTTGAATCTCTCCATACTCATACAAAAATCATGTAGAATAAATATAATACTATTATACATATTTTATGGACACATATTATTATATATAATACCATATATTATTTTTTATGACATTATATTACCCACAAATTACCAATTCCATGTTAAGGGTTCTCTTTGGGTAATATTCTTCTGTTCTTCATACATGTTTAGAATAATTTTTTAGTATATTTATACTATGATCATTATTTACTTATGTATAGAATGTAAAATTTTATAAAAATATCATATATATTTATTATATATTTATTTATAATTATCTTTAAAATATAGATCAATGAAACATAAAACATTGTTCCTGGAGACATTAGGTCTTACGTAAGCTTGAACGTTATTTCTGTTTTGTAATCATATTGAAAGAAAGTATGTAAATGAAATATATGTATATATGTATATAATATAATTATTGTATCATTATTATGTTATATATAATATATATTTTTACTTAAACAATCCTTAATACATTCCATTTAAATTGTGAACAAATCACATCTCTATGAGAAGACTGTAGTCCACATGTCCACAAACAATGTTATCATATTTTCACTAGATAGAAAGTATAAAGGTATATATTATAAAAAAATAATAAGAATAAATAAATTATAAATATCATATATATATATATATATATATAAACAGAATGTTTATCATAATTCCCAACATGAGATGTGGTAAAGGAAGAATGAAAAAGAATCACGTCGTGAGGCATTAGGTCACCGTAAACATAAATGGTATGTTCATTACCTATTAAATTGAAGTGTGAGTATGTTTAGGTCAAACCATTTTTATAAAAATATATCATAATATTTTAGGTACTGTTGATGTTATATAATAATGGAATAAGTTAAATTTAGTGAGTGGAGAAGGAAATAAAACTAAACAGTTTTGGGAAAAATGATACCTCTTATTCAGGTAACTCTTTTGGTTTGCACGAAAGGGATTACATGGATGGATGTCTACCCAAAGTGAGTCTTTAAGGAGGAAAGGGGGTGTTTAAGATCTATTTGGGAATATCTTTATTGAGCTAATGTGTATTGATATTTGTTAGTATTGGGAGAAGATGACTTTTAAAGCATAGGGGGAGTGTCACTCTTTTAAATACCAAAAAGAATTAAATAATTAGTGGTATCCCATACCTAAATTGTCTCAAAAATGAAAATATTATTTATTAAAGGTGAATCATAGTGTATTAAAATCTACACAACATGAAAAATAAGTGAATTTTTATAATATTGTTCCTAAACTTCAATGTTTCCCCAATTTTATCATTTGGTGTTAATTGAAGTATATTGTATTCTATCAAATGTAAATAAAAAATTAAGACTAAATTAATTTAGGATTTTTTATATAAAATATGACCACTATATTATCATTCTTACATCTAAATTACAAAATAATAATACCATGTGTGTTGGAAATTAATTTTAAAACAAGATCATGTAATGTGGAAAATCCCCCCTATCGGGAATATTCTAATAATGTTTTTACTATATATTGGTCAATATGTTTGTTATAAAAGATAAATTTTTCCATGAACGGAGAATAATTAATATTTATTAACACTTTAAAATATTATGGCAGAAGGTAGTGTTGGTCGGAGTGAGAATATCAAGGGGGGGTTAATTGAGTACCCAATACATATTTCTGTTCAAAATGGATTTAAATAGAATCCCCCAATTTACTTAATAACATCACAGTTAACCAAAAAACATATCATTATCAATTATAATCATTCAAAATATTTTTTTTAGTATTTATTATGTCTTTAAAAATGATATAAAATATTACATAATTTATCTAAATCAAGTTACATAATCAAAATCCTATAAAAACTAAATAAGAATAACTATCAAAGTATTGATTTTTTTTATAGTTTAAAAATAATTTTCAATTATAATGAATAAAATAAAAGTATAATAAAATAAAAAAACACAATGGAATTTTGAATACAAGAGTTTGATTATCATGCTGATACTTAGTCCTCTCCACCTAGTGATCACCTCCCACCAAGCCGTTTATATAAAATAAAAAGTTTGATCCACAACTTGTAACTGGTTTTAAAAAAATTTAAAACATTCCATGTCAAAGAGGAGCTATTCTATAGTTTTATGTCGGAGCATAAAAGAAACATGTCACACATGACCTCTACCATAGTTTTCCTAGCAAACTATATGTAAAAGTAGTTAAAAATATATCTATGTATCTTCCATATATAGACAGATATAGTTTGTGTGTGTGTGTTAAAATACAATATGGACACACTACCCTAAATTTAAAAGATAATTAAGAAGCTGATACATTAAATTCTTGAAGCAATTAAGATGATCTGTTTTTGTCATGTGATGGTTTTAGTGACTCAATAATAACATTTGGAAAATGAATCTCAAGTCATCCTTTACAAACATCAGTAAAATAGAGTGTCGTGGAAACTTTGTTTCATAACTACAGGAAGCAATTTTTTGTGTTTTGGGCATTTTCTTCCCCAATTGACTGGTGTATAATTACTTAGGCAAGATCTTCTTGGTCTTGCAATATGGTACAACTATATCATGTTTTTGTAATGAATCTTAACGCATATTTTTCATCTCATCACATTTCTTCACAAGGATATCTTCTTATTTTATTAATATTAGTAGCATGAATAATAACCACATGCACCTGGATGTCTTGATTCCTCATACAGCATGTCTGACATGATCAGCAATGTAATATGTCAATCATTTAATAGAAAATAATTATAATATGGTTCACATTAAAATCTATAAAATATCCATTAGAATAAATTAATTCAATATAAATAACTTATATATAATGGATTTGTCTTAGTCTTTAGTGTGTTATTGATGTTTTCAGTCTAGTGGTGACTGAAGCTAATGGTGTTTTGGAGTCTAGTGGTGTCCCCTTATAACCATGACGTAATGTTTTTGGTGTCTTGTACTGGAGGAATTTGAATTTTGTAGTGTGAGATTTTTTACTTAGCCAATTATCAATGGTGGTGGTGAGTCATATGGTGGTAGGCCAAGATGATGACATCTAATGCTTTTTCAAAATTATGCATTGGTGGTGACTCATCTAAAACAGTTTCATATGTGATGATGACTTATTTCCATACTTATCCATGTTGATGGTGAGATATCTATAGTGGTGTGTAATCTTAGCAGTGAGTTAGTCTTGATGGTGACTCATCGTTATTGGTGTGTCAAATTCAATGGTGACTCATACTTAGTAAACCTCATTAAATGTTTCAAAATACAATTTACTTTCATAAAAAATTAAACACATAAATATCATTAGAATTAGGATTTTGTGACCATTAAAAAATGGATTTAAACATCCTTCACATTTTTTATGATCTCAAATTATGGAATCAAAGGTAAAAAAAATAGAATTAAATGTAGGTTAAAAACAAGTTAAAAATAATTTATAACAGTGGGCATATATATCAGTGTGGAATAAAAGAAAATAGAAGAAACAATATGAAATAAATATATCTGTAATAAGAAGAAGTAAATTATAAATAAATTTTATTGTTTTCTCCTTATCCCCATTTTAGGATTATCAAAAACGTGAAATAAAACAAAAAAAACTCTAAAGGAAGTATGAAAGGAAAGACAATTAAAAGAAAAAAATAATTATGAAAGATAATTAATAATCATCCAAAAGGTAGAGTCATATTGTTATTACAAAATTTACCCATAAAAATAAAAATTCTAATCCAACGATACTATTAATACTAGGAAGTGTTGATATGAGCTTTTCTATTTTCCATGTATTTATTTTGATCTACTATAGTAGATGAAGTAGGGTTTGATGGAGTTATAGGTAATGTAGTTGGAATACCAGGTTAGAATCCATCTATAGAAAGATGTCGGGACTCTATTATATTAACATAACATAGTTTTCTTGTAGATTTTTAGGATGAAGAGAGAATGGTTGGAATTGGGTAGGAAGAGGGGAAACATGATATTTGGTAAATCCTAGTCTAAGATATGCCTATGGGGTAATAGAAAATACATCATGAGCCACAACATCAATTCCATGTTGATTGAGAAATTGTTTCATAAGATTTATGAAATCCATTATTATCTGACCACCTCCATCCATGAAAGTAAAGATATATCATTTCTCTTCCATTAACTAATTATGTAGTGGTGTAATCTCTTTCAACTATATGAATTTCTTTTTTATGGATTGTGTCATAATTATAATTCTAAAATTATTAGAAAAAATATAAATTTGACATCCATGGAATGATTGGTATAAATCCTTGATAGATAATATTTGATAGACATGATGACTATTTTTCTATCAGCACTCATATATACATAATATGATCTAATAATCATATGATCCTTCTCTATAATCTTCTAAATCATGTTTATAATATCCAAAATTATGACTGGTTCCACTAACAGGTGAACTGGACATAGCTGAAACTTATTCACTAACCACAGTTCTGATTAGATCAACATCCACTATAGGTGAAAAAGTGAAGGTAGAAGTGTCTGATGATACATTCTCATGAATTTTAATGATTCCATCCTATGAATCTACAATATTATATGTTAAATATTCAAGTATAGAAATTATATATTCCAATTAACAATAAATATATTATTCTAAATCTAAATGTACTAGATGAGATGCATTAGTTTAGGTTGAATGTGGTGGATTACCAATTCAATCAAATAAAATTCATCCTTTTCACTAATCATTTTCAGGAGAGGCACAGTCTAAAGAAGTCTTTGATTTAAATAATAAATTGAGGCTTCGGCCCCAACCTTTAAAAAAACATAGAGTTATAACATGAGTAGGTTCTCTCACAAGTGGAAAATTTGTATTGCAGTCCTACAACATCAACCTAGGAGACATGTGATCCTTCAAGAACATTTTATTCTAGAATGTAAGGTTCACAATTATTTTGTTAAATACCCTATTTACCTGGTAATTTATCCAATTCCTCTACCATAAGATCAAAAAAACATTATGATGGTTTAACAAAAATATTATCAGCAACAATAGGTACCACAACATGTATTATACTAGGGGTTTTAATATTCTAATCAACTCCATTATGTTTACTAGTATCCTATTCATCAATAGAAGATGTTTCTTCCATCCGAACATATTCTTTTTGGCATACTCTCATCTATTTAAATGTTTATAAGACTATCAAAAGGAGGCTCATCAAGAAATTCATTTTCATATTTTTCCTCAATAAGTTCTTTTTTTTTTGCATCTGTTCGGCTATATGCTACTCAACAACATCAATGCCAGCCACCTCCTCAACTATAGTAGGGTCAGAAATAGTCAAACCATCAATAGGAGAACCAGATTCAATAGTAGGAATTTATTGATGAATTCTCAATGATGAAGATTATCTCCCTTAAAAAGATCATATTATTCCTTAATAGTTCATCTCTTTTTATATAAACATGGAAAATAAATATCTATTAGAATCTTCACATATATCCTTCAAATTCTTCCAACTAAACTATCTGGGTTATAAACATCATCATCTTTATATTGAGTATCACTATTATCACCATTTCCATTATCTCAATTTCCACTAAAATTACAATTACCATCATCCTCTTCCTCTTATGCTACCTCTACATCATGAAATATTGAACTTCTTTTAGATTTTTCCTCTTAAGAAACTCCAGTTTTATCTTCATGACTTTTCAATAACTTTTCTCTTTTAGAAAGTATCCTAAGAAGATTGGGAGCTCTATATATGATAGGTGGTGATTTGGGAGACAAATATGGGTCACTCCCTTTATCAATAGTATATTCATATACTTCTTATTTTGATGCAGTAACCTCTTATTTATTCTCATCTTAGTACTCTTATATTTTATAAGGATTTATACTATGGTCAAAAATACTCGTCATTCATTTCAGATGGTCAAAAAATTAGATTTAATATATATATATATATATATATATATATATATATATATATATATATATTGATTATAATCTACTCACTAATTCATATAGGGGTTCCAACTGATCCTCATTCTTGTAAAAAATATTGTTGAAATGAAAAAAACAACTACAATCAACAAATATTTCCTCATCATCTGAAACATTTCCTTTTTTCCTTCAGCATGGAAGAAATGGTCTATGGATTAATCAAATTTTTAGATCTTGAATTATTATTTATCATATATAAATGATGCACCATAATATTCTTACATTTTTTTATCTAATGTGAATTTTTCATAAGATAAATCATACATTCCTTTTAGTATGCAGTGGAAAAAATGTTACCTTTCCTTGGACACAACATTTGCTGAATAAAAAAAGAATAAAAATATGAACTCTCCATTCAACGTGGATTCAACTGGTTTTCTAATTATTCTATCTCCATTTATATTTGTAAAAGATATTAATATTCAAACAACTCACTATTTTCTAGAATATTTCCTTGGTAGTCATAATAAACTCTTTCAAGTGGTACACCCAAACAATCTGGCCCTTTATTTAAGGAGAAAAAAACATTATGATGATTTATTATTGTTCTCATCTATTCTATTTCTTTTTCATCAAATTAAATCTCAGTATTATGATGAAATTGATGCACCAACCTATGGTAGAATGTTTTCTCATTTGAGTATAACCAATCTATCCATCCTTAGTTTTGTATAAATTCTACACCAGATACTTACATGAAAACATGCATTTTCTTCCACATCTTTTTTGGGTATCATGATACTCTTTGAATGTCTTGCGTTTATAGGTTAAACCGAAGTATGAACACTCAGTTCACCTTTTTTATTCTTAACTGATCATGAAATAAATGGTGTAGATTTAGAAGGATAATTAATTATTAGAATGCATATTGTTTTGGTAACCTTGGTTGAAGTTTGAGAAAAAGGTTGATGCTTTGATGGTTGCAAGATGATGGTTTTCATGGGGCATGAGTGAATGGATGGCATGGAAGAATAGGTGTGTTGAAAATTGAAAATCATATATTTCCTATCATTTGGGATTTAGGTATTTGAAATATCAAAACTGAAATAATACATGAAAATGAAATTCAATGATCAAAAAAATTATCATATTATTTTATAAAATAAATAATTTGAAAAACGTGGGTGGTAAAAAACATCGAAGAAGTAAAAATTATCAAAGGAATGAAGAAATAATTGTGTGAAAATCCAATGGTTTGACAATCATAATGGTGAGATAAAAAAAATGGTTATACATCCACAATAGTGGGATAACTGTAATTATGTGTCATACTCAATGGCGTGTCACCTAATAGTGTGTCATACTCAACGGTGTGTCATAATCTATGGTGTCTAATCTGATAAGTAAACTATATCAAAATTAATCATACCTAGATCATGTTTCATGTAATTAATTCTCTCAGAATTCAAAGGCTTTGTAAATATATCATCCAACTAATTTTTGGTACCAAAGTATTCAAGGGTATATCACCTTTTTGAAAATGATATCTCCAAAAGTTACGTCTTACATCAATATTTTGTTTTCTAGAATGAGATACATGATTGTTGAAAATTTTAATTGACCTTTTGTTATCTCAATTTATGGGGACATGATGTAATATATATCCATAGATTAGTAAATATACTTTAAACAATAGTTTTTTTGTAGAATAACCACTTGCAGCTATGTATTCAGCTTCCGTAGTAGACATGGAAACCCAATTTTTCACCCTACTACACCAAAAAACTAAATACATTACCCAAAAATGACATGCTCAATAGGAACTTTTTCTAGCTAACTTATAACCCCCAAAATTAGCATCATAATAACTAACTATATCATATTTTATCCTCTGGGGTAAAATAACCCTAAATTGGTTTTATAGTTGAGATAATTGAAATTTATTTTGACAGCATCCCCGTGTGACTCTTTTAGATTTCCTTAAAAAAGATCACACATACACACACTAAAAATTAAATCAGGTTGGATAGAATTTAAGAAGAGAATAATTACAATCATACCTTTGTAACTATTTTGATCCAGTGGTTTTCCATTTTCATCAAGATCTAACTTATAGGTGTAACTATTATGAGTATCAATAATCTTAGTGCTATCGAATTTAAAAGGTTTTAAAAGATATTTTTTATTTTTAAATTTTTTTAAAATTATTCCTTATTTATTTTAAAATATTTTAAATCCAAGAATTTATATTAATTCACCCATTATAGTCATTTAAAATTCATTTTCATCGATTTTGAATGATCAGTACAAAGAGAATTTCATGAAGATCCAAAATTAATATCATCATCATATATTTATACAAATAAATCATATTTTGATATTATTTTTTTAAATGGGTATGATCTTTTATACCTTTTTAAAAACCACTTATAATATGAAAATTTCCAAGCCTATTGTACCAAGCCTCGTGAGCCTATATACAAATAGATAAATCTTTTAGTAATCAGAACACTTTATTTAGAAAATGTGGACATTCAAAACATGGGATTTGTTCAACAAAAATATCCTCAATTAAAAAACCATTAAAAAATCAATATTGACATCCATATGATAAATCTTGAAATCTAAATGTGATACATAGGCTATAATTATTCTAAAATATTATAGTTTGGCTACCAATTTAAAGAATTCCCCATATTTTATTCTTTCTCCCTGAATATAACCTTTTGCAAATAGTCTTTCCGTATTTCTTACTATTGTTCCAAACTCATCTATCATGTTTCTAGAATCCCATTAAGTTCCAAAATTCAATGTTTCCTTGGGTATATATATATAATTTCCCATGCTTGTTTGTTTTAAATTAATTCAATTATTATTTAATTTCTATACAGAAAATCAAAATAAATAAATTCATTGGTGTTATTTGGTTTTAGATGTGACAAGAATGCTTGATGTTCAAACTGATTTATAAGAGAAGCTATTTATCATGTATCTCTATCTAGATCTACTATGAAAACATCTATGTTGTGGTAAATAAGAGTTATGAAAGCTATAGATAGAGAGGGGACAATCAATTTAGGTTCAATAGGTTTATGTTTAATAAGTAATAGAAATTATACAAAAATAGAAGATTTGTCCCACTATTTTATAGTAGAATATAAACATTTAAAATTTATGTTCAGAGGTGAAGACGATCCTTATATTTTTCTAAACAGGTCTGGAACTCATGTGTATTATTCCCATAAAATTTTACAAGGACATTTTTTCCATGGTTGTAGAATTTTTATTGAAAAATATATAGGATTTGTTAGATGTTTAATTACCAATGAAATTCCCCTCATCACTTATGGATGAAAATTTTTCCAGATTATCCATAGTATTAAGAATACATAATTTGCAACCAAAAACACTGATGAAATTATGCATAGTATTCCAATTTTTTCAATGTCTATAAGGGGTATTGTTCATGATAGGTCTGAACAAAACACTATTTATGATATAGTAGGTTGTATTGATTTTTTATACCAAAAAAATAGGTAGGTCATACTCATTTAACATGTTCTGAGCTCTCTCTTTTAATGTTATATTTATCTTTTAAATAAATTCATTCTGCATAGGGGTCTGAGAAGTAGTGAAGTTATGAATAAAACCATTTTGTGATAAAAAAATATTCAAATCCTTGATTTTCAAAGTCACATCCATAGTCACTCCATAGGGTTTTAATTTAAATTTCACTTATATTTTCACCAGATTTACTATAATTGGTGAAATAAGAACATTATTAAATTTTGTGAGAATAAAATAATACCCAAGTATACCTAGATAAATCATCTACTAATACATAGAAATAGTTATTCCAATTTATGCTATAAACTCTAGATGCTAAAAAAATCCATATGAACCAACATGATGGGTTGAGAGTTTGACACTTCATTAATTTTAATGGAACTTTTTTCTGTTTCACATTTTGATAGGGGTTACAAAAGTTATCTTTTATGAACTCTAGATTATGAAAATCCCTAAATAAAATTTTCCTAGTAATATTCTTATGTGAGTGAATAATTTAGTGTCCTGGACTAATATACGCGATACAATATTCATTATGAAAGGAACTCAATAAGAAAACATTCTGATAAATTAATGAATTTAGATCAACAATATATAAATTATCATTATTTAAAGTAATAAGAAATAAATAATTTTTGGATTAAAAAACATTGAATGAACCATTTCAGAATTTAACATGAATTACATCATCACATAAACATGTGTGATAATAATATTACATTTTAAACAATTTAAAAACAATAATTTATAAATTAAAATTTAATTACTATTACCATTTTGGCCAAGTCTGATGATTTTTTCTTTTTCATTATCACTAAAAGTGATAAGGACATCATCAACCTTAATATGTATCTTGAATAAAGAATATTATACTATCATATTTTTGAACATCTGATGTCATAGTATCATATAATCATAATAGGTTTTCAAAAAATTATCTTAAAAAACAAAATTTATTAATGAAACAAATTTTGTACATATATTTTCTTCAGTCTAGAGATGTTAGTAACCAATGAATTTGGAACCCACAATTTATTTATAGGTTTCTTATAAATTGAATTAAATATTTTTTAAATAAATAATTTATTAGGTCCTTTACTAAAATAATTTTTAGAAGAAAATTCATGTTTTGATTTTGGAAAAAGAGTATTCTTCACTTCTTTCCTTTGTTAAGGATAGAATCCTATTAAAATAACATACATAGGTGAAACTATATTTTATAAAATCAGAGTATTTTTTTTACTACCATCTGTAAGTGTTTCTAAATATTTCTTATTTTCTTCATTTGAATGTGTAATTTCTATATTTTCTATTTGTAATTGAGAATTCTCTCCTTTCCAAAAGACATTTTAGATTAAAAATTGGTAGGTAAACCATGATATCTTTAGAGAACATTATATTTATCTTTCAGATCATTGAAGGGATCCTCTAAAATATTATAGTATTCAAGTAATTCTTAATTAGAAATTTCATTATCATCATGTAAAGTTTCAAAAACATTAGAAATATTATCAAATACACATGTAAGGTAGTAGTGAAATTATGTAAAATAGATACAACAGGTACCTTATAAATTTTTGTCATAAAACAAACTTTTTCTCTATCTAATTTCCCCTCATGTGATATATTCGAGTCACTCAAGTTATATTTATAATATCTCTATCTATATTTCATTTCTCTATTACACCCTCACTCCTTGTCATCATATTTCTGTTTTAATTTAACTTTGGGCAATCATCTTTGACTTGTACTCTAATTTTTTACTCATAATATGTGACTTCATTTTCATCCTTCTTCCATTATTTATTCTTGGTTCCTCTAGAACCATATATTTGTTTATAATTGGGATTTGTAAATAACATTTTACATCCTATAAAATTTATTAAAACATCTATCTAGAAGAGTCATCTCCTCATCATTATCTGATGGTGACTCACAGTCACTTGAACTTATAGCTTTAACATTATCCTTCTCATTTTTTATACGAATTAATAATAAATGCTACAAATTTATTATTTGGTTATTCATAAGCATATTATTTTACCTCTAACACTTCTTCATACATTATTATTTTACTAACCAACTTTTTGATAGGTAGCTTGATGATATCAAATGACTATCTAATAGAGATAAATCTTCCTCTCCATCTATTATTTAAACATCTATATAGTTTCCTGATCTATTCTTTGTTGTATATGGTATTCCCAAGTGATCTTATTTTTAAAAAAATATCATTGAACCTAAGGTACATTCTAGACTTAGGTTCATCTGGATTCATCCTAAAATTTTCATACATAATAGTATATGTGTTTTATCTTATTTCCGTAAAATTAGTTATTGTCTAATGGGAAATAGATCAAGTATCACGAATATAATATGTAGTTTTAAAAGAATATATTATATTAAATTATTCACCTCTTAAATAAATTTAATATTAATTCATTTATTTACAATTATTATTGTAAGAGAACTTTGTAGCATTATACCAATCCATTCTAGTAGTAGTAGGTATATCATATTTTTAATTTTTTAGCAATCCAAATTTCAAAACCCATAATCTAATTGTTCATTTTCATTTTAATTTTCATTTAAGCACAACAAATTCCATCGAAAATGGTAGGTCTATTTGAAAAAGAATATTTTATTCTAGAATATATATTAAGAAATAAATTTATAAATAAAATAAATTTATGATCATCAAAGTATAACTAAAATCATTGTTTAAAATATTTTGAAAAAATTAATTCTAAAATAAAATAACCCTTTGATACCTAATGACACTATGAGTGAGTATCTGAAGAGGTGGTGAATTGAGTACCCAAGTCAAATTTATATTTGAAATGGATTAATATATATTCCAAAAATTAATTTTAAAATATCCAAGTTAATATAAAAAAAGATCATTTTAAATACTACTCTTTCAAATGATTTATTAATAGATTTATTAGGTCCTAGATAAAATAACATACAATATTACATAATCTTTTGAAATCAATTTACTTATTTAAAATTTTATAAAAACACTAATTAATATTAACTATCAATGTATTGGGTTTTTTATAGTTCAAAATTTTTTATGATTTAGAGAATAAATTAAATGTAAACTAAAATTAAAACACACAATGGATTGTTGAATACATGAGGTTCAACCACAAGCTGTGACATTTCCCTATCCACCTGGTGATCACCTTACACCAAGAAGTTTATATAAAAAAAATAGTTTTATCCATAACAAAGATTTGGTTTTATAACAGTGTACAATTTTCCCGGTCACACATGACCTAGCCCATAGTAATATGTGGGAGTATAAAAGAAATAGGCCACACATGACCTCTATGATAGATTTAGTGGTAAAATAGATGTAAAATTTGATAATAAGATTTATATTTATCTTCCTGTTATAGGAGAAGACAATGTATGTGTATTAAAATAGAGTATACACACATTGCAAAATAATGTAAACATTAATAAAAAAGGTGAGGACCTAAAAGTATGAAGTATTAGAGATACTATATTTGTTATATGATGAAGCTCATGACTCCATGAATGCATTTGGAAAAGGTATTTTATTTGGGATCTTTAAACATCAATAAAATAGTGTCAAAGAAACATCTTTTTATAACTACAAGATGGAACTAGAAGCGTTTTGAGATTTTTTGTCCGCTATTGAGTAGAGATAGAGGCAGCAGGTATGATTTTCTTGGACATGCAATATGGTTTAGATTTATCATTTTTGTGTAAATCCTTTTAATACATCTATTTCATTTCATAAAATTTTTCACAAGAAAATATTCATCATTTATTAACAGAAATAGTAGAAAGAATATATACGTGCACCCAGATATCCTACTTCCTCCTTAAACATGTTTGAAATGCACTGAAAGTCTCTATATTGATCATTTAATAAACAATCATTAAAATATGATTTCCATTAAAATCAATAATATAATAGTTAGAGTAATTTAATTCAAAAGAAATAAGATAGAAATAATTTCGGTGTCTTATTCTAGAGGTGAGTTTATCTGATAGTATCTTAGGGTCTAGAGGTGTCTTCTTATAATAGTGACAGAATGTCGGTGTTCGTCTTTTACTGGTGGTATTCCAAGCAAGCAGTGTGACATTTTATAAATTTCTACACTGTTGGTGACTCATATGATGGTATCTTACATTTAGTGTGTCTCACAAATTGTAAAAGTTCTATCATGGAAGTGACTCATCTTTAGTGATATCATATGTGATCGTGCCTTATTTTATGACTTTTACAATTTTTCATATTGATGGTGAGATATTTCTAATGGTGTGTCAGCTCGGTGGTAGGTCATTCTTGACATTGAATAATGATCAATGGTGTATAAAAATTAATGGTGACTCATAATTTGGATATTTTATAAGGCCCAGGCCTTAAACCTTACTTAATATTGAATTAAATGAATAATTCACGTTGAGGATCTTTTCAGGTTTAGAGTTTTAGAGAATTAGAACATAACTATTACATCTCAAAAGATTACAAAGTAGTCACTTCTACTAAGTTTCCATAATAAAAAAAACTCTTAAAAGAAACATGTCTAGTTCCATGTTTTATATAGCATGACATTCCCTTGATCCCATCCTTGACCTTATTCCACATTAAGTCCTGTGAAAAACATTTCAAAAAAACTTGGGGTGAGCATAAAAAGCTCAGTAAGGGATACACAAAGAATGAAAACTGTTAGTTTTTCAAACATCAAGTAAACCATGTATACTCTATCAAAGTAATACCTTAACCTTTATGAAGTAGAAAAAACTCTTCACTAAATAAAGTATCATTACTTACCTTTTTTTAACTGAAGGATTACCATAAAACCCATATAAAGAACACATAACATATATAAAGGTAACTTGGGACATAAACATACTTAAGTGGAATAACCATACGGTCGACTTCCACACATATCACTTAATAGAATAGCCATATGGACAATTTCTATACATACTTAATGGAATATCCATACGGCCGACTTCCAAACCCAATCCATTGGAGGTTATAACGTAACCACCCGTCCTGGTATTCACAGCACCACCCGTCATATGGTTTATCACGTAACCACCCGTCAAATGTCCAAGTACCAATATAAAATCATAAAACATGAAACCAATATAAAATAATGATAACATTTCCACATTTCAATCACAATATATCATAATAGAATCCTTTATCAAAACCATTTTCAATACAAAAATACATAAAAGAGTATATGGTATTTATTTCATTTTAAAAACATAACGGCTAGTTGAGGAATCCAAAGACCAAATAATACTCGCGGCGGCGGAAAAGGTCGTTGTCACCGCGTACGTTAAAAAAACATTCCTTTTTGTCTTTTAGTAAAACGCTTCGTAGAAAAATATTCCTTTTGTATAAAAGTAAAAGTCAAAGGGGTTTATACACCGTATAAAAGAAAGTTGTGTACTAAACGAAATATGCCTCAATGAAAGGAGATTGAGACGAAGTCCCTTACCTCAGGTCCGACTTGACTCGATCATTCTTTAACGTCCTGAATAATAAACTTGAGTTAATTTATACTTGATTAAGAACCTTTTTAAAGTTAATTATTTCTTTTATATCACTTATTGCCATGTTATAAACATTATGTAACCATTTAAGTTAATAATGTTTGTTTTGTCAATATTTGGTTCTTAAGTCGAAAGTGGACTTCTTACAATTACATGTTGTTCGTGTGGTCAAAGGTTATTTATATCCAGAATGACATTCCTGATTTGGATATCATATATATCATATATATCCAGCATATACATTTATTTATAATATTACATAATCATTTAGAGGTAAGAAATGAAATGCACCGTTCATGGAGACGGTAAGCCGTACGTACGCATGAACACTACTTTCATTTCTATTTCATATTTTATAGAATGGAATCATAATGATATAAGAGTATATTATAATTCCAGTATAATAACATATATAATATCATTAACTTTATCCTTTACACATCCCACATATGGTATTAACGAATCAAATCACTTTCAGGGGGTGGTAGTCCGCACTTCCTAAAATGAAGATATCGCGTTTACCCATAATGGAAACAATAATGGTATTCCATAAATGAAAAATACAGAAGCTTAAGGAAAGAATAAACATATTATATATCATATATAAAAATAGTTACATCATAATGGCCACCTTTGAAGGTGTTAAATGAGTATTGAACAATTATCGTTTCGGGAGGCAGAATTTCACCATCCACGGAAACCGTATGTTCTTTAACCATTTGATGTAGTTGTGTGAGAGTGTAGCTCGAATAAATCTTATAACAACATCCTAGTATATTTAATATACTGGTTTTGTTACAAAAGAAGTAAATAAAAAGACTTTAGGGGGTTGGAGAAGCAAAATAAAACAAATGAACAAGAGAGAATGAATTACCTTTAAAAGTGTAACTCCTTTTGATTTGAGCCTAAAGGCTTCCTTTGAAAGGATTATGCCCAAAGGGAATCCTCTAGGATTAGGAGAGGGATGTGGAGAGAGTAAATGGGCAGGGGATGGCCGAGCCAAAGGCTTGAGGAGTGTGTGTAAGGTGGTAGAGGTGGGGGCCTTTTATAAGAGGAGAGGAGGGGAACTTTTGGAAAGTAAAGAAATATTACTTTATTTGAAAATGTGTTTCGGTTTTAAAAGGTCCCACATTGATATAATTCGTGGATAAGGTGATAAGGCTTCGAAATCCACTCATCCAATTGGTTTTGGAATTGTGTAGGTTTTAGGTTTTACATTATCTTTCCATTTTATTTAAATCGTCAAATAATGATGTCATTGCTGCATCATTATTATGTCATAAATAATTTAATTTATTTAATGTCTAAAAATTATAAAAAAAAATACTATGATGTAGGAAATCATTTTATATTTCCAATGACTATTTATAATAAAAAATATGACTTGTATAACCCCATTTAAAAATTGTTTTAGTAAAACATATCATGTTTGTGCCATTTTTTACATTAATATTAAATAAAAGGTATTTATGTCATTCTCCAACCAAAGTGACTCAATGGGGTCCCCAAGTTGACCGATGGCTTGTCTTGGTCGGCCATGACACATCCAATGATGGTAGGACATGTGTCAATCTCATCTCATATTATTAAAACATTATTGTTACCTTAAACTACACTAATTACCACTAATCGCGATTAAAAACTTAATAAGTTACTATTCACCAAAAAATTATTTTAATCTCATTGAACCACATTTTACTTCTTAATGACTACCATGTATGTCGGATTTTTGAAAATCAAAACACAATGATGGCAAAATTTCATTTAAACGGAAAATCGGTTTTTATAAGTACCACTTAGTGGTTTCACTATTCATCAAAAAATGAAGTTTTTCAGAAAATTACCAAAAATTCACCCTAAGCTATATTTGATATTAAGAATTCAAAAATGAAGTCTATTTTAAAAAATTCAAAACATATAAGTCACATTAATTAATTTAATAATTAATTCCCGCTGTCAGAGCAAATAGCGTGTTTTTATGAAACAATAAGCATCAAAAGATTGACACTAGTTTAAGTCCGATTTCAAAGTGAAATTAATTCCAACGACCACTATTGGATTTAATGGTAAAAATATTTTCTAATTTCACTTTAAAACCAATTCAAAAGATAATCTAATCATATAAATAAATTAGATTAAAGAGAGGTTTTGAATTAAAATACAACATTTTACACTATTCATTAAAAAAATGAATTTTATCGGAAAGGTACCAAAAATTTACACAATGTAAATTTTGATGTCCCGATTCTAAAGAAGAGTTATTTTTGGTCCAATATAATTCATAAGATTGATCAAAACTATATTTAATGACGGTTCTCCGTCAAAAGGTGATAAGTGAACCCTTAGTGAAAATTAGGGTATAAATGCCTAAAATTGAACTCTTTCCGTATTTTAAGCCTTTATCTTTTATTGGGTAAATGTAAAAACATTTAAAAACATATATAATCATATTTTAGTTATTTCTATCCATTCCCGCCAGTACAACGGCTACTTGTTAACTAACATTTAAAATAATATTATTTTATTACTTGTGTGCAACGTAAGTTTTCAAAGAAACTCATCGTTGCGTATCGAGTACGCTATCGAATGTAGAAACCCCTTTTAATTAAAATTAATATTTAATTCGTAAATATTAATAAATATGAAAATTCTTTATTCTTTAATTACCTGGGATGTTACATATTTCATCACCTATCTCATATTATAAATTACGTATACAAAACATGAAACTCATTAATATCATTGTTAAATTTTTTTTGATCATTAAAAGAATATTTCAACAGGTTTTATTTTTATTAACATTAAATCATTTAACAAAATAATATTTGTTGTAAAATAACATTATTATGAATTTTGACATTTTTTAGTTAATTTTAATATAAAAATTTAAAAAAAAAATTGAATCAAAGTCTATTAAATTCATAAATTTTAAAACATGAATTATTCATCTATAAAGATAAATAATGAAATTAATTTTTCCAATTTACATCAGTTTTAATATTTAAAGTATCATTTATTTTAGTTAATTATTAAATAAATAATTGATACAATGGAGTTTCTTAGGCATTTTATGTAAGTAAAACACCACTAAAAATTATTATTCAGTAAGTATGATAAGAATAACTCATTTTATTTTCAAAAGTATATTTATTACCAAAAATATGTTTTTTTACACATCTAAATGTTTTATAAATGTTAATGGTGAGGAAATTACTATTTTTGTTTTTTTCCACACTCATATAATGATATGTGGAAATTTTATTGAATGGTATCCCAATAACTCATAATATTTGAACCATTAAGGGATATATTTGATATATGGGCATCCAATGAGTTTTTATAACTTTATAGTTCATTTCATCCCTTAAGATTAGGGTTTAGTCCCTAATTAATCTTAATTTTACCTTAATAACTATAATAAATTTTAATCACTTTCACAAATGTTTTTTCCCAAAAACAAAGTTTATCGTATTTGAATAAAAATTTAATACGGATTAAAACATCATATTTCCATTTTTTCAAATTCAAATTACAAAAGTGGATAGATTAATATTAACACTAATCACATAGATGTGGTAAGAAAGTGAGTTTTTAATGTAAAGACATACAGAAGCTCAATATGTTTTTATAACCAATTTCATTATAAAAAATATTCAAATTATATAAATTGGATTAATATATCTATAATTGATATAATTTTTACTTTAAAATCTAATTAAAATATTATTTAATATTAATTATTATTTAAAAAGGTATTTTTAAACTAAAAAACTATATTTTTTACTATTCAGAAAAAAAATAAATTTCTCGGAAAAATACAAAAAATTTAACCCTAATCTATTTTCAAAATTATGAATTAAAAAATTATTTTTCTTTTGGAAAATAAAATTTACAATGGTATCAAAAAATATATTCAACATAGGTATTCCATTTAAATGTAGTAAAATTCAGGCATTCGTGTAACACATGCTAACTTAGTGTGGTGTGTACCACAAGACAATCTATGTGTTACACATAATGTAAGATCAAAATGTTGTTTCTTATAACACATGAAAAAATTATTTATTTTATATGTATATAAAAAAATTCAGTATATTGTGTTCTATGAATCAAAAATATTAAATTATATCGAAAAACATTTTACAAAATCTTAACGTTTTACATTCCAAGTCACATTATTCTGTTAGAATTATATATGATTATTTAATTAATTGATACATACATCTCATTATAAAACATATCATATTATTGTAAGTCATTAAAAATTTAGGAATTAATGGTTTTTTGCATACCTCTAACAGAGTAAACATCATATCGGGAAAATAAAATAAGTTTTTTCCATGTCCATCCATGTCCATCCAGCCTCTATCGACCATCATGATTTTTTAACTCTTCATTCATGATAAAAATTAATTATTTTTAACTAAATGATAATTATTTAAATTATTCGAGGAAACATCACAACCAAAAGTGAATGTAATAGTTGAGGAATGAATCCCTAAAATATCACCCCTTAATTAGAACCATGTAAAACTACCCATGGAGGGTATTCCACTCATTAGCAACATTATTAATGGAAAACTACCTACCATTTATCAATAATATAATTTCCAATTTATTTTCATTAAATTCAGACGATTAGAAGAATCCCATAAAGTGATATAACTTAGTTTTAATTTCAACAAATGAAGCTCTGGACATTTATGGTGCAACTTCAAATCTAAGGTATTCCAAATCCACAATAAAATTACATGATACAATGGACGATTCAACTCAATTTTTCAAAAAATATAGATTTTTTCACCATATGATACACCTTAAATGAAACTCTCATCAATGAAATTTGTTCAAGGTCATAAGAAATCATCTATACATGTCGACCCATACCACCATCATTATTGAAAAATCTTATCACTAACTAGTAGAATATTAATCTAATTATTTGATAATGAAATTTGTACTGATTAATTAATGATAAATATAACAAATAGAATAGTATTTAAAGAAAATTTTTCTTCCAAAGGAACCCAAGGCCAGTGAATTTACAATGTGAATTATTCATGATGATTGACACAATGATACAACACCACATGAGGGAAAAGAAGAACAATATCGATAGTGAATGAAGGATATTTCGGGAGTATCTAATTGATATCATATAAATCCATCCCACTCCAAGGGGATCTAAAAGAGTTTGGGGAGGAGGAGGAAAAAAATTAATGGTGCATAAAAATTCAATTCTGGATTTATGATTCTGAAGGGGGTCAGGAAAAAAATGGATGAAAAGGACATGACTATAATGATTCCCAATGCACCCCACCAACTATCTGGGGGCCACTAGCTAACCATTGTATGAACACAACCTGTCTAGTGAGTTTTGATGGTAACTATTGTTACCACACACACCACTTTCTAGATAGTGGGGACACCAGCTACTCAGTGGTTGTATTAATAGTTATAGATACCCAAGTCCTACTCCACAGAAATATAAAGAAATTAGCCACCCAATTTAGATTCATTACCAGTCCAAAAACTTCTCGTTAACTTTTTCAAATAGATAGTATCTCGGTTCATCAAAATATTTCTATGAACGATCCATCCATGAGATTAATTGTTAAAATTTTCTCCAAAAATTATAACCCATAATGGAATATATCATTATAGTCATTATAATATTATTTTAGGGAAGTGATTTTATAAATTAATGGTGAATCTGTTGGCGAATAGACCCCTGATAGAAGGAGTGTCTAGATTGGGGATCTGTATGATCACTATAAAGTAGTCTATTTGGATCTTGAGAGATAGTGGTGAATAAAATAATGGGGAATCGAAGGGTTTTTATAGAATATATTGATGCTCACAAATAATTTTATTACCTTTAGTCCTTCACTATCATGCATTAATAATTTCAATAGGGCATAATAGAATAAATTGATTGAACAAAGTCTATAGGACTTTATGAAAATGAAAATATGGAGAGACATGATAATAAAATTTCATTATGTTTTGATGAGGGGACACACTTAATCCTATATGATTTTATTTTTGGTTAATATAACATAGACCATGAAGATAGTTCATTTATATAGTTATAATGGGGAAGAAATCCCAATGTGATTTTGATGGCCTACTTTCTAATGAAAACAACATCACAAGAAAATTTTCACTGTTTTAAGTTCATGATTCAAGTATTCTAGTTCTCATATTATGGATATGGAACTTAAATAATATGGAATTTATTTTAATGTTGGGTAACTAAGGAAAATGTGATTTTATTTTAAGGCTGTATAACATGTATTAGGGGTAATTCCTTTTATTTTAATTCATCTATGATGAATGATCTATTCTTATTTTATGCCCATTAAACACAGACAATGGGTTGTTCCTATTTAATTTGATTAAACCATTACTAGGGTTCACAAAAATATTAAAGTCAAATAGTTTCCACTAGGTAGTTAAAAAATTACATATGGTTATATAGATTGGATCATTGCCTTGGGGTTATATATATCTAAATTTTACGTGGGAAAAGGTAAATTGATGGAGGAGTGTTAGATTTGTTAATGGAAATGGGAGTATAAAAATAGTAGATTATGGATGGGCCATGTATAATGGATCAAAATTTCACTACGCATCATCAGAAGTGATAATTAGGACACATGTTTTACACAAGGATAAAGCATGTAGTGAATATTTGTGTCATGCACATAGATGAGGGATAATTACATTTCTGGCTAGGTGGAAAATTATCATAACTCCAAAACCAACATAAGAGACTGAGATTTTCATTCCTAGCGGTAGAAAATGGAATGGGATCAATTATGTGGTAGTGTATATGATAAATAATCTAGGTATACCTATATTTCTCATGTAGTAGGAAAACTTTGACGCATTTATTTTGTGGAATTATCAAGATTAATTATTCTTGAACATATGAGGTTAGTTGGGTAATTCACCACGTACTAAGATGTGTTAGAGGCTCAACATGGGTCAAAGAGATAACACAAAAACTATGATAAAATTATGTCGGAGTTGGTCTCTGATCCTAATATAGGGTTTTTGGAAGTTTCTATAAATCATATAAATCAATAATTAATCAATACATATTTTAATGAGGTTTGGATTTTTAGAGACCAACAGTAATGGGAAGGTCCGTTGGAGACGAAAAACACTAGAATGGTGCCATTATTCTTAAGTGAGGAATAATTCATTACAAATTTATGAGTCATGCAATAGGTGTAACCCCAAAACTCTAAAGTACAACTTTGTATCCGATAGAATGTATGACATGAAACACTAAACATGTAAAGGAATATAATATCCCCATACTCTACTATATATATATATAATATTTTTATTATTTCAAAACATGATATCGCTTAAAATGAATGCAACACATAGTAGGCTTACATTACAAGAAATAAATAACTTTCTCAGTGGCTTGCATTACACGCAATAGTGGCATTCCTCAGTATATTTTTTACACGCATGACCGACCCTCCTTGATAGGTTGTGTTACACACAAGACCGAGTTTCACCAAATAACAACATGTTTTTAAATTATTATTATTTAATAAAATATTATATAGACTAGCTGTTAAATTATATGTTATGAATAGTAATAAGTAATTTATAAAAAAACATTTTACACCAATATAAAATGAAATAATTGGTCAATAATTAATGGGAAACAAAAATAAGATCCAATTTTATATAAAAAGAATTATTTTTATTTTTATGCTTGCAAAGAAGATTTACCATAATACACATAACTAATTACAATGAGTGAATGATTTTAGTGAAACATATATGTTAAATATTCAATAAAATATTATTAATATTTATCGAGTAGGATTTATATACCTAAGATAAGAAAAAACCCTATTTAGCACAAAAAAAATATTTTTTTATAAAGGCAGTTTTACAACCTTTTAATAGAGAACATATTTTAAAAACTAATTTTGACACTCTTATAAATTGAATTTTATAAAATAAACATCATTATTGAATTCATAATGTAAAAATCATCATACGGTGATTTTTTCTATTTTTTTAAGAAACTTCATTTTTTTATGAATAGTGAAAAATAATGCATTTTGGTTAAAGATTTCCATCTAATTTAAAAATAATTAATGTTAAATTTTATTTTATAATCATTATAATTTCACATTAGATCAAATTTACATATATTAATAAAATTTATTTTTCAATAATCAATTTTACATTGAAATTTATTATAAAAACACAATAATCTTTTGATCATTTTTCTACTAAAACCAATTAAAACATATGTCTACAATATTGGAATTAATTTTAATTTTTACACTTCTGTAATTTGAAATTAAAAAAATTGACATAAACCATTTTAATTAGTACTATATTTTGAGTCTAATAATATCAACTTAATTTTTGACCAAAATTATTAGTGAAAGTGATTAAATATAATTATAGTGATTAAGGTTTAATTAGGTTTAAAAATAGACTAAACATTATATTTAATGTCCTAAATGACCTAGACACTTTTACAGAACCCATTACCTATCAATAATTTTTCTATTCACCTTAAATTATTTTTTATGGATTGGTATGAATTTTTTTAGGTAATAACATGTGTACGCCTATCATGTTTCCAAAAATTCCAAGTGAGTCCTTTTCCATCCCATTAAAAGTCCATCACATCTCCCCTTCCTTACACCTCTCAAGACAAATTGGCTCATAAAAACTCTATGAAATTAGTCTTCAAAAATTCATCCCCTCATCCTAGAGTCATCCCCTTGGTAATAAAGACATCAAATAAAGCTTTTGGTTTAACCAAAAATAAGGTACATGATAAAGAGGCAGCATCTTCTTTCAAGATTTTTATTTTAATTTCCATTCTTCAACCCCAATACTCACCATATTTTATAATTACATAAAAACAACTTTATTATCAATATACAATAATATTTTTTTGTTAGGATTTATACCTAAACTGATACACACCTCCATTTAATGGGTATTGAACATATTGTTCATGTGTATGGTGAACTATTGCCTCATGAAATGAGGATTATTCATTTTTCCCTTACCACATATCATGGTGGTCATTATGATAGAAACCTAGTTTTTATATATTATATATGATATTTATTATGAATTTATTATTATTTAATTATTTTAAAACACATAAACTTTTACATTCCATTTTTCATTAATATGATAACATTGTTTTTGGAAGTGCGGACTACCACCCCCTCAAAGCGATGTGATACGTTCAGAATATCCATAGAATGTATAAAGGATTATTATAATTTATCATATCAGAGAAAAAAATATTTATATTTTATAAATTTCATGATTAATTTTATGGATATATATATATATATATATCATTTTCATTATTATCCTTCCACACATTAAAAAGTGATAATATCGGTCTTGGACATGTGGATTATCGCCTTCTCAACAAGATATGATACCTTTTACATCATGATAATTTAATATATAATTATATATCACTAAATAATATGGTATTAATGATATTATTATAATTAATTTAATATATAATTTTACTTACCTTAATTCCATAACAATCATAAAAAATGAGAATGTTACTCATGCAAATGTACGACCTACCATCTCTATAATTGTAACAGTGCTTCTTTTTTCATAATAATATTAAATGATTTATTGGAAAAGTATAATTGTTTTATAAATATGATACAATTTTAATTAGTATTATTATTCAAAATATGTTATATATTGACAAATTTAACCATAGTTGATGAACCAAAGTTTTTTTTTGACACATAAACAGAATTTGTTCAAAACACCCAACATAAAAATAATTGTTCAAGTAGTTGTATGAAACATTGTAAGAAGTTAAATAAAAGTAATGATAAAAATTAAAATGGTTCTCAATAAATTAGACAATTAAAATAAATTTATTATATAGGATGATAAAGGAAATTCACCCAAAAGGAAACATGAGGTAAGAGATTCCGTCTAAATTTACATCCTATTGAGACATATTTGATGTTATGCTCCTAGTTTATTGTATTTTGTTTATACAATTCCCTTTTCATGAAATATCATGAATCTAATTACTATAATGATATTATAGTTTTCACTAAATCTTATTCATTGATGAGTGTTATGATTTAAATTGTTTCAATTTGGTATGGGACACATTGTAATATTTAAATATTATTTTCTTCAACAATAACATTAATGATCCTTCAATGGTATTTCCATTGAATGAAATTAAATAACCATTGTTAAATAAACCCTTTAATTTTAAGTAGTTATTCATGACCATTATCAATTATTAGTACTATTTTACCAAACATTATTACTCATAATGGTATAGATAATTGTTTTAAAAACCCTGATTTGTTTCTTTGTTTAGTTAGAGACCCTGTTTTTTCTAAATAAATGTTTACTAAATTTTTTTAAAAATTATTTGTTAATAAAAATATAACCCTTTTTACTTTTAAAAATGTTTTCAAAGGCATCTTCAAGTCACTATTCAAATAATGAATCTTTCTAATAGTTAACCGTGCAAAAGGAATGTTCTTTTTTCCTTATATATCTTGTATGGATTTTCCCACTAACATTTCATTAAAGGTTCCTTATCATGTTTAAAAGGTTAATATTTAATGATTTTGTTAAAAGTGATGTTCAAATAAAAGAGTTTTCATAATAAATGGATATTTTTCTCAATATTTTTTTTAAAACAACCTTTTGTAATATTTCTATTCATCAATGATAAAAAATAGTTATTTTAGTCTGGATGGGGAATTTTTTATTAATACCATTATTAATAATAGAATGGATGTTTTATGTTTGATTTTTTCAAGTATATTATTCACATTTACTTCCTTAATTTCTTTTTCCCCTTGAAATATTCTATCTCCTATGATTATTTAACATTGAATTTCCACCCTAATTAAACATTTCAATTATCATGGATATTACGATTTCCTATACCATATAACATTTTACATATGGTTTATACCTTGAAAAGTATTTGATTATCTAGGAAACTATTGATAAATATTTCTCTATTATATTATGTGGATATTTTATAAGTAACCTTTTTAAGTCGATTATTCGATATATGAGAAATGTTTTTGACTGGCACAAAATGGGTGGGACATGGTTATAGATATCCCCTTGATGCATCGGTAGTCTCATGACACATATAATTTGGCTACCTTTTTTAGATGGGTTTTTACACAACATTTTTTAATTTGTATTATGAAAGGTCTTGTTGGTAAAGATACCATGTACTTTGGTAATATAGAGTCCAATAATAAATAATTTTCCCTTATTAATATTTAGTTCTTATTCATCTATGAGAGTTTTCATTGACATATCTATGATAAAATTTCAATTTTTGGCGTCAGTTTTTATTCATTCATGAGATTTGGCATCAACATATCTATGGATACATTTTATTTTCATTAATTTAGATGGAATGTGTTTCAATTTCTTACATTGACATATTTATTTTTCCTTATATTGTCATTTTAGTGGTACGTGTTTGTAGTTATTACCTTTCCTTAATTTTAGGCACTTCCATTTAGTTTATTGATTTCATGGAGGTGTGTTTAGTAATTTAACATTCCATATTGATTATTCCCATTGATTATTTATTGATTTTCTATATTTTTACCTACTGAGCCTTTGATCTCACCCTTATTATGTGTCCTTCCCCATTAATCAAAGAATAATAATATGAATTGTATGTTTTAATTTACTAGATATATTAGAGTTATCCTCAAAGTTATATATTTAGAAAGATGAAAAAATGTTATTATAATTAGTGAATTAGTATGTGATAAAAGACTCATGTATGTATTTTGTTTACTAAGACTACCAAAATATCATTCCTTTAGGGATTTATTACTTGTAATAATGCCAATGTAATTGATATTAGATATATAGTCTAGGTTTCTAGGCTAGGGTTTCTACAGTTGGTATCACAGGATGGTTAATAACGACCTTGAGAACAAGATTTAAGTAAACATAGATTATAAAATGTTACCCTAATGTATAATTTGAGGATATGTATAGAATAATACCATGTATTTTTGGTAAATAATAGATTATATTGGAGTTAATATAAATACATGCATGCCTATATATTACAAGTGGATGTAGTTATGGTATATAATTACCTAAGAGTATCAACTCTTACAATGTATTCTGGGACTCACTCGGGGTAACATAGTACCTGAAAATGGGCCTTACATTGCACCTGATTTTACAATACAAGGAGATTCACATAGTATAATACAATTTTTCTTTACAAACCATCATGAATAATTCATATGGATAATGAAAATGAATATTCTAGGTTAAAAATATGTTTTTATATTAAAAAAATAAGGTGTCATGATTTAGATATCTTATAGATAACTATATTTTTTTCTCACTAGGACTATTATTTCTCACACAATTATTTCTAGTTTTAGTCAATGGAAGGAACCCAAATGATTCATGTTAACATGAAACATGAAGGAAATGGTGGTGAAAAAGTGAAACCAAATGATGTGTTGACAGAAGTGAAGGATATAGTGTATGTAAAAAACCAGTTTTCCTAAAATATTATTAGGAATATATACTTTTACCAACTCTTGAACACACACAAGAATAAAAGCATGGAGGTTGCTAAGATATTGAGTGGTAGAGACCATAAAGACAATAAGTCTCAATTTATGACATGTGAGATGTGTGGAAGGAGGCACTAAGTAAAGTGTCTTAATGGGACAAGGAAATTATTTATATATAGGAAATAAGGACATAAATAAAAGGATTGCCAAATAAAACCGAAGAGTATAATGGAAGTAAATTAATCTCATCCTAATGATCCATTATAGTTTATTGTTATAACTGTGTGGAACCTGGAAATTACCCATGTAAATTCCATATTATAAAGGATAAAATCTAGTACACAAAAGGATTTATGTAAAAATAAGAGGATGAAGTACTTACGTATTGAGGATGAATTTAAACCCTTAGTTATTTTTCTATTCAATAATTAAATTTATGGGATTCATCTCATATTTATGTAGAAAATTATAATAATTTTTTTAGAAAAGGACATCCTATCTTCCAGGTGACAACTAATCAAATTTGGTAAGCCCATGGGTCTTGAACCCATGACAGAAGGACGATAAGGGTTTTATTCTAACCACTAACCTTCAAAACTTCTTGGTTAATTTTTCATTGTTTTTTGTAAAATAATATGAATAATAGATGTTAATTATGAACCAATAGGTTATCATTTTAGGATTAGAGATTATTTTATTAATCATATTGGTTTTCAAAGATAGTTAAAGATGAATAATTTGACATTTCACTCTTTCACAGGCCTTACAATCCTATAAATGTATCTAGTCATTAAAAAATTCATTGTAGGTAATTAATTTCTGGTATTAAAGGAATGAATTATCATTTGATCAAAGCAAAACAAAATGTTATTATTGTTCACATGAAATTAAATCTTATCGGGTATGGATATTTCCTTATATTCAAGGTGATTAAAATATTTTCTCAGCAATATGAAAATGACATAAAAATAAAATGTTTTATTAATACTAGAATTTCAGTTGGATTGATGGTCTCTGAAATCACCACAAATTTATGTCTTTGATTCTCTCAAAATTCTATCGATCATTCACTTGTTTTTGAATGAGAACCATGTTAAATCCCTATTAATTCCTATGGTTTCTGTCATGTATGTGTCTCTACATTATACTAAGGATCTAATTCATAGAAACCTAGATGCATGGTCGTCCAAGTGACCCTTTTACTTCCCATTATATATTTTTTTAGTGGATTTTTTTAGAAACACTTCTCATGTTGTGGGATTTCAAACATAGGAAGTATAAAACAAATATCACCATGATGGAGTTTAAACTATGAGTAAGTAATTTAATTGAGGTGGGGAGAATGTAACAACCAAAAATTTTGAACTAAAACTTTTAATTTTATAGTGTGTCAGACCTAAAACACCAAATGTATAAGGGAATAAAATATTCAAATACTTTAAAATATATTTACTATTTTAAATTAATTGAACACCTGATATTGTTTGTAATGCATGAAACACTGAGTTAGCTAGCATTACATGAAAGAGATACCTTCCTCTAAATCTTTTGTTACATGCAAGAGTGACCTTCCTCGATAGCTTTTGTTACAAGAAAGAGCGATCATCCTCGATAGCTTTCATTACACAGATGACCGAGTTTTACCAAAAAAAATTAATTGTTAAAATATCATTATTTTTATATAATATGATATAAAATATCCATTAAATTATTTATTATTAATATTCATAAAAAACATATAAAATTATAGTTTACACCAATAAAAATTATTTTTTTTATTAAAATTTAATGATAAATTAAAATAAGATCCAATTAGATATAAAAATATATTTTTATTTTTATGCTTCTAAATGAGTTTTACCTCAAACAAATAACTAATTATAATTAGTGAATGATTTTAATGAAAAAATATATTTTATATATTAAACAAAATAGTTTTTATATTTACCCATTAAATTTTATATGAATAAGATAAAACAATCACTATTTCACACATAAAAACCTCTATTTTTATGAAGGTAATTTTATATTCTTTTAATAAAGATCATATTTTGAATATTAAATTCGACACTATTATAAATATAATTAGATAAAATAAATTATATTATTTAATACATAATTTAAAAATTATCCTATGATGATTTGTTATTTTTTTTGAGAAACGTCATTTTTTATGTATAGTAAAAAATTCATTATTTTAGATAAATATTGCCATCTCAATTAAATAATTATTAATAATAAATTATATTTTATGTTTTTTATAATGTAAAATTATATCAACAATGAATATATTAGAAAATTATAGTTTTCTTGAATAAATTTCACATTGAAAATTGAAAATAAAAACTAAAAAATCATTTGGTCATTTTTCTACAAAAAATCAGTTGAACCGTTTATCGTCAAGATTAGCATTAATGATAATTATTCCACTTCTATGATTTTAATTTCAGAAAATAGACAAAAAAATTTAATAGGGATGATATTTTGAGTATAATAAGATCATGTTAAATTTTTACCAAATTTATTAATGATGGTTATTAAAATTAATTATACTGATAATGGTGTAATTAGGCTTTAAAATGGACTAAACAGTATATTTAAAGGGAAAATGACCTAGAAGCTTGGGAAACAACCATTGTATGTCCATAATAATACCATTAAACATCCAAGATTGAGTTTGGTTTTTTTTACTACTTTTTTAGGTAAGAACATGTGCACACCTAACTTCTATCCAAAAATTCTATTTTAGCCATTTTCTATCCCTATAAATGGCCACCACCGCTCCTCCTTACTCACACCTCTCAAGACACAATGGCTCATCCAAAATCAACATATGTAGTCTTAAAAAACTTATCCCATCATATAAAATCCTCCCCTTTTGAAGAATGAAATCCAATGAAACATTTGGCTCAAACTAAAAAAATTTACCCGATGAAGAGGTAATGTATTAGTTCATGTTTTTTAGTTTTATTTCAATTATTCATCCCCTATAATCTTTTTATTTTATTGTTAAAAAAACACCAATATTCTAAATATAAAAATATGTTTCTTTAATGATCTATACTTACAATTAGACACACCCACTTTTAATGGAAAACAAACATACTTTTTTCTGGGTATGGCGAGCTACTATCTCACAAAATGATGATTGTTCATTTTTTACTCAAAAATTTTCATGGTGGACGCTATAATGTAATATATATTTATATATATGATATATTATATTTATTATTTATTTAATATTATTTAATTATTTTACATAACATACCCTTATACATTCCAGTTTTCATTAATATGATAACAACGTTTGAGGAAGTGTGGATTACCACCCCCTCAAAGCGATGTGATTCATTCAAATGATCCAAAGAATGAATAAAGGATGGTATTAATTTAACATATTACACACACACAATATATATGATATTAATTAAATAATTAATCTTCTGGATATATATATACATATCATTCTTTTATTATCCTTTCACACATTAAAAAGATATATTGTCAGTTGTGGACGTGGGATTACCACCTCCACAACATGATGTGGTTAATTTTAAAAAATTAAATATATATATATATATATTACTAAATAATATGTTATTTGTAATATTTTTATCATTGTGTAATGATATAACTCTACTTATTTCCATTCTATAATGATCATTGAAAAATGAGAACGTCACATATTCATACATACAACCTACCATCTCCATTATTGTAATGTTGGGTCATTCATCATTACCATATTTAATTATTGATTTTAAAAGTATAAGTGATGTATAAATATGATTATTATTCCATTATTACAATTCCATTGATGTTATATATTGACCCTTTTTTCAATTTTTGACCTACCAATGTTTTTTTTGACACATAATCTGAATTTGGTTAAAACACCTGATGTAAACATAATTGTTTATGTAGTTTTTTAAATCATTGTAATAAGTGAAATTAAAATAATGATAATCATAAAAATTTATATCAATAAATTATATAATGTACATAATTGTATTATACATGATGTTGAAATATGTTCACCTAAAAGGAAACCCAAAGTAAGGGATTCCCTCTCAGTATACATCCAATTGAGATTTATTTGTGGTTGTGAACATGGTTTAGTTTATATGGTGTATATACATCAATTTTTCATGAAATATAGAGAATATTCATATTCTACTAGAATTAAAATTATCATTATATTTTATTCCTTCATGAGGATTATGATTTAAAATGTTTCAAAGTAGTATGGACACTTTGGTATGTTTAAATATTATTTCCCCCAACAACAAAATTAATGATTGTCAAAGGTATTTTATTTAGAGGAAATTATATATCTAATTTTTAATAAACCCTTTAATTATTCGTTGGTTATTCATGAACATTGTCAACTATTAGAACCATTTTCCACTATTTGGTACTCAAAATGGTGTAGATAATGTTTTTACAAAAACATGACCTTGTTTCTCTCTTTAGTCAGAGAACTAGTTTTCATATAAACCCCATTTTTTAGAATGTTATCAAAAATGTTTTCAAAATGATTTGGTGAATAAATATTACCCTTTATGTCTCTTTCCATTGTTTTCATAAGAATTTTCTTGTCAATTTCCAAATAAGGAATCTTACTAACTTTTAACCGCACAAAAGAGATGTTTTCTTTACCTAATTGTACTTATACCAATATACCTATAAGAATTACATTAAATCATGAATTAAATGTTTAAAATTTTAATTTTTAATGAAAGAAGTTTTAAAAGTAATTTTCAATGAAAGGGTTTTTCCAAATGGTTTTTCATAATAAAGGATATTTTCCTTGATAATGTTTTTAAAATATATTTTTGTAATATTTCTATTAATAAATGATAATAACCCATTATTTTACTACTCTTAGGGTATGTTTTATTAATACCATCCTTATTATTCATATGGATGGTTTATTATTGATTTGGCCAAGGATAGTATTCACATTCACTTCCTTTATTTTATTTTCCCCTTGAAATATTCAATTTTCTATGATAATTGAACATTGAATTTCCCCCTAATTATGCATTTCGTTTATGATATATATTAATATTTCATAAACAAAATACCAATTGACATACAGTGCATACATTGATATATATTTGAATATTTTAATAAGTAGGTATATATTACTCCATACAGATATTTGATAAGGCACGTTGATAAATAAATGTTTTGATATATGAGGAATGTTCTCAACTAGAATGACATGGGTGGGGCCTGGTTATAGATAGACCCTTGATGCATCAATAGTATCATGGGATGAGTCATTTGGATATCCAACTTAAATTGGGATTTTAGTTAGAATTTTGTAAACAATATTGGGAAAGGTCTTAACGGCAAAGGTACCATGTAGTTGGAAAACATGGCATCCAATAATAATGAATTTTTTTCCATTTATATTAAGTCATTATTCATCCAAGAGATTTTTTGTTAACATATATATGTTTTAATTTAATTTTCAAGATTCTGTTATTATTCATCCATGACATTTTCCATCAACATATATGTGGATACATTTAATTTTCAGTTATTTAGATAGCTTCTGTTTCAGTTTCTTACCTTACCTTATTTATTTTTACATATATAGTTATTTATATGGAATATGTTTCAAGTTATTACCATTAAGTACTTTTTATAAACTTCCATTCATTTTGTTTATTACATGGTAGGTATTTTCAATTCATTACCTTTCCATATTGACTTATAAAATTGATTCTTTATTTACAATGCTATATTTTTTCATTAATGATAATTTTAGATTACCCATTATATGTTTCTTTCCATAAGAACACATGATGCATAATATGAATGATATAGAGGGATATACTAGATTTGTTAGAGTTATCCTCAATTTTATTTACTTAGAAAGAAGAAAAAAATATTTTTTTAATTATTGTATTCTTTTGTAATAAATGACTCAATTATGTATCCGGTTTACAAATATGACTAAACTCTATTTCCTTTGGGGCTTTATTACTTGTAATAATGCCAATGAAATTGATTGCAGAAACAAGATAAGGGCTTCTGGGACTGGGTTTCTACAATAGGGATATTTCCACATAGTCTAAGATCATACTTGATAAAAATTGATTTTTAATTTTAGCATCATACTGTGAGGTTAGGCACAATAACATTTATCGTTAGGCTATAAAGATAGTTAAAAGATAGTTTAACAGGTTATAGTGAGGAGGAAAGAGTAATTTAATTTAATATCATGAATATATGAAAAATCTAGTTTGAGATATTTATTATATTAATAAGGGTGAGTTATTTCAAAAATTAGAAACTCGCTGCTAATATAAGTGATCTTAGAAATGGGATCATATAGTTTATGTTCATGATGGATTGACTAATTATTGGTGTGTATTTTAGCATCATACTACTAATATTTAAAGGTACATTCAGTCTAAAGTAACATAACTAGGAAAAATGGGTATCCCTATAATTTTCACAATGTGACACAATAATTCTACTACATTAATGAAATAAATCAATTAAACCCACTATGAAGTGATTATATTTGTTATATACAAGAGGAAATGGAAGATAGAACAAGTTATATGAGAGAAAATTTCATGGATGATGAGTTGGGATTAACAAATTTTTCCAACCAATCATTTAAACCCCTAGAGATATGGAATCACGTATGTATGCATTTTTAAAAACAATTCACCCTAAATACATGTAAAAATATATAGTCATGTATGAATAGATAGATTATCATACATGGAATAAAACTATTGAGATAGAAGATACTTTGACTCTTCAAAAAGATTGAGATATGGTTCTGCTGTTCTGGAGAGATGAATAACTTTTAATCAAACTTCTCTATCATCTACAATGGATTCAAGAAAAATAGAATGGGAACAATCATTCATGGTGGTGGTCTCTAAGTAACCAAATGAAAACACCCTAGATACAAATCAAGCCATACCAAACCCAATAAATAAAACAATGTTGTTCTTGGAAGAATTACAGGGATTAGAACTTACAACTAATTCCATACCTATATTCCCCATAAAGATAAATGATGAGACATTTTCAGTTGTTATGGATCTAAATTCTATTCAACAATGGATTTATATGTGCAATTTCTCCCTACTCAGTAACATGATTGAATTAAGAGCTGATAATCCTTATTCATTTGATGATCATATTTCACGAATCTCACATAGTTGGTATTTTGGAAGCTCGATATTAATCTTGATTGGGTATGGGTATTTCCACATCATCTCCAAGTGAACAGAAGAATTGGGAACTTCTTGGAACTCTAGAAATAGTCACATGAATCCATTATCACTTAGAATTTCATATTGGGACATCAAATTAAATTTCTTTTCACAAAAACACACCTCACCATATATTTGGTTTCAAATCCATGGATTAAGATAGGTTTTCTAGCATCCCAAAATACTAAATGACATTGCCTCATGCATCAGAACACCCCTAAAATTGGATCAATTCACACTAAATTGCATTATTCGTCTATATGCCAGGATTTATGTTGAGAAAAACATAGACTCAATGATTCCAGAATACATCAACCTTATTTTTGATGATCTCAATTTCTAGGTTAAGGAAGAATATGAGTACAAACTCCACTTTTGTGATGTATAAAAATGGCGGGACACTCTTTTACTAATAATAAGGTTGTCCAAAAAAATATTTTTCTACTTCATGATAAAAAATAGCATAGATCACTCCAATTCTACTTTCCAAAGTAGCACCGATCCAAAAAAAACAGTTACCCATGTAGATTAAATTTACACTCTTAGAAATGGAACCTGTAAGGCTTTTCCCACCAGAAATTTATCCAAGAAAAAGAAGTGATTAAGAAATAAAAAAGGGGGCTCCACCCCAACCACTTGTTCAAATGAATCCTTTATTTTAGAACTATCATGAAGTAGAAATAAATGGCACTTCCAAATCCTTGTTAAGATTCATTCATGTTCATAAACCCTAATGTCTGGGAATTTTTCAACCACAAAATGTTATTCCACATGTTTTGATCTAATAGAAAATATAGGTTATAGATTTATTCTCACCAATAAGGATTTTGATAATATAGATACTTTATGGGTCATTTATCGCAATTCTATTTTTGAAGCCACTTCCATCAACATTGATGAACATATGATAACCTGTGAATATGACATCACTAATGTCTATTTATAATTCCCTTTTGTTTATGAGAAATAAAAAATATCAATAAAGGAGGAATCTTTGGAAGAATATTGAGTCAATTAATCATATAATTCACTACTCATTGATTATTATTGGTGACTATAACGACATACATTGCCCAATTGAATGATTGGGAGTTTCCTATCAGACTTTATCCTCAAATGAATTCAAGGCATGCATGGATGGGAACAATCTGATGGAAATAACTCTTGTTGGATCCATGTATACCTGCAACTGAACAAACATTAATATAATACTTTCTATAATTATTGATAGATCCTTCTATAATGGTCTTCACCTTTATAAATGAGACATTATCTCTAGTATTACCCTACCAATGATTAAATATAACCAGCATCCTATTCTATTCATCCGTATTACTATCGAACTTAAGGGAATATTTCTGTTTAGATTCATAATTATTTTTCCGCACATTCTTATTTTTTTAAGATTGTGAAAATTTCTTGAGACTCTAATAATAGTTTCAAAAACAATTTTTTATGCCTCATGAAGATTAACCATTGGAAACACATTGTCAAGGGTTGGTGAAAATAAAATTTCAACTAGATGTATATTGATATTGTTTATCTTGAAAACAATATTAACCAAATTCAATTGGAGGTCAATAATTTTTAAATTGAGGAAAATATTTAGTAAGAAATTGACATCACATCTAAGATTAATTCTTTATATCTCTGAAAGAGAATCATCTGAAAGATACTTTCAAAGTTAAATTGATTAAGAGGGGTATAGGAACACCAAATTATATAATTCTCAATAAATATCCAGGAAGGAGTTTAGGCCTTTAAAATACCTATATAATGATGATAGATTCATTGTAAATGGGGAATCCCTTTCTGAACATATTTAAATCTATTTCTCAAATATATTTAATGGTCTTGATATTAATAAAGGCCCATATAAGGGAATAATTCCAGACATGGTCAGTGATGAGGACAACATTAGATTTACTAGTATCCCACTATAATTTTATAGTAGAGTAAGTGATTTCAGTCTAATGACTGACAATGCCTTCGATATTAATGGATTTACTAATTCATCCATCTAAATGTTTTTGGGATTTTATTCATTTGATGACTATAGACTAGATAATAAACTTTTCTCTATGAGTGCTCTACATCATAGTTTTAATGAAAATTTCCTCACACTTATCCCCAAGGTTGAAAATGCCTATGAAAAATATCATTTCAAACCCATTTCCATCATCAACACTAGTTATAAAATTACCCCCAGACTCCTGGATAATAAGCTCCCTGATATTTCAAGTAAGATTGTCTCTTGGATATAATTTGTTTTTTAAAAGGAAGAACAACCCATAATTACATTAGTATAGATTATGAATGTGTAAATTTCCATAATAAAACTACTAATGGTGGTTTTATTACTCTCAAGATAGATATTATAAAATCTTTTGAAATTAGGGATTTGGATTTTATTTATATTGTTCTTTTCAATTTTTTTATCAATAGAACATTTTTGAATTTGATAAAAGTACTTTTTAAGACTTCTCATATTTCTATGCTCATTAATATTCTCCAAAGGGGTATTAAAAATGATCTAAAGGAGTCACACAATGTGATCCTCTATCTTCCATTAATTTCTCTATTATAGAGGATTATCTGAATTGGCTTATTATACAGAATAGGGATCAAGGTATGATTAAACATATTCAAGATTCATGGAACCTTTCTGTTCCAAATATTCTTTTATATTTTGATAACATGATAATTATTCTATAGTGAGGAAATATAAATATCCAAAACATGAAAAAGGATATATCTTCTTATGAATATTTTTTAAAGAATGATTTTTTCTTGAATAAATCATTAATTTATTTCAAGAAGGGCATTAGAACAACTAGAAGATAAAATATTTTTTTGGAGATTGGAATTAAGGAATTCATTATGGAAATGAAATATATTAGATTCCCTCTTTATTTGTAAATAACTAAATATGGTCACATAATAATTTTATTGATCAAATCAATAAGCATCTCTCTTCCTAGAAAGGGTAGTCTCAATATATGTTTGATAGGATTCGTGAGGTAAAATACATCATTGTATCCCAACTGGTTCATTCCTTTATGATCTATAAATGGTCCATTTCTCTTATCAAACATATGAATGTCTGCATCAAGAATTTTGTATATATTATAAGCACACTAGAAATAAAATTGGTCACTATCTCCAGAATGTATCTTGGAAAACCCATTGATAAGGGTGGTTTGTGAATAAAAAATAACAATTTATTCAGTGAAGTGATGCAAGCCATATTTAGTTTGAATATCATTTGGAGTGACTTGATGTGTCTTAGCTTTCGTAAGGATAGATTAATTGACATTTTGAAAAAGGGATGTAATTCTTAGATGGTATCATCAATCTGGTCATCCATTAAATCACATTTTATGAACATTATCTCTCACTCAAGATGGATTTCTTATAGGTATTTATCTATTAATTTTTTGTTTGCTAATTAGGTGGGCACACCACTTATCTCATATATTTATTCATAAAATCTCCATGTAGACACTAATGTCTAAATTATTAACTTCTAGGATTATCCCATGATGAAAATGATTGATAATATCCACATCTTACTGAATAATTTTATCTTTCTTCCACACAAGTATACTATATTATGGTAATTGTCTATGAATATAATTCTTAAGTCCAAAAGATTCTATCAATCCAATTTTAATTCATATTTTGGTTTTTCTTGGCTCAAAATTTTTGATAAAACATAGATCAGACCATCAAGATTGACCCTCATATGGAAGATTTCTCATAGTGAAATTTTTATTGATGACTACTTACATAATTTTGGAATTATCTTATGTTCTAGGTGCCAGTTCTACAACCAAAAAATAGAGGATATTACTTATCTATTATTTTCATTGTCCTTGGCCTCAACTCTATGGAAAGAGATGAAAGAAATCATTGAAATAATTCTTATTGATGTTACCAACATTGAATATATGAGGGAACATTTCACAATAGTTCAAGATTCCTCACAACTCAAACAACTATTTATAGAAGCTATTCCAAAAAACAATCCAATCATTTGGAGTGGAACCAATTATGTACTTCATCGATAGAAGAACTTCTCAATTCTAGAATATTTGGTTCACCTCAAAACTATAGCAAAGGGTTTGAATTTCATATAGATAGAACACAGCTGAAACATGATGTAGTACTTCATGATCCCCAAGAAAATCAGAGTCCCTAGAAAATGCGTTCAGTGAACATGCCTTATGGAAGTCTTCTAGAAGACTCCCCTACATGTATATTAAAAAAATAAACATGGATATATATTCAAAATGTAACATTTGTCTCTTTTAATGTGGTGTAATATTTAGGGACCACAATGGAATGTCCATCAAATGTTTCCTCATCAACTGTGGCATATTATCCTAATTAGAAGATGAAATGATAACTATGATTCATGTTGTTCACTATCCCAAAATTAAATTCCTAGTTAATATTTTTCCAGAATGTGATTATACCATGATTTTGTAGGATATTTTGGAATTGAGTGCTACACATGTCTTTGAACTCACTGTCAGATGGATGTATTGTCTCACAATTCTTTTGAAGCTCAATTACATTGTCACACATGTGTATCAGGAAGAAAAATCGGTGGAGGGGCTTGAAAATAATGAAATCAACAATGATATCATCTGGTTCGATGAGTTACCTTCTGATTTTGATCATCTCTTTGAAAAATATTGTAAAAAATCCAAAAATTTTGACTCATGTTACATTTTTTTTTCTATAATATATTTATCTTGGCCTTTTGGAGAAACACAACCCTATAAAAACATGTATAAATACATGATATGGAAGCACCAACAATGTAAAAATTCTAATTCAGTAAGGGAGATTTGACGATGGGAAATTTATATCTTTGAAATTCTAAATTGTGGAATTAAATTATTCAAAATATTAGGATCACTTCTGTTCATATTTAAAAAATAGGCTCCACTACAATACCATCATAAAAAGATAAATAAATGTTAAGGATAACCATTGATCGAATTGAAAACATAGATTTCCCTAATATAATTCCATGAAGGATTCTTCCATGACGTGTACCATGGATTTGATGTGGGATAATATAGGGAATGAAAAAATCACAATATATGAGTTTTTTAGAAATGATGGATGGATAATAGAATTTTAATTCCATGGATGTAAAGTACTGATATGAAAGAGGGGAAGATGTCGTAGAGGGAGTTGACCACTATGTAGCTAAACCATATTATTTTATACATATTAATATAGTGTATACAGATCATAATAGTGCCCAAACCATATTAACACGGAGCATGATAAATATAAAAATATGTTTTAGAGGTAAAAGTGTATTATATATAGTTATATATAGTTTTAGTTCATACTTTTTGTAATATATTTTTTGTGTTTTAAGTAATACATATTTTAAAAAATATACATATGAGGCTATCTAGATTGAACTAGGAATGGAAAATCCAAAATTATTTTGAAACCATATAATAATATAGACCACTTCTAAAGTGATAGAACAAATTAATGTTTGGAATTATTGGAACATGGGAAGGATAAAACTGATGGTTATATATCCTTTTAACATATCTTCTGAGATAAAAACTATCACAATGTTAACTAGGATAAAAGGAGCCCTAATAGGGGGGAAAATAAATATAAATCTGGATTATGGGAATTTTTTTATCTTTAGTATTAAATTTCATGCATGTTTTTAGTACTAATTTGTATCATTTTTTAAATTAGTAATTATTTACTATTTTTTTAATGGAATTTTTCATATTTTGAAGGGTGGAATATTTTTTGGGAAATGAGAGAAATAATCATAAATTCAAAATCTTATCCAATAAAATACGTCGTCCCATGGTTTTTCATGCTTATAGGGAAATACCAAGGAACAAAACTAAAAATATTATATAAAAAAGGATTCTATTTTGGAAAATGATGGTTCACATCATGAAAAAATTACAAGAAGTGAAATATATAAATGATGTGAAAGAAATATAGTAGGTTAGAAAATTCAGATGAGATCATAATCATTAATATCATGATACATTCTTTGACACCATGAATGTATTTATACATACAAATATTCAAATGTTTATATAGATATTTCGATGGTCAACACCCCATTTTTTTCCCAGCCAGCCATTAAATATATGAAGATATGTAGATTTCAAGAAAATATGTTATTTTATTTTAATAAATTTATTTATGTAAATAATTAATTAATAATTCCAATATATTTAGTGTCTAAATTTTTGTGTTATTTTCTTTGGGAACAACCAATATATAAAAAATGAAATAAGGGGGTGAATTTAATGAGAAAAATATTATTTGTACAATAAAGTAAAGTGTTGTGTCTTACCACTGGAATATTGAATTAGGAATAAAATATCCCACAGAGTGAGAGAAGAATAAATAACATAGAAAAAGATGTTTTCATTTCACGAATGAAATTCATATTTTGAGTTTCATTCATGGTGTTAAGGAAAATATATGTCTGAGTTCACGTCGCTCACTTACACTAAATAAATTCATATCATACACGATGTGTAAAACATTCATGTTTTGAGTATTTCATGATATGATATTGAGGTTTCATCATACATGATGTGAAACCATACCACATTGTGAAACTGTTGGAATGTAGTAATTTTTATTACATTAAACCAATGGTATGTGAAGGAGGCCTATAAATACACACCTACGACTGTACAATAGGGTTATATGGGTCATGGTAGATACACTAATAATGTATCCCAAATTAATGTGCACCATAGTGGATCCCAACATCTATAATTCTTCCCCACCATTTTTCATCAGGTATCCATGTTTCTCATCCTCAATTTTTTTTATTCAAAAGAGAGTAGTTATCTTTGTGTCAGGTGATGTGATTATAGGTGGAATTGTTAGTATGAATTAATTGAATATTCTATTAATGTTTTGGATTTATTAAATTATATATATCTGTTTGAATTCATTACTTTTTGAATCTACATGACTGCTATGTGTGATCTAAATATATCATTTTAGTTCATCAATTAATTTTCCTAGTTTATATATGATCAATATGAAAACCATTGGGGTTTTGTTTAAATATGGGTTCATGTTTCCTAATCCTATAATGGGACCATGTAGATGGTCATACATGAGGTTTAGTTGTTTGATTAGTGTTGGGTACCCATAATAAGGATCCCTAATGACCTAAACCCAACAAAATATTATAAATGAACCAAAAATCAATTTAATCCCTAATAGAAAAAATGTTATTGCAAAACCTGGAATGATTAATTATTTTACTTCAAACCAAAATCTATTTTCATTATTTACATATCTCTCTCAAAAAAATAATTCTTAGTTTCCAAGCATTAATTTAGATAATACAGGTTGTCCTTATTGGTTCAAAACATAGATATTCCAAGTAATACAGTTTTGAAGTTAGTTTTTCTATGTTTTATAAATTATTATATTTTTGTATCCCGATAAGAAATTAACAATTTCCTAATAGATTTAAAGTGGTTAAAAAATTCTTCATTATGGAAAATATTAATGGAAAAATAAATTAAACCTGATCCCAATAGAGTATTATAAATACTGATCTATGCTACTGGTGCTAGGGATCAGATCGGGAGACCAAAGATTGGGGTGATAAGTTGCACTATGTGGGGTCATCCAACACTTTCATTTTATTCATGTTTTTTTAAATATTATCCTCCCTAATTTTTCTATCATTTCCAAGATGAGGGGGAAATTTCCACCACTTTTAGGGTAATATTTTCAAAGGGGAAATATTATTTTGGATTTTATTTTCATTATGTTCAATTATTCAGGTTGAAGTAATTTAGAATAAAACATCTAATATAATTATTTTTTATTTAATAATGATATTTTATTGATGAAATTGAAAGAAAGTTTTAATTTTTTAATCTATATCCCTAATTTTGATATGAACATTATAACATTTATGGTAGTTAGTTTTAAATATGATATTCAGAGAAACTTGATTCAGTAATTCTATGAAGTACCTAACCATGGTAAAAGGGGGACCAATGCATCAAGGATGGGATTTCATGACTATTTAATATACCTCATCTTTACACTATAACCAATTATGAAAATTTAAACAAAAATTCAAAAACCATTTCACATGAACCCTAAAACTATAAAACACTGACACACTTTTATAATCTGGTTTTCCAAACAACCAATCTACTTTGACTCCACCTCTCAATTTTAGAAAATATTTAAAAAACCCAAAACATATTCATACTATTTCCAATCAATTTCATAAAATCCATTTAATAAAACATTTTTTTTAAAGATAAAATATATAACTGTTCTATCTCATGGGTTTCACCTCGATCTTTTCAAAAACTATATTTTAGATAATTAGTAGTCTGATTTAACTTTTTTTTAAATTATATATTCTTATTATACTTATAAAGAAAAAAAATCTATCATGGAGCTATGAAAATTAGTTCTATTGTGAAGGACAGTTGAAATTTAGTTTTAATGTTTTTAAATTTTATTATTATTTTTATCAATATTTTACACTGGATTTTTCATTCTATAAATTTTAGAATGTTTATTTTTAATGAATGAACACTAAGTGTAGGAGAAAAAAATGGATCATTTAGAAAAAACCTAGGATCCATCAAATTCTGTGGAATCTGATCAAAGAAAAGAAATAATTGGTAGTGTGGTGAATAATAAACACCTATACTCTAGAGGAGTTTAACCAAGGAGTACTAGTCCATAATAATTGGTTGATTATGATAGAACTTGAAATGTTACCCCTCATCCAAGTATACTCATTTCTCTGGTAGACACTACACATTCCTAGATAAATAACATGACAATTAAAATTATTTTAGACATAGAACAATTTTTTAGAAACCCCCACCAAGATCCCAACACGCATCCTATGAATATTCTTGAGAACTATGAAAACTTCATGCTCTTGAGTTTTCTAATAGGTGCATGAAATATTCACTTTTTTATATTTTCACAATGGGATTTTTCTTAGAATTGGATCTAGAGATTTCTGGCCAATTCCATCACTAAATGGGATGAGATGAAAAGACACATTGAAAACGATTTCAATCCTTTAGAAAAATCAATGGAAATTTGATTAAATATTCTAAATATAAATAAATTTTTGGATGAATCACTATAAAAATAAATGGATCATTTTGAGGATTTGAGTAGGAAATTCTCACATTATATCATTTAGTTGTGGATACTAATAAATTCATTTCATATAGAAATTAAACATTAAAAAATGTATATTTTAGAAAATTAAACATAGGAATTAGTGAGGAATAATCCTCCAAAGGGAATCTACAAATTATTGACAAAAATGTAAATCAAAATATTCTAATGTAATACTAAGGGAATATATGGAATAGGTGTCTACATGATCAACAATAATAGCTATATTGTGTAAAATAATTAATCATGGATAATAAAGTTTCAAGAAATTATGGATCTCTATAACCACCATTATATATATAGAGAAGAGCTAAAATACACTGATTATAATATTGGTAATAATATTTAGTGTTGGAATCCATAAAAAAATAACAAATGAAAATGTTATCATCCATGAAAATAGTGTTTTAAACCTCAACACTATGGGTCCACGCTAATAAGTAATGAATATAACTTGGAATAGGAAATGCCCATATTTATGACCATGACTAGGGATTTATTTACTAAGATAATAGAAAAAATAACAACACAAAAGGACTCACAATGAAATTTACAGATTCATGTTTTCTAGATCACTGAGTAGCTTAAAGAGAGAGAGAGAGATAAATAAAAAGAGAGGAAGTGGGGTATTTCCAGGAATCCTAGAAGTAAATCTATAGGTATATTTGAAATTTGTCTATATGTGAAGTAGAAAAAACACCAAAGAACCTAATGAATCAATAAAGAAACAATTGGACAAAAAATGAGATCTTAGATGAATAAAATGAAGTAATATCTAAAGAAAATATGGCTGATAAAGAACCATCGTAGTATAAGATGAGGCCTCCATTTCAAGAGTGTCAAGTTCAAGGGAAAATTTATATAAAAGGTTATATTTCTCAAACAATTTAAAAATTTTCATATGGAAAAATATTGTATATAAAATCTCACCAAAATTAAAATGTATACAAAATTTATGAAATAACTAGTGAGAAACAAGAAAATTCTAGAGGAAGTTGGTAGTATACCCCTCACACGAGGGTGGTGGATGCTGGTACCAACAAAATTATCTAGGAAGAAAAAGTACCCTTTTAGATTTTCCATCCCCATATTTATCAAATGTAATAAATTTTGAAAGTATTTATGTCACCTAGGCGAAATTTCCAAGTTCACTTCAAATTACACATTTAGTATCCTTGGACTATAAGGATTGAAGACCTCAGAAGTTTCAATTCAATTACTAGAATCTACACTAAAATGGCCATGAGAAATGGTCAAATACAATCCGGTCAAAGTTGGAACATTGTACCTCCCTATTGACTTCTTAGTGATGAATATAGAGGAAGATAGGACTCCACTCATGTAACGTCCTGGTTCCGAAAGCCACCCAGAGGCGCCCCGTACCCAGTTGGTCACATGGCCTCAAGCGCATTTCCCTAAACGCTAGAGGCTGCCGACTAGTAGCGAGGGACTTGGGTGTGATAGTGGGAAAACTATTCCCTCATTAGTAGAGTAACACAGTGGAAGGGAAACAAATACACAATAGAGGAAGCAGTAAATATCCAACAATAGAAAGTAGCAGAAGACTGAATTAATAAACAACTAGAGCACATATATAAAAAATAATTCATGATACATATGTCTAAGAAAACAGTCAAACAAGTCACAATGCTGAATACAAATAGTACTAAACCAAAGTAAAAAAAATAGATAAAATATCTCTTCAGCATCACAATCCTAAGCTTGGTCCCTTTCTCTCCAACTCCACAATAAGTCAAGTACTTGATGTAGAAGGGCGCTTGACCTTATCTATAATTGCAACAATATAATCTGTTTGGACCCAAAAGCATGACCCAAATAGGGTGTGATACTAAATCTCAGTAGGTAATCACCCAAAGATTTGTGCCTAATAGTCAGTGAATATATATGGAAGGTAATAATCAAAGATATAGTAAACAAGAGAGTACTCGGCAATAAACAGTTCCACATATCAAATAAGAAGCTAATCAAGAAAGGTAACCCTATGGGAAGTATACGTAGCCTATCCCCTCTTGTTTAGTCATTAGAATATATAAAGACACTCTAAGGAAACACTCACAGTCAATTCCCTTAATAGTTAAAAGTTATTCAAGACTCTCTGAGGAAGCTCACTCAGTCAATTTCCCTTATAGTCTATGGTAGTCAAGGAATCTCTAAGGAAGCTCACTCGGTCAATTCCCCTTATATCCCCAAGGTCAAGGACTCTATGAGGAAGCTCAATTGGTAAATTACCCTTATTGCCCCAATTGGTTCAAAGACTCCCTGAGGAAGCTCACTCGGTCAATTGCCTTTATAGTCTACTACACCAGATTCCCACGACCATAGGTAAGTCAACAAGCATAGTAATGAAATACGTCCAAAGTAAACCTCAAGAACTACTTGGTTAATCGGTCTACAACATATCAATCATGTCATAAAACAAACACTCCACCCTACAACACTAGGCATGGGAAAATAGGCAAGGCGGCTAAAAAGTCTAAGTAGGTCCAAACGGTCATAAACAGAACATGTATAGACAACCACATCCAAAAACATAGAAATCAACCCTATTCATATCCAATTAACCTCTAAACAAGGATACAAGCATGGCAGGAAATCAATAGGAGTAAAATGGTAAACATGCAATACCCCATTCAAGGGTATTGGTCAAAATTTGCACATAATACTCAAATATTTTCATAGAAAGGAAAAAACCACCTACCTCGGCGTTAGGAGATTGCTATATGAGAATCTAGAGGCATGAATCACCTTAAAATATAGAAGATATACAAATATTCATAAAAGTTTCAATGAAGGATAACTTGAGAATGAGAAGGAATCTTGAAACGAAGATAAAACAGAAGAGAGAGCATACTGAGGCGATCCTGAAACAATTGATGACAATCTAATCAGAGTTTGGATGCTCAGTCAGGGGTTCGGGGGAAGATTGAATTCATATGTGATCTCTCAACTGAACACGACCTAGAAGAAGATCATTCTTGTGATTAGACATGACCCTGGTTTGTTTAATAAAAAAATAAAATACACGGTGTGTAATTTTGAAGTACATGATGTGTACTAGACATATCTATACTCCACTTTAGGCAGCCTCCAGGTCACCCTCACATGGACATGTGCATGACCGCTACACGGCTAGCACACGACTACCTATGGTAACTCAGTATACGACTTGTACTCATAAAGTACACGGCGTGTACTTCGAAAATTTCCATAAATTCATCTTTTTCTAAAAAACAACTAGAAAAAGAAAACCTACCTAAAAAATAAGACCTGATTTCTTACAAAATTCCCCCTTAAAGAAATTTTTCCCCAAATTTCCCTAGCCCAACATAGAATATGGAACCCCAAACAGGTCCTGACACTGTGCTCATACATCGGACTCCCACTCCCAAGTCTCGTCCTATACCAGCCCGTGCTGCCATAGCACTCGTACCAGAGGAACTGATCATCCATGGAGAACCTTTGTATTGTGTTCAACTACAAGGATATGATGCTCCTCAAATGATGCATCCATTTCAAACTCAACCTCCTCAGGTTGAAAGGTAAGAGACGGGTCTGAAAAGTAACCTCAGAGATGAGAAACATGAAAACCATCATGCATATCCCGGTACCTCTGAGGTAACTACAACCGATAGGCAACTGGACCAACTCTCTCCAACACCTCAAACAGCCTAACGTACCTCGGTGAAAGCTTACCCTATCTATTAATCTTCTTGTATCCCAACCTTGGTGTGACATGCTGGAAAACCTGATCCCCGACCTCGAACTCCAGAGGTCTTCTCCACTGATCAGCATAAGACTTCTATTGAGATTGTGCAGTATCTATCCTCTTATAAATCAACTATATTTGCTCTATGGTCTCCTGAACAAGACGAGGTCCCAGTAAAGCTACCTCTCCTGCCTCCATCCAATATGAGGGTGATCGGCATGGCCTACCGTACAAAGCCTCAAACGGTTCCATCTTAATTGTTGATTGAAAAATATTATAGTAATCAAACTCCACCAGAAGTATGTGCTTCTACCAAGAACCTCAAAAATATAGGATGCATGCTTGGAGCATGTTATCAAGCACCTGAATCGTACGCTCGGACTGGCCATCTGTCTGGGGTGGTAGGTTGTACTCAAAATTACCTGTGTACCCAAAGACTTCTGTAGCCCCTTCTAGACTCGAGAAGTAAAACGTGCATCCCTATCTGAAAAAATGGAGTGCGAGACTCCATGTGGATGTACAATCTCTAAGATATACTACCATCCCTACTCATCAACAATGAAGGTATCCTTGATTGGCAAGAAGTCATCAACCTTCATGAGTATTTCAATGATAACCCAAACTACATCATTCCATCAAGGCGACCTTGGAAAAATAGTCACAAAATCCATCATGACATCATTACACATCCACTCAGGGATGGGTAACTGTAGAAAAAGTCATGCTGGTCGCTGATGCTCTGCCTTCACCTGCTGATAGGTGGAACATCTCATGAAAAAACCAGCAACATCCCTTTTTATACCTGGCCACCAATACTAGTGGTGTAGATCACGATACATTTTGGTTACACCATGATGAACTGCCCAAACTGAAGAATGAAATTCCCACATAAGCTCCTCACGTATGTATGCTGGCACCCATACGCGCCCCTGGAAATGCAAGATCTCATCCTTTCTTACTGTCTATCTAGGAAGAGGGTTCTATCCTGACACGCTTTCTTATAGGACTAGGCTTTCTGAGTCTGATAGACGCTTCATTCGCACTAGACCAAGAAGAGTAGAGGTAATAGCTACAGAAGAAAGAAAAGTCTTCCCCTATCTTTCATTAACCTCCAAATGCATCTTAGAGAACAGAGCCATAAGTTGCCACTCCCTACTGGCCTCCTGAACTGCCTGTATATGAGTCCTCCTGCTCAGCACATCAGCTACTGTATTGCCTTTCCCTGGTGTGTAGTAAATCTCGAAGTCAAAGGACTAAAGGTACTCAACCCACCTTCGCTGTCTTAAATTCATATCACATTTAGTGAATATATACTTCAGACTCTTGTGGTCGGCAAAAACCATGAAATGATCCCCCATAAGATAATTTCTCCAACAGTGTAAAACATGAACAACTGTCACCAACTCGAGATAATGTGTCGGGTAGTTCCTCTCATGTGGCCGCAACTTCCGAGACCCATACGCAACGAATCATTCTCCCAACATAAGAACATCTACCAGCTTGATACCTAAAGCATCATAGTACACATTATAGCTATTTCTAGGATCTGGAAAGACTAATATTGGTGTTGAAGTCAACCTCCCTTTCAGCTCCTGAAAGTCTGACTCACAAGAATCTGTCTACAAGAATTTCACACCCTTATTAGTCAGACTCCTAAGTGGTGTTACTAAGCATGAAAAGTATTGAATGAAGATTCTGTAGTATCCATCCATCCCTAGAAAACTTTTTACCTCAAATACGTCCTTCGGATGCTCCTTGGAAACTACTGCTCTCACTTTCTCTAGGTCTACTGATACTCCTGTCAATGAGATGACATGACCCAAGAAGTGAATTTGATCCATCCAAAATTGGAATTTTGAGAGCTTAGCATATAATTGATTCTCTCTCAGTGTACTCAAAATGATCTCAAGTTTTGTGGCATAGTCGTGTCGATTGTGAGAGTACACCAAGATATCGTCCATGAATACAACCACGAAGGAATCCAAGTATGGATGGAACACTTGGTTCATCAGTGCCATGAAAACTGTAGGGGAATTCGTAAGACTGAAAGGTCTAACCATATATTCATATAGATCATACCTACTCTAGAAGGATATTATAGGTATATTAGATGATCTAACATGCAACTGATGATAACTGGACCTCAAGTCAATCTTCGAGAACACCCAGGCTCCTAGAATATGATCAAAGAGATCATCAATCCTTGGTAAAGCATGTTGTTTCTTGACCGTCAATTGGTTAAACATTTGATAATCCACACAATTCCTAAGGGTACCATCTACCTTCTTCACAAACAGGACAGTAAAACCCCAAGGAGATGGACTGGGTCGGATGAAACCCTTTTCCTGCAACTCTAGTGTAGCCATCCTATATGGAGGAATGGACACTGGTGCCGCTCTTGGAATGAGCTCAATAGAATAATACATGACATTCTCTAGAGGAAAACCTAAAAATATCTCTGGAAAGACATCTCTGAAATGATCCACCACTAAAAGAAAGTTTATCTGTGAAGTCCTCTGGTCATCCAGATACAGACTAGAAATTTGGGTGGTAACTCCTCCTAACCCATGATGCTTTGGCCCCGCTTTGCTCACCTGGACATCCCACTCACCCTTAGGAAGAAACGGTCCACCCTCTGGTGATATGAAACACACCCTGTGGAAATAATAATTGACAAGTGTTTGGAACGGAACCAACTAGTCCATTCTGAGAATGACATCATAGCATGTCATCTCTAGGACATAGAGGTCCCATATAAATTGACACCCACCAACCTCAAGAGGGAACTCCTTGAACTAACGCACACTCGTCGTTATTATCCCCAATGGAGTTTCCAACATCAATATATCAGTAGAAGAAAAGATGCAAAGCCCAAGTCTCTCCACAACAGCAATAGATATAAAACTATGTGAAGCCAATGTATCGAAAAGAGAAAAGGATAAAACTGAGGCTACTAAGATCGTTCCTTTAACTGTAGAAGGTCCGGGATCCTGCTTCTACTGGGTCTACTCTACTACAAATGTCTGGCTTGCACTTCGGCCCTGTGACCCTATCAGACCACTCTGAGCTGATCCACCCTACTGTCGCTGAAAACAGGGTGACTGGATACCCCGACCACGACCTCCACCTCAGCCCGAATGACTGGAAGAACTCCAGTTCCCTGACTTTTAAGAAGTTGGTGGTGCTACTCCTGAACGTGGAGTCATAGAAGAACCCATGTCACCAGATTCTGGTGATAAGTTCTGATAGAAGCACTGAAGATGTCCCATCTTCCCAAATGATTGGCACTCCACCAGGTCTCCCAGGCAATTCATCCTCGTATGCCCGCTCCTCCCGCTCTGGTAGCATACCACCTGGATACCAGAAGATGCATCCCGCCTACTATGATATCCTCGTGCAATCTCCCCGTGGTGATTCTTACTATCAGTAGGAGGAATACTAACTCTGTATGTCAAACCGCCCTGGCTCACAGCTCAAGAATCCCACAGATTACGCTATGTTATTATCGCCTGTTGACGATATAGGATATCGAAGTCAACCTGAAGATGTTCACCTGACATCAGATGTCGTTCCTTAGACCATCCTCAAACATTAGTGCAAGTAAAAAATAATCACCTCCTATAATATGTGTGAAATTATACAGATCTATAAAGCAAGAGGAATACTCTATAACAGAAAGATTACCCTACTCCAGACTCATGAACTCTCGGGCTCGATCAGCCCTTAAGGTCTCTGGGTAAAAGTAATTTTAGAAGACGTGCTGAAACTCATCCCAACCCATATTCTATTGTCGCCCCTCCGATGAGGTCACATCCCACCACCTCTTGATGGATTATCGAATCATGTAGGTAGTGAGCTTCACCCTCCTCTATGGAGGTATGTCCTGATTCTAGAAGATCATCAGTGTGGCTTCTAGCCATGACTCTGCAGCCTGGGGTCCTCTATCCCCAGAGAAAGTGGGAGGATACTGCTGCTAAAAGACCCGCATCATTTCTTCCATTGACTGGGTAGGAGGCGGAACTCCCTAAAGAGTCTACATCATCCTCATGAAGCCTTATCTGAACTGTGAATCAACACCTGTGTTAGGTATAATAGTTAGTGCCAAGACTGGCACAATGGTAGGATCTGCTGGAAGTCTCTCATCAGCCATGTCTGGTGTCTGATCACCGCCTGGCAACTGGCGCACAAAGGGAGGACACCTCGGTGGAATGAATCGGAAAGGTCAAGCACACACCTTAGATCAATATTATCAAGGAATGAAAACTAGAAGCGTAAGAAGGGAACAGGAGAAAGAAAACATTCAAGTTTCACAAAACATTACTACACGGCGTGTATAATTCTTACACGGCGTGTCCCCTTAAGCCATTCACATGGGGTGTGTACTCCTGTTCAAATTGGTCATGTAACACCCCAAACACATGGCGTATTCTCTTAACACACGGAGTGTACTTGAATCATCTTCCCCTACCTGAGTCATTCTACACAGTTAAGCCACACGACTCTCCTAAGACAAGACTACATGACATGTTCAATATAGACACACCGTGTACTAGACAAGCTTCACCTGGCATGTGTTGTTAGCGACACAGCCTAACACACAACTCACACTACACGACGTGTATAACTTAAGTTTTCATCCATCTGTGTCGTTAGTTAAATAGGTGGACACAGGGTCTCTACACACAGCATGCACATCTGGTACACGGCGTGTCCTACAAGGATTTCTCAACCCCATGTCTCTGCCCATGCGGCCTATGAAACGGTTAGAGACTACATGGAATGTACATAGAGTACACGGTGTGTACTTAAAAAAAATTGTTTCTTCCCGAAAAGAAAAACACATGGCGTGTAGTCAAATCTACACGGTGTGTATTTTGGGTTTTTTCGGACAGTAAGCCTCGGAAACTACTCCAGAAACCAGAAAAACACCTAAACGAACATTGAAAGTGCCAGATTCTGATCTGTGAGGGCCCATACTCCCTGTGAATCAAATCTTGGCATCATATACATGTTATAAAAAGGAAAACAAGGCAATGATCCACCAAATTCTGGTCCATGAGGGCCCATAACACCTCAAGAACCAAATTTTGGCGTTCATTCAAAAAAAACTCACACAAACAATACCCTATCAAATATCTGGTATTTTTATCAAGGCATATATCAAAAAATCATGCATATTCTACACAATATAAATATCAACAACATGAAATCACTAATGAATCCTAAATGGTATAGCAAGAATGTATGACATGTGATTTCTAACAAGTGCCTATATGATGCATGATATGGAATACCTTCATCTCATTAGGTTGCGACATCAATAGAACCTCAATAACATCAACAATAACAACAAAAATCATGTGAATCACTCAAGGTAGAATCAAATCAACTGTAATAATTGAAAAATCAAAAAAAATTATAATTAAATGAGGTAGATTGGCTTTTCCTTATACATTGGTTAGCTACTCTTGAGCACAACTTATTACCAAGTACCAATTATATCCTATCCCTGGAAATATGCTCCAAAGATTAAGTCAAGAAGAAAAGATTTCCTCTGATACCACTTTGTAATGTCCTAGTTCTGGAAGCCACCCAGAGGCACCCCACACCTGGTTGGTCACATGGCCTCAAGCGCATTTCCTGAAATTCCATAGGCTGCCAACTAGTAGCGAGGGCCTTGGGTGTGATAGTGGGAAAACTATGCTCTCATTGGTAGAGTAACATAGCGGAAGGGAAAAAAATACACAATAGCGGAAGCAGTAAATATCTAACAATAGAAAACAGCAGAAGACTGAATTAATAAACAACTGGAGCACATATAAAAAAAATGATGCATGATACATATGTCTAAGAAATAGTCAAACAAGTCACAATGCTGAATACAAAGAGTATTAAACCAAAGTACAAAAGAAATAGATAAAAAATCTCCTCGGCATCACAAGCCTAATCTTGGTCCCATTCTCTCCAGCCCCACAGCAAGTCAAGTACCTAAAGTAGAAAGGCTCTTGCTCTTATCTATACATGCAAAAATATAATCTGTTTGGTCCCAAAAGAATGACCCAAATAGGGTGTGAGACTAAACCCCAGTATGCAACCACCCAAAGATCTGTGCCTAATAGTCATTGAATATATATGGCAGGTAATATGCAAAGATACAGTAAAAAAGAGAGTACTCAGAAATAAACAGTTCCGCATATCAAATAAGCAGCTAATCAAGCATGGTAACCCTCTGGGAAGTACAATCAGCCTATCCCCTTTGTTTCAATCATTAGAATATATAAAGACTCTCTGAGGAAGCACTCACATTCAATTTTCCTTATAGTCATAAGTGATTAAAGACTCTCTGAGGAAGCTCACTTGGTCAATTCCCCTTATATTCTATGGTATTCAAGGACTCTTTGAGGAATCTCACACAGTTAATTCCCATTATATCCCTAGGTGGTTCAAAGACTCCCTAAAGAAGCTCACTCAGTCAATTCCCTTTATAGTCTACTACACCAGGTTCCCACGGCCCTGGGCAAGTCAATGAGAATACCAATGAAATATGACCGAAGTAAACCTCAATAACTACTTGGATAATCGGTCTACCACATATCAAGCATGTCATAAAACAAACACTCCGCCCTACAACACTAGGCATGGGAAAATGGGAAAGGCATCCAAAAAGGACAAGCAAGACCGAACGATCTTAAATATAACATGCATGGGAAATAACATCCAAAACATATTAATCAACTATATTAATATCCAATTAACCTTTACATAATCATACAAGCATGGCAGGAAATCCACAGGGGTAAAACGGTAAACATGCAATACCCCATTCAAGAGCATTTGTCAAAATTTTCACATAATACTCAATGATTTTCAACGAAAAGGCACAAACCACTTACCACGGCATTAGGATATCGATATATGTGAATCATGAGGCTTGAATCACCTTATAATGTTGAAGATCTACAAAAATGACTAAAAGATTCAATAAAAGATTACTTGAGAAAGAGAAGGAATCATGAAATGATGCTCAAGGAAAAGAGAGAGCTTACTTAGGTGATCCCAACGCAATCGACGGTGGTCAAATTGTAGTTCGGATGCTCGATTGGGGGCTCAGAGGAAGATTGCGGTTGTACATGAGCTCTCGGCCAAACGAGACCTAGAAGAAGATCGTTCTGGCGATTAGACGCGACCTCAGTGAGTTTAATGAAAAAAGAAAATACACGGCCTGTACTTTTGATGTACATGGTGTGTACTTTCCTTTTTCGTACTCCTCTTTAGGTGGCCTCCAGGTCACACCCACATGTCCTTGTTCATGGCCACTACACATCCAACACACGGCTACCTATAGTAAACCGAGTACACGACGTGTACTCATAAAGTACACGGTGTGTACTCATAAAGTACACGGTGTGTACTCATAAAGTACAGGGTGTGTACTTCGAAAATTTATAGAAATAACTCTTATTCTAAAAACGACTAGAAAAGGAATACCTACCTGAAAAGAAGATTTAGGTTCTTACAACTAATTTTAGAAGAGTATTCTAGTCCATCAAGAAAGCACTAATTGATGTATAATGAGAAGAACTATGATTGATTTTTGGTATGCAGTAATAAGTTATTAATATTCCTATGGAAATTGAAAAAATTAGAATTGAAAGAGGATAATGATATTTTATAAGAAAAAATTGAAAATTATTATGATAGTATAGAAATTGAAGATTCACATGATGTAGATTCTATCATCCATGTGGATAACCAATGTAATGGTACTAAATGAAAGAAAGAGAAGTTGAAAACCATATACAGTGGGAGAGAACCTGACCCCACCACATTGAAAAATGTGAATTAGTATCAATGGTAAATGACCTTCTTCTTTTTCAGGAATAAGAAAGAAATTTTGGATTATTCTTATATAAACCAATCATGTTATTATGAGAGGAAGATTAAATCTATTTGGAGATGAAGAATAAGTGATAACCTATGTTGATTTGTCGCAACTTATACTACTTATGTACCATGACTGTGTAATATATTTCCAATCCTCCAACACTGGATATGATTATGATGTAGGTAAGGTCGATCCCAAAACATTAAACAAAATCTCTCTTGAGAGGCATCCATAATATATATTATTTTTAATTATTTATTTCTTGTCAAACATATTCTCCAAAAAATAATTTAATTTTCCTTAATTATGGCCTCAACATTCACTTTTTTTATTTTGTAGGACCACACAGAAACTATTAAAAAGTCACATGATGAATAAATATAAGCTCTTAAACTAACATGCTTCATGAAATCCATTCAAATATTGAATACAGGAGAAAAAAATCATGAAATCCACTCGTTTCATGAATCTTGGGTCGGAAGGACCACTAAAACTCAGTTCAATGCATAATTCAAAGAATATGAAGGGTTTAAATACTAAATATTTATAGTGTATTTCCCAAATTTAATTTTATTTTACACTTTAAACTAAATATTACATGTTATCTTTGATTATTACATTAGTAAACAAAACTAGGAGATATAAACGTGTTAGGATACCATCTTTTATATAATTTTAAATTTATTTTTCAATAAATATGAATGATAAAAATGTGGAAAGTAAATATTATTGAAAATAATGTATGTTAGGATGTAGAAAATCATGTTTTATGGGAATAGTTTTTTTAATGAAAATTTTATGAGATTTTAATTTCTTTTGATTCTATATATTTTAATTATTTGATTGAATTTTTCTTATGAATTTCCATGAATAGTTGCCTAAACTCTCCTTCCTCATTATATAGACATTTTATGAACTGATATTTTTAATTATTTCTATAGTATATGTCTTGGCAGATTTTTTCATGTTCTCTTCTTTTCATTTCTTTTCATATTATCAAACCAATGACTATACTAAATCAATTTTAATATGATCGATTTATATTTTTTTTATAACACATTATCATTGGACCCACATTTCAATAATCCTTTTTAATCTCGTTGATTCTATGACTAACCTTTTTAGAAAAGTATCCTTATTAAAATCCTACTATACCCATTCCTACTCTATCATTACTGTATTGTGTGATATATAATATAATAAGTATAAGAGAGAGGATTTCTAGAGTGGAGAGGGTTATACATTATTGAGTTAAAATTTTTGGGGTTTATCATTGTTATTTGGGGAGATCTTGTCATATTTTTCATTATACTTTATCATTATTAAACTCTATTTATAATATATATATATATATATTGACATGTTTCGGTTCTATAGTATGAGGATTAAAAAACACAATTAAAATAAAAATGATCCATTAATCGTATGTGGTTAGGTGTTGGATGTGATTTTTTTCTTAATCATTGCTTTTGAATAAAATAATAGGAAATAATAATAAGAATGATAAGAGGAGAAATTATTTATTGTCATAACTTTTTTCATGAGAATACTCTAATATTTTTTTGGGGAAGATAGAGATTATATCTATAAAGGGAAATTTTCATGGAGATTTTATTTTAATATCATGAACTATGGTTTAGATTTAAACCTCCTTTTTAAGAATTACTTATTTTACATCATTTACCTACCTTCTATAAGCCACAATGTTATTTGATCCTAAATAGTAAACCCATCATGATTGACTATGATTTCTATCTTTATGTAGTGGAGATTCTAGATTTATTTTCCAGCTTATAGTAAGTGAAATACTCTTGGGTTATGTGATGAACAGTATTTATAAGTTTACCTTGATAAGAAGCAGAAAAATATTCAAGGTGAGGTAAATTAAAAATGGCATATTTATTAAAATGACAATCTTGGTAATAGAACCCCAAAGGGTTATCCCACCAGAAAGTAATCCGAGAATAAGAAGTTATGAGGAATGAAAAAAAGGGGTATTTACCTCCAACCACGTGTTCAAATGAATCCTTTATTTTGGAACTATCATGGATTATAAAAAATGACACTACCACCTCCATGCATAGATTCATTCATGTTTATAAACCCAAATTTCTGGGCATTGTCAAACCAAAAAATGTTATTCTACTAGTTTTTCTAGAATATAAAATAGAGGTTATAGATTGATTTTCATCAAAAATGACTCTAGAAATATACATACTTTATTGGTATTTGAACACAATTCCATTATTGAAGCCACTTCCTTCAACAATGATGAACATATGAAGACTTATGAAGCTAAAATCACTAATTTCTATTTTAATCCTCCTTTGTTTATGAGAAAAAAATATAAATAAATGATGTATCATTCCATGAATATATAGTCCATTAATCATAGATTTCATGATTCCATGATTATCCTTGGTGACTATAATGACATACATTTCTCAAGTGAAAGATTGGGAGTTTTCCATAACATATAATCCTTAAAGTAAATCGATGAATGAATGTATGGGAATAATCTAATAGAAATAAATCTTGGTGGAGGCATGTATACTAGGTATATAAGACAAATTCATATAATTGTTTCTAGAAATTTTGATAGAGCCTTATCTAATGGTCATGACCTTCAGAAATGAGACATTATCTCTATTATTACCCTATAAAGGATTAACACTAACCATCATCCAATTTTGGACCGCCTTATTTTTAGGGATCTTATGTGAAGATTTCCTTTCAGAATCAATAATTTATTGGCCATACATTCTGATTTTTGTAAGATGGTGAAACATTCTTGAGACTCCAATAAGTATGTAAACGATGCTTTTGATTTCCTAATGAAGCATTAGATTTTTAAATACAGTGTCAATGGTTTCTGAAAAAACAATTTCAACAAGATGGAGAATGATATTTCTTATCTTGAAGACAATCTTAACAAGATTCAATCAGTGGTCACTAATTATGACATTGAGGAGAATATGCTGCAAGAAATTTACTGCGCATCTATGCTAAATTATTTCCCTCCAAGAAAGAGAATCTTCAGACATATACTTTCAAAGATAAATTGATTAATAAGGGGTATTGGAACACTAAATTATATAATTCTAAAAAAACATATAAGAATGATTTTAGGCATTTAAAACTCCTAAAATATGAAGGCATAGTCATCGAAAATGAGGAATCCCTTTCTGATCATATTGTCAGCTATTTATCAAATCAATTTAATGGTCCTGATATGAATAAATACCCAGATGTGGGAATAATTACAAACATGGTTAGTGATGAGGAAAACATCTGACTTACTAGTATCCCACTATAATTTGAGGCCACAATTCTAGATTTTGGTCTAATGACTGACAGTGCCTTGGGTTTTAATGGATTTTATTATAAATGTTTCTAAAAGTTTTGGAATTTTATTCATTTTGATGTCTATATAGTAGTCAATAAATATTTCTCCATGAATGTTTTACATCATGGTTTTAATGAGAAATTCCCCACACTTATCCCAAAGGTTGATAATAGCAAGTAAAATTATCTTTTTAGATCCATTTCCCTTATCAAAACTAGTTATAAAATTATCACTAGACTCTTGGCCGATAGGCTCACCGATATTTTAAGTATGATTGTCTCTTGAAACTATATTGGTATTTTAAAAGGAATAAAAATCTATAATTGAATTATCATAGCTTCTGAATGTGTAAATTCCTTTAATAAAACTACCAATGGTGGTTGAATTCCTCTCAAGAAAGATATCAGAAGAACTTTCAACATTATGGATTTGGGTTTTATTTATAATGTCCTTCGCAATTGTTTCCTCAATGCAACTTTTATGAATTGGATGAATGTACATTTTGAGACTTCTTGTATTTTTTACTCATTAATAGTTCTCCAAAGGAATATTTTATATGATCAAAAGGAGTCATACATAGTGATCCTCAATCATCCAGTCATTTATTTATTGTAAGGGATTATCTGAAAATAATTATTACACATACTAGAGAACAAGGCATGCTTAGACATATTTCAGATTCATGGAACCTTTCTTCTCCAACTCACCTTTTATATATTGATGACAAGATCATTTTTATATAAGGGGGAAAATATAAAAAATATGAAGAATGACCTTTCTCATTATAAAGATGTTTCAATAAAGGATATTTACTAGAATATATCATTCATTTATTTCAGGAAGGGCTTTAGAACAATAATAAGATCACATATATTATCAAAGATAGGAATTTGGGAAGACTCTATGATCGTGAATTATATTGGATTTCCTCTTCATTGGGGAATAGCTAACGACAGACACATGATTGTTTTTTCAACAAATCAAGAAGAATCGCACTTCTTATAATGAGAAGTTTCTCTCTATGGTTGGTAGGATTTTTATGGAAAAATACATCATTTTTCCCAACTAGTTCATTCCATTAGGATCTATAAAGGGACCATTTATCTTATGAAAGATCTGAATGTTTGTGTCAAGAATATTCTACATAGTGTAAGCACACTAGAATGAAAAATGGTCCCCATCTCCTAGAACTATTACTGAAAACCCATTGATAAGGGTGTCATGGGAATAGAAAATCTCAAGTTATTCAATGAAGTGATGCAAGCCATATTTTATTGGAATCTCATTTAGAGAGACTCAATAAATCTTATCTTTCTTAGGAATAGATTTATTGTCATTCTGAAAATAGAAGTAATTCCTATATGGGATCTTCAATCTGGCCATCCATTAAATCCATTTATCTGAACATCATCTCTCCCTCAAGATGGATTTATTATAGAGAGTATTCTATTAATTTTTGGCTTGATAATTAGGAGGGCACATAGATTATCTCATCTGTTGATTCAAATCATCTCCCTCTAGACACTGATGTCTCAATTCCTCACATCCTCGATTCTCCAACAATGAAAACGAATGATGACATCCACTTCCTGCTGAACAATTATATCTTTTTTCCGCACAAGGATACTTTATTATGGGAACTGGACATGAATAGAAATATTAACTCCAAACATTTCTATGATTCCAATTATAACACAGTTTTTTATTTTTCATGGCTCCAACATTTTGATATAAGATAGATCATACTGTCAATATTGACCCTCATATGAAGTATTTATCATAGTAAAGTTCTTACTCGTGACTAATTTCATAATTTTGGCATTATATTATGTTCTAGGTGCCAGTTCAGTAAACAAAATAGGGAGGATATTAATTATCTATTATTTTAATTGTTTATAGTATCAACTCTATGGAAAGTTCTTCCAGACATCTCTGAAATCTAGCTTCCTGATATTCTCATCATTAAAATATGTTGCATCATTTCACAAAAGATCAAGATTCCCCACAACTCAAACAGTTGTTCATGGAATCTATTTTAAAAAACATTCATATCATTTGGAGTGGAAGTAATGAAATACTTCTTGGACATAAGACCTTCATCATTCCGGAAAATTTTGTTCGCATCATCACTACTGAAAAGAGTGAAAATTACATATAGGTTGGACAAAGTTTAACATGATGTGGGACTTCATGATCCTCAATAAAATCAGAGTTTTTGGAAAATACATGTAGTGAACATTCCTTCTTATGTATTTTAGAATACTCCCCTACATGTATAGTGAAAAATAAACAAGGATGTATCTTCAAAAGGTAACCCTGGTCTCATTGGATGTGGTGTAATATTTTGGCACTACAATGGAAGGACCATCGAATGTTTCTTCAGAAATTGTGCCATATCATCCTTATTGGAAGCTAAAATTATAATTGTGATTCATGATATTTACAATGTCAATATTAAATACCTCATTAATCATTGTCCAGAAATCGATTCTAACATGATTGTGTTGAATATTTGGAATGGAGTGATACACAGGTCATTCAACTCACTATTAGATGGGTTCATTATCTCATAATTCTTTCGGAGCTCAATTATATTACCACAAATGTGTACCGAGAAGGAAACTCTAGGGATGATGGGATCTTGAACAAAGTAATCAAAAAATCTATCTTATGTTTTGATGATTTACAAACAAATTTGAAACCTCTCTATGAGAAATTCAATAATAAAATACATAATTTTTGATTCATGTCACCTTTTTTTTCATTAATAAATTTATCTTGGCCTATTGGCCCAATACAACCCAATAAAAAACATGTATAAATATATAATATGGTAACACCAAAAATGTAAAAATTACACTTCAACAAGGGAAATTATAAAATGGGTAATTTATAGCTTTAAAATTATAAATTGTGAAATGAAATTATAGATATGATAAGGAGGACTTCTATTCATTTTTTAAAAATAGGTTCCACTACAATATAATCAAAAATATATAAATAAGTGTTATGGATAACTATTTATTAAATTAAAAACATAGGTTCCACTAAAATGATTCCATGAATTCTTCCTCTATGACATGTACAATGGATGGGAAGTGGGATAAGATAGGGAATGAAGAAATAAAAAAATGGGAGTTTTTTTAGAAATGGTGGTTGGATAATAAAATTTGAACTCCATGGATGTAAAGTATTGAGATGAAATAGGGTAATATGACTAAGAGGGAGTTGATCAACTTAGATCTATACCATAGTATATTTTACATAACAATATGGTGCATATAGATCATTAGAGTTCCCAACCCACATGAACATAGAGCATGATAAAAATTAAAATATGTTTTAGAGGTAAAATAGTATTGTATCTAGTGATATATACTTTTAGTTCATATTTCATATAATATAGTTTTGATGTTTTAAGTAATATATCTTAGACAAAATATGCATATGAGGATGTCCACATAGAACTCGGAAGGGAAAATCCAACAAGTATTGGAAACCATATATTAATATAGACCACATCTAATGTGATAGAACGTATTAATGGTTGGGATGTATAGAACCTGGGAATGATAAAACTAAAGGTTACATATCCTTTTACCATATCTTCTGAGATAAGCACCATCATAATGTTAGGTGGGAAAAAGGAACCCAAATAGGGGGGAAATAAATATAATGTTGGATTATGTGAAATATTGTTTCGTTATTAAGAACTCAATTTCATGTATGTTTTTTGGTACTAATATGTATCAATTTTTATTTTAAAATTGTTAATTATTTCTCGTTTATTTAATATAATTGTTCATATTTGTATGGATGGAATGTTTTGTGGGAAATGAAAGAAATAATCAAAATTATTATATCATATCCTATAATGACCTGAAAATTCCATATAAATTTGTTTTATAATAATATGTAAATATTAGAGTCTGCAGTTTCTGACGGTACTTAATTTTGAGCCCTTGAGAGCTCGAAATGTTTTTCTGAATTATATTAAGTACTTTTAGTAAGCATGTGAGCAGGTTTGTGTAACATTTGAACCACTGCTTGGAATTGAAATCAGAGTGCACCTTTGATCTCGCAGCGCCGATAGTTTCTTAAGGAGACCTTCATCTCAGCTGCAGTTGGTCGTGGGTGGATGATAGTTTTTTCTACCCATCATGGGAAAATAAAAAAAGTGCAAATAAAAATAAACTAACTTTATTTTTATTTAAATTTTGAATTTTTTTGAATTCTCGGAAGGGACCACCCAATATCTTGAAATATATTTTTTAAATTGTTCCAAACTCACAAAATTTAATGATTTCATTAAATGAAGTCATTAAACCTATCAATTAAGGGGGAGGCTCTTCATAACCTTGATTGGGATCTTGGTTTTTGTTGGAGAAGAAGGTTGGTGTAGGATATTTCTAGAGGAAACCACCTTAGAAGAAGAAATCTTCTCCTTCGACGAACATTTCCCCAATGAAGAACTCTGTTGATGGATCTCCAATGAGGAATTTCTTCAACGATGACAAACCAACATCCATCTTTCCCTCTCCTCACTAACATCAATGAATCTTAGAGGTAGGGATTGTTGTTTTTGTATACCCCTTAATCTATTCTTGTGGTTCTTCTTGATTTAATAACAACTATTCCTCTTTCTATTGTTCAAACGTGGAGGGTGCGGGCCAAATGAACATGGCTCGAACCCTCCACAACCATTGTAGATTTTGGTGTTCTTCACGGCTGTTTTTCGGGTTGAGAGAATCTTGGTTTTGGTGGTCTAGAATTGATGGAGACATCTCGAGATGAACGATGGAGTCTTCGGAATGAATATCGGAATACCGGGGCGCACCCGGTGACCTGAGGAATGCCGTAGGAAGAGGGTAACGGCCCATTGGCTGCGGCGGAGCAAGGGAGGAAGTCGGCGCATGGCCGACTGTGTGAAGGGGGTGGCGGTGCCCGTCCACACCGCTGGGCTTGTAGGGGTCGCGGAACAAGGCCGCGGTGGCAGGGGGGCTCTCTACCGGCCGCTGAAGGGGGCGTGGTGCATGATCACTCTGCGGAGGTGGGCTAGCCGTCCGCCAGTTGAGGAGTCGAGCGTGACCCCTGGGTCCCGCGTTCCATCCGACGGTGCCACATGACGTCGTCCGGTTGGCCACCCAACCCGAGCGGCTGGTTTGTTCGGGGTACCCAGGGGGTGCCTCCCCCTTGGGTGGTGGCTTGGGCTGACCCCACAGTGGGGCCACCCAGCCACGGGTCAGCTGTGGCCCTCCTATGGACCTCCCAGAGCGGGCCGTCGAGCGGGCCGGGCCTGGCTGGACCCAGTGGGATGGGTCAGATCCCGCAGGCTGCCTCGGACCTGAGGCCAGACTTGGGTCAGGCCGGGGTGACCGAAACCGGGTCGGGTCGGCCCAGGTCGGGTCCGACTGGGTCGGACTGGACCCAGACTAGCTTCGAACCCTTTCCTCTATTTAGGCTATATATTGAGCTATGGGAGTCCGTTTTATGAACCGTCTATAGCACCATAATCCTTGGATCGTGATGGTATTTTTGGTATATGCCACTTGAGTTTTGGATAAAGTTGGGGTATGGCCGGGTTGGATCGAACACGAATCCAACCATACCATCAAGACTAAAAAATCCAATAACATACAGACCAGGCATTTGGTTGACGCACTGTCTATTGCATTGAGACCCCTATTACAAGGTGGTCATTTATGGATACTTCTTCATGGGACTTTGTTTTAGTTGGAGTATCGGCCTGTGGATTGAATATCATACCCTTCCATAATAAAGCGATCTTAGTACAGAAACCATGTGGCTGGTTGTAACATGGGAAATGGATCCTATGTGGGTTTGTGCTTTGGGATCCTATGTGGTTCTATGTTCTAGAATCCCACATGGATCCACTATAGGAATCCACATGGTACTACTCTAGGATCCTACATGGGTCTACTGTACTTGGATCCTACATGGGTCTGATGAATTAGGATCCTACATGGGTCTGCCTTCCAACAGAGTAAGATGATTCAGTAGTTACATATAATCATCATTACTACCGTAACTAAGTTATACTTGGTGTGAGCTGAGTTCTAATCATTGTGGTGAAACCATTTTGGTTCTTCTCTGTCTGGTGTTACCTAATTGGTACTCAACTGTGTGGTGTTACCTTCTTGATACTTCTTCCTTCATGGACAGTTGTGCTTTTGGATTAGGAGATGGAGATCTATGTAATCATGACAACTTAGGTATATGTATGAGAATATAACTAAGTAAGGATGGGTGTTACTTCGTACCTTGTGATTTTACTCTTACGTTTTGAGGTTTATCGTTAGTGGACTCTAGGAGGCCTTCGGGGGTCTTGGGGTCCTTATTGAGTATCATTATACTCACCCCTGCATGAGCTATGCCCGCACCTTGTTGTGTCATGTGTAGATGATGGACAAAATTGATCGTGGAAATGGGTGACAAATAAGAGGCTGCTCTGAGGTGGACTTAGTTGAGATGTACCACAGGGATGACATGATCGAGATCTGTACCTACCCTTCAGGTAGGATTCCTGGTGGACGATCCAGGAGTTGTTTCCCTTTCAGTTGTAGTTGTACTTTCAGTTGGGATTATATACTGGCCCCTTAATTTCCTCACACTTTTTAATATAGTTGTTACTTATGGTTACTCCTTGTTGTGTTTTTAGGATATGTGTGTTGTAGTTTTTAAAAGAAATGCCTTCTCGATTACTGGGATATGCCTTTCAGTGCTAGTCGCCATCCCTTGAACTATGGAAGGAGGGCTTGGGGTAGTCATGGCATGGGCCCTGAGGACTGGTCATGAAAAATTGGTTTCAGAGGAGTTGTTTCTACCATAGAACATTGAAATCTGATCATTTAGCGGTAATAGTTTTAAGTTTTATGAGTGTGTTTATCAGTGTATGGAATCCAGTGTTGGTGTGGTGACCGATGTATCTAGACAACAGGACCCAGACATCTGATTTCGGACTTAGTGCATGAAAACACTGATTGCGTGTGTGTTTTTTGAATTTTTTGTGATCTCTTTGAGTCGGCTCACAAGGTATAAATTATTGACCGTGACACACCTGTTTCTTTTCAGAATGCCTCTATGTAGACTACCAGCATAGGTTTCAGGTAGAGCGTGTCGTGACAGCCCACCAAATGATGAGGCCTCGGTGCAGGGCCCTTTTCAGTAGAGGCACCAGTGATACCATTACCCGTTGGGTCACTGATGCCACCAGACCCAGCAGAAGAGAGTGCACACTATATGAGCGCATTGCACGAGTTCCAACATCAGAGGCCACCCAGGTTCATGGATGAGATGAGCCCACATGCGGCTGAGGATTGGCTGGAGGCCGTAGTGAGAGTCTTATGATAGGTAAGGACACCAGTTGATCTCATGGTGATCCTTGCCGCCATTCTTCTATAGGCAGTAGCAGGCAGATGGTGGAGCTTGATGCTTCAGATTCACAACAAGGTGACACCTCTTTGCACTACTGGAAATATAGGTTTTCCCAACGGATATATACCAACGGTTTGCTTAAACCATTGGTGTATATGAGTATATGAAGCATATACCAACGATTTTTCAAAAATCATTGGTAAAGGTATGTAGAGGTGAAGTTATACCAACGGTTTTTGAAAAACCATTGGTAAAAGTGTGTTTGTGAGGAAGATATACCAACGGTTTTGAAAAACCGTTTGTAAAAGTTTTTTTTGATGAAGATATACCAACGGTTTTGTAAAACCGTTGCTAAAAGTGAGTTTTTGAAGGGATTTACCAACGGTTTTTTAAAACCGTTGGTAAAAGTTTTCATTCCCAACGGTTTATAACCGTTTGGAAAGATTTCCCAGAAATAGACAGGACCTGGGCTCCCCCATTCCAAGCGACTGGAGCCCTAAACTGAAGTAGAGAAGTGGGATTCTCTTTACCCTACTGTCCAAATCATTCCATCTTCAAAATTTCCTAGATTATCATTTGTAATATGTAATTTATACTTTCATTTTAATGTTATGTATCTTCTATTTTGATTTTATGTTTTCAATTGGGTGAAGAGGTGAATTGGGATTCTGTTTACCATACTGTGAAAATCCTTCATTCCGAACCATCTTTAAAATTTCTTAGTTCTACATTTCCTGTAAGTGATACTTTTATTTTAATTATCTACATCTACTTTTTTGGATTTCTCTTTATATTTGGGTGTTTATGAATTTTGTTTTCTGTTTGATTTGGGTGCGTGTGTTGAGCTTTGATAGTGGCACACATATAGTGATTATAGTATGAGTTTGGTCTATTGGGATAAGTAGTAAAGTGAATCAAATTTGATTCAAAATGAATTTTGTGTTAATATCATCCATAAATTTTTAGTTTTTAGAAGGCTTGGTATTTCTAGGAATTTTGTGTTAATATCATTCATATTACACATGATTCACATCATGGTAAGAATTTGTGATGATGTTGTTGAGATTAGAGAGAAAACTCATACACTCTAGGTTGTTTATAGTGGCATGGTTAGTCATGAGTGATAATTGGATTCCTAAGATGATTGTACTAATAAAGCATTTAGGGTCAATTAAATATGGTTCTCAATGTACATTGTATATTATGTCTCTTTCTTGGACAATACTCACTTTTATGATAGTGGGGTGCTTTTCACTAGCCATGCAGGCATGTGTAGTCATCCATAACAATTTTAGATTTGGTTTTATTGATGTGAAACTATGTTTTTTGTTTTTCTCTTTTGATTTGGTAGAAATGAGAGGTCTGTGGAAATTAATCATGGCTGTGGGTGGTAATTTTGGATGTAAGATAGTATGCCTTCATTTTCCTTGATATATCCAATAATATTATTGATTTATGTTCAGTATGATTATCTTTGACAAATGATGTAGTTTAATAATTTTTTATTAATGGTTGTAATAATGACTACATGGGGATGTCCAGGTGTTGGGGGATGGGGTGTTCAGGTGGGGGGGGGGGCTGTCCAGGTGGTTGTCCGAGGGGTGGGGGCTGTCCGGGGTGAGTGGGGGTTGTCCGAGGGATGGGGGGTTGTTCGGGGTGAGTGGGGAGCTATCCGAGGGGTGGTGGGTTGTCCAGGTGGTTGTACAAGTTAATATCGCCTCAACATTTTAAGTGAAAACAACTACTGGCATACGGAAAATAAACCAAATTCATTTGTATTGTGTTTATAATTTAGTAAAATGATCCATGGGTCATTTGTGATGTATACGAGTCAACCCCGCCTCATTTTGAGGCACTGTGTGGCCGATAGCACTCTAAGTGTCTTACTTTTGTTTAAAATGAACACTGTTTTAAGTGAAAATAACTGACATACGGAAAACTGACCAAACGTATTCAGATTGTGTTGATACTTTAACACAACGATCCATGAGACATTTTGACGTGTAAGAGTCAACCCCGCATCAATTCGAGTTGTGGTGTGGCCGGAACCACTCAAACCGTGTAACTTTTATTTGAAATGAACAACATTTTAAGTGAAAACAACTACTGGCATATGGAAAACTGACCAAACGCATTATAGTTGTGTTGATACATTAGGAAAATGATCCATGGGAAATTTTTGACTTGTATGAGTCAACCCCAACTCAATCCGAGGCACGGTGTGGCCTAAATCACTCAAAGAGTCTCTCTTTTGTTTAAAATGGAAACTATTTTAAGTAAAAATAACTGACATATGGAAAACCGACCAAACTTATTTGGATTGTGTTGATACATTATAAAAACGATTCATGGGAACCACCCAAAGTGTCTCTCTTATGTTTAAAACGGACAACATTTTAAGTACATACGGAAAACTGACCAAATAGATTCTTATTGTGTTGATAATTTATCAAAAGGATCCATGGCTCATATGTGACATGTACGATTTGACCCCGCCTCAATCTAAGGCGCGGTGGGCTGGTACCACTCAAAGTGTCTCTCTTTTGTTTAAAATGGATTAATTTTAAGTAAAAACAACAACTGACATACGGAAAACTAACCAAATGCATTCGGATTCTGTTTAAAATTTAGCACAACCATCCATGGGTCATATATGACATGTACGAGTCAACCCCGCCTCAATCAGAGTCACGGTGTGGACGTCACCACTCATAGTGTCTCTCTTTTGTTTAAAATAGATTTAATTTTAAGTGAAAACAACAACTGACATACAGAAAACCTACCAAACGCATTCATAATTTGTTCAAACTTTATAAAAAGGATCCATGGTTCATATGTGATGTGTAAAAGTCAACCGAGCCTCAATCCTAGTCACTGTGTGGACGAAACCACCCAAAGTGTCTCTCTTATGTTTAAAATGGACAACATTTTAAGTACTTATGGAAAACTGACCAAACGGATTCTGATTGTGTTGATACTTTATCACAATGATCCATGGCTCGTATGTGATGTGTACGAGTTGACCCTGCCTCAATCTGAGGCGTAGTGTGGCTGGTAAAACTCAAGGTGTCTCTCTTTTGTTTAAAATGGATTTAATTTTAAGTAAAAACAACAACTGACATACGGAAAATTGACCAAATGCATTCGGATTCTGTTGAAAATTTAGCACAACGATCCATGGTTCATATATAACATGTAAGAGTCAACCTCGCCTCAATCTGAGTCACGGTGTGGCCGTCATCACTCAACGTGTCTCTCTTTTGTTTAAAATAGAATTAATTTTAAGTGAAAGCAACAACTGACTTACGGAAAACCGACCAAACGCATTCATAATTTGTTGAAACTTTAGGAAAAGGATCCATGGGTCATATGTGACATGTACGAGTTTACCCCACCTCAATCTGAGGCGTGGTGTGGCTGATACCTCTCAAAGTGTCTCTCTTTTGTTTAAAATGGACGTAATTTTCAGTGAAAACAACAACTGACATATGGAAAACTGATCAAACGCATTCGGATTGTGTTGATACTTTAGAAAAAGGATAAATGGGTAATATGAAATGTGTATGAGTCAATCCTGCCACAATCTATGGGGGGTTGTCCTGGTGGTTGTACGAGTTAATCTCGCCTCAACATTTTAAGTGAAAACAACTAATGGCATACGGAAAACAGAACAAACACATTTGGATTGTGTTGATAATTTAGGAAAACAATCCATGGGTCATTTGTGATGTGTAAGAGTCAACCCTGCCTCATTCCAAGGCACAGTGTGGCTGACACCACTCAAAGTGTCTCTCTTTTGTTTAAAATAGACTTAATTTTAAGTGAAAATAACAACTGGCATACAGAAAACCTACCAAACAAATTTAGAATCTATTGAAACTTTAGGACAAGGATACATGGGTCATATGTGATGTGTACAGGTCAATTGTGCCTCAATCTGAGTCATGGTGTGGCTGGAACCACCCAAAGTGTCTCTCTTATGTTTAAAATGAACAACATTTTAAATACATACGGAAAACCAACCAAACAGATTCTTATTGTGTTGATACTTTATCACAAGGATCCATGGATAATATGTGATGTGTAAGATTTGACCCCACCTCAATCTGAGGTGCAGTATAGCTGGTACCACTCAAAGTGTCTCTCTTTTGTTTAAAATGGACTTAATTTTAAGTGAAAACAACAACTCACATACACAAAACTGACCAATTGCATTCGGATTCTGTTGAAAATTTAGCACAATGATATAAGGGTCATATATGATGTGTACGAGTCAACCCTGCCACAATCTGATTCACAGTGTGGCCGGCACCACTCAAAGTGTCTCTCTTTTGTTTAAAATAGACTTAATTTTAAGTAAAAAAAATAACTGACATACGGAAAACTGACCAAACGCATTCATATTCTATTGAAAGTTTAGGAAAAGGATCCATGGGTCATATGTGACGTGTAAAACTCAACCGCGTCTCAATCCGAGTCACGGTGTGGTTGGAACCACCCAAAGTGTCTCTCTTATGTTTAAAATGGACAACATCTTAAGTACATACGGAAAACCAACCAAACAGATTCTGATTGTGTTGATAATTTATCACAATGATCCATGTCTCATATGTGACGTGTACAAGTTGACCCCGCCTCAATATGAGGCATGGTGTGTCCTGTACCACTCAAAGTGTCCCTCTTTTGTTTAAAATGGACTTAATTTTAAATGAAAACAACAACTAACATACAGAAAACCGATCAAACGCATTCGGATTGTGTTTATACTTTAGAAAAAGGATAAATGGGTCATATGTGACATGTACGAGTCAATCTAGCCTCAATATGAGGTGCGGTGTGGCCGATACCACTCAAAGTGTCCCTCTTTTGTTTAAAATGGACTTAATTTTAAGTGAAAACAACAACTGGCATACGAAAAACCAATCAAACGCATTTGAAATCTGTTGAAACTTTAGAAAAACGATCCATGGGTCATTTTTGATGTGTAAGAGTCAATTATGCCTCAATATGAGGCACGATGTGGCTGGTACCACTCAATGTGTCTCATTTTTATTTGAAATGAACTTGATTTAAAGTGAAAACAACAATTGGCATACGGAAAATCGATCAAACGCATTCGTATTGTGTTGATACTTTAGAAAAATGATACATGGACCATTTGTGACATGTAGGAGTCAAATCCTTCTTAATCCAAGACATGGTGTGGCCGGTACCACTCAAAGTGTCTCACTTTTATTTGAAAAGGACATAATTTTAAGTTAAAACAACAACTTGCATACAGAAAATGGACCAAACTCTTTCAGATTGTATTGATACTTTAGGAAAATTATACATGTGACATTTGTGACATGTACGAGTCAACCACACCTCCATCTGAGGCAAGGTGTGACCGGTATCACTCTATGTGTCTCTCTTTTATTTGAAATGGACAAGATTTTAAGTAAAAACAACTTGCATATAGAAAACTGAAAAAACTCTTTCAGATTTTATTGATACTTTAGGACAACGATACATGTTTAAGTTGTGATGTGTATGAGTCAACCCCGCCTCCATCTGAGGCATGGTGTGATCAGTATCACTCTAAGTGTCTCACTTTTTTTTTTGAAATGAACAACATTTTAAGTGAAACCAACAACTGACATATGAAAAAATGATCAAAGGTATTTGGATTGTGATGATACTTTAGGACAATGATACATTGGTCATTTTTTATGTGTATGAGTCAACCCCACCTCAATCTGAGGTACGATGTGGTGGAATCCTACTTTGACCAATAGATCGCACCATACTTGTACCATTTAGTGTTCATAGCCTTAAAAACATTAATATTATTCTAACTAAGTTCAAAAAACTTACAATTCCATTCTTCTAGACCATCAAAAGTTGAACTTGTGATCATTTTAGTTCTGCCTGAATTTTAAATCAAATAATGAGTTCTATACTTTACTCCTTTTGTAAGCACCAAGGAACCATGGGTAAGTTTCCCAACCCCATTTTCAAATTTAGTTTCATAACCACCATGGAACCATGGGTAAGTTTCCATACCCCATTTTGAGTTATTGAAACTGTTATTCAACTCCACTGGATTATTCTTTTCATATGAAGATTGAAATAGGGAATTGTAGTACACCACATGGTTGGAAGAGTTTTATGGTTTTATGTTTTTTTTTTGTGTTATTACAGGTATTTTTATGCTGTTTTAATACTGTGCAATAGTTCTGGTGCTTTTTATGTAGGTGGGGGTGCTGGTGTAATGGTGGGGGTGCTTTGCAATGGTTCTAGAAATACACAATACCAACGGTTTAAAACCTTTGGTATAGTATTCCATCTTCAATATATACCAACGGTTCTCTTGAACCGTTGGTAAAAAACACTATACCAACGGTTGTAAACCGTTGGTACACCCTAAAAGTGTATGTTCAAATTGTTTTAGAACCGTTGGAGTAGAGATTTACCAACGGTTTCAATGGAACCATTGGTATAGGTTTGGGATGGAGTTATATACCAATGGTTTTTAAAAACCGTTGGAAAAACATTCCCCCAAATTGGCAGTAGCCGATCCTCTCCCTCATTCGCGATCTAGAGCCCTAAACGGGAGCGCTTGGGCGATTTTGGAGGCGATTTTGGAGGTGTTTCGGGTTCTCTTCCTCCATCCCATCCAAGTCTGAGGTATTTTCTTAGTTTTTAGTTTCGATTTTTATGTGGGATGAGACCAATTTCTATTCTCATATTCCAGCCGAATTTCTGTTCCAGCCGAATTTCTATTCCAGCCGAATTTCTGTTCCAGCCCAATTTATGTTTCCGTTCTTTATTTACATTCCATGCATATTCCAGCCCATATAGATTTCATTAGACATTTGTCTAATTTTTTGATGTGCCTTTCATGTTTCATTACCAAGAAATTTTTATTATATGTTATAAAATTCAATCACATGTTTAGTTTTAACATTCATTGTTACTTTATTATCTTTTTTTAATAATTTATATTAATATTCTTTTCATATATTCCATCGTTGAGTGTTTTTACTTGTGCAATAGAATTCCAAGCTCATTTTACTTCATAGTGATTATTTAGATTTCAAAGTGTTTTATTTTTCATGTTAAATTTATTAAAAAGTTTTGGGGACTAATTAAAGTTATTAGATTCCAATTTTCATGCTTCTATGCTTGTTAATAATTAAATGAAATATGATGGTTGTAATTAAATGAAAGTCAATGTTCAATTTTTATCATGTATGGGTGATTAATAAATTGGAATGTGATGAACCATATAATTGAACCATTGTTGATGCACATCATATACCAAAAGGTTATTGAATAAAAGTTATTCTTGTGAATTTCGTTACATCATAGATAAAAATGGTTGTGGTTATATGAGAGATACCTCCGATGGTTCTTTGATCATTGTTTTATGGAAAATGAATGGTTTACGTCCGGTATTAATAGTAGCTTCCAGTGAGACCATTTTAGTATAAGGGGAAACGAGATTATGATCTACAAGGGGGTGATTGAGTTGGTAGAGACCAAACATTGTTTGTTACTTGTGTTCAAGAACCATAAATAGAGTGTTCCAATTAGGTGGTCATCAGTAAATACGTAGGTAAGATTTCCAAGTCCTGTTTCATGAAGTTGAATATGTAGTGCTATAGTGGTTTTGGATTGTTTGAGGTACTCTTAGTGTATTATAAACCCTCATTTGTTCCATATTCATTTAAATTGATTTAATATCATTTTTTTCACACACACCATTATATCCTCTCAAACTATATTTAGAGTGTATTTTCACTCTTATGGTGTTAAATATTTTAGTAAATTTCCATACTAGATTCTTTTATGTGTTCTAGGGGTTTAGACTAATGACAGGGCTGCATGATTATTGTGCGGGTATTCTTTTCATATAAATATATCTATACACCCCGACCCCCTTGGACAACTTGACCACCCCCACGGAAAGCCCTCCCACCTGGACACCCTGACCCCCCTAGACATCCCCCCACCCCCTGGACACCTATGACCCCTTGGACGGCCCCACCACCCCCTAGACACCCCGCACCCCCCCTGGACACGCCACACCCCCTTGGACAGTCCCGCCACTCCCATGATCCTCATCCGACTCCTCATCCTGATCTACTTGAAGAATTTAAAGTATAAAACTCATATACTCCCAACAAGACCCTTAAGGATTATGTATTCCTTGATCCACTTCCAATATCTTACTGGTCAATCCTTGAATATAGGCATTATAAATTTTGTATCTTATTTTCTTATATACACTGTATTTTGTTGTATTTCTTAATATGATTCTCATATAGAATTGCTTTGAAATTACTTATTGCGATTTTTTTTATTAAACTTTAATATTATTGAATTGCTTTGAAATGACTTATTGCGATTTTTTTACAGAATGGATAGAAGATGGATGTATGAAACTGATCGGATTTCAACCGATTTTCAAAATAATTTGAAAAGCTTTCTAGATTTTTCATTTGACAAGGCTTCAGATAGTGGTCGCATACACTGCCCATGTTTTAATTGTGTTGGAAGACCTTGGTTGGGCTGTGAAGCAGTTAACTATCATATAACCAAATATGGTTTCCAAACAAACTATTATGTGTGGTATCATAATGGAGAGAAAATGGAATCTCAAAATGTTGATGATCCAAATAATAGGACTGAATTGGAGAGTTTGATATATGATCGGTTTCCATTTATTCGACATCATGAGAAGGAAAGGATGTCCAGCCAACAAGATTTCGATACAAGCACACATGATGCGTCCAATGAAAATGATGATGTTGATAGGGTGAAAAAATTTAATGATGCTGCGATGACTCCAGTATATCGGCAATGTGATAAAATGAAAAAGTTGGAATTTTTAATCCGATTGTTTCATGGGAAAACTATGTATGGGATTTCAAATACTGCAATTGATTACATTCTTACCTTCGTGAAGGACTTACTTCCAGATGATGCAGATATTCCCTCAAACCACTATATGGCATGGAAGTTGGTTGATGAACTTGGATTCTCAAAAAAAAATTCATGCTTGCCTGAATGATTGCAGCTTATTTTGGAAGGAAACTGCTGAAAGAAATGATTGTATAAAATGCGGAACCTCCCGATGGAAACCAAAAGATGATGGAACACCATCTCGTGTGCCACAAAAAGTAATGTGGCACTTTCCATTGATCCCCATATTACAGAACCTTTTCATGTCTGATGAAATATCCATAAAAATGCGATGGCATGACACCGAGAGAAAAAAGAATAATGAAGAGTTGGTTCACCCTGCAGATGGATTTGCATGGCAGAGATTTGATGCTCGATATCCTGAATTTTCAGCCGACGTGCATAATGTGAGACTGGGTCTTTCATGTGACGGTTTTAATCTATTTGGGCAGATTCTTACTTCGCACAGCACGTGGCCGGTTTTCATACACATTTATAACCTTCCGCCTTGGTTGTGTATGAAAAAGCCTTACACTTTCTTGAGTATACTGATATCGGGCCCTTCTGATCCCGGCAATGATAAAGATGTATACATGCAACCTTTAATAAAAGAGTTGAAACTTCTTTGGGATGTGGGTGTGCCCACATACGATGCATGTTCGAAAGACATATTTCAGATGCGTGATGCACTTATGTGGACTATCATTGATTTTCCTGCTTATGCAATGATGTCTGGATGGAGCACAAAAGGAAAATTTGCATGTCCTGTTTGTATGAAGAATACTCGATCGAGAAGACTGAAATATCATCGTAGTTTTAGTTTTATGGGACATCGACGATTCTTGCCAATGAACCATCCATATAGAAAAAATCGTCGAAGATTTGACAATACCATGGAGAATGACGATCCACCTCAGCGTATGTCTGGAACTGATGTGCTTAATGAATTGAAAGATTTCAGTTATTCATTTGGGAAGAGTGTAATGAAATCTAGAAAGAGGAAAAATGTTTCCAATGATACCTGTTACAATTGGAAGAAGAAGAGTATATTCTTTGAGTTTTCATATTGGTCAACCAACTTGTTATGTCATTTCTTAGACGTAATGAACATTGACAAGAATATATGTGAAATGTTGTTTTCGATTCTTCTAAATGTCAAGGGGAAGACAAAATATGATTTATGATCTCGGCGCGACTTGGTAGATTGGGGGATCATACCAGAATTGCATCCTGTCTGTATCAGTGAAAATAAATGGAAAGTTCCATGTGCTTCTTATGTGATGACTCCTGCTGAAAAAAAATCAATTTCTGGAAGTGCTAGAGACTATTAAAGTTCCTGATGGCTATTCAAGCAATATATCAAAACGGGTCAACAGAAAAGAGTTGAAGTTGAAATCTTTTAAGACTCATGATTATCACGTCCTTTTGCATGAGTTGATTCCAATAGAAATTTGTCATCTCTTGTCCAATAATGTTAGAGTCTCAGTTATTCAGTTGTGTTATTTGTTTAGAGATATTTGTGCTAAGAGGTTGTCCAAATCCCTCGTGCAAAAACTATTGGCAGAAACCATTAATTTTGTGTGAGTTAGAGAAAATATTCCCTCCATCATTTTTTACATGCATGTTGCATCTGACTGTCCATATTCCGACCGAAATACTTCTTGGAGGACCCGTTGCTTTCCGTTGGATGTTTCCAACTGAAAGAAACATGTGAACATTGAAATCATATGTTCGGAAGAGGAATTATCCCAAAGGTTCTATTGTGAACGGTTACATGGCTCAAGAATGTATGGATTTCTGCTCAATGTATTTTTCTGATCATACTACAAGAATAAACAGACCAATGAGAAATGAAGAAGAACAGTATGGGAAAATTGAACCCAGTTTTCCATCACTTCCTCAGATAGGAGGAATTCCGGGATCATATACATTGACAACATTAAGCCTTGAAGAGCGAGAGATGGCACATCGCACAGTGTTGTTCAATTGTGATTTGTTCGATGAGTATATCAAGTAAGTTAATTGTACATGTATCTGTTATCTTATCTCTTTTAATTTTAAATATTTGTTAAACTATTATTATTTTTATATACAGGGAACATAAAGAATTGATATATAGAAAGCATCTTTCTTTATCTTTGAGAAAGAAGGAGACTTTGCATAGCAAAGGGTTTTCTGCTTGGTTGAAATTAAAGGTAAAAATATTTCTGTAATAACTAAATAAAAATAATATTTAATTAAGTTTACTATTTTTTTATATTTCAGGTATCGAGTTTTCCTACAGACTCTGTTTCTGAGAAAGTAAGAGCTTTGGCTTTTGGTCCTAATACCATGGTTCGTGCTTGTAAATCACTTGTGATCAATGGATACAAATTTATTATCACTGAACGAGCAAGAAACATGAGAACACAGCATAATGGTGTTATGCTAACTGCCACAACAGACTGTTATGCCAGTTCATCGGACACTAGACCTCGTTCTGAAAATGTTGCTTATTATGGTGTCGTGGAGAAAATAATAATTTTGGATTATTACTCACATGGACGAGTCACGATGATGAAATGTCAATGGTTTTATTCAATGACGAGGCAAGTCACCTTTATTGATGATTGTGGATTTCGAGTTATTGAAATGACTCGCACTCTTGCCACCGATGAACCATATGTATTGGCATCAATGGTGAAACAAGTTTTTTATTTCAAAGATCATTGTCATCCTAAATTCGGTGTAATTATTGAAGTAAATCCCAGACATGTTTTTTATGATGGTGATGATGAAGTTGACACTATCCCTACTGAAATTGGAAGCAATCCGTTTATTACTTATGATGACCCCAACAGCTCAATTGTCAGAGTTGATTGTGAACCCAAAGTTGTGGTGGGAAATATATAGAGTCATACAGTCGTGTTCTCACCTACATGTTTCACCTACATCATTCAGAGTGTGTATCCTAGTACTTACCTTCATAACACCATAAATCTTCTGTTTCATTATGTTCTTTTTATCATAATGGTTTTTCTATATTTTGTTTTTTGGGTTACACATTATTTATCTATTTCTAATTACTTCCATATTTGTTTTCATTGCAGGAAATGACACCCATTGAAGAGAGGCGGCAGAAAAAGATGACATATAATAATCGTCGCATGGTACATATGGGTGTTCCTCCACTCGTCCCTATTCTGAGTATTTTATTTCAAATATAAATATTTCAATAACTTATAATATCATGTGTTTACTTTTCTGTCAAACTTTTTTTCAGGATCCACCCCCTAGACGACAGATATCTGACGAGGATCCTGATATTGCTCCCAGTAGAGAGGTTGGTGGTAGGAGGGAGGGTGGTGTCAGAGATGGACGATCATCTAGTGGTCCCAGTACTGAGGCCGGTGGTACGAGGGCTCGTGGGGTGAGAGTTAGATGACCCACTACCACAGACGTATCTTCTACGCCCTATTTTGATCATGGCGTGTCTTCAGGGACATATGAGATATTTAGACCTCCGATGTTTACACTACTAGCTGGCCAGACGTCTATGCCATCATCTTTTGCTTCTGGTTCATTATCTCCGGGCTATTATATTCCACCTTCTTTGACTCCTGTTGCGACACAGTATGTGGCTGAGGAGCATACACTGAGGGACACTCCACCTGTACAGGATACTCCTTCAGCTTCTGCACCCATTTATCCGACTACCACAGGTATATTTATATAACTCTATCAAATTTTTATACCAAAATTTATTTTTATTATAACTTGTATTGATATTATTTTTCTTTAATAACAGATTCTTCTACAGATAGGAGGTGGGGGAGGGGGCGTACTCGCTTGCATGCGGTATGGAACCGCCAGACACAGTTGATGGTTGAATACAATGTTGATGGACAAATGATTGAGAAATCTGGGCAGCAATGTCGGGGTTTTTTGGCGACGCTAGCCAAATACTCCGATATCATTCCGGTCAGCCCTCTCACTTGGAGACATCTTCCACCCGAAGTCAAGGATAATGCGTGGGCACAAATATGGGTAAAAAATCTATTGGATTTAATGCAGTATATTTTTGTATTTAAATGAACTAATCAATTTGGTTTCAGCTTCAGTTTAACTTCCCTGATGGCGAAGGTGCACGGCCAGCGCGTTTAAAAGAGCTAGGAGAGATTTGAAGAGCTTATAAGCATGAGCTGTATGTTGGCTGGTGTGATAGAGTGGGCACGGAGTTAGAGACATTACCTATCGTGGATGACTGCCCGATAGAGAAATATCGCCAAATGATTACCCATTGGGCGACTGCCAAATTTAAGTTATTAATCTCATTTGAGTTATTTAAATGAGAGTTTTCATATTTTGCATTAATATAATCTTATTAATTATTAATAATTATTTAGGAATATTCTGAAAAAAACAAAAAAAACATTGATTCAAAGCAATACCTCCACACTTTGGGGCGCACAACTATGGCAGATCATGAGAGGCAGCAGGTACGATATAGTTGTTTATAATTTTTCTTTAGGACTTTCCCTTTTTAGTGGATCCTACTTAAATTATGTGATTTATTGAATAATTAATATATGATTATACTTTCACTTTATATTGTTTCAATGTCATTACAGAAGAACAAAATGAATATTGAAGGACGTATCCCTCGAGCAAAATTGTTTTGCTCGAGTAGAAGAAAAAAAGATGGAACTGCTGTAAATGAACCGACCCAAGAGGAGATTGTAAGTTTTAATTTGTTTATTTCAAAGTTTAATATCTAATTTGAAATTTAATAATCTATTAATATTTTTTACAGGCTGCTTTAGAGGCTCTTGATGCCCAGGAGCCTGACAATTTTGGGCCACACGATCATTTATATCAGGTTTTGGGAGATGAGCACTCTGGTCAAGTACGCTGCCGACCTGGTAAGAATATAGTCCCGACGAGGTATTGGTCATCTCCAAGTATCCATTCTAGTACCACCGAGTTGGAACAGGTCAAGGAGCATGCAAGACAGCCTGATAAAAGGGTCACAGAGTTGGAAGTACAAGTTCAAACAAGAGACAGAGAATTTATGAAACTGATGAAAGAATTATCTTCATCACTTCCACCAGAGGCTAGTGCGGCTTGTCAGACATTTATGTCATCGATGGGTGCATCATCCAATGCACCAGGCGGCAGCTCTAGTGGTGATCGAGATGATGACGTTCCTGGTGATGACAAGGATGCTGAAGAGAAAGAGGGCGAGGATGAGGATGTGGACGAGGGCGAGGATGGGGCCGAGGGAGAGGATGGGGCCGAGGGCGAGGATGATGTCGAGGATGAGGATGAGGCCGAAGATCAGCATGGGGACGATGACGAGGATGACGATGAGGACAGAGATGGCAGCGAGGATAAGGCTGATGATGATAGTGGTGATGGTGATGGTGATCAGAGGCAGATTGATCCATTACATTTTTGAATTCTATATAACTCTTTATTTTTGAACATGGTTTTCCACTTTGGGGTTTTCCTCTGCTTCATAGGGACGTTGCATTCGGATTCTGTTTTTTGCACTTGATTATTATTGTATGATTAGTCTACTACCTATACCTTTAGTATTACTTAGTACTGTGATACTCATTTATCTATTTTTTTACTTAGATTTCTTAGTTATCCATGTATTTCATGTTTATGCATGTGGAAAATGATATGGAAAATGTGCTTTGAAGTAGTGGCCGACACCACTCAAAGTGAACTTTTATTTGAAATGGACAGGATTTTAAGTGAAAACAACAACTGGCATACGGAAAATAGACCAAACGCATTCGGATTCTGTTTAAACTATAGGACAACGATCCATGGGTCATATGTGAGGTGTACGAGTGAACCCCGCCTCAATCTGAGGGCTGGTGTGGCCGGTACCACTCAAAGTGTCTTTCTTTTGTTTAAAATGGATGCGCTTTTAAGTAAAAAAACCACATATGGAAAAGGACCAAATGCATTCGGATACTGTTGATACTTTAGGAAATGTATCCATGGGTCATATGTGATGTGTACGAGTCAACCCTGCCTCAATCTGAGGCGCGGTGTGGCCGGCACCACTCAAAGTGTCTAACTTTTATTTGAAATGGACAGGATTTTAAGTGAAAACAACAATTGGCATACGGAAAATAGACCAAACGCATTTGTATTCTGTTTAAACTATAGGACAATGATCCATGGGTCATATGTGACGTGTACGAGTGAACCCCGCCTCAATCTGAGGGCAGGTGTGGCCGGTACCACTCAAAGTGTGTCACTTTTCTCTGAAATGGATGCGCTTTTAAGTAAAAAAAACCACATACAGAAAAAGGACCAAACGCATTCAGATACTGTTGATGCTTTAGGACATGTATCCATTGGTCATTTGTGACATGTACGAGTCAACCCCGCCTCAATCCGAGGCGCGGTGTGGCCGACACCACTCAAAGTGTCTAACTTTTATTTGAAATGAACATGATTTTAAGTGAAAACAACAACTGGCATACGGAAAACTGACCCAACGCATTCGGATTCTGTTGAAACTTTAGGACAACGATCCATGGGTCATATGTGACATTTACGAGTCAACCCTGCCTCAATATGAGGGCCGTTGTGGCCGGTACCACTCAAAGTGTGTCACTTTTCTTAGAAATGGATACGCTTTTAAGTAAAAAAACCACATACGGAAAATGGACCAAACGCATTCAGATACTGTTGATACTTTAGTACATGTATCCATGGGTCATTTGTGGCATGTAAGAGTCAACCCCGCCTCAATCCGAGTCGCAGTGTGGCCGGCACCACTCAAAGTGTCTAACTTTTATTTGAAATGGATAGGATTTTAAGTGAAAACAACAACTGGCATACGGAAAATAGACCAAACGCATTTGGATTCTGTTTAAACTATAGGAAAACAATCCATAGGTCATATGTGACGTGTACGAGTGAACCCTGCCTCAATCTGAGGGCCGGTGTGGCTGGTACCACTCAAAGTGTCTTTCTTTTGTTTAAAATGGATGTGCTTTTAAGTAAAAAAACCGCATACGGAAAATGGACCAAACGCATTAAGATACTATTTATACTTTAGGAAATGTATCCATGGGTCATTTGTGGTGTGTAGGAGTCAACCCCGCCTCAATCCGAGGCGCGGTGTGGCCGGCACCACTCAAAGTGTCTTTCTTTTGTTTAAAATGGATGCGTTTTTAAGTAAAAAAAACCACATATGGAAAACTGACCAAACGCAGTCGGATACTGTTGATACTTTAGGACATGTATCGATTGGTCATTTTTGATGTGTACGAGTCAACCCCGCCTCAATCTGAGGCGCGGTGTGGCCGACACCACTCAAAGTGTCTAACTTTTATTTGAAATGTATATGATTTTAAGTGAAAACAACAACTGGCATACGGAAAACTGACCCAACGCATTTGGATTCTGTTGAAACTTTAGGAAAATTATTCATGGGTCATATGTGATGTGTATGAGTCAACCTTTCCTCAATCCGAGGGCCGGTGTGGCCGGGACCACTCAAAGTGTCTTTCTTTTTTTTAAAATGGATGCGCTTTTAAGTAAAAAAACGACATACGGAAAACCAACCAAACGCTTTCGGATTCTATTGAAACTTTAGGAAAATGATCCATGGGTCATTTTTGACGTGTACGAGTCAACCCCGCCTCAATCTGAGGCGCAGTGTGGCTGGCACCACTCAAAGTGTGTCACTTTTCTTTGAAATGGACAACAGTTTAAGTTAAAACAACAACTGACATACGGAAAATAGACCAAAGGCATTCGGATACTGTTGATACTTTAGGAAATGTATCCATGGGTCATTTGTGACATGTACGAGTCAACTCCACCTCAATCCGAGGCACGGTGTGGCCGGTACCACTCAAAGTGTCTAACTTTTCTTTGAAATGGACAACAGTTTAAGTTAAAACAACAACTGACATACGGAAAACCAACCAAACGCATTTGGATTCTATTGAAACTGTAGGAAAACGATCCATGGGTCATATTTGACGTGTAAGAGTCAACCCCGCCTCAATCTGAGGGCCAGTGTGGCCGGTACATCTCAAAGTGTCTTTCTTTTGTATAAAATGGATGCGCTTTTAAGTAAAAAAAATGACATACGTAAAATCAACCAAACACTTTCGGATTCTGTTGAAACTTTAGGAAAATGATTTATGGGTCATTTTTGACGTGTATGAGTCAACCCTACCTCAATCCGAGGCGCGGTGTGGCCGACACCACTCAAAGTGTCTAACTTTTATTTTAAATGGACAGGATTTTAAGTGAAGACAACAACTAGCATACGGAAAACCGACCAAACGCATTCGGATTCTGTTGAAACTTTAGGAAAACGATCCATGGGTCGTATGTGACGTGTACGAGTCAACCCCGCCTCAATCCGAGGGCCGGTGTGGCCGAGATCACTCAAAGTTTGTCACTTTTCTTTGAAATGGACAACGGTTTAAGTTAAAACAACTGGGATACGTAAAATAGAACAAAGGTATTCGGATACTATTCATACTTTAGGACATGTATCCATGGGTCATATTTGACGTGTAGGAGTCAACCTCACCTCAATCTGAGGGCTGGTGTGGTCGAGACCACTCAAAGTGTCTTTCTTTTGTTTAAAATGGATGCGCTTTTATGTAAAAAAACCACATACGGAAAACTGACCAAACGCAGTCGGATACTGTTGATACTTTAGGACATGTATCCATTGGTCATTTGTGACATGTATGAGTCAACCCCGCCTCAATCCGAGTCACGGTGTGGCCGACACCACTCAAAGTGTCTAACTTTTATTTGAAATGAACATGATTTTAAGTGAAAACAACAACTGGAATACGGAAAACCGACCCAACGCATTCGGATTCTGTTGAAACTTTAGGACAATGATCCATGGGTCATATGTGACGTTTACAAGTCAACCTTGCCTCAATCTGAGGGCCAGTGTGGCCGGGACCACTCAAAGTGTCTTTGTTTTGTTTAAAATGGATGCGCTTTTAAGTAAAAAACGACATACGGAAAACCGAACAAACACTTTCGGATTCTATTGAAACTTTAGGACAATGATCCATGGGTCATTTGTGACGTGTATGAGTCAACCCCGCCTCAATTCGAGTCGCGGTGTGGCCAGAACCACTCAAAGTGTGTCACTTTTCTTTGAAATGGACAACAGTTTAAGTTAAAACAACAACTGACATACGGAAAATAGACCAAAGGCATTCGGATACTGTTGATACTTTAGGACATGTATCCATGGGTCATTTGTGACGTGTAAGAGTCAACTCCACCTCAATCCGAGGCGCGGTGTGGATGACACCACTCAAAGTCTCTCTTTTATTTCAAAAGGAAATCATTTTAAGTGAATACAACTGAAATTTACACTCATCAACGATAGTCGCAAACTCTTTTTCATGAGTTGGGTAGTTTCACTCATGGGGTCATAAGTGACGAGACTCCTAAGAAAATATCTTTTCACCATATATTATAAACAATACAAGTTCAATGAAAAATTCATCACAAATCATTACAAACCCAAACCTAGTATCACAAAAAAATGGGATTTGAGTCAATTTGAATGTCTTATTAAACTCTATTAGATATTTATCAAACTATTCTGACTATTAGAATTTGATGGGTGAGGTGAATTACCACCATATGATTGTTGTCATATGTGTTTTTTTGGGCTATTTTAGGTGTTTTTTATACTGTTTGAAGTCTGTATGTGGCCTTTGTGATATTTTTTATGCAGGTGTATAGTGGAGGGTATACTGGAGGGCTGTTGTGCACTTTTTTTTTTATGCAGGTGTATGGTAGGGCTTCTGGAGGGCTTCTGGGGGCTGCAGTGCAGTAGCTCTGGAAAAATCTTTACCAACGGTTCTGAATAGTTGGTAAAGATTTTTCCACATTTCTGGAAAAACTTATAACAACGGTTCTGAACTGTTGGTAAATCTTTTTTCAGAATTCTGGAAAAACTTATACCAACGGTTCTGAATCGTTGGTAAAGCTTTTTCCAGAATTCTGGAAAAACTTATACCAACAGTTCTGAACCATTGGTAAATCTTTTTCCAGAATTCTGGAAAAACTTATACCAATGGTTCTGAACCATTGGTAAAGAGGTTCCCAGAATTCTCAAACACCTATACCAACGGTTTAAATGAAACCGTTGGTATAGGGCTTTCCTCACGGCTAACTGGCCAACGGTTTGGAAAACTGTTGGTATACCCTATACCAACGGTTTTCCAGCCTATACCAACGGTTATAAACCGTTGGTATAGCCTACTTTTCCAGTAGTGTTGGGGCAGACTTTGAGAGCCTATTTCAGGCAGAGTTTATCCCAACAACCCTTTGGGCAGTGCGCATACAGAAGCTTCTCCATCTGTAGTATGACAGCATGACTGTGGCTCAGTACTCAGCGAGGTTCAAAGACCTCTTGGGATACTCCAATGATATGGTGCGGGACCCATTCTTCAGGGCCCGGACCTTCAAGCAGGGACTCAAGCTAGAGATCATGGCTTCAATGATTTCTCTCAGCATCTTGACGTATACGGGGGTGTTAGAGTGAGCCCGTATAGTGGGGAGTTTTTTTGATGACTAGTCACTAGCAGTGAGACCCACCACCGGGCGTCACGTAGTGGAGTCTTCTATAGCTGGAATTAGACAGATATCACAGAGGTCTAAGAGGACCAGAACTACCGGAGGACAACCGCAGGATTCAGGGTCGGTTGTGCGGGGAAACTGAGACAGAGCCAGTCATGCGAGGAGCATGAAATGATACGCTTGCAGCAGGCAGGGTCATATGGCTCGTGACTACCCAAACTGTCATACAGATGATCAGCATACGGTTGAAGGACCGCCCATCCAGAGACATAGGTTTGACCGAGGAGGTCATCAGGGACCAGGCAGACATGGAAGAAGATATGGTCGTGCAGCTGGCGGTGGGAAATGATTCGATTTGTTACCGTCACCACCACCAGGTGGTCCACACCCACCACAGGGAGCAAGTGGATAGGGATGAGAATAGCTCCAGGCAGTTGAGGCCTATGACCACGACACTCTGGATATGATAAGAGGTATGATCAGTGTCTACTCCACCTTATATTCTGTACTTATAGACATAGGTTCCAATCATTCTTTTATTGATACTACCCTTGTTTGGAGCTCGGAGATTCTAGGGGAGCTGTTGGCTCAATCCTTACAGCTAGAGACTCTTACGGGAGAGGATTCGATGATTACACATTGGTGGTGGTAGTGTGAGCTTACTCAAAGAGGCTAGAGCTTTGGATGGGATATTCTAGTAGTGGTGTTGAGGCCTTACAACATCATATGGGGTGTGGATTGGTTATCTATAGTCAATGCCTAGATTGACTACATTAGGAAAAAAGTATTGTGTATCCGTGAGGATGGGACTAGGTTTAGCTTCACCAGCGAGTAGAGAGCCTTTGCAGCATAGGATGGACTTACCCAGAAGAGATTTCTTCCAATCACACATAATTTTTCTAGCCATACCCTCGGAGCTGTTGATGTGGAGAGTTTGAGTTATCCTGTAGCGGTGGAATAGTACGCAGATGTCTTCCTTAATGATGTTTTGGGTCTACCTCCTCGCAGGGAGGTGGACTTTTACATTGACTTGTACCCCGAGGTGACACATATATCTACACCAGCATATCAGATGGCTCCCACAGAGCTTCGTGAGCTTCAGGTATAGCTGGAGGACTTACAAGGGATGGGGTTCATCCAACCCAGTGTTTCTCCTTGGGCAGCCCTGGTTTTGTTCGCCAAGAAGGTGGATGGGATATTGAGACTTTTTGTTGACTATCGGCGCTAGAACTAGGTGACTGTGAAGAACAATTACCCACTTTCAAGGATTGATGACCTCTTTTATCATATAAATGGAGCACGGTGGTTATCAAAGATAGACCTCAGATCATGCTATCACCAGCTCAGAGTACAAGATGAGGATGTGCAGAAGATCACTTTCAGTTGTTCGTATGACCATTATGAGTTTTTGGTCATAACATTTGGCATTCCCAATGCTCTAGTAGTGTTCATAGGACTCATGAACAGGATCTTTTAGCCATACCTTGATCTCTTTGTATTAGTCTTCATCGACTACATTCTGATCTACTCGACTACTGAGGAGAATCATGCCTATCATTTGTAGGTAGTTCTAGACAAATTATGAGATCACCAGCTTTATGGTAAGCTCTCGAAGTTCCAGTTTTGGATCTGAGAGGTTCACTTTCTAGTACATGTTATCTTGGAGGCTAGAGTTTCGGTGGATTCATAGAATATTGAGGCGGTACTTGCTTATGATCCACCCAGTACTGTGATAGAGGTACAAAGCTTCACGAATTTTTCCGGATACTACTGGAGATTTGTGCCATATTTCTCCAGAGTTACAGCACCTTTATCAGCATTGGAAAAGAAGGGGAAACCCCTCATGAGGTTGGAGATATTCCAGTAGAGTTTTCAGGAGCTGAGGAAGAGGCTGACTAGTGCCCCCATCTTGAGGCTTCTAGAGGAGGGTGTTGGGTACGTAGTCTACTGCGATACATTAGGGATCGGGCATTGATGTGTCCTGATGTAGGAGTGAGCATTTATCACATATAGTTCTTGACAACAGAGACAACATGAGCATAACTATGCTACCCATGACCTTATGTTAGCATCAATGGTCTTCACTTTGAAGATGTGGCGACACTATCTGATGGGCAAGTGTTTTACGGTCTACTCTGATCATTAGAGTCTTAGGTATATATTCTCCCATAAGTACCTGAACTTGAGACAAAAACGTTGTCTTGAGTTCCTCAAGGACTATGAATTCAAGATAGTCTATACTCCTGGGAAGGGGAATTTTGTAGCAGATTCACTCAGTAGGAGATCTGGTATACACCTACTAGGTGAGGCGACATAGCAGCTGACCACTTTTCATATATCCTTTATGCATCGAGAAGGAGAATCTTTTCTTCAGTCTCTTACAGTCACTCCCCCACTCCTTCAGTGAGTTAGGGAGGTGCATTGGGGGGACACTGACTGCGAGGCTCGATGTGCTCAGATATCCACAGGACAGGCACCTGATGGATTTTCTAATGGTGGGGAGCACATCATCCTTTTCAGAGGATGTTCCATGGTACCAATGTCGCTTTAGGAGGAAGTTTTGAGGGATTTCCAAACATCCCCACTAGAGGAACATCCAGGAGTGTTGAAGATGTACCAGGACCTCCGACGACAACACCGGTGGTTGAAAATGAAGAAAGCAGTAGCAAAGTTTGTCTCTCAGTGCCTCACTTGTCAGTAAGTGAAGGCGCAGCATCAGGTACCAATAGGCTTAGTTCAGCTTTTAGAGGTCCCAGAGTGGATGTGGGACATAATATCCATGGACTTCATGACAGGAATTCTACATACATCCAGGGGTCGTGATTCTATCTAGGTGATTGTCGACCGACTCACCAAGTCAGCCCACTTCTTACCAATCAGAGATTAGGGTTCAGTAGATAGCTTGGGATGCCTCTATATGGAGAAGATTGTGTGATTACATGGAGTAACCTTAATGATTGTCTCCGATTGTGATGCATGTTTCACTTCCCAGCTATGAAAGTGGTTGGAGGAGGATTTCAGGACACAACTTCATTTGAGCACCCCCTTACATTCTCATACGGATGGCCAAACTGAGCGAACCATTCAGACCCACGAGGACATGTTGCATTCTTAGGTCCTAAACTTCATTCAAAGATGGGAGGATCACTTTCCCTTTGTGGAGTTTGCATATAACAATAGCTATCACTCCACCATTGGGATGGAACCATTTGAGGATCTTTACGGCCGACCTTGCATATCGACTTTGTGGTGGACTAGCCCAGGGGAGTCATCACTTATGGGACTAGAGATGGTATGGGCTACCATAGTGAAGGTTCAGATCATCCAGGAGTAGATGAAGACTACATAGAGCAGGCAGAAGTCTTATGACGATAGGAGATGGAGACATCTCGAGTTCAAGAATAGTGACCACGTCTTTCTACAGGTCTCACCCTAACGAGGCTTGTGGAGATTTGGTCGGGGTGACAAGTTATCTACGAGTTTCATTAGACCCTTTCAGGTCCTCAATAGATTTGGGTATGTGTCTTACCGCCTATCACTTCCCCCTTAGTTGCATCAGGTGCACGATGTTTTTCACGCATCCCAGCTGAGGAGATAGGTGCATGATCCTACTCACATCTTTGACTGTGGTGAGATTGACATCAACGATGGGGTGAAATTTTCGGAGGTTCCATTGGAGATTGGGGATCGATAGGATAGAGTCCTTCATAAGCGATTGATACCTTTGGTGGGTGTACATTGTAGCACGGGAACCTACCGGAGATCCCATGGGAGTGGGAGACTCAGATTCGTTCTTAGTAACCCCACTTTTTTCCATGTTTTTTTGATGTGGATTTTGGGAACACAATGCCCATAGGTGGGGAGAATATAAAGACCTAGAAATTCCATGTAATTTTGTTTTAAAATTATATGTAAATATTCGAGTTTCTAGTTTCTGATGGTACTTGATTACGAGGTCTGGAGGTCCCAGAATGTTTTTCTGAAGTTTCTTAAGTACATTCACTAAGCGTGTGAGTGGGTTTTTGTAACCTTTGAACCAGTGCTCGGAATTGAAATCCAAGGGGACCGTTGATCTCACAGTTCCGGTAGTTGCATAAGGAGACCTTCACCTCATTTCCAGTTGGTTGTGGGTGGAAGATAGTTTTTTCTACCCATCGTGGTAAAATATAAAAAAGTGGAAATAAAAATAAACTAAATTTATTTTTATTTAACTTTTGAATTCGTTTGAATTCTCAGTGAGGACCACCCAATCTCTTGAAACCTTTTTTTAGTAGTTCCAAACCCCCAACATTTAATGACTTCACTAAATGAATTCATTAAACCTGTCAATTAAGGGAGAGGCTCTTCATCACCTTGATTGGGCTCTTACTTTTTTCTGGAGAAGAAGCTTGGTAAAGGATCATGCTGGAGGAAACCCCCCCTTAGAGGAATTCAAAGAAAATTTCTACAATGAAGAACTCCTTCAAAGGATCTATAATGAGGAACGTCTTCAATGATGATTAACCGACATATGTATTTCCCTCTCCTCACTGACGTCAATGAATCTTTGAGGTAGGGATTGCTTTTTCTTATATACCCCTTACTCTGTTCTTTTCATTCTTCTTGATTTAAGAACAAATATGTCACTTTCTACCATTCTAAAGACGAGGGTGCGGGCCAAATGAACACAGCCTGACCCCTGGGCAACCTTTGTGGATTTTTGTGTTCTTCGTGGAATGTTTTCGTGTAGAGCGAATCCCGACCGTGGTGCTCTTGAATCGATGGTGACGTCCCGAGACGAATGCGGGAGTATTCAGAATGAAGATCGGGCCACCGAGGTGCACTCGGTGACCCAAGGAATGTTTTCGGTGACTGGTGTTGGCGACCAGGGCTGATTGGGCTCAGGAGAGGTGGTCGGCACTCCGGCTAGCCGTGATGACAGCGGCGGCGGGACCGCACCGTGAAGGTGGGCTGGTCGTCCGGCAAACCGAGGAGCTGAGCAGGACCCCCGGGTCCTGCGTGCCAGCCGATGGTGCCCTGTGGTGTCGGCCGGTTGGTAACCCAACCTGAATGGCTGGGTCATTCGGGGCACCCTCGGGATGCCTCCCCCTTGGGTGGTGTCTAGGGCAGACCCCACCGCGGAGCTGCCCGGCTGGGGGTCAGCCGCAAGCCTCCTGTGGGCCACCCAGCGCGGGCCACACTGGCAGGCCGGACCTAGAGGGTCGAGCCGGGTCAGATCCTGCGGGCTGGGTCGGACCCAGGGCCGGACCCAAGTCAGGAAGGTTCGACCCGAACCGGGTTGGGTCGGGCCAATCTGGGTCAGACCGGACCCGGACTAGGTTCGACCGCTTTCCTCTCTTTTGGCCATATCTTGAGTTACAAGCATCCGTTTGATAAACCATTTGTGGTTCCAGAAAACATGGATCGAGATGGTTCTTTTGGTATACCCTAAATGAGTTTTGGATAAAGTTGGGGTATGGATGGGTTGGATTGACCCCAAATCCAACTGGGCCCTCAGGACTAAAAAGTCCAATAACATACAGACCAGGCATCTGTTTGATGCACTGTCTGTTGTGTTGATACCCCTATTATGTGGTGGTCCTTTGGGGATAATTTTTTGTTGTAATTTGTGGCAGTTGGGGTATCAACCTGTGGCTTGAGGAGAGGACCCTCTTGGAATCAAACGAGCTTAGTACGGGAACCATGTGGTTAGCTGTAACATGAGAAAGGGATCCTATGTGGGTCTGGGTTTTGGGATCCTTTGTGGGTTTGTGTTTCAAGATCCTGCATGGATCTGTTCTAGAGATCCATGTGGGACTACACTAGGATCCTACATGGGTCTGCCTTACTACGATCCTACATGGTTCTGATGATTTAAGATCCTACATATGTCTCCCTCCCAATAGAGTATGATAATTCAGTAGTTACATCTAATCATCATTACTATTGTACCTAAGTTATACCCGGTGTGATCTGAGTTTTAATCTTTGTGGTGAAACCATTGTGGTTCTTCTCTGTGTGTTGTTACCTAAGAGGTACTCCCCCGTATGGTGTTACCTTCGCAGTACTTCTTCCTTTGTAGATAGTTGTTCTTTTGGATCAAGAGATGGAGCTCTATTTAATATTGAAAACATAGGTATATGTATGGGAATACACCTAAGTAAGTATGGTTGTTACATCATACCTTGTGATTGTACTCTTACTTTTGAGGTTTATCGTTTGTGGATTCTGAGAGACCTTCGGGGGCCTCGGGTTCCCTACTGAGTATCATTTTACTCACCCCTGCATGGGCTATGCCCGTACCATGTTGTGTCCTATGTAGACGATGGACAAAATTGATTGAGGCTAAGGGTGGTGGAAAGGAGGCTGATCAGAGGTGGACTTAGATGAGACATACCACAGAGATGAATTGGTCGAGATTTGTACCTACCCTTTAGGTAGGATTCCTGGTGGATGATACAGGAGTTGTTTCCCTTTTAGTTTTACATGTACATTCAGTTGGGCTTGTATAGTGGCCCTTACTTTCTGCGCACTTTTTACTATAGTAGTTACTTGTGGTTACTCCTTGTTGTGTTTTTAGGCAGTGTGTGTTGCAGGTTTTAAAGGCAATGCCTTCCCGATTACTGGAATATGCATTTCGGTGTTAGTCACCAGCCACTGGCTTATAGAAGGTGGGCTTGGGGTTGTCACGACATGGGCCCCGAGGACAGGTCATGATATATCCAATTAAAGATGGCCTCCCATGACTTTTCATGACTATGGGACACTACTAGGGAATAGAACTAAATATATTAGCTAAAAAAGAATATTTAGTGTTGGAAAATGATGATTCACATCATAAAAACATTACAGGATGTGAAACAAATACATGATGTGAAGTAAATGTAGTATTTTATAAAATTAAGAGGAGATCCTAATCATTCATAGCCTAAAATATTCTTTAACACCAGGAAAGTGTTTGGACATACCAGTATTCAAAAGTTTATATATAGATTTTGATGGTTGACACCCCATTTTTTTCCAGGCAACCATTAAATATACGATGATATTTTACTTTGATGCATATATGTTATTTTATATTAATAAATTTATTTACATAAATAATTAATTAATCATTCCAATATATTTAGTTTTTAACTTGTTATATTAATTTTCTTAGGAAACAATGTATTTTTGGAAAATGAAAGTGGGTGTGAATTTATTGAGAAAAATATTGTTCATACGATGAAGTAAATAATTGTGTCCTGCCTTTGGAATATTGAATCAGGAACCAAAAATCCTATAGAGTAAGAGAAGACTACCAAATCTAGAGAAATATGTTTTTATTTCACCAAAAAAATTCCCATTTTGAGTTTTATTCATGGTGTTGAGGTAATGATATGATGAAGTTCATGACACTATCTTACACTTAATAAATTCACATAATGCACGATCTGTAACACATTCACATTGTGATTATTTCATGACATGATATACATGTTGCATCATACAAGGTGTTAACCCATACCACATTGTGAAACAATCAGAATGTATGAATTTTTTTTACATAGACCCAATAGTATATGAAGGAGGCCTATATATACACACCTACAACTATACAATAGAGGCATATGGGTCATGGTTGATAAACAAATAATATATACCAAATTCATATTCACTATAGTGGAGACCTACCACTAGAATTATTCACTTCAGTTCTCCATCAGGTATCCATATTGCTCACCCTCATCTTCTCTTTTGTAAGAGAGTGTTTATCTTTGTGTCTGGTGATGTGATTAAAGGTGGAATTGTTGGATGGGATTCATTGTCTTTTGTATTCATTTTTTGGATTTATAAAACTCTATATATCAGTTAGAATTATTATTTTTTAATCTATATGACTATTATGTGTGATCTAATGTATATCATTTTAGTTCATTAATTAATTTCCCTATTTTACAGATCATCACTACACAACCCATTGTGGTTTTGCTTAAATATGGTTTTGGGTTTCCTAATCCTGTAGCTTGACTATTTAGTTGATCATACATGCAGTTTAGTTGTTTTATTAGTGTAGGGTACCCATAACAAGGATCCCCAAAGGCCTAAACCCAACACAATATTATGAATGAACCCAAAATCAATTTAATCCCTAACAGTCAATAATGAAATTTCTAAACCTGACATGATTAATTTTTTTAATTAACCCCAAAATTTATTTTCATTTTTTACTTATCTCTCTACAAAAAAACATTTTCAGTTTCCAAGAATTAATTTATAGCAAACATGTTATCCTTATTGGTTCAAAATAGAAACATTCCATGTACTACAGTTTTGAAGTCAGTTTTTATGATTTTTAAAAATTATAAAAATTTTGAATCCCCATTGGAAATTAACAATGTCCTGTGAGATTTCATGGGGGTTAAAAAATTATTAATTATGGATGATATTAATGGAAAACTAAATTAAACACAATCCCCTTGGAGTCTTAAAAATTGTGATCTATGCAACTCGTTCTAGGGATCAGATCGGAAGACCAAAGCTTTGGGTGAGAAGTTGCACAATGTTGGGTCCTCCACCAGATGACGCTTTCATTTTATTCATGATTTATTTATATATTATCCTCCCTTGTTATTCCCTCATTTCCAGGATGAGGGGGAAATTTTCACCTAGTTTTAGGGTAATATTTTCAAAGGGGGAATATGCCTGTGGATTTTATTTTCCTTATGTTCAGTTATTTCGGATGTTTTAATTCTTAATAAAACATTTAATATCATTATTTACTATTTAATCATTATCATTGATTGATGAACTTGAAATAACCTTTTATTTATTCCACTGGTTTCCCTAATTCTGATATGACCATTATAACATTTATGGTATTTAGTTTTAAATATGTTGTTGTGAGAAAACTGATTCAGTAATGAACTAAAGTACCTGGCCAAGTTAAATGGGGTATTAATGGATCAAGGAGGGGATTTAATGACCATTTAATATACCTCATCTTTACACCATTACCAATTCTAAAAATTTAAACAAAACTTCTTAAACCTGTTCACATGAACCCTAAAACTACAAAACATTGACAAAATTTTCATATCTGGTTTTCCAAATAACCAATCTACTTCAACTCCACCTACCAATTTTCAAAATTATTCCAAAAATTCAAAAATTATTCATCCTATCTCTGATATATTTCTTAAAATTCATTCAATAAAAAAATTATCATTAAAAAGAAAACAAATATAACTTTTTTATCTCAAGGGGTTCACCTCGATCTTTATACAACCTATATTTCATTTAATTAGTAGAACAATTTGTATATTTTTAAAATTATGAATTTTTATTATCCTTATAAGAAAATAAAAACACTATCATGGATCTATGAAAATTGGTTGAATTTTCAAGAACAGATTCAATTTAGTTTTTATGAATTTAATTTTTATTGTTTTATTTTATTTTCTCTATTTTACACTGGGTTTTTTCATTCAATAAATTTTATAATTTTTATTTTTAATTAACAATCACAAAATTTGGGACAAATAAAATATATCATTGAGTTTGATTCTAGGATCTATCAAATCTTATGGAAGATGAACTGGGAAAAAATTTGATGGGTATTGTAGTGAAAAATAAACACCTATTCTCTATATAATTTCAACCAAGTGATCGTGGGCCATAATAATTGGTTGAGTATGATAGAACTTCAGAAATTAACACTCATCCACGTATACTCATTTCACTAGTATCCACTACACATTTTATGATAAATCCAATGACAATTAAAATTATTTCAAACAATGTAAAATTTTTTTGACACCCCCATGAAGATCCCAACATGCATCCTAATAACATTCTTAAGCACTGTGATACCGTCAATTTCTTATGTGATTCAATTGGTACATGAATGAATCTCTTGTTTTTATATTCGTTATTGGATTTATCTTATGAATTCATCTAGAGATTTCCATCCAATTACATCACTACATGGGATGTGATGGAAAGACATTTTGATAAAGTTTTATTTCCTTCAGAAAAATAAATAGAAATTCAGTTAAATATTCTTAATTTAAATAAATTTGGGGATTATTCACTATAAATATAATGGGTACATTTTAAATATTTTAGTAGGAAATTATCTCTTTTAAATGAGTTTTGGATACTAACACATTCATTTTATAAGAAAATTGAACATCAAAAAAAGAAAATTTTAGAAAATGCAACATGAGGATTACTGGGGAAGAATCCTCCAAAAACGATCTAAAACCTATTGAAAAAAATGGAAATAAATAAATTATATTGTAATAATAAGGGTACAATTGGATGAGGTGTCCACATGGTCCACAATAATAGTTATATGGTGGTATAGAATTAATCACAGGAAAAGAAGTTGCAAGAAATAATAGATCTCTATAACCCCCATGGAACATATAGAGACGATCTATATAACACTGATTATAATCTAGGAAAAAATATTTAGGGTTCGAATAAATAAAAATATAACCAAGGAAAATGTTTTCATCCATGAATATAGTGTTTTAAATGTGAATATCCAAACTTTTTTTAATGAAAATTTCTCTTGATCTAATTAAATTCCATATTATGTAAAATGGTTATGTAAAACATATTCACTTCCTTGGTTTTATGTTTTTGGATTTTAAAATACCATTAAGAATTGTTACTGTTGATAATATATTCCTTGAACAATGATCACATGATTAGTATAAATATAGGACTTTAAAAAATCTAATTTACTCAGACAAAAGAATCGATAGCCTCATTCAGTAGAATTACTCCACACAAAGCATGTTTGTGAGAGCTTGGAAAATAGGTGGCGTCACTGGGATTCACTCTTGACGAAGCCTAATCTGAGGTTCAAGATGTTAATCTTGAAGATAACCGCCTATTGAAGAAGTGGAAGTTAATAGATATTACCTCCTTAGCGATGTAATTTGAGCCTCCCCAAGAGTCTCTCACCATTGCACTTCTTACCCTTAGGTATTATTTGAGTGTTATAAGGGGTTATGTATTAAGAACCCAGCACTATAATTATGTGCATTGTTTTCTATAAATTCATTTTATTTTTGTTACTTTGTAAATAGTTTTTAAATCACAAATAATATTTTTAGTTAATATTAAATTAAGAAATATATTTTGACAAATTAATGTATTTTTTTAATTAAATAATATTTTACTAAATTATTATTACTATTTATTTATTAAATATAAACGATCGTATAATTGTTATGATTGCAATTGTAATTTTTATTAAGGTTTGAAAGCTGTTTTTTTCAAACCCTAAAAATTTTCGATAAATGTATGTTATTATTTTCATAGTGAAAATTCAAATATTTATAAAATTATTTAGATATAATGAATATTATTTCATGATTTAGGATGTCAAAATTATCTAATGGTTAATTTTTCATAATTTTCTAAGATAGTTGAATTTTTTGGGTTAAAAATAAATACTATTTAAATATATAATGTATTTTATAACATCATAATGACCCAATAGTGATGTAATAATACACTATAAAAGTATTTTCAGCCAATATGTGTTTTAACTTTAAAATATTGTGATTATATATCTATTTGATTAATTTTATGGTTCCTTAATAGACCCTCCATGACTAATAAAACAATTTAGCTTTTCAAAATGATTTCCTTGAGAGTGTGACTCACCTTTCCATAATCAATACTAATATTTTAATATATTCGGCCATTTGACTTATTAAATAATGTTATCCAATACCCTTAGGAAAAGCAATGGGAAAACCCGTGGGATGGTTTTTGTTTTGATTAGTTTTATGTGTGGTGTCCAAAACCTAAATAATAAATAATTTCCTCTCTTTTCCTATATAAAACCACCCATGATCACACTTCTAATCATTAAAAACACTTTTATCACATCCCTACTCAGATATCCTCTCTTTATAAGTTTCTCAAGGAAATCCATTCTCTGAATAATCCTCTCTCATGACTCTTCCAGTCCATTGGGATCACACTTCCAAGTAAGGGATTTCTTCTTTTCTCATTTTTGTCTAAATTACTTTATGTTGTTATACCCTTTTATTTTCAATTAAAATTGTTAGGGTATGATTTAAAATCTCCCCCATACTTAAATCTATATTTTTTATTGATGATAGAACTATTTCTCTCTCATTGATGCCTCCCATGTACACTGGTTACCATGCCAAAATTCTTTAAGGAATTTCTCTCTTCTCATTTACATTCAGGAAATTATTTATAAATATTCATCTAAATTCCATTACATATGTTGGGATATTTTTTTCCATGACCCCATTACAATCCATTTCATGTATAAATGATGATATACCCCTTTCTCTCTCATCAACCCATTTTATGATTTCTATTTGACGTCGTTATACTGCTGAAGTTACCCCCAAATTTCCACCCCAAAATAATCGTGCAAGTGAATACCATACCCATTTATCTATAAAGGGTATTCACATTTATGCACATGTACTTTTTTATTGAGTACATACATTTATGTATGCCACATAACATATTATTTAAATTAATTATGATTTTTAATGAATCCATGTTATATGATCTATGTGGCACACTTATGCATGAAATGAAATGATTGAGAGGGTGTGCCCTGATAGTGCTTCAATGCATTGGGTAAAGAATAGTATCATTATACGCAATTTTTAATGATGGTTTACTCATTCTAGTTCAAGTATAATGAGGGTTTACTTAGGCTCCATGTTCAATGATCCTTGTCTCATGCTAATATCATGTTAAATGTTGATTCCATATTTTCATGTTTTGATAATCATGCTATATCAGGATATTATGTTCATGTTTCTCTTGTGCTCCATTGAAATGCCTATTTCCTAACATGTACTATATTCATCATGTTATTATTTGTTTACTCCCTTGTTGGGCTTTATATCTTACCCTTTTCACATGTATTTCCTCGGTTTATCACATGAAATGCTAAGTATGACGGAATGTTGTGGTCATGTAAAGGATGTTTTCAATAAAGATATTGGGTTTTATGTTCTAAGTTGTTAGGTAATATTCCTAATTTCCCACGACACTAGACCTATCAATCCTTAGAGTTGTATTAAGTTAAATTTTATGTAATAAATCATTTTTATGTTTGTAATAAAGGGTAGGGTTGTTATAGTTGGTATGAAAGGTAGGTTTAGTTATTTTTTGGATTAGGATTAGAAAACCCTAGTGAAAGCCTTAGGTATAAGACTATGTATAATAAAATAATCCAAAAATTTTGGTGAGTATTGAGTAATTGGGTTATCATGAAAATACATCCCTTCCTAGATACAAGCAGGTAGAGGCAGCTCTGGAATAGATATATCTAGGGGTAAACCCCAAAAATACTGCTTTAAGATAGACTCGAACGGGAACTGGTGCACGACAATGGGCCTTATTGCACGATTGGTTACAAAACTCATGGAGGATATGCTTTGGTAAATTCATAAGCATAGTATGAACCATTATTAAGTAAAAAAATTCCCTAAGAATATATTTTAGGATGTAGATCATGGATAACATAGATAAGTTAAGTAAATAAATTTAATTTATACATTATCCCTTTTATTCATTGGATTTTCCTTTTTCCATTACCCCAATATTTCCTTGTATTGTATCTAATGGCCAGTAATAGGAGGACTTGAGCTAACAACTGTTGTAAAGATCAATTTGATGATTTCTCTAATGAGATTCCCAATCCGATGGGAGCGGGATTCAGAAACTCTTTCATGATACTCTCTAAGTGAACGCATGTTTTGAATAAAAACATGGGTCAAGATTAAATTTCAACCCCCTCCCCCAATAAAGAAAAATCTAGAATCGAGAGATTCACAAGACAAAGGCCTCCTATTTTTAATGGATCATCTGATCCTTTAATCACTGAATAATGGATCAACTCCATTGATAATTTCTTATCCATCATTCATAGTTCTGAACAAGAGAAGGTACTTCTAGCTACTTATCATATAGAGGGTGAAGCTGATCAATGGTGGACATTGATCCAAAATACGAAGCCCGAGAAGGAGATCGAGGCATTAGAATGAAAGGATTTATAAAAAATTATTTTCAATTAATATTTTCCTCACACCCTCTTACTTAAGATGGAAAGGGACATCCTTACCCTCTAGAAAAAAATAATACAAATCCATTAGAGTGTATAAGGAAAAATTCACAAGGCTTTCACGATATTCCTATGACATTTTCATTACCCCTGAATTCAAGGATTCTTTCGTGGGATAAAACCTATGCTATGGAAATCCCTAGAGATCTGTGACTTTGAGATCTATGAGGAAATTGTTTGATGTGCCCTTAAAGTCAAAATGGAGATCTGAAAATCTCAAGTGTGTCATGTGGAAAAGAAGCATAATTTATAATTTAACTCAGTTGGTCTGATGGATAAATCCAATGTTGTTATGAAAATCTGGCACCCCACTTTCCAATGGTGCAGAATGTAGCACCCCAGAAATTTCATGAAGGGGATGAGGAAATGATTTAGGTGTAGAAGTGAAGGGAAACTGGACACCAACTACAGACAAGAAAACCCAATGATTGTGATAAAGGAGAGTAATGCTCTGTTTAACCCTCAACACATTGTTCATTGTTTCTACTATAAAGAACCAGGGAACATTACAAACCAGTGCCCTAATCCAAGGGTTTTCATAGGCAACCAACAACCTCCAATGTAGCAAGGCCAAGATATTTCCATCACTACTTCCAAATAGAACCTCGAAAACAATGTGGTGATTGGTACACTAGTTATTCATTCAAGAATAAATAACATACTTTTTTAATCTAGATCTACACATTCTTTTATCTCTCAAAAGTTTAGTAGAACAATCCCTACACCAGCACAAATCATGGAAGTAGAGATGTCAGTGAGAATAGAAAATGGGAAAATCATTAAAACCCATGCATATAACTCTTTCTCTATCATAATTTGTGGATTGAACATCCTGGGGAACCTCATCATACTCCCTCTAGTAGAATTTGATGAAATTATTTACATGGATTGGATTTTCTAATATAGATCCAACATAAATTATCTTGAGAAGGAAATCACTATTTATATGGATAATCAACCCCTAATTCTATAAAAGTGCAAGAAAGATGATAAATCTTATTTAGAACCATAATCTCAAGCATGGATATTATTTCCCTATAAGAAAACATATATTTTTCAGGAGTTTGAGTCTAAGGAAGAAACCATCATTGAAGACATGCCTATTGTGAGGTAATTCTATGAATTTTTCCTGAGGAATTTTCCTGGCCTTCCTCCTAGAAGAGATGATAAATTTTCAATTGATCTTATAACTGAGGAATTTTCAATATCCAAGACTATATATAGAATAGATGTTGTGGAGATTGTGGATCTGAAGAAACAACTATAGTAGAATCTATATTAAGGGTTTATATGCCCATGTGCTTCACCCTGGGGTGGATCAATCCTCTTTGTCATGAATAAAGATGGGTCAATGCACCTTTACATTGATTATCATGAGATCAAAAAAATCATGATAAGTAACAAGTATCCTTGGCCCCAAATTGATTACTTGTCTGATCAGCTACCTTGAGAACAATACTTCTTCAAGGTGGATCTAAGGTTGGGATATTACCAATTATGGTTGAAGAAAGATGATATACCCAAGACTGATTTTCATACAATATACATGCACTATGAATTCATAGTAATTCCTTTAAGACTCACTAAAGCTCAATCAATCTTCATGGACTTAATGAATAGAGTCATTATAGATTACCTCGACAAATTTTTGGTAGTATTTTTAGATGATATACAAATATAATCCAAAACAAAGGAGGAGGATTAAGAGCATCTAAGCGTTGTACTAGAGACCTTGAGAAAGGATAATAACTATGCAACGTATTTAAAGTGTGAGTTTTTGTTGAAGGAGGTCTCATTCTTGGGTCATATAATCACAATCAATGGGATATTTGTGAATCCCTCCAAGACAGCTGTAATTGAGGGATGGATGAGGACAACATCAGTGACAGATATCCGTAGCTTTTTGGGATTAGATGGATATCATTTCTGATTTTTGAGAAATTTATCACTATTGTCCAACCCTCGTACTAAGAAAACTTGGATGGGAGTAAATATTGTTTGGAGTTATAAATGAAAAGATATCCTCAATGAGTTGAACGTTAGGCTTATCACTGCACCCATTCTCACACTACCCACAAGTATAGAACTTTTTATGGTATTCAATGATTCTTTGAGGAAGGTCATGGGAAGTGTGTTAATGAAAAATGACAAAGTCATTTCCTATGATTCAAGGAAATTGATTTTTCATGAGAAAACCTATCCAACACATGATATGGAGTTGGTTGCTGTAATCATTGGTTTAAAAATTGGGTGACATTACCTCTTTGGGGAGAAGTGTGAAATATATACAGATCACAAAAGTATCAAGTATATATTTACACAAAAAAGAGTTAAACATTCACCAATGAAGATGGTTATAGCTGATCAAAGACTATGACTGCACTATCCATGACCATCCTGGGAAAGCGAATATGGTGGCAGATGCTCTAATTTGAAAGGACCCAGCAATTCTACCATTTATGAGAATTTTAAAGGATTCAATCTTCTTAGATTTAATGAATATGGACTTGGTAATCATAAATAAAATAACATCATCAATCCTTTCACAAATGATTTCTCAACCATCTTCTTTGGAAAGGTTAAAGGATGGTGAAAATGGTGATGTGGGAATTTAGAAGAAAGTGGAAACTATCAGAAAAGAGAAATCCTTGGAGTTCAATGTTAATGAAGTAGGACATGTGAGATTTGGGTTAAGACTATGTGTTCCATCAGATCCAATGTTAAAGAAAGACCTTTTGGATGATGAATATGGTTCCAATTCCACCAATCACTCAAGAAACACAAAGATTTTTGAGATCTATGAGAGCATTATTGGTTGGGTAAAATTAATAAAGAGATCATTGAATATACAGCAATGTGCAAGGTATGTAAGAAATTGAAGGCTGAGAGGATGAAGTCTAAGGGGATAATGCATCCATTACCCATAATATCATGGAAATTAGAGAACATTTCCATGGACTATGTCATCAGACTTCTAAAGACATCCAATGGAAACAATGATATCTGAAATCTTGTGGATCATCTTACAAAGAATTCACACATCATTTTAATTCAGGAGGATTTATCATTAGATCAACTAGCATGGATATACATCAGATAACCGGTAAGGAATCAGGGGGTACCACTATCTATTATTTTTTATCGAGATACAAGATTCACCTCTATGTCTCAGAAGTGTCATCAATATGCTCTGAATACTGAGCTGAACATCAGTATGACTTATCATCCTCAAACTGATGTCCAATCTGAGCGGACAATCCAAAAACTTGAGGACATGTTGAGAGCATTCTCAATGGGTGTCAAAGTATGATGGGATAAACATCTTTCTCTGGTTAAGTTCACTTACAATAACAATTTCCACTCAAGCATCCAAGTGGATCTTTATCAAGACTTGTATGATAAGAGGTTAACAACACCAACATGTTGGGATGATGTTGGGGAGGAAAAACTCCATTGTCTAGAAATGGTCGATGAAATTGTGGAGAAGGTTAAGACCATCCAGCAACATATTAATGCTAATCAGAGTTGACAAGAGAGATATGTTGATAATCATCGATGAGACCTAGATATTGATGTTGGAGACATGGTATTCTTCCACATATCGCTATGGGAGTGAGTTTTGAGATTTTGGCAGAAGGGAAAGCTTGGTCCAAGGTATATTGTCCCTTTTGAGATCCTTGATCGCATTGGATTAGTGTCCTATCGACTAGAAATCGCATCAAACCTATCTCAAGTACATTATGTTTTCCATGTATCACTTTGGAGGAAGTACATACCTGACCCATCACATGTACTCAATCTCAAGGTGGTACCATTTGAGAATGACCTCCCTTATGAAGGGAAGCCGATGAAGATCTTATATCATAGGGAAAATGTTATACAAAATATAACAATCCCCATATTCATTGTACTTTGGTGAAACCACAAGTTTGAAGATGCAATGTGAAAATCAGATAATGTGATGAAGTAGAGTTACCCTCATCTGTTTTAGTGTGGGAAAAAGAAATTTCATGGGAGAAATTTATTAAAGAGGGAAGATTGTAATGACCCAAAATTTTATTAATGACAATTCCTATTGATTTAATTAAATGTATTATTATGTAAATTTTTTATGTAAAACATGTTCACTTTCATAGTTTTATGTTTTTGGATTTTAAAATAACATTATGAATTTTTACCATTGCAAATATAGTCGTTGAACAATGATCACATGATTAGTATAAATATAAGGCATTAACAAATCTAATTTACTAAGAAAAAGGAAACTATGGCATCATCCAATAGAATTTATATATACAAATCCTTTTTTTTCAGAACTCATAATGTAGGGGGTGTCACTAGGCTTCGCTCTTGACCAAACCCAAGTCGAGCTTCAACACATTATTTTTGAACTGAACCACCTATCTAAGAAGTGGAAGTTGATAGAAATTACCACCCGAGCGATGTTATCTGAGCCTCCCCAAGAGTCTATCACCATCACACACCTTACCCATAGTTCATATTCGGGTGTTATAAGGGGTTATGTAACAAGACCCTATCACTATGATTATGTAAACTATTTTTTATACTCATTATTTTATTGTTATTTTGTAAATAGTTTTTAAATCACAAATAGTAATTTTAGTTAATATTCAATTAAGAAATATATCTTGACGAATTAATGGATTTTGAAAAAATAATATTTTAATAAAATATTATTACTAAATTAATTTTTATTAAATATAAATGATTGTATAATTTTTATTAATACAATTGTAATTTTTATTAAGGTCTGAAAGTTGTTTTTTTCAAAACCCATGAGTTTTCGATAAATGTTGGTTTTTATTTTAAATGTAAAAAATCAATTATTTAGAAAATTATTTAGGTAAAATGAATATTATTTTTGGATTTTGAATTTTAGAATTATCTAATAGTGAATTTTTCATAATTTTCTTAGACAGTTCATTTTTTTGGGTAAAAAATAAATACCATTTAAAATTATAATGTGTATTATGACATCATAATTACCCAATGGTGATGTTATAAAATACTATAAAAATTATTTTCTGCCAATATATGTTTTAGCTTTAAAATAATGTGATTTTATATATTTTTTATTAATTTTATGTTTCCTTAGTGGATCATCCAAGACTTCTAAAACATCTTAAATTTTGAAAAAGATTTCATTGAGAGCGTTACTCACATCTACATAAGAAAGCCTAATATTTTAAAACATTCAGCCATTTAAATTATAAAACAATTTTTTCCAATCCCATGTAGGAAAAAAACATGGGAAAACCAAGGGTTGATTTGTGGTTTTGATTAGTTTAATGTGTGGTGTCCAAAACCTAAATAATATTGATTTCCCTCTATTTTCCTATATAAACCCACCTTGGAACCCAATTCACATCACAAAAATCCCTTGGATCATGACCCTAATAATCCCTCCAATCTTAATAATCCTACCAAGGTAATACACCTCTCTCAGGCCTCTCCCAAGCCAATGGGATCACACTTACAAGTAATTAATTTATTATGTTTTCATTTGTGTCAAAATTTATTTATGTTGTCAAACCCTTTTATTTCCAATTAAAAATATTTGGGTATGATTTCTCACCTCCCTCGTACTACCCTACCTAGGTTGGAATGATGAGAGACCTATTTATCTCTTATTAATTCCTCCCATGTACAACTGTTACCGTGCTGAAATTCCGTAAGAAATTTCTCTTTTCTCATTTATATTAAAGTAATTGTTTTGTAATATGCATCTATATTACATTAAATATGTTGGGATATTATGTTACATGAACCCCTTACTATCCATTTCATTTATAAATTATGAGATAACCCTTTATCTATAATCTACCTATTTTATAATTTCTATTTGACATCATTATGGTGATGAAGTTACACCAAACTTTCCTTGCCAAAATCATCGCGTAAGTGAATACCATAACCATTTATCTATTAAGGGTATTCACCATTAGGCACCTGTACTTTTTGATTGAGGAATTACATTTATTTATTCCACATATCTTATTCGTAGAATAAATTATGATGTTTATTGAATCCATGTTGTATGATCTATACGGCACACTTATGAATGAAATGTAATGATAGAAAAAGGGGCACCCTGATAGCACTCCAATGCATTGGGTAAAGAATAGTATCATGATACGCCATGTGAAATGAGGGTTTACTCATGATAATTCATGTAAATTGAGGTTTTACTCTTGTTCCATGTGCAATGATTCTTGGATCGTGCTAATATCATGTTAAATGTTGTTGTAACATATCCATGTTATGATAATCATTCTATATCATGCCTTTATGTTCATGTTTCTCTTGTTCTCAATTGATAGGATTATTTCCTAACATGTAATATATTATTCATGTTATGCCTTTTTTACTCCCTTACTTTCCTTTATAGCTCATTCTTTTGACATTTCTCAAGTTATCCCATGGAATGCTAAGTACAAGGGAATGTTGTGGTCATGTAAAGGATGTTTTCAATAAAGATGTTGTGTTTTGTGTTCTATTTTTTTATGTAATGTTCCAAATTTACCAAGACACTAGAACTCTGAATACTTAGAGTTTTATTAAATGAACTTTTATGTAACAAATTATGTTTATGGGTGTAATAATGAGAAGGGTTGATATATTAAACCTCAACACTAAGGGCCCACACTGACGAGTCATGTATATAACTTGGAAGAGGCATTGTCCATATTTATGACCATGATTTGGGATTTATTTATTGAGAATATGGAAGAAATAACAATCCATAAGGAATCATAATAAAATTTATAGATTCATGTTTTCTAGATCACTGAGTAGCTTAAAGAGGGAGTGAGCGAGGAAGTGGTGTATTTTAGGATTCCTAGAATTAAACCCACATTTATATATAAAATTCATCTATTTGAGAAGTAGAAAAACCACCAAAGAACATAATGAGTCAATAAAGAAACAATAGGTCCAAAAATTGAGATATGGATTAAAGAAAATGAAGTAACAGATAAAAAATAAGGCTGATAAAGGACCACTATAGTATAAGATGAGGCCTCCATTTATAGAGTGGAAAGCGCAAGGGAAAATTGATATAAAAAGGGTAAATTTCTCAAAAAAATTAAAAAATATCATTTTGACCAATCTTATATAGAATATCTCACCAAAATCCAAATGTATAAAAAATTTATGAAAGAATTGGTAACCAATAAGAAAAATATGGATGGTATTGGCAGTATTCAGCTCACACAAAAGCGATCGATGGTGATATCAATGGACCTATCTAGGAAACAAAAGGACCCTAATATTTTTTACATCCCTATATTTATCCGATGTAATAAATTTTGAAAATATTTATGTGACTTTAGTGATAATTTCAATTTCATTCCATATAACACATTTAATATCATTATACTATAAGGATCAACCACCAATAATTTTTTATTTTATTTTAGAAGCACTTTTAAGGAAAAGTGGGAAACCAAAAATGTTCAAAATATAAAAAATAATCAAACCTCATAAGAAATTATAAATCCATTCCAAGAAAATTTAAATCAATTATCATTTTTAACCTTAAGAAGTCGTCATTCGATAGAGGTAACCTCCATTTCCGGATTGTCTATAATAAGATCCTCGAAGTGAGAAGACATTTTGTCCCAAGTCTACACATGCTCCTAGAAGCTTGTTTTCCCCTCATTGAAACCATATGTCAATATCTTGTTATGTTTGTCAATCCACGAGGCTTGTTCTTTGTTTAAATCAACTCTCAATGGTCTTTCAAACATTTTGTGTGCATCCTCCTTTGATATCTTGATCATGAAAGACTCCTCTAACATTTCTTCATTCGAGTGCATGAGAAGCTCCTGGGTGTTGTCATATTCAACAGCCTCCTTATCACCATTCACCAAACCAAGGGTAGATGGTTCCTCTGCTCATGTAATATATGCCTCATCAGCACCTAACTCCCCATGTATAATGGACTCTTTGCACTTATTCTTTAGGTTTGAAATAGCTTCTTTTTAACTCACTTGGAGGGGTTTACCATTACTTGCAGACCTAGTAATAGGATGGCTAGGTAGATTGGAGTAGTCCTTCCATCTCCGCAGCCTCTGCATATGCTGAATAAAGCCATCTGAATCCAAGAGGGTGTTCTTTCCTTTCTTTGAAGATGATCAAAGGAACTCTTCCACGAGCTCCGATTCCTTGGGCTCCGAGGACCAAAATTCGGAGGCAGAATCAATGTACACACCTATTTCATCCATCTTACCTCGAGGAAGATGATCATCTTCATAACCATCCTCCTTAACAAAACCTTCTTTATATGGGGGAGGTTCACCTTATCCAAGCACCACAAAATGGTTATGAGATCCATTATAAACAATTCCAGCTTTACCAATAATAGCTTGAGAGGGGGGCTTACTGGACTCACCTATAGCCCGTCCTTTTGGATCCCTTATTAGGCTTGACCTGTGCACTGGTCTCCGTCCAGCTTCCTGTCCCACTAAAAACCCATGTCATTCATGTTCCTGACTATTAACACCGGAAGATCCAACCATTCCTATTTCCTGTATCATGACCTCTTGAGAAGCATTACACTCGGATATCACAACATCTGCAAATGAAGCAGGTTTCCTTGAGCAGCTTCTCGGAAGCGCACACACCCCCTCGTCCTCCCCTGAACCTCCTTGAACATGTCTTAACAAAACCTGCCTTGTGGGTAGATCATCACCCACTGGTAGAGGGATCTTCTGAGAATTACCAATCTCCTTCCCATTGAAATCCCCCTTGAGCATCGATCCAGTCACATTAAAGGAATTCAAAACTGGCTTAGCTAGACCTCTACGACGACATTGCTGGGCAGAGTGACCTTGGAGGAAGAAGGCAGAACAGTAATGAGTCCACGACTCATAAACAACCAGTTGTTTGAGTCTATATTCTCCTTCTATCTCAATCCAAATGAATTCAAAAGGAGGTTTATAAATTTCGACCTCAACACAAATATAAGGTTCAATGGGATGGCAGATCACTTTTGTCCTAGTATCTGCAACCAAGAAACGACCCATAAGATTTCCTAGCATCTGAAATATATAAGGATTTTGGAAGGAGAGTGTAAAACCTAGAAGATGGACCCAAATCTTTGTTGTCTCCAGGTCGTGTTTCAAATGAATATCAAAGGATCACCGAAGGAGAAATAAACAGAAGTTTTTGACTGAGCGCAAGCTGCTGGACCACGCAAGGGCCAGATCTTCATCAGAGGAAAAACAGATCATCATTTGCCTCGAGTCAAGAAAGCCAGCCATCGTGTGATGACAAAGCCCCCACTGAGAGTTGATGAATCTGTCGAAAACATCCACTGAAGTCCTTCACTGACCAAAGTGAGCAACCAAGGTAAGGTTATGCAGGGAAGAGGATTCAAAAAACTCTGTGAGGAAAATCAGAAGTGAAGGGGCTCCAATAGAAAATCCGAGAACTTTGGGGGCTAGCGCAATACCGGGACAGGCGAGGATAACTTCCAGATTGGTTAAGGGAAAAAAGAGAATGTAAGAGTCATTGATAGCAGGTGGGACGATGCCATTTCCTCCGTCCCCCTTCGAAAGGGGAGGGGCCGACAAAACGGCCAGTTCCGGCGGAACCTTAGCGGGTCTGAAGGCAGACGGAGAGAAACATCGCACTCCATATCATCCTACTATAAGGATTAAACACCTCAAGAGTTTTAATTAAATTATAAAACTCTACACTAAAATTACCATGATAAATGGTCAAAGAAATTCTGGTCAAAGTTAAAAAAAAATTACATACCTATTGACTTCATATTGATAGAAATAGAGGAAGAGAGGACTCCAGTCATCTAGGAATACTATTCTAGTCCATTATAAAAGTACCAATTCATGTACAATGAGAAGAAATATGTATTATAGTTGGTAGAATATAGTAATGTTTTAATATTCCTAGGGAAATGATTAAATTAGATTTGAATATGATAATGATATTTTATAGGAAAAAAAAATATTATGATAATATAGAAAATGAACATGTACATACTATAGATACTATCATCCTAGGAGATATTCAATGTAATGGAATTGAATGAAAGAGTTAGAAGCTAAAAACCATATACACTGAAAGAGAACATGACCCAACCACATTGAAAAAGGTGAATCAGTATCAATGGTAAATGACCTTCTTTTTATTTTTTCATGATTAAGGAATAATTGCTTGGTCAGACTGATGTAAATAAAGTAAGTTATTATGAGAGTAAGAGTTAATCTATTTGGAGATGAAGAATAGGGGACAACCTATATAGATGGTTCAATACATAGAACATTTATATACCATGACCAGGTAAAATATTTTTGATCCCCCAACACGTGACCTGAATATGATATAGGTAACGTCAATTCAAAAACAATAAAAAAAAATTCTTCTGAGAGTCTTCCTAAATATTTAGGATTTTTTTATTTATTTATTATCAAACACATTCTCCCAAAAATCAGTAAATTTTCATTGACTATGGCCTCAAAATAAACCTATTTATTTTTATTTCATAGGACCACCCATAAACTATTCGAAAACCACATGAAGAATAAATATAAGCTTCAAGGCTAATAAACTTAATGGAATCCATTAAAATCTTAAATAAAGGATGAAAAACATCATGAAATCTACTCATGGCATGAATTTAGGTTTGGAAGAACCAGTGAAACCATGTTCAAAGCATAATTCAAAGGAGATTAAGTGTTTAAATACTGAATATTTCAAGTGTATTTCCCAAATTCAATTTCATTTTACACTTTAAACGAAAAATTACATGTTATCAATGATTATTACTTTAATAAATTGAAATAATAGATATAAATGTGTTATAATACCTTCTTTTGTATGATTTTAAAAAAAATCAATAAGTATGAATGATAAACATGTGGAAAGAAAATAGTAGAAAAAAGAATGTATATTAGCATGTAGAAAATCATGTTTTAGGGGAATTTTTTTTAACAAAAATTTTCTATGATTTGAATTTATTTGGATTCTATATATTTTAATTAATTGATTAAATTTTTCATATGAATTTATATAAGTAGTTGTCCCAACTCTCCATTTTCATTCTATAGAAATTTTTCGAACCAATATTTTCCATTATTTATATAGTATATGCCATGGGATATTTTTTCATGTTATATTCTACGGATTTCATGTCATCTTTTTAAAGATATGAATGAACTAAATCATTTTTTTATGACAAGTTCATATTTTTCTTTAACACATTATACTTGGAACCAATTTTCATTAATCCTTTTTAGCCCAAAGAGTCCCTGAATAACCTTGTTAGAAAAATGTTCGTTCTAAAATCCTACTATATTTATTCCTACCATACTATATGTGTATTGTATGATATATAAAAGAATAATTATTAGTTATAGTATTTCTAGAGTGGAGAGGGTTATACATTATTGAGTTAAAATTTATGTGGTTTATCATTGTCATTTGGGGAGATCCCATCATATTTCCCATTATAATTTATCATTATGTAACTTTATTTATAATATATATATATATATATATATATATATATATTTGGTTCTATAGTATGAGGATTAAAAAAAATTAGTAAACCAATAATCCATTAATCGTATGTGGTTAGGTGGTGGATGTCGTATTTTTCCTGAGCACTACTTTAAAAAAATAAAAGTAAGGAAATAATAATAATAAAGATTAGGGGTTGAATTATATATTTTTATAACTTTTTTCATGAGTGAACTCTATTTTTTTGGAAGATATAAATTACATATTTGAAGGGATATTTTCATTGAAAGTTTATTTTTATATAATAAAATATTATTTAGATTTAAACCTACTTTTTGAGATTTACTTATTCTATATCATTTACCTACCTTTTCCAAGCCTCTGGGTTATTTGACCCCAAATACTCACCCCTCTTGATTAAATTTTATTTCAATTTTTATGTGGTGGAGATGCAAGATTTCATTCCAACTTATTGTAGGTGACATGTTCTTGAGTTACATAATGAACACTGTTTACAATTCTACTCTGATAAGAAGCATAAAAATTTCAATGTGAGGTAAATTAAAAATGGAATATTTATTAAAAAACTATTGGAAAATAAATATGTATTAATGAAAAGTTGTGGTTATTTCATAAGAAAAAATTAAAATACTTGGTTGATTTGTTTTTTTATAAAATTATTCATTGAGTAATTTTCATATGTAATTTTTGAATTCTTAATTTCCCATTATATCAATTTCATTTTTTAAAATAAAATTTAAATCATGTATGTGTGAGAATCCATTGTAGTATTTTAAGATTACAACCTTTATAAAATACATAATTCATCTATATAGGTTTTGATAAGTTCATTTCCTGTATGTTTTTTAGTACTAAATTACCTAGATTTGGATTTATAAATGATTAATTATTTCTTATTTATTTTATCAAATTATTTATGATGGGAAGGTTTAATTTTTTATAGTATATAGAAAATAGAATCAAAAAGTGATCATAATTTCTACTTATAAATGGCCTCCCATGATGTTGGATTCCTATAAGAAACTATTGGGGCATGAAACTGATGATCTAAGATAAAACATAGGTTATCACACTAGAACATCATGATACATGTCATGAAAAAAATAATTAAATGTGAAATAAATACAATAAATGAATGAAATATAGTAAATGATCCAATTAAAATGAGTTCAAGAACTTTCATGGTGTGATACATCCTTTCACACCATAAAAGATGTTTGACAGAACCAGAATTGAATGTTTCTATGAGGGTTTTTATGGATGAGTATTTTAATGAAAAAATAAATGCAACATGAGACCTTGGAGTCATATAAATAGAGTGATGTACTGCTTCTCCCAGGGATTTGATTACGAGACAAAATCATGGGGTGAAAAGCAGCCCTATGCAGGGTCCTCTACAATACTTCATCTTTATTTTCATCATTATTTTTTTTATTTTGTCATTCCTCTTTTCTCAATCATCTCTAGTAAATGGTTTGAATTCCCATCATGTACTTGGGAGAATTATACAATAGGGGAAGGTACTTTTTGAATTTTTTTATTTATATTCATGTTTTAGGGTTGTTTCAATTTTGAATAAAAATTAAAATCTATTTTTTTAATAATGTTCAGGGATTGATGAACATGAAAGAACCATTTAATTTTGAAACCATTTCCTTAAGTATTATATGAACATTATCTCATTTTGGATAATGTATTTTCCAAGGTGTTTTGAGAAAATCCTTATTCGAAAATTCCCTAAAGTACCTGAATAAGGGAAAAGGGGGATCACCACTTTGAGGAATGGATTTCATGACTATTAAATCTACCTTGTCTTGAATCAAACTCCAATATCTTAATATCAAACTTATTTACTAAATCCAATTAAAAACAACCCTAAAACTACAAAACCATACATTCTTTTCAAATCTAATTTTATAAACAACCAATCTTATTTTCCTTCATATCTCACTTTTATAAACTATTTCGAATATCTAAATTACATTCTACCATTTCTCTTTCTTCCTTAAAATTCAATTCAATAAAATAATTTTCATTAAAAACCTATAATATATGACTAGGTTTTCTTGTGGTTTTGAACTAGATCGTAATACATACTATATATTAATAATTCTATATCAAAATTTGAGTCTTTTTATAAATTTGGTATTTTTATTATCCTTGTAGGGAAATAAAGAAGCCCACATGGTCTTACTAGGTTTTCGATAGGAGATCAAGGAATCAAAAAATATCATATAGATTGTGAATAAACCTAAGTATATTTCATGAGAATTAAATCTTCAGTATTAATTTAGCATATATATAGAGAAATATATGGGGAATCAAGAAGGTATCAAATGATAGAAGGGGGAAGTAACTTAGGTTGATGGTGTCCAAACACCTGTATGTGAGGAAAATAGAATTTATCGATGGAACCAAAATGTAGAATCTAAAAATTACTATTTATACCATGAGAAAAAAATCATTCCATGCATAGTTCATAGGGTGTAAGATAAGTTCAACAAAGATCTAAATAATTCATATAATTTGGGGAAAGGATGTGGAGTTAATTTTCAGACCTATATCAATGATCCAAGAGTTACTACATATCTCAGGGAGTGATAATAAATCTATAAATATATTTATTAAGGTGTTTTGGTAGGTTGTTGACATAGGAATATATATTTATTCTATCGATAATGGACTCTAGTATAGTTTTTTAGTTTATGTATAATACATATAGATAATAGTTTTATAGTTTTATATCACACACCTATAAATAGTTATGATGATGTTTCACAATAGAAAATAATGATATTTTTAATGTAGTTTAATATAATTTGGTGAGGATTTTATTCTTAAAAATTTATGTTCATACAAATGGGTCCAATGTGCCTCATTATTTAGCATCATGTGATGAGAACTAATTTCAATAAATTTTAATTCAAACAAAATAAAATCATATTCAGTTTTCAATCCTATATAGTGGATTTAGGGTAAAAAACATGAAACTATACCTAATAATTCTTGAGTAACCTCAAATATTTTTATGTTTTAATGTCCAATCCATCCCTGGGGATAAATGAGTAGGTACTATTAGAGTAAACCTTGTGAATGGTATAGGGGAACTCAATCTTGTGATCTATCTCGGTGATTTTATTCTCGGGGCCATTGTCATTTTCAATTCATTCCCCATAATACCATAGATAAATGGAAAAATATGCTTCATCGGGTTGATTTATTTATCCACATTGATATAATAGATTTTGGAGATTGTACACTTTCTAGATACTTTTTCATCATGGGATTACATTCAGCTAAAAATGGGATATTTTATCATGTCTCAAATCATCATACCACACTGTCGTGTGTGATAATATTTGAACCTAGATAGGTAGAATGATTTTTTTGTTCTACAAACTATGGAATAAGGGATTGGACTAGTGGAAGTGAGAGTTTTCATCTGATATTTCCACAAAACATTAGAGATAATTCATGGACGCCTCTTATTTTATAGATATATCATATTATAAAAATTATTATATAGACCATTTCTTATTGCCTCAATTTATCCATTTTTTGATGTATTATAGTGGGATGTATTATTGAATAATATGTTATACATGTGATTGAGAATATTAAACTTAAGAGATCATAAGTTTTTTAAATTTTCCATGATAATGGTATGATATATCTCAAAATTATGGATGATTTGGTACACCAAAAATAAAATCATGGACTTGGTATTTAACTCATTTTAGAGAGAATATTTTCAGCAATTTGTGAATAAATGGGTAGTAGTATGAATGAAATTGGACTATCATGATTTTATCGATGAGAAGGGACCAATGATGGAGATTACACAACTTGAAAAAGGATATTTTTACATGGTGGTGTAGTTAATATCTATTATGAAACCACCATGTATAAAAAAATATTGGATTCTTCAATTTTATTATGAACTATTGTTTGAAAAAATTATCATAATCATTAGATTTGGTGGTATTCCACCAATATTATGTAATGTTCTCTAAATACCCTAGCATGTACTTATTTAATGAAATTATAAGGTTTGTTCTCTTCAATAAATTATATTAGGATTTTTTTCATTTCTTCATCAATATATGAGTCAATATAAATTGAGACCTTCAGATAGGATAAAAATTGATTCCCTTATGTGTGTTTTCTTAGAAATGGTCCTTCACGTGGGTGGTTCACCATGATGAAATTAGTCTACAAGGGGGTAATCCCTCAAATATTTCAACTTACACAGGATTGTTAGAGGGTCATTCTTGGGATAGATCAATACTATTTTGGATTACTTATTTGTATAATCTATTCAGGGTAATGGATAACACATTTATATACACCACATATTTGACAACATAATTCTAGTCCTTATTTTAAAGTGAAAAATAAATTTTTACATAGGAATATTCTTTATAATTTTGAGATAGTTGAACCTGATACACCATTAGCTTAATGGGATGTTTTTTATCAGCTGGTAGATGTGCTCGAGAAAGTAGACCATATAATATTTCTTGATTTTATTATTAAAATTTATTTTTTTAATGATATCTTTGATACACCCATCATGTCCCACCCATAAATGAAGACATTATGGGAATGTTTACTACTTGTGATGATGGATTGATATTATACCACATTATTGTTTCAACAACTTTATAGGAGGTCTGGGTATGACATGAGGTCCTCTGAGTGAGTGGTGAAAAAAAATATAAAGCTAAAATTATTTATTATATGGTTTTCTATCCTTATAATTTTCAATATTAAGTAGTAATTGTGAAATTTTATCTTCCATCATGATAGTGATTCACTGACAGAGAGGATAACCTCATCCAAAAATATAGTTTCTAGGGTAAAATAATATGTGGTTCGGTGCACAATAAGGAAATTGTCAAGTTATTTCCCATTGAAACCCATTGGGGGATGAACATCATGTCAAATTATTAAATAATCACCACCAATCACCACAATTAATCAGTAAATATAGGATTGTCAAAGATGTACTTTAGTAGGTTGATACAGGGGATCATTTGTACCATTAGGTGATATAAATAATGATGCATTTTCTAGATAAGAAATACTAAGGAATTATAGTACTTCTCAATTATAGAATATGTAACCTTAGTTTTTACCATCATGTGGTTTTCCTAGTATAGAGTGTTCTCATTACCCTCAAAATTGATTAGGTATATGAGGGAATTAATAAACATTCTAGGCTCATCAAATAATGGATAAATGGTTTCTTCCTGATAAGAAGTACCAAAACTAATGGACCCATCAAATAATTTTTTCCCATATCTAATAAGGTATTTTATTAATTATATAATAATACTTATATATTATATCTAGGTTGGAAAAAACTATGGATGTAGTCTAGGGGATTTTAATAATGTGATATATCTTATAGATTGAGTGGAGGGGGAAACTCAATAATGTTTTCAAATTTCTATAGATTTATCATGATACCTTTGTACCAGATAAATTGGTATATAAATTTCATTTAAGGGACATTTAAAGAACACATAAATCTATCCATCATTATAAAATGTTGAACACGTTTCATGTACACTAAGATGCCTCTCTCATTGAAATATTTTACTAAAAAAATTCCATATAAGACTTTATCACCATTCCCAGTTGAGGATTCAAGATGTGATGAAGGGATCAATGGTATGTTTATTAATTATTTTTATGAAAAAAGGGACTATCTCGATAGTAGACCATTTCATGGGGTACCCTAACTTTATAAAACTCTTTATTTTTGGTGTCCTTATAGATTTGATTGTATGTAGAGTATACGTCCACGAAGGAGTGATCATGGAATATAAATGTTGAATTTATGAGAAATTGTTTGACCAATTTGGGGAATTAATCCATTAATAATAGGATGTTTAATTCATGAAAATTGATATATATTATGATTTATCCACTATACTTATTTACTAGGATAATTTTATCAAACCACATGAGGTATTAAATGAACCTGATGATGATAGTTTAGATCAGCTTATCATCTTTGGCCTTGACTGTAAAACTATATGATGTATGTATATTCCTTAACTAATATTTGTATCAATAGAGTAAACTGGGAAGACCAAAAAATAGATTATTAAAAATGGAATGTGACATATAGTAATCATATAGTTATATAGAATTAAGTAATGTTGTTTCCTGAAGAATTCCACATATTTTTTCTAGTTATTATAGAGGAATGAGGATACTAACTAGAATAATCCTAATGTCTCATTATTTAACAATTTTCACCTTCATTATATCATCGATAATGGTTGAAGCTCCTTATTCAATGAATATAGGGGAATTACCAAAAAAAATTCATCAGAATCAAGGGGGTGGATTGAGGAGACAAATCCTCATGTATATGAGACTGTGATATGGAATAATTTTCATATATAAGAGAAGAGTACTCTAAGGTTTTTTAGGCCATATGGTTCTTTATATACATCATTAATTGATATTTTTTATCATATCCCACATATTCTTTGTCAATGTGGAATTGTTTTGATAGAACAATGGTGCTTCATCTAACCACTAATTGGTCAGTCATTCCCTCTAATACACATGTTGGATGCGTCATTTTGAAGGAATAAGATGTACAACTCTTTATATACTGGGAGGGAGAATCAAAATAACTATATAAAAATTACCCATGAATGATTAGTAGTTATTCTATGATCAATCATTTCTCTCTATAATGATGATGTATTTCCCTTTTTAGGGTTTACTTATTCCATATGGTGAAATTGTTGTAGAAAATCACTCCTTAGGTCACCTCAAAAATCTATTTATTTGAGTTTCAATTTGTTATATATTTTGAAAAACTTATTTTATTTGACATGTTGATACTTCCCTCACTTTTTGTAACACCTGGAATCAAGGTAACATGTTTCATAGGCATCAAAGTGGGTATTATCACATTGGATCACCCCTAATACACTATTGATTGTGTTTTTAATGCATTGGTTATATGATAAAGGGAATGTTATATCCATCATTACCTTTGGACCTTCCAAAAAACGAATTTAAGGTGTCATCTTATGATACCTTGATAAATTATATATATGATACTGAATTTCTAAAATGGGAATTCATTTAGATCTTATTGATTTATTTTTATTTTCTCCTATAATATCCTTGAATAAATTGTTTGGATGAGGATGGATCTAACTCTATATACCCCTTCTTGAAGATAGTCGAAGACATGTTGAGTTATACTTGTAATTCTTACTTATATTTTTAACAAAAATTCATAGTAATTATTGACATGGATATTAATTAATGTGGTTAAATTATGATGAAATATATTACAATTTCATAGTAAGAGACATTGATCCACGAAATGATTATGATGTAAACATTTTCATCCATTCCATGAAATGTGTGATCATGTTTTGATTGGGAGAAAATAATATTTTGAGCCATGAAACCTAGTAATTTAGGTGATAACCCTATATTTTTTTATTATTTAAGAATTATAGAATAAATGATGGATTTAAGGTAACATTGTTTCATGTTTTGATACATGTCTTTTGAGACATCCATTGATATTTATTAAAGAAATATTTTCTGTGATCACTTCATAATATTAATTCTAAAACATCATAAGAGTCCTTTAAATTGTGAATGAATGATTCTAACCCTAAAATATGATTTCATGACACGAACAATAAATTTTAAATTAGTTATGACTATATAACATCATATAGTTTAGGGAGGAGTTTTTAAGGTTCTTGAAAAACCTCATATGATTCAGGGGGATGTTTGAAATTTACATTCAAAACATGAGATAGATTACCATTCTATGTGCTGGAATTCATAAGAATCATTGGAATTTTTGTATGTATGGATCAATCCACAGTAAAGGTGGTTAAAATATTATGGATACATTATATGGTTGATTATAGAATTCATAATATACATTCATGCCATATAACACGATATTTTCCCTTAATGTAATAATGTGGGAGTTATCATACAATTGTGTATAATTTATTAAAAAATACATGAAAAATAAAACCATTTCAAGAATTAATAATGAATTATCACCATGACCTACCTTATAAAATCATAGTTCCTTGGTAAAAATTAAATGGGGATAATTTCTCAGTCTATCCTCCAATGATCAGACACTGATATCTTCATAGGAAATTCAAAATAAAAAAGGGGAATTTTTTTGTCATGTGATAAAAGGATATGTCAAATCACAATGGATGAAAATTTCTAACATTTCTATGTGGTTTCATTTTAATTATTCAATAATACGTGAAATATTTTGATATGTGTTTATCTATTTAAATTAAGGTTCAGCTGAGTTTTAGGGAGCATACCTTTCTGTATATCTTACATATCTTTTTATTTCCATGGTATGTACCTTTGTGAATTTATGTATTTCAGGAATTATGTATTTTAATCATCAACATTATATCAACTATATTTTTCTCATTTTAAATTGATCTTTATTTTACCTCTACTCTAAATTTTGGATTTAATTCATAATGTGAATTCCAAATTTCTAATGTACAATTTCTCTAACATGGATTGAAATTCACATAGAGTGTTATTGATCAAGATGAAATGTTTTGGCACTTCCTTTTCTTACATATTTCATTCATGGATAGTCATATCAATTTGGAATTGTTTTTTCACATAACATTATCTTGTTCTTTTTCATGAACTTGATCAATAGGATTATGAAGGGTGGATATGCAATCCAATTGAGCATTTTAGAATATGAAAAATAGTCCATTTTTATATTCTACTTTAGGCGGTATGTTTAAGACATACATGATTAATCTATTTCCTCAACCAATGTATTTCATCTTGTTTTGAAAAAATAAACTAATTTTAACATAATATGTAAGCAATCATATGATGTATTTTCATCCACTTAGACCAACTAATTCATTAACATATTGGTAAAAAAATTCAAAAATAACTTTTTAAATTGATCATGAACCCCATTTTTAGTTAAAATGAAGTTTATTATATTTTTATTGACCCAAAATATGAAATCTCTTGATTCAAAAAATGGATCGACTGAATATGAAGATTTATAGTTCAATATCATTTTGGGATGACCTTAAAATTACATAGTATACCATAATAAATTTAGATAATAATCACAAAATACTATAAATTATATACTATAACTGCACCTTAAGATTTTATTACATGTGGCAAGTGATCATATTGTTTTACCATTATTGTGGATGAAAAATAAAATTTATATTACAATTCTTGGTAAATTCAATCACTCTATACACTTGACATCATTGTTTTTAGTTTATATTTTTTCAAGTAAATATCTATCCTATTTGTGTTAGTTTAAGACTAAAAATGAATGATAATAACCTCAAAAACTCAATCAATATTCATAGAATTTTTGGATACCCTAATGTGTGAATCAAAAAAAGGAAGACCCTATTTTCATAATTTTGATTATTATTTGATTAAATGAAAATCCAAGCTACATTAGATGGTTATACATCCAATTTGAACCCATGGAATAACATAATGAAGCATGAGAGATGAATCTGATATTTATTATCATGTATTTTGGATTGTAATCCATTTGTGGGACATCCTCGAGAATATTTTACCATCTCATATATGATGATAAATTTAAGATCAATCCCATTATGATACAAATGATATAGAATATGAGTCAATTCAGTAACTTAAAATACAATGTCTTACATGATAATTTCCCCAATTTCAAAGAAACAAAAAGATCCTTCCACCATAATGGTGTTTCATTCAACCGTATTAGGTTACAATAACTACAATTTTTGTTATGGGACAGGGTAAAATACTTAGTAAAAATCCAACCACAGGATTGATCACTACATTAGATAATCTCATTAAAATATTTCAAGACACATATTTCATGCAAGCACAAACTTCAAAACATCAATTTGACATCAATCACCTTTCCCATATTTTTTATAATATTATTGGTAGGTGTGTGATGTATTAAAGGGTTTATTATGTAATATTGAACACTATAAAAATAATTTTTATACACATATACTGATATTTTATTTTTTATTACAACCTACTACTATAATCAAGGAAGATATATTAACTGAAAATGCCAGATGATGAATATTGTAGAGGTTTTCCATGATCTTATTATTTTCGATGCTTTCTCTAGGGCGCGCATATCCGTCTGTGGAGTACGCATAGCTATTTCCCCACATTCCTGCTTTCCAAAGGTAGGAGGCATCCATTACTTATTTGGGGAAATTTTCTCCTAGATCAAAATGAGATAATGGTATTTCAGTTCTTTCTTCCATGGATTCCTCCTCAGAACTCATTACCTAGTCCAGGTCTCCGTTATAGATTAAGTCGTGGTTTGTGAATCTCGTTCCCGGTGCCATATCTTTTTGGGAGATGGTTAATTACACTACTTCTGTCAATACATTCCATAGGGCCTTGACATGGTAGCAACCTTCAGTCGAAGTAGACGATAACATCAGGCATGTCGGGGCATATCTAGATGCGCGGACATTGGGGAACATGTATTCTTCATCATAAGAGGGCATGTCAAGGGTGAATAACCTGAGGAATCCCACGTAGAATGTGGGTAATTATATTCCATAGGCATGTATCTGAGGTTTTCTTCAGCTTCCCATGTTTAACACAGGGTATGCAGCATGTTTAATGTCTAGCATAGACGGTTACGCCATAGGTGTGTCTTCTGAGATTTTCCTCAGGCATATCATGTTTATCATGAGGTAGGTCATGAGTTTAAAGTCTTAAAGAGACAGAATGAGGGTGATCAGAATGTCCCATAGAGATGGATCAGAGGTGGTGTGTCCCATAGAGGGGAGATTTCACACCTTGAAGGCTGACCTGGACACCACTGAGGGCGGACCAGGGAGTGAGCACCCCAGAATGGGGGAACACCATGGCTAACCATTGGTTGGGATATAACCTTAGGGAGGTTTCCTATGTACCCTATGTAGACAACAGGGATCAAAACCCACATAGTTTTAAGGGGTGCTGAATCAGGGTGTACACAAAGGACAACAACCTGAATACATACTGGGGCTTATTCATGGATAGCAACCCAGGTACTGCTTGGAGAAGAAAATAAATGGATGACATGATCCAATCGGGATGTGGCAGCCTGGGTAATAATTATGATAGATGATGGAGATTTGAATGAAGTGGAGGGGGAATGAGATGTAACTGACGTGAGGATGGTCGTGATGTTGGGATTGAGCCTTGAAGAGACTTCCTACATATCCCCATGGTAGAGAATCAAAGTCCGCGTAGTTTGGTGGGATGATGGGACACCTGAGGAGGTATCCCGTGAGAATGGACGCATGGATGGGACCCGAAGGAAGTAGAACCTCCAGGTTTGGGCATGATCTTCCCAGAACACATGGGATTGAGGGGTAGTTCAGGATGAGACATGGGTGCTGGGCTTGAACCTCATGGAGGTTTTTTATGTATCCCCATGGAAGGGAATCAAAGTTCACATAGTTCATCTGGCGACGACTTACCGTCGATTGGGGACTTCAATGGCTTACCTTCAAATGAGGTTAAAAACGGCTTATTTCTGAATGGGGGAACAATGGATTACCACTGATTGAGGTCCACAGTTTATCATCATGTAGGACGGGGGTGAACCAGTGTGAAAGAGGACCTAGGTCCCAGATAGATGGTGTAGGCGAACTGACGTGAAGAGTGGTCAGTGTGACCAGGTATTGGGCTTGAACCTCATGGGGGATTCCTACATACCTTTCCTTAGCAAGGATCAAAGTCCACGTAGTTCGTGACGGGGTTTTGGGATTACACTCTAGGTGGCCTAAGGTGTTGGTGAACCGATGTGAAAATGGTTAGAACGACTGATGGGTGGTGGGCTTGAACCTCAGTGAGGATTCATATGTACCTTGCCTTAGCAAGGATCAAAGACCACGTAGTTCATGTGTGGTTAGGAACTGGCATGAAGGTGGTCGAAACCAATGGGTGTTGGGCTTGATCCTTAGGGAGGCTTCCTACATACCTCACCTTGGCATGGATCAAAGACCACGTAGTTTAGGATGGCGTGGGGCTTACACTCTAGGCTACCTGAGGTGCTGGTGAACCGATGTGAAGATGGTCGGAATGACCAATGGGTGGTGGGCTTGAACCTCAGGGAGGCTTCCTATGTACCCTAACTTGGAAATGATCAATTTCTATGTAGTTTGGAATGGGGCATTGGTGAATTGACATGAAAGGGGACCTGGGGTCTCATGGGTGGTGGGATTGAACATCAGTGAGGCTTCCTACATACCCTACCTTGGAAAGGATCAAAGTCCCCATAGTTTAGAATAGGTGTGGGGCTTACACTCTAGGTTACCTGAGGAGGATTTCATGGTAGATGCTTGATCTAATCCCACATGAGTCATGCTCGGTGTGAGAAACAAGAGACAGCAAAGACCTGGAGATCACAATGTAATGGTGCGTCCTTGAAGGGTGGTTAATGGAGCTTACGCAAGGAAGCTGCCCGAGTGCCGCTATGGAGCGGCATTGATGGATGGGGCTTATGCGAGAAAGTTGCCCGGGTGCCGCTATGGAGTAGAAATGGTGAATGGGGCTTATGAAAGGAAGCCGCCCGTGTGCCGCTATGGAGCGGCAATGGTGGATGGGGATTACAAAAGGAAGTTGCCCATGTACCGCTATGGAGAGGAAATAGTGCATGGGGCTTATGCAAAGAAGTTGTATGGGTGCCGCTGTGGAGCGAAAATGGTGGATGGGGCTTACGCAAGGATGCTGCCCGAGTGCTGTTGTGGAGAAGAAATAGTGGATGGGGCTTACGCAAGGAAGATGCACGGGTGCCTCTATGGAGTGACAATGGTTGATGGGGCTTACACAAGGATGTTGCCCGTGTGCCACTATGGAGCGAAAATGGTGCATGGGGATTATGAAAGGATGTTTCCCGGGTGCCGCTATGGAACGGCAATGGTGGATGGGGATTATGCAAGGATGCTTCCCGGGTGTCGCTATGTAACGGCAATGGTGGATGGGGCTTATGAAAAGATGATGCTTGGGTGCCATTGTGGAGTGGAAATGGTGGATGGGGCTTACGCAAGGATGCTGCATAGGTGCCACTATGGAGCAATAATGGTGGATGGGGCTTACGCAAGGAAGCTTCTCGTGTGCCGCTATAGAGTGGAAATGGTGCATGGGTATTACGCAAGGAAGCTACCTGGGTGCTGCTATGGAGCGGCAATGGTGGATGGGGCTTACGCAAGGATGCTTCCTGGGTGCCGCTGTGGAGCGGCAATGGTGGATGGGGCTTACCCAAAGATGTTGCATGGGTGCCACTGTGGAGCGGCAATGGTGGATGGGGCTTACGCAAGGAAGCTACCTATAATGTCTTCCTCATGTCTGGACATGAGGGCATCCCAATCCACTGGCGGGTTGAGGCCTTCACCTATGCACTAGTGCACAAGATGGATAATTCCAAGGGCATTGGAATCAGTCCGAACAAAGGGAGATGAAAATTGTAAATCACATGCCCGACATTCGGAATGCAATGAGGGTGGAATGGCGATGGAAGATAACTGTTTACCGTGTTTGAAACACAGCAGCCATATCACTTTAGCCTGAAATGGGGACAAACAAATGAGGGTCAACTATTGACTGTGTTCGAAACATAGGACCTGACTCGAAGTGTTGTCCAATGCCTTTTGGGGTGTTGGCCCATGATGGTAGGTGAGATGATGCGGCATGGGACCAGGCCATTAGGAGGTCCCTTTAGACATGTAAGTGTTGGATGATCTGAATGAAGCACACACAAAGCCTGAGGTGGAGTGATGGAAAGTTTGAACCGATTCCAATTCTCTTGAAATTACGCCACTGTGATCATGGCATTAGGCATCATATTCTTGGAGCATAAGGCATCTCTTGTTTGGATCAAGAGGCATCGTATGTTTAGCACATAGGGTGTACTATAGTTTATAGTCATGTAGATAGGACTATTTTCTTCTTATGCTTGGAGCATAAGGCATCTCTTGTTTAGTGTAAGAGGCATCCTATGTTTAGCACATAGGGAGTACTACAGTTTGTAGTCATGTAGAGAGGACTGTTGGCATCTTATTCTTGGAGCATAAGTCATCTCTTATATAGAGCCAGAGGCATTCTATGTTTGGCACATAGGGTGTAATACAGTTTATAGTCATGTAGAATGGACTATTGGCATCTTATGCTTGGATCATAAGGCATCTCTTGTACAGTGCAAGAGGCATCCTATATTTGGAACATAGGTTGTACTATAGTTTATAGTCATGTAGAAAGGATTGTTGGCATCTCATGCTTAGAGCATAAGGCATCTCTTGTTTGGAGCAAGAGGCATCCTATATTTGGAACATAGGGAATACTAAAGTTTATAGTCGTGTAGATATGACTATTGGAATCTCATGCTTGGAACATAAGGCATCTCTTATTTAGAGAAAGAGGTATCCTATGTTTGGAACATAGGGTGTACTACAGTTTATAGTCATGTAGAGAGGACTATTAGGCATAAGGCGCCTAGCAATGGTTGGCGTTGGGACTTATGCATGGGCGGACCTTTTTGGTTCATACCTAGTATATGAGCCAAGCGATGGGGTTTGGATGAGTTACATGAAGAATGGTTCGACTCAAGGCACTCATGGGAATTAAAGATGAGAATATCTACTCACGACGTGGAAATGGAATGAAGAGGAATATGTTGACTCAAGGTGTTTAATGGTGTGCAGAGGAGTATCTCAAATCATGGTATTCCATATGTGGAAGGTGGGTGCGCATAAGGGCGCAATGGAAAATCCCAATTTCCTAACCCGAAAATTTTGGGGTGCGACTCTCCATTTTTCATGGGGGTTAGTGACGGTAGTGAAGGGACTCGTGGAGAAACATCTATAAGGAAGCTACTCGTAGAGCATGGACTCATGAAGCAGCATCACAAAGTAAGCTGCTCATGGAGCATTGGATCGCGGAGCTGCTTCGTGAAGGGAAAGTGGAGCTCCACGAACAGAGAGATCGGTCGCCCAAGGGGCGGAGTGGGGTACGTTTTCTACGAAGGGGGGTGAGCTAGGTATTTATAGGGGAGAGGTGCCACGAAGCAGATCTCACTTGGCGCGAAGAGAGAGTTTTCTCCACAGCGGGTCGTAAATGTCAAAGGGTTCGTGGATCTGTCCCACCTGCTTGCTTCACGGAGGACTCACAAACGTCAAATTGGCTCGCAGATCATCCCGCCTCTTTTCTCTACGGCGGGGCTCCGTGATCATGGAGGGAGCTTCGCAAATGGGCTTCGTGAACCAATTATCCAGCCAAACTTCAAATTCCCATAACTCTTAATCTATAACTCTGTCTGGGATCTACGACCTATCAAATCGAAGCTTATGAAACGTGATACACTCTTGGAATATTTATGGGAGCATTTGGAAAATTTTGGGGATGCATTTTTTGGGGTCTACACTTATAGATAAAAATTATTATAAAAATATATGGATAGTGATGAAAGTATATCAATTTGGGGGATTAACCTAGTAGAAGAGATGACAATATTGCTACACAAGTGGATGATCCCGCCATGAAGAATGATTCAAAACAACTTTCAAGTCATAAAACATCACTGTTATAACAAAAAATATTGGTATAGTATCACAAGATATTCAGTGTCGAACAAACATAACAAGATGTCTAGGATTAACTAGAGGAATATTTTCCCCTTTATTGTTACTATTCTTGTTATAATCATGGTCAATGGATGTTCCACAACACATATACTCAACCATGATCTATACATCCTAAAAAATGAGAAATGATTGGAGGAACCAATAATAAGTTTTCTATAACATCCCAACAAATCAATTCCAACTATGATATCCAATTCCACAAGATAAATAGACATTATATCTATTTTCACCTCTAAGAGAACATAAAAACCTTCCAAAATGTTTTTACTTACAAAAATTTCATCCCAAATAAGAGTATCCACCTCAGTTCCAAAATAACCTAATCAATAGTATATTTCAAGAATTTATTTAAATGTAAGATTAGTGACTAGATACTCATTAAAAAATATAAAGAATCATAAGGATTATTTTTGAAATTATAAACATAATGAATAGAGTATTTCTCATGAAATTATAGAATGAATACATGGAAAAAATTCTTAGTAACAAGAAAACACATTCTTAGGGGGAAGCTAAGACTATTATTACAAGAAAAATAAATGATCTAGAATGAAAGAAAATATGGGATGATGATAAATTAAAATAATTATTTCACATGTAAGTGCACAAAGGTTAATGGAAAACTTGAAAAAGTTAAAATGGAAATATTTGGATGTTCGTTTAAATTTGATGTAAGATAGATTCAATAAATTGAAAAATAATATAGAAAAACAAATTTCACATATGTTATAGGCTAATGTGAGATAATTAAATCTGTAAAAAATAGGTACACCATATAATCCCCTTTTACATTACCAAAAACAATGATGAAATTGAAATTAAAGCGTCATCATAAAAAATTCATAGACATTTTAGGATAGGCCCACATAAATATTCCATTTGTAGATTCCATTTCATATATATTAGAATATGTAATGTTTTTGTTTGAATTATTATCTTACCTATAGATGATAAATGATTTGGGAGATATATCCCTTTTTGAATAGTTTTTATGTGTAGTATATAGGAAGGAATTTTCAAAGCTAACAGACTATTAAATTTTTTTATCACTTGGTCAATAGGTTCATGATATTTTGGGAAAGAACTATGTGTTTTAAGAACTAGGCTAAAATTTTTATCTATGAGTTCCTTTATATGGTTAGGGTTACAAAATCATAATCCAATAAGGTTGGATACTTAACTTATATATTAATCGGTAAGGTACCCCCATTCGATATTTTTTGGATGTACTTATAGAGGACTAGATATTTATTTTCACATTAGATTTATTAATCCCTTAAATAGAGGATATAGGGGTAGTTTTTATCATATCAAGGATTTTATTCCTCAAAAACAATATGGAACTGATTGTTATAAATAAATACAGATTAATATTTAGAGTTAGTGAATGGAATGCTATATTTTTTGGTGAAATCCATAAAATGGGATAGATTCTATAGACATGCATTGTATTTATATTGATGATGAAGATGAATTCCAATATGTTTTATAACTGCAAATACTTCAAGAATAAGAATTTGATATGATGTTAAATCTAATATATTAAATAGTGGCTGAGAAATAAAATAAACCCAAATATAATGATAATTATGGAAATTTGGAACCTTTCTAGTGAAATGATCCTCCACAAGGGATTTCTACAATGAGGTCATCCTTTAAATAATCAAGCCACAAATGATGGATATAAATAAACTTTTATGTTCATTTAGGTAATTCTTATTGAGATATAATATAGAAATATTATATATTACAAACTCTAATGTAATAAGAGAGTAAGAATAAAAAAATCTAAATATTTTGAGGAACATAAAAAAGTAATTTTCAGGGAGTATCACTGATGTAAAATGAATGAACACTAAAGTGTGCATGCACTATGTTTTACTTAAATAAGGTAAAATCTAAAACTTCCAACCTGATGGAATACTCAATCCATTTATGGAGAAAGTTTTAAAAATATATGCATTGAAATTACTAGATGATGGAATCCTATTTTCTATTTTAGACAATCGGTGGATGAACCATTTACATGTGGTACCAAATAATGGGTGCTTCACTGTAGTGAAGAATGAGAAAATGAACATATCCCAATAAGACCAATCATTAGATATTGATTATTGTTTGACTAAAAATTTAAATTTATCCACCTAAAATGATCATTTACCATTATTGTTTGTGGTAAAAGTAAATGAATGGTTGGTCATACATTTGTTTTATTGTTTTATTTATCGATAATCGAGATACAAATAGATCCTTGTGGAACCATCAGACCAATGTAAAATGGAATTACCTTGTCCTTATAGTTCTTTTTTGTACAATTAGATGTCATTTATAATGTTTAATGTATCATAAATATTTCCAAGGTGTGTGAGACACTTTTTTATGATACGGTGAAGGAATTATTTGAGATATTAATGGATAAATTTTCAATATATGAAACATATTTTTACAATTACTTTTTAATTCATAATTTTGTGATGATAATACATGATGATAAATTTGTGGCTCAGAAATATTGGAAATTGTATTTTTAAGGTACATTGTGGAATTATTTTAGTATATAAAATTTTAATTTAATGAATTTATATAAATCTTATAAAGTTCAAGTTTATTAAAGAAATTCCTAAACCAAACCTAGTTAAGGGTAATTGGACCCTTATCATATTTTCATAGTAATAATGTTTTCTTGTTGAATACTTTTATTATATTGGTATAAATTTTTTTATATTTATGAAAAGGATATTCCATTTTAGTTTTATAGATCTTTTCGATAAGCCATTTTTATTTTAAACAGAAATATAGATACTACCAGATTAATTTTAACATTGAATTAAGGGAATTATTTTTGAAAATATATGTGATGAAAAAGGTTTCACTATGGGATAATTTTTAAGATAAAGAGTTAATAATATATTCCCAACCATATATTATGATAATTCTAATTTAAATTAAGCAAATATATAGGAAATTTTTCTCAATGATGTGTTTTCTTTCATCAAATTTATATGATAACTTGTGATTTAAAATTTAATTTTAATACTAACCCTTCAATATTATTTTAATTTTACAATAATAGGGATGTAAAATAGAGGATGACTCAGTGTTTACACTTATTAAAGATATTGATATCATTATTGAAGACAATAATGGTTTGAAAAATGTTATAGTTGACCTCCAATCATGATTGAAATTTAAACATATTGAAGCAGAAGATATTTAATATATGTTCGCACATAAAAAGTATATTTATGTCAAAATTTAAACTGGGAGGTGGTTCAATGATATTGAAAATTATTTTCCCATAGGGAATTTATACCCTCAATTATCTCATGAACAAAGGGAGAAGTTTTCAGTCAACATGGAACATTACATTTGGGATGTTCCACTTATTCCTAAATAGGGTAGAGATATCCTTATACAATAATATATATTCAAAGAAATGTACCATGAATAATTGAATTGTTTTAATCATACTCTATGGGAGGAAATCATAGACCTTACCACACAATAATTGACATTCTTCAATGTGATTTATTTTCTCCTAAAAATTTCTAGGATACTAGAGAGTTCTTATACATTGATGATCAATTAATATTGTCCTATAACATTTGAAAAATAAAAAAAATCCTGGAAAAAATTCATGAGGTTGAGGTGTTCAAGGTTTGGGTAATATAATTAATGTTACCCTTCTATAACTCTTTTAAAAACATATTCATTTTGGTTTGTGTAGACTATGTCTCCAAATGGGTGGAAGGTGAAGTTAAAACACAAAACACTACCAAGTTGGAGATGTAGTTTCTATAGAATAATATTATTTCTCAATTCAAAATTTTCCAATTACATATTGGGGATTGGGGTACTCATTTAACTAAATAATTTATTAGTGTATTAATCAAGAATTTCGCAGTCTGACACAAAACTATAAAATCCTATCACGTATAAACCATTAGGGATGTAGGATTTTCTAAACTGCATATAAATATAATTCTAGAAAAGATAATTAATTTGGGTAGAAAATATTAGATAAATAATATTTATAATGAAATTTGGTAATGTTAAATATAATATAAAACATCAATTATCTTGACCCAATTCTGGATTATGTATAGAAATCATTACCATATCATAATAGAACTTAAACGTCACATATTTTATGTTGAAAAATTGAAAAATATGGATTAAATTCAAGTTGGAAAAGAATAGTGTTTATAATTGTATGGGATGAATGAGATGAGGAAATATATTTATGAAAAATCCTTGAATTAAATGGAAAAATAATAAAAATTAGGATGAATGACTCCATGTGTGACAAATATTTTCCTTTAGAAAAAATTTACAGTTTTTTAACACATCACCATGCTTGTTTCTAGGTATGATAATTCCACAATGGTTAGGGATATTCATTGTAATAAATGTTTTCTAAAATATAGTTATTAAAATTAAAAGGAGTATGAATCATCTTTTATGTAGAATAGGTAAAGGTTGATTCTTTTTATGGAACAACATCATGAAGGATGTGTTATTTTACCACAATATAAATGATAAAGATAATAGGAATATATATCTATTGATGTTGAATGAAAAGATAACATGGTGGAGACCCAGGAATGTTCTCTTATTATGTTTATAAATTTTTCTAAGAGTACATTAGGATTTTAATAAGAGTTAAAGACTCTAACACCACAATCAACTACTCCCTTAATTAATCATGTTGAGAAAAAAAATTATATTCATGGTAGGTTGTATCATGAAGAAGGATGTTGGGCCCCAACATAATTCAAGAACATTCAGATTATTTTATTGAGAATTTATCCACCCAAAAAAGGGGAAAAGGGGAGTAATTCATATAGGATAAGAGTTTTCATAAGGTATCCCCATGAAATGGTAAAAGTAAAATACATTGATGCATGGAATTAAAAAAAATCTTTGATGCGACAGAAATTGTTTGAAACATGACATTTTCTAAAAAGAACTATCTTGAAATGGACCCAACTCATAACATCACTTAATATTTATAACTAGGTTGGAATTTCCACTTGAGTGTCATTAAAAAATATTGATTTTTATATTTTTTATCCCTGACCTAAATCATTTCTACATGAAATTAAAGATTCCATGCGTTTTAAAATATTGTTGTTACACTTAATATCTATTTAAACCTACCAACCCCATTACCCAAATCCCCTTTGACCTAATATTCTTTACCTCCCATACACAAAATTAGTTATTTAGGCATTAGTTACCCATAAACTACAATCAACAACTATGATTATATATGTCTATCTTTCACAATATTCCATATCCTATCTATTTTTCATATTTGTTTCACTTTATATTATTTCTATTCAACTAACTCAAAATATCACAATCATCCAATTAATTTTATATATTCATTTGAAAATAATATTTGTCCACCATCCATCCTCATCCCTTTTCATATTTGGTGTCAAATCAGTACCCAAAATATCTTAACCAAGCACCAATCTCTCAGGAGCCAATATAAACCTAAATCCAAGTCCTAACACATAAAACCACCCTCATTATATCTTGAATGGTCCACTGGTGCCTTAGGATTAACCTCATAACATTAATCTTATGACTCCACTTCTCATTCATTTTTATGGTTAGATACACCCCAACCACACATCCACTTGTTTATATAGTTCATCGACCACTAACATCAAATGTTCCTCCACATGATCCACAATAATCTCATCAAGTCTAATAAGAAAATAGACCAGGATGATATAAGTGACATATTTATGGAATTGGAGTTCTTGGTCACCCTTTCTTCCATGAACGTAGTGATAATTTCACATGTGTGTGAGGAAACCTCTACAGATTTTCATTTTTCAATTCTATCATTCAATTAAATATAAACACATTGATAGTTACATTAAAACAAGGTTTTAAGGTTTTGATCCATTTTTTGAGAGAGTTTGAAATGGGTCTAGTCATCTATTTTTCTATTTTGTTTCTTTTGATGAGTAAAATAGCTTGATCATCAATCGCAATTGAAATTAATACCATCTAAGTAAGAAAAAATAATGGCTGGTTCCAAATTTACACATGATCCACATAAAAATAAAATGACACAAGTGCTTTAAATTTAATTTCACACTGATACATCTCCTTTGATAGGTTGGTAATGGGGGAATTTAATGAGATTTTATTGAAATTGATGTGATATTTATATCTATTATTTAAGTGGGTCTCTCACTGATTATAAAATAATAATTTTCAATATATTTTGACAGCCATCTGATGAATCCTAAAGATAATTTTATAGGTGGAAACTTGATCACCAATATAACTAAACATTTAAGAGTTACTGATACTTATCTTAAGCTATATTACATGGGATACTTATAACTAATTAAATATATGTTTTTGTTCAAGATGATTATACTAAAGAATGTTTGAATGAACTATAAATTGGATATAGATTATTAATTTATTTAAATAGAGGATGAGGATACATTGTATCATTTAGAGGTATCCCCTTATTCTAGGATATACACTAAAAATTTAAGAAGAGGTAACTCTTATGTATTTAGTAATCATACCCACAATTTTCTATTGTAAAAAAAATTCTTATATTGGGGAGGGGGTTCCCTAGATTATTTTATCATTAATTAGTGAGTGGGTTTTTAGGAGAGTGGAAAGTCATTAACATAACCCCTACTAAAAACCCCTTTGATCTACCATGACATATGTCCCTAATACCATCACTACTATAATTACCAAATGATGATCCAAAACCTATGAATTCCCAAACCGGTTTTCCATAGGTGGGATATCTGTAGATGGAAGATATATTAGTGTGAATTTACAATATGGATTCCCTAAATGCATTCATTATTTAGTATCACTAGAGGGGAAAGGTTCCCTTCATAAAAATAGATAAGGAAGTAATATTTATGTATCCAACTACCAAACACAACTGATCTCTATTGATAAGGTTTCAACCACTAATAAAGTAGAATTTGGATAATGATTTAGTCTCCCCTACATCAAACTAGGCAGTAATTAGGGATGTTGATACAACCAAAAATCATCATCCCCTTAAAAGGAGGGTAATATTAGTCGATAGTCTAGGTATGTTATAGTATAGTTAAAAAACATTCCTTTATTCTATCCCTTTTTTGTCATTTGAGTAGTATTTCTATAGTGAATCCTCGATGTGTTATTCTTTATTTTGCCTATAATACTGATTTACACATCCCGTTATGAAAGAATACATGAGGAAATTTTTTTCCAATAACTCTTATTGAGAAATATTTTCTAGTTTTTCAATAATCAAAAATTTTAAATCATAAGTAATTTTTTTCACTCAACACTCTCTATTAGAGAATTTTCAAGGAGGATCTAGAGTCGCTATGACTGCATGTTTCAAAATCAATTTCATTAATTGAGGTATTTGTTCATTCCTTTATTATATTTCATTTATTTTATTGGGTTTTTATAGTACAACCTTCTTACCTTGATCTCAAATAATGTAAAATATATTTTATTTCATTTGTGTTTGTGAAAATATAAGGCTTACTTTAGAACCCTGATGAATTTTTATTTGAATAATTAACTTGAGAGACATTTCTCATTATAAAAATTCTAATAAATTTATATTTTAGAAAAAAAAATTCAATCAATGGATAATAATTAGTTAAAAAACATTGAAAAAAATTGTAACTCAATATTAGTTATAAATATAGTACGTATTCTAAATTGAATTAGATTTTAGTGTTTAATTCTCCAAAGATTATTTTAAATGGATGATTACATAGAATTCAGGGTTTTAGTGGTTTTCTAGGTTTTTTAAATTTTATTCCCTAGAGATTTTCATATCCATTGTTACATATTATCTCATACAATATATTCTTTTATAAAACTTTGGTAACAAAAAATTACTATAACATTCTCATCCATCTTACAAAAATGATGATTTTGAACCTCATTTAATTGATTGTTTCCCTAAATTAACATATTTTTAGTATATTTTTTCTTTTCACTAATACTATGTTTTATCATTTTAGAGTCTCATAGAAAACATTGGATACCTTATAGAAGGATACATTATAATCCCTATTATCCTTCATACCATTTCATGAATATGATAAAAAATTTATTCTTTTTGGATCATTAAATGTTGTGATGGAATATTTCTAGACAACATTTTTTAGAATTCCATAAAAAGATTTGGGGGAATACATTATTACTAATATAGGATTATATTTCATTATTGTTATGAATTTATGTCATTAATTCATATATATTTGAATTAAAGAAAAGTAAATATTAATAAAAGAAAAATAAAATTAAAAAAGATCAGTTATTATACCTTAGACTAACCTATAAATAGAGTATACATCCACTTTATTGTGAATAAATAACAAGTAGTGTTAGTATGAGATTGATGGTGTGTATCGAGGAAGTAGAAATGTTTAATATCAATGGTTGTAGGGATTTCCCTACATATATCTCACTAAATAACAAATAATATAAATATGACAAGAAAAAAAAGTCCATCTTTTCACTAATTTTATTATTATTTTTTGAGATCCGTGATTAAGTGTAGATGGAAATGGGGAATCTTCAAATAGATAAAATTTGAACAAGGAAACGTTTTTATTGATTTTTTATTGAATATCTTATTTTTTACATAAAAAACATAAACCACTTTTTCATGACCCTAATTTTAATTTTCACATCATGACCCACATATCATTATCCTCATATTAATTATCTCATAAATTAATATTCATCATGATGGTAGTGATTTAATTTCCAAGTTAATAAGTAAAAGTATTACTAGTTTATGGATAGGGTGTTCAGACATTATATTGAACAAATCTCTAGCTCATTAATATTGAGTTGTGATTGAATGTATTTTGGAGAGTTAAACAATAATATAAACATTGATGTTTACATAAAATTTAAGTAATGTGAAATAAAGGAAAATCATATTTGAGTCAAATTTTAATGATAAATCATGAATGGTACATAAGAGAATGAGTTTTATAAACTAAATTAGAATCTTTTAATTTTTTTCACTATTAATTTTCAGGATTATTTTTTCCTCTAGTTTATGTCTATTATAATTTTATATATTTTAATGATATTATTTTTTTATTGGGGGAAAAATTTGAAGTGTGGTGAATTTGATACATATAGTTCATAAATATATTTTTAGTGTATTTTTATGAATTATTGAGTTCAATACTACCTAATGAAGTGAAATTATGATAAAATATAAAATAACTATTTCATTGGAAGTGATATTGGTCCTCAATAGAATTTTGAACTAATTATATTAATTCGTATTGTGGCATGTGTGTTCAAATATATACTGAGGAAAAATCAAAAATTTATTCATGTAAACCTATAATTAAATAAACAAACCCAATTATTTCTTATACAAAAGAAGTTATATAGAATGTCTATATTGAAGTAGGCATTGTTTTGTACAGCGATGCATGCCTCACAACACTTCTATTGAACATACAATGACATAATTAACTATCAACCATTTATGATGAGTAATTACCAAAATTTATAATATTACTTTCATCTATGTAAGAATGTTTCACATCATGATAAATGGTTCCATAATGTGACTAACAAATCAAGAATAATATATTTTTAGAGAACTATGTTTGGGTTGGAGTAGAGTTTATAAGAATCCCTTATAGCATCATTTGATTTGTGGGGGGTCACAAAATGTAGTCATGCCGTGATTCAAGTTACCATGACATGTGGTGGACTTATTAAGAGTCATTTTAATTTGTGTATGAATTTTTCATTCTACAAAAACACAGATTGTACTATAATGTATACTTTTCAATAATTATTATAGTCTTCATAAGATACATTTTCATTATAAAATTAATGTTCATTCGAGGAATGGAACCTTGTTAATGTTAATACGTGGATGTGTATAAGTCATCGGGGAATTCATAAGCATAAGTTCCATTTCTATATGTTTTGAATTAATTTACACCATGAATTAGCTTTTCACAGTACGATGCTCGGGAAAACATTTTATAGGGGCAGTTTTTCAGTAGATTGAATGATAATCTCACAATTTGTTATTCAGTGATGATTCAAAATAGAAAAAAGGTAATTCAAATTCTTATATGATGGTACAAATCATGCCAATATTCATAGGAATATGACGAATAAGAATATAAAATTTTTTATGAGGAAAGAGATTCATTATATAACAATCCATGTCATTCCCCGATGGAAGTATTTCTATTTAAATGTAGGGTCTGTAATATTTATGGGATAAAAGTTTTTCTTTATCTCTTTGACTCGTTTTTCTTACCATTAGATTTTGATTTGTGCATTTATTAATTTTAGAACTTCAATTTTATTACAATGAACTTTATTTCAAGTAATTTATTTTTATTTTTAATTTATCTTTGATCTACCACTACTCTACTATAGAAAATCACTTTATAAGACAGATTTTACATCTTTGATGGTGTTTTTATTTATGAAATAAGGATACAAACTCAAGGTGTGAGGGATTGAGAGAAAAATGTTGGGAATATTAACATCATATAAATATCATTAATTTAATGTAATCTTAATTTGGAATTGGTTTTCTTTGTAGTGTTAACTTTTCCCCTCACATGAATCAGAGTATGATAATTGTGTAGGGAGAAAAAATATACCAATTGAATAGATTGGTATATGAACAACAGTTTATATTTATTTTCTTATTTAAAAGACTAGTTTAATGTATATTTTATTAGTGGGATTCATCAAAAAAGGATATCCACTTATTTAGAATGAATCAAAATATTTTATTATAATAGGATGATAATCTTATAATGATTTTTCAACCTTTTAATTTGAATGATCCATGAAGGATAAAGGCATAACCATTGAAATAAAACATTAATAATTTATCTGAAACAAAATTTTATTAAAATATTTTTGATTTAAATATGTTTAGATTTTTCATCATAAAAAAATGAATAATTTTGAGTTAATGATTGGATTGAAAAGTACAAATTGATTATAGTTTCACCTCTTCATGTGATGACGTCACATTATTCTTATATGAAATTATATATTTAGTTAATGTCTAAGTAACTCTATAAAGTCTATATTCTAATTGTGCCTTGAGAACTAAATATTCTAAGGGATCAATTAATGAATTTGATATTAGTGAAATTTTTCATAAGGACTAGTAAAAACTGCCACGTTTAGGATCACTTGAGAGCTAGATGGTGCATATATGTCCCTCTATGACTGCAGAGTCATATTCCATAGGGAATGAGATAATTTAATAGAAAAATTAGCGGTAAAATTTTTCAACATTATATTTTATAGTAGAATCAACCGTGGTAATAAGATCTCAAGGATCATTAGGGATTCAATAAGGACCCCATGAGGTATGTTTTATATTTTGGGAATGTCTAGAATTTAGATTCTTGTCAAGATACCAGCAAGGTTCTTGATAATGTCATACTTCCTAGCTAAGGTAATTTTTCTACATACGAGGGTTCATTCCTTAACTAGAATCATCTAGGGATATTATGAATAATTAATGGTGCTTGGATGTAATTCTTCATGTATCATTGATGATTGGATGGATGTGTTTATTTTAGATGGGCCACAAAAAATGGGTTATAGAGACACCCTTGGGGATGCAACCCCGAATAGTTCTTCTATATAATCATGTAAACCTTTTTATCTTCTAATATCAACAATATAAATAAAATTTTCTAGGATAGTTCCATTAGTGTTATTTAATCTGTATGTGATTTTCTCTTCACCTTGATAGAATTGAAAATAAAATAAAAGGGGAGTCAGCTGATGAGATTCACTCATAGGCTCTGGGTAGTGGTCCACCAATATGATTGAATTGATAGAGGAATAATCACATTCATTTATATGTGAGTCCTCATATAGCCAATGTAACATAATTGTTTTCTCAATAAAAATGAAAATAAGTCTATAATAGTAAAAGCTAAATTTTTATTTTTTAATGGATCATAAGAATCCTTGAAATGTCTATGATAGATCCCTTAAGAATTAGAGGGATGAAAACTAATTTTTGAAATTCTATAAAATTAGTTAACCATGGGGTTGTTGGATAATTTAGATATAATGAATGATTCCATGGGATTAAGCAATCGACATTCATGTTATTTAGTCAAAAAACATTGGGATCTATGTTTAGATACTTGATGTCAATCCCTAGAATCTTGTGTATCCAAGAGGGTGTTATAAAAATATGATACATTCACTAGTAGATTGCCTAGTTATATTATATTAGGATATAATTTTCCATGTATCAAGTAATTATTGGATAAAAATTATTGGATTATGTTTTTGAGGAACCAGTTTTATGTGAAATTATTGAGATTGTTCTTGAACATAGCCTCATATATCACCTTGATGTCATGAGGTATTAAAAAATTATTTGCTAATACATTTATATAGAATATCAATCCTTAATCATAATTTATAGAGTATATCTTATTCATTTGATAAATTAATTATTTTACTATATATCCCTGATAATGGGTATGAGCATTATACCCGGTGTAGTTCTATGTTTGTCGTGGTTGGTTTTATAAGGTCTTTAGATTCTGGAAAAGATGAGGGGTCAAATTCATCTTTATTGTATTTATATATTCTTTTTCTGGCCTCCGTATTCATGTTATTGGTGGTGGATGATACATTTCATTACAATAATAAATTATCTACATGAGGATCTATGTTAACTCAGATAATTTCCCAAATCGTTCTAGTTACTTCAAGAAGATTATGGTCAGGACCATCTCATCCTAAAAATTCACCACATACATCCCTAAAATATTATCTTATGGATTTTGAACATCAAGGGAACCTGTTATTCCAATTAAGTGAGTGATGTAGATGAAAAAATATTTGTTCTCATGCTCTGTTCACTTGGAATGGTTTTTCACACTTTCACTATGCAAGGTGGAGTGAAAATAATAGTGTAATAGGTGGTCAAGATCTCCCCAGTTAGTAATTAATCTTGGGTTTGGACTATTTTACTATATAAAGGTAGATACATATAATGATTTTATGATGTATTTATTTTTTTCCGGTCTCTAATCGCACCTTATTTCTCAATATTTTTCTTCAAAAAGAGGTGAATTGAACATAGTGTTTCTCTAGCTCACCCATGTCATTGATGGAAATAAATATTAGGTTTCCAATAATTTTTTTATGGCAGAAAATTATCCACCAACAATGGTAGAACACCTTTTGGGTGGTAATGAAGCCTATTTTTCTTCCATAGTGTCAAAAAGACTCTCAAGAGAACTAATCAACTCATTTCTAGGATTCCACCTCACACATCTTCCCCATAATTTGTCAACTTACTCATGAAGTATAGATGTCATGATACATAGATGAGAAAAATGTTGATCCACCAAAGAGTGAGCTATAGGAAAATATAAAGGCTTTGTCTCAGGTTCTCAGTTCATCTTTCTTTACACCTGGTTGATCTGAATAGGACTATTAGTTGATGATGTTACATGAGAAGATTGTTATGGTTGTCTTCAACAACCTCCCAATAGTGACATTATTCATGGAGGATCTCTACATTAATTCACATGTATCCCTCAAGATACAATATCAAATAGGAAATTATAGAATGTGTAGATATTTTATGTTGTCATTAAGAATAATAATAGCTAAGACATACCCATTTGATTACTAATTTTATAGAGGGTTATTGGAAGTGGTGTGTTAGAAATGAGACTAAGACACATGTTTGGTCTCTATTGAAACATGTAGACACCTCCATGATAGTTCACCTTTAACTAATATTCCTCTATATAAAACACACACTTTAATATGTTACTAAGTGGAATAATTCTTCAATGTATCATGGTGATTGAATATTATTACATTCACCAGAGGTGTAGTCAGATTCCTATAATTACTGATATACATTAGAGGGATTACTCAAGTACCTTATTGTTGTTGGTTGAGAGGACTTAACTGTATAGAAGAATACTTTTCCCATCCGCTAATGTGAACATGGGTATATACCTATAGGAAAATCCTATGGAGTATTGTAAGTATTTTAGAACCTAATTTCATGATTCTCTAGAGGTTTCCACTATAATGAGTGGGATAATTTGTGGTAGTGTTGGGAGATCAACCATTTGGTACTAATGTTAAAGGGGATATCGATGATTTTCAGAACTATACTAGAATATCTATTAACATAAAAGGGAGTGAATGTCGCCCAAATGTTCTTAGATTGATATTAAATTATTGTTTTGGACAGAAAATATATGATAGTGAAGTGAAAGGTCATAGTTCGTGAGAAAATAATCGGATAACAGTCATTGGATAGAGCTACAGTCAATATTTCATCATCCTACTCATATTTCATAGAAGTGTGGTATTTCCATCAAAAATTTCAGATTATATTGTAATTTAGTAATTATATGGAGTATGTATAGTCAAATATATCATTTTTTATAGAAATTATTATTGTAGAATGATCATTCATGATATCCTTAAATGGAATGATGATTCTCTATTTCTATGTGACCCAATAATCATTGACACTTCCAAGAATGATAAGTTTATTACATCATCATTTTTATGGTTTCATCATCTATTTATCTATCCTACAAATATTTCTTATTTTCTAAGTGATTTTGAAAAAATAAAAAAATTACACAATATAAGAGTGTAGGTTGAGAGAATATATAATAATAGTTCTAATGTAAATATCAAGGATAACTCTTAAATGGTAGACATGAAATTCTATATATAAAATTATTTATGGAGTCTTTCAAAAACAAGTTTTCTTTGACATGAAGAATTCACATCCACAGCAAGTGAGGGGATACCCCCGTAGGATGTGATGATAGAGAGATGAAAAAATCCAATGAATCCTTTATGGTTTGGGATTTTTAAGGATTAGTGGTATCATGTTATTTATGCCCACATTCATGAATTTGATATCATAAGGGTAGTTAAAAATGATTAATTTTCTCAAATATATGGGATCCATTTCATAGGTGTTGATGATAGTGTCAAGGTGAGGACACATGTAATAGATGAAGGTGACAATATCTTAGAGAAAGTCAACTCAATATAAAGTGTTTGTGACTAGGTTATTGATCCTAATTTGGTGATTATTTCTTTTTTTATAGAGGTTTGGATGTTATGGGATGAAATAGAAAAAATAAGAGAAAAATAACATAGAGTGGGAGATGTGGTGTTATTCAAGTGTGGGTGTTGTTTGGATTATATGAGAGTTGTATGAGTATAGTAAAATTTATGTATCTCTTTTCTAGGTTGGGAAACTCTATAATGATGGAAACTTTAGTAGGATCGACCCATTCTTGATAAATACCTAGTGAAATATGAGTCTAGAACATCTTATATATATCCTTCCTCTTTATTTTATGGGAAAAAATCAAAAGACTCGAGGGATAATATCTTAAAGAGGTTGGCAATGGTTACAGGTTGGTGGTTGATAGTTTTTTCTTACTATATGATCCCCATTTCCAAGAATACTAAATTGGTTCTTAGATTCTAGATATTCTTGGGTGAAAAAATATCATCCTACTCATAGTTGTAAACCAAATAATTGATGAATCTCTATTGTATGATCTTCATTGCGGAGAGGGGGTGAGGGTGCTCGAATGTCATGGGAGAGGTAGTAGTTCCTTGATAGTAGGTATTTTATAAGACCAAATTTGGAGTCCTATTTTTTATAAGTAAATGAGGAAATTTTTAACAATCATGATTATTCGATATGGTTGTAGAACTGATTTTGGAATGTCTGGTGGATATAAATTCTATAGGGATATTAAAGTCTAGTAGTTAGTACATGTTTGATGATAATGAATCCCACCATACTCGATATGACTTAGAGTATCTTTATTAAAGGAGAAGAGATTCATAGAAGGTTTATCTTTATATTTTTAATCACTTTCGATAAAAAAACCATGTTATAATATTCTATGGATGCTCCAAATATGAGTCCCAAATTTACACTTTTCAATGGTTGTGGTGGTTACCCATTGATCAGAATTGGATGATGGGATATAGAAACATACTTATATGGAGCCTCTTTCCAATTCCTAGTGTCCATTACATGTTTATGTATTTTTCATGAATCCTACACAGACATCAATATTCATGTGTACAATAGTTAATTACACTGATTAATTCTATGAAAAGGAAAGGAATATATGATAAGATCTGATAAACATATCAGGTATGATGGTAATTTAAAAATATCTTCTCCGCATAGAGTTATGTGGTAATATTATGTTATTCAATTTTAAAATATTATGATGTTATTATAAGGATTCATATGTTCATCACATAATGATTATATTTCATGTCATATAAGCTAACCTATGATAATTAGATAAGGTATCCCATTCTACAAGTCATTCAAGGATCATCACATAAGTTTTTTTTTCTCATCATCTATGGAATCCTCAGCTCATATCTAGAGTAATTACACACATATCACAGGAGGAAACATATGATATCCACCTAATGTATCTTCTTCTTTTCACATGATACATCATATTCTCATAAAACAAGATAACAAAATATCATAAACAAAGGAATCCCTTTCTCTTCTCATGAGAAACCTATTCTTTTCACATAGGTATCCTAAGATCATACTCCAAGATTGATGAATTTTTGATGTGTCAGGGTGGTGGTAAATAATATGGTCATCACAATTGGAATCTTATTCCCATCACATAGGAATAATAATTAATCCACATACTATTATTATGTAAGTGTATTTATTGATTAATTTATCATGGGGATGGATCCACATGACACTCTTCACATGATGGTGTCCATGGTTTAACACCTAGGGGTAAAAACACATACACTCATCATGTATGGGTATTCATAGTTTAATTTCTAGTGAGGATGGACTCAAATACTCACATCTTGTATGGGTACTCTTTTTTAACATCAAAATGGGATGTTTTTGGTATTTTATATACACCATTAAGATGATATGACATCAAAATTATCATATCATTTTGAGGAAATTTAACAGTGAAGATGCTGTTATAGAACATAATTAGGTTTCCTACATATATTATTAGTATATGAATCAAAAAACATATATTTTTTCTATATAGTTTATAGACATATCATGTGTTGGGTCTATGAAATTAATCATTATGTGGTAAGGATCCTTATGTTGTAAAATTGATGAAATTAACAGATAGAGTGTGGATTACACATCCAAATTACTAGAGGAGTATTAGGAGTAAAATTTATATGTATGTGCATTAAAAATTATTTCACTTATACTAATTTAGGTCAATGACTATGTATGCTTTCCCTAAGAGGTTTATTGTTAAGAAACAAGAACAGATCCTTCCCAACCCATGCCTGGTGGAATGATATTGGGTTTGAGAGGCCACAAGTCAAGTTTTAAATATGAAATTTGTATTAGTATTTTTAGATTAGGTGGTTTTGGGTCCCTTATGATATCATTATTATAGAAGTAAATCTTACAAAAGAGGTAAAAATGGGGGGGGATAACATTATTTCACACAACATTAGGATTGCACAAAACATTTACAGTTGAATGACCATAGGCTTTTAAATGAATAATTTTATTTATTAAAGGGGGTTTGAGGTGTAAATATCAATCAAAATACAATACTAAAGAGAAAATGTGTTAGGTAATATATATAGGAATCTCAATTGTGGAGTATATGGTGGTTGTTAGTTTTAGTGAGGTGCATGAAGGTTAGACTTTCATTAGATGGCATATTTGACTTACTAAAAAATTATAAATCCAATGTTTATCCATAAAAAGAGTGAGATGAGAGATATTTATTATCATATAGATCACAAGAGGTGGATTCTCATATAATATTTTTATGCTTATGCAATATGAATATTTCACGATGCCTCACTATTCATATCATAGAAATCATACATGCATGGAACAATGATGTTTCATAAATCCATTGGTTCCAGTATCATGTAAGATTTCGTATTATAGAAAAACTACATGTTACTTAAAATTAAGACATTCAGGGTGCTACAAGTAATAGAATCACACAACTAATGTTTGAAAATAGTCTAGAATTTTTCTAAATATATTTACAACCTCAAATGAAATTATGGGTGATCTCTTAATCCCTTTTGAATATATGAGTATTAAAATATAAGATTGAAAAATTAAATAGATCCATAAATATAAAAATAAACTATAGAAGGAGTCTTACAAGCCCAAGAGGGCCTAAAATATCATTAAAATTGGATTTATAGCATTGGTCACCCTATTATGAAAAATAGATGAAATATATGTTCTACTCATTGGGGGAAGTTCGAAACACCATGTTAGTGGATGGGGAAATTGTTTTTAAGGGTCTATAAATAATTTTGTGTGTGATATGTAATATGGAACATAGTGATACCATTTTATTATCTTCAGTTATGGAGATGCTTTTACAACCACACATTACTTCTATTATCAGAATGGGGATTGTATTATGGATTTTATGGAAACTTTCATGGAAAATATTTATAATTTCCAACAATATCATTAAATACATAGAGAATCAATACACATATAAGTTATTTTCATAGTTTAAGGGTTACATATTTTTGTAACTACAAGCCATTTACTCATACATTATGTAACACATTAGTAAACACACAGTGACTATGAATGTTCTATAAGCCTATTTAAATAGAAAAAAGTTAGTGAGATAAATATATGTGATCCATGAGCCATCCCACTCCTTCTATATTCTCTTAGCTCAAAATCCCTCTTCCTCTACTTATCATTACCTCAAGTGGAAATTACATTTTATGTGTTTAGAGGAGAGTCCCTGTCATGTAAAGGATTTTTCAATTTCATCTTTTGGAAACACAATAGAGGATGGATTCTATTAGCTACATATAAGGGATGTTATTCATGTATGTGAATGAATGAATATAGTTCAATAGTGATGGGTTATGGAATATCTAATTAGATTATTCATTTTTAGGGCACTTGATTTTGGTTTCATCACATAGAATTTATGGAATTTTCATTTTATAGTTATTTTGAAGATAATAATTAATTATTAATCATTCATTATAAACCTATACTTATATCAAAACCATGTCATGATTCATGATTCAAAAAATCCAGTCTAAAAATGATTTATATTGGTTCTTTCATTTGGTATCATAAATCCTATTATAGTTTTATTGGAATTGTGGAATTCATGATTCATTAAAATTAATTGATTTCATTACAATATAGAATCTGATAAGGGGGATCATAAAACAAGATGGTTATAATACATGCATTAAATAATATAGTATCTCAAAATAAGAAATATATTTTGGTCCCTGCTATAAAATATAACTCACATCACAACTGGGTTAACTATATCTAATGCTATATTATTTTATATCATAGGATGTGATAGTATGATGTATAAAAACACTATGTTAATCCTTTGTGAGATTTTATTTTAAGCCATGGTAGTGAGGCATGCTGGTCTAACCTTACATAGACCATTGATTTTGGGGTTAATCTTATATAGTGTCTATGATATGCTAGATATGATGTGATCCTTATTGGACCCTTTCACTGTGGTTATAAGAGAATATAGTTACTCTCAAATGGGAATGTGGAGAAGTTAAACCTGAATATCCCCAGAAAACACCTATTTTATCTCACCCAATCCAATTTACAAATCATTCATTATGACTTATATTCTTCATGGGGGTTTATGTGTGATGCAGTTCATCGAATTTGTTACATGGTAAATTATCTTGAAAAATTAAGATTAATTTGAAATTCATTATTTTAATATTATTAAATTATTAATCTAACTATATAATTTAAGAAATATATGAAAAGTTATTTTATAATTTATATTAATATATAATGGTTTTTATAATTTAATTAATTGTAAAATAATTAAAATTAATTATTTTAACATAAACAAAACCTTTATTAAAAATATATTTATAAAATTTCATTATTAATATTGAATACCTTTCCAAATTATATGGAATCATTTTTAATGTAGATTTCATATGTTTATATGGAAATTATAATTGATATTTTTAAAATATTTATAAATTTAAAATAATCTCAAGAATAAAAGAGTATATATTATAATTATAAAATGATCAAAATTTTTATATTTGGATTATAATAATTAAAGTCCTTAATTTTAAAATTATTTAAACCTTATCAAAAGGATATTTGAATATTGATTTGATAGAGGTATAAAAAATATTAAATGTCAAATATTTAGGTTAGGATAAATGTTATACATTATGAAATTAGAGTTTACATTGTTTTGATTTCATTTAATAACATATATTCAAAGTGAGATACTTTATAATGGATAAGAATAAGGTGTTTATATTGGAAAAATATAAATCCTTCATGTTTATCAAATTATTTAATATCTATAAGTCATAATTAGTTTATAAATTGTTTATAATTTATTTATTTATGAATTATTTATGAATTTTCTATCTAATGTTTAAAAATTATTTTTTAATTTATTTATTCTCTTACCTATTTTATTTATGGATATAATGGAAATATTATGAAAATATATATTATTTAGTTTAATCAGTTTAAATCATTCTCTAAATTATGAAATCTGAATCTAAGCAGTTATTTGTGAGTTCAGATAATTGAATTAGTTTCCATCTACCTTGTAATTGAATTATACTAGAATATGAGGTCAAAATAAGTATTTAATTATTAATTAAAATACTAGGTTGTATAATAGTTTTCTAATAGAAATAACTATTGTGAAAAAAAATCCTTTGGAATAGGGACTTTATGTTATACAAATCATTATCCTTGAGATTTATGACATGTCAAGAAAAGTGTGGGTGGTATATCTATCACTCCAACTATACTTTTATGGGAATTGTGGATTTAATATTATTAAAATCCTTTACATTAATTTTTTACATATATCATATGGATGGGATACATTTGGATATGTCTGAACAAAATTGCCTCCGTTATTTTGGTTTGTAACAAAAAATTTAAGTTGTTTCTTGATTTATGGATATATATAGAGAGAGAGATTGAAAATATTGATTTGGTGGAAGAAATAGGATTAAAAAATAAATCATTAAAATCTTTCAATCATGTAAAATGATATATATATATATATATGATAAGATTTTATGAATTAAATCCCATTCAAAACACTAAGTATTAGAATAATTCCAAAGTTGTATTTTCCAAATCGTCGATCATCCTACCCTTCAGGTCATTCAAATGTTGTGTGCCCCTAGATTATATTATAAAAGGAAAGTATTTATTGGTTTATTATTATAATATTTGGTTCTTATTATTTTAAATTTAATTGGGTTACACATATAAAAAAGATAATAATATGATTTGGTTTCCAGATAAATAGAGTTATGTGTATCAGTATGATGAATTGGTTAATGTTATGTCATATATACTAATCTAGGGTCATATATGTTATATTTGGGATGATTCCCTACCAAATTAACTATGTATTGAGAGAAAATACATACCAAACCTATTACTTGGTGAATGATATATCCTGTCCAACTAATAAATATACTATATATTAAATGGGTTCATTAGACCTATTTAAATGAATTTAAAACCTCATACACATCTAATAAATGATTATATTTTTTACAAATAAAATCATTATCAGCAAATTAAGATTTTTGATAAGTATTATAAAGGAAAATATTAATTGTGGAATCTTTTTAAACATATAAAAACCTAATAATAATTCTTAATTAAAAAAAATCTATGTGTTAGTAAAACACAATCATGAATAAAGAAATGATTGATGTTTTCAATCGGTGAATCAAGATTCCTATGAAAGTATATTTTCATTCTCTCAATTATTCCTTGGAAATTTTATCAAAAATAGGATTAATTTTTTTTCACTAATAGATATTTTTAATATTTGAATGAGTTCAAGAAATTTTTATACTATGTTCATAAATTATTGGGTAATGTTGACATGATCATGTTATGGCTAGGTTCTGGTATTGTTTTTATTGTAAAAGTGGGTAAATATGTATTTTAAAAATATAAAAGTATGTGTTAAATACTAAAAAATTATTTTTTGTGTATACAATTAATTTCATCGAAATATAAAATTGGTTTAATTAAGGAGTATTAATTATTCCATGTGATGAAATTTTACAGAATATATAAATGGATTTCAGAAACTCCAATGAATTTTCCTGTTATTTACTAGTTCTATAGATATAAAGTCCTAATTTTTTAATCTTATATAATCTGGACTATATATTTATAAATTTTTTAAATATGTGATTATTTAAAAATATGTGGATAAGTGATATATATTATAGATTACATAAAAATGATGATCAAAATAACTACTAAATAAAAAATTTGTATATAGTGAAATATATCTCACATAAATTGATATATGTAAAGTATTTTTATCTTCATTTAATTTATCTAATATGATAAGAATTTTATTATGAATAATGATTTGTGTCGAGCAATACAAGAATATTAGACATGGTTTATGGAAAATTTGATTCAGCAACATGTTTGTGATGATTAAATTATTAAAAATGGAATATCCATGATAGAAGTGATCATCCAATAAGGTTGTTAAAATATGAGTGACATGAACTGACCACCATCTATAAAATATTTCAAATAGTATATTTGGATTGAATAAAATTCTTTGATATACCAAAATTTCCATATATGACATGAAACTAACAGTTGGAATATTAATTATTCCCACATAGAGATATATGGTGTATTCCATAACATAAAGGAATTTTTGTATCATATTATGATATCAGAATAGAATATAGTTTATAATAATCTAGTGGGAGTATGTTTAGACATAAAAAAAGAAAAAATATTATATAAGTCAATGTACAAAGTGTATATCTAAGTTTAAGAAACCTATGATTCAGATTAAATAAATTTTCAAAGATTTGAACATTAGAAAAATATTCTCATATATCCAATAATATTCAAACATTTATTCTTTATATATGTTAATTTTATATGGTTTAATCAGATTTTCATATAGTGATGTTGGAGAAATACATTGAGATGTAATGAGTTTTCAAAAATACATAAAATTATAGTACATATATATTTCATCTAGAAGTATATCACATGTGATATTTATGAAAGGTTATTATGTATGGTTTTTGTGTGTTTTCATAAAGAATGTGAAAAATATAAAATATATCATGTTATAAAATAGGCCAAATCGGAATTATAATTTGTTAACAATTGACAGATATATATATATATATACACACATATCATAAAGAAAAATGATAATTGACCTATAAATATATGGCATTGAGATATCCTTAAATGATGCTTAACATAATGTATTATAGGGTAGGGATAAATATTTATGTTATCTTGAGATAGATTTTATTATCCATGGGTAGAATATGAACATAAGGTAGAAATTGATTTTTGTACAATGGATATATAGAGACAAAAAAAATTTATACATAAATATTGTATTTTGTTTTATGATTATTCATTGCATAAAAATAAATTCATACCAAAATCACATAGTCCATTCACATTTGGAAACATTGATACATAAAATACTAGTTAATAAGTGAACTATATCATCTCCCTCTATGTTATTCATATTAATTACACTTTATAAAAATACCATACATAAAAAATTCTTCATAAACAGAAGAAAAAAAAAAGAAATGATGAGATAAAATTCTATGTAATATTAAAAATGGGATATATCAATCTATGATCATATTAAAGTGTAAGAAAATCTTAAGGGTATTATATTATGAATATAAATTTAAAATCTCACATCTAATATTTATGGATCTTATATATGGGCCAAGGTGTAAAAATATTCATTTAAAAATGAAGTAATTATATGAGTTAAAAATAATCATAATCTATTCATTAAACAAATGTTTATGTCACATAAGTGTGGAACCATCATAAGTATATAAATTTTTTCATATATCAAGGATAACAAATAAGACTACCAAATCATAATAGATCTACCATGAACACCTATTTTATATTTTATAATAGACCTCATGTCATCAATTTTTTCGTATAGTGGATAAAGGTCATCGACCTATTTCCTATAGATGATCAGGAACATCATCCTATTTCCCATCATTATCTCATGAGATATAAAAAGTAACCCAATGAATTAGATGTATATATAGGTCCCACAAGTCATATAATGAGAAAAATACTTAATTTTTCTATTTAATCATAAAATATTCGTCATATTAGAACCATTGAAAATAAATGGGTCTCCAAAACATTTCATCAAATCATTACCCATGAAAAATAAACAGTTCGTATAAACATTTCAACTTTATAACATTCCCTAAACTGTTAAAAATGAATTTTTTGAATTAATATATTTCCATCATAAACATAAACCACCCAGATAAAATGGATGGTATCACTAGATCATATCCCTAATAAAACTTATGTAACATCAAAGGATGTCATCATAGATTGAAAATTATTTTTAAAGACCAAATATAACATTTATGTGGAAAATATCCTTTACATTTTCAATTTATATATTTAAAATAAAAATATTTTAAAAATATTAATGGATACATTTTATTTTTTATAATTCTTAAAAACATATAATGAATGACTGAAATAATTAGATTTCCTGAAATAGAGAAATATTATTAATTCTTTATATATTTAATCAATGATTCCTTGGACATTTTTGGTAAAAAGTAGTAACTAACTCGTTCAATAAATGGAAATAAGATTCATTTCAATAAATTTTAAAAATTAACACATGTATAAAAATGCCTTTATGTAATCATAAATTAATAGAAAAAATTATTTTAAAAATTTTTATAAATCATAGACATGGAAGGAAAAATGATTTTCTACCAAAGAGAGAAATAAATTTGATTATTATCAAAAACAATTTTTTGAAATACTAAGTACATAAATGGAAGAAAATGATAGAAAAAAATTATTTTTTTCAAAGAACCATATGATATAAAAATTAATGATTTTCATTATTGATATATCATATTATTTCTTCATAGAAAACATTATAATAAACAATCCCAATAAACAATGACATTGTAAAATAAAACCCTTACAACTTTGGTAAATTTTTAATCATAAGCACAATGAAAGAATAGAAAATATATGCAAATTCATATCCATTAAATTTAATGATATAAATCATAAAATATATTAATGGCTACTATAAAAACCGCATGAAAAACTAGGGGGTGAATATAGAATGTTACCCACACTAATAAATGTTAGAGGAAAATACTTTACTACTTTAGTAACATTTCAATAAAAACCCCATTAAACAATAAAATCCAATAAAGAATTAAATATTATTAAAAATAATAAAATTATTGATATTGAATGTAAAAGGGTATTATATTCATTCATAACATTAAATATTGGTTAATATGGCATAATTCTCTATGAAATTAACGTAAAACTAGAAATAACTTACATTAAATCTCAACATCCTTAGTACATGTTCAATAAAAATTATGATAAATATTAGTTCATTTTAATCTACTATATATCCATAATCATACATATCATAAAATATATTAATTTCTTATATCATTTTATCAGCCATTTATTAACACATTCCTATAAAAAACACATTTCGGGAAACAAATGCTTCATTTTTTCCTTCATATTTTGGTTTTTTATTTTGCTTACATTTACAATGATCATGGTTCCATAATATAAAATTTTTTATCCATGAAATTAATATCATATATATTCATTATATATGTATTTATTTTAATCCATAAAATCCATAGATAGAAATAAAATTACACCATTTTTAGAGATGGTATGCCCTATGTACGCATGAATATTGTTTCCATTTTATAGAAAATTAGAATAACATAATGTTAAATATTAATTAAAATCTTTTAAAACATTTTTTTCTTTAAAAATCATAGAAATTTATTTAATATATCTTTATTCCCATTTTTTTAAAAAATTATATGGAAAATGTATCACATCGCTTGGTGGAGGCAGTTGGCCGCATATACGTAAGAGTGACATTTTTCTATTCCAAAAAATTGAATGATAATAAGTTATATTTGATATTATAATTAAAATATAATAAATTTTTCAAAAATACAATATATAAATTTTATATGCACCATTATATCCGGCTGTCAAAGGTAGTGATGGAAAATGAATTTCATCAGTTCAGAAGGAAGTTGCATGTTATACACACGATCAATGGTTTCCTTTACCATTTAATGGAAGTGGAGATGGAAATCAGTTATAAAATTATCATAATATCATATCTTTATATTTTATATAATTTTTATCATATTATAATTATAAAAATCCAATTTAATGTGGTAAGAGAATAATTATAAAAAAATATCTTAGTGAAGACTATTACATTCCATTATAAAGAATAGTTTGGATCTCTTATTGAGGACCAGGTGGTGGTAAATTTTAAAGTAAAATAAGATCTATAATATGGATATGTATGTTGGGTATGGATGTTTTTATGGTTTGGCTAAACTAAATAGAACAATAGGTGTTGATAATTGAGTAGAGGAGGTGACCTTTTAAAATTTAGGAGGAGGGACATTTTGGTTATGACCCAAATATATTCAATAATGGGAAGACACAGTCAACCCAACATCCTCCAAAATTTATGACTGAGGGAGTGTATGGAAGATATTTTATTGAAAAAACCTCCATAATAAAAGAACACATTTTTTGAACATTTGTCTCTTTAACATCTGTGTTTACTTTTACGATTTTGGTTTTCTTTATGGTTACAAATCTTTTACCAAGGTAATTTATCCTTAAAGACAAAAACTAAAATTATCCTCATTGGATAATTTTTACCCAAATTTTAAAAAATTTAATAAAATATTTAAAATCAAAATCATATAGGTGTGAAATAGTAAGTTTAAAATAGTTCATGAAATGAAAAAAACCATGTTTTACCCTTTAACCATTGAAACAAAATATTTACAATATAATGGTCAATAAAATTTAATTAAAAGGAAAATTAATCTATGAATGGTCAATGAAAGATATTTATTAACAAATAAGAATAAATTGGTCTAATATAATTTTTTAGTAATTTTAAATTGATATATAAAATATTATTTATAATAAAATAACATTAATGTAAATTTTGAATGTATTAAATTAATATGAATATATAATCATAAATACCAAATTTTAATTCAAATACATTCTTTTAAAAACTATATAAAATTTTATATTTATCAAAAAAATATATTTTCTACAAATAATTCAATAAATTTAGACTATTATTAATATTTTTATAACAATATATTTCATTTTTCAAATAATTAAATAATTACTCAGTATACACTCTGTAGGGATTTATGGTAATAATATAATTACTAAAAATTAAAAATAATTTTCCCTTAGAAAACTGATTTCATTATTTTCAAAATTAACATCATTATTTGTTCAAAACTATTTTCATACCCTATATGAACTCACAATTAAAATTTAAAAAATGTGGTTGAAATTTTATCGTTCTCATTACAATAATTATTATATCGATCACATTCATGGAAAATTATTCCAAAAACTAAAAAACATAGGGTCTTATGTGATAAGTATGTTAATAAAATATAATATAGACAAGTATTTGTGTAATTTAAACCCTTATCTTATTAGTTAAACCACTTAGTAAATAAGTTTTACCCTTGACTCTAATAATAAAATTTTTCTCTTTTTTATTCATTATAAGAAAAATTAAGTTTAGATGTTTATAAAACATAAATTATGATAATTCTAAATATTGAATCCATTTTACCCAAATAAATTCACATATGTGGAAGAATTTAATGTAATACTAAACTGATAGGTATGATGAAGAAGTGGGTTTCCAAATAGAAAATGATCATAACTATAAAAACAATTATGAAACATTATCATGAAATATATTCTAATTATTTAAATTGTATTAATCATAAACTATTCAAACTAATAATAAATTTAAACAATTTTAATAAAATGAAACTTTTAAAATTATTTAAATTAAAAAACATGTTGACATAAAAACTAGTATTTTTCAATATTCGTAAAGAAATAAATATTTTAGAAAAAAACAGACCAATTCACACCAAAATAATTTTTAATATATTATTTTAAAAATAATTTTAATTATATAAAATAAATTTTCTAATAAATTAACTTCATAATTTTATATAAAAAATTAGTAAAATATTTTTTATAGAAATATAATTTCTCAAAAAATATTATGAATTTAATTAAAATAAAGTAATTATTTTTAAATATATTTTCATTAGGTGAAAAAAAATATATAACTAATTTTTAATATTTTTTATTTCAATTTATACCATTATGTTTAATGACTATGATATAATAATAATTTAAAATAATAATTTAATATTATATTGTTATTTTGTAAAAGACGGTGTTTGTGTAACAGAATCCATCTGAGAAATTTAATTTATTTTAACAAATATTTATTAAATTATTTTGGTGTACATTATACCCCACCCCTATTTAATAAATTTAATCATTTCAATTTTAAATAGTTCTCAGTGGTTTTGACATTTGAAAGTTATTTTATTAAAACCCCACATTTTAACAAGGGTCAATAAAACATTCTCTTGAAAAGGATGAAAAAATATATAAGGCTGTCGAGAATAAGAAATAACTAGGTTTAAAAATATTAACAAAATAGGTGATAAATATAAATACACACATGGAAGATAATTATAATTTCATTGGATTAATAAAGAGTGATAGGGAATATGGTCATAAAAAAATTAACCCCCACAAAACCATAAATATGTGTCGAGTCAAAAGATAATAGATTCATGAAAAATTCAATTAACTGGTGAATTTTTTCTCAAGATCCTTTTTAAATTTTGATGTAATATTTTTTTATCAATATGGATAACATGATAAAATATATATACCAAATAAGTCCAACCAAAAGAAAAAATTCATACCATTTTGAGAAAAAAAGGGAAGAAAGTACATAAGGAGAGGGGTGAGGTAAATCAAAGGGACTTTCCCTCTTCTGAAATACAATAGAGTTAAAGATCATAATAGGACATGTAATTTCTATTTTCAGAGTCATCATATTTTCCTCACTTCTTATTGGGAATTACCCTGATTTAAGATCTTGAGGATGTCTACATTGTCCTTCTTTGACAACTTAAAAAAAGATCTCTTAGACACAGTCGGTGGTATGTTAGAGTAGTCCTTATATTTCCTTCTCTTCGAAGGATCATGAGATAAACTGTCACTACCAACCACCTTTTCTTTTCCAAATAAGATTTAATCCTTTAAAGAGGTATTCCCACCACAACCCATTACATGTGGAGTACATCCATTCACCCCTTCATCATCAGAGATATTTCCCCATTTATCAAATATTTTAGAGGGTGTAATGATTTTTTGAATCTCTTGATGATAATAAATATGTCATTGAACATCATTTTGATTAAAATCATCATCATGTTGGCCTGAATGATTAAAATACAGCATGACCTCACCAACAATGTCGATAGTAAATGTTTCCACCTACAAATTCCCACTAAATATAGGATTATCAGGGCTTACCTTTATCACTGAGGAAGATACATGACCTTTAAAATCATCATCCCATCCTCATACATGGGTTTCTTCCAAGATGCATGTCTGGATCCATCCACATTAGTCTGCACTGTCAGTCTTTTCAATTTATTCCTACAAGATTTATCATGTTTCCCCTTTAGAGTGAAAAAGGATAAACCCAAATTCATATATCTTATGTATTAAACATGACTAATTGTTTGATAGTCTGAAAAAATGTAAGGAAGTCTTTCATATTCATCCTTTAGATGGATGTCAGAATCCAATGTTAATTGAATGATATTATAAATTAAGAATATACTTATGTAGACCTCTACCATGACCCTAGAAAAATACCCATATTTTTCTTCATAAGTAGATCTATCCATTTTTATGGGAATACCAATAGAATATTCTATTTCAAATAAAATTTTATCATGCCATAATATTGAATTAAAATGAACATTTTTAATCCAACTGGGGCCCTTGTATTTTTTAAATAAATTTCATAAACTGAAAGTCTCGTTAAATAAAGAAAAACATACATGGATTTAAATAAACATATATTATTCCCTATTCCCTACTCTTCATTTCCTCTAGGTAAAAAAATGATATGGAAGAATTCCATACCCATAATTATACATCTCTAGTCAGAAGAACTCCATGAAAAAATTAATTTTTGAACTGAATAATCAACTTTTCAAATCATTCCACTAATAGGGAGAACCATTATAGTAATAATATAATACTAGAAGATCTTAAATATATCAATGATATCCTATTTATTTATAATAAAATGAGATGTATTTCTCTTCTTCATAATATTATAAATAATATAGTCCTTCAAATGTGTGAAATGTCACCTTCTCAGATCCATATCAGCTTCTGCAATACCTGAATATTTTATGGTGGTATGAATATTTATATATTTATCAGTTAATGCAGTAATCACCACAAATTCAACCTAATTAGATCCAATAATATACATTTATGTAGTTTTATTCAACCCTAGAATCACTAAAGAGGATCGATGCTCATTGTTTTCTTCAGCCGACTTCAACGTAGACCTCCAGGATCCATTTAATACAATATCAGGCACATATTGACACATGTCTCTCTTATTTATCATTACCACTAGAGATCTGCATGCTCCAATTGAATCAATAATCAATTAGTGTTTCCAACCATCACTTTTCCTAGCCATTGAAGGGTGGAAAGTTTTGAGATCCGACCCAAGATTGAGGTCTTCTGAAACCTATGTCGACCGATAAAGGACCACTATCAACAAGAGCATCTCCATTTAGAACAACAGAGCTTTGAATGTGGGTAAACACCATAATAACTATCCTTACATGATTCCAGAGACACCATTGACCCATATTTGTGCCTAAAACATATTTCTTTCCTTATCACCTTTTTAGAAAATATACTTACATTATTTTGTTATATTTAATAAGAACACCATCATCATTTTGTTATGCTTCCATCAATTTCTACATTATATCTTATTCCAAGAAATAAATTTGAATTTTTTAATCCTGAATCACTAACAAGTCACAATATCCATTAAATACTGGTAATTCATTCCTTATATCTTAATTTACCATCTAAACCAAATTATATAGCATAATTTATACAAAGTGGCTAAATAATCAAATAATAAAATAATAGATTAATATCTACAACAATATACAATGTTAAAAAAAACATTTCACAAATTTCAAAACATATGACCCATTCTAAATTAAAAATATTATAATGAAGTTCTCTAAATTTAAAACACAAACTATACATAAATCATTTAAATATATTAATGATGTTCTTAGTTGTCATATACCCCAAATATGAATACATAGGCCATATATTCTTCTAAAACATTCAAATAACCATAATTACAATAAAAACTCAATATAAACATACATTGGTAAACATTCATTACATAATACCATTTAATATTATATATAATTCCTAAATCTAAAAAATTGTAAACTCTATCAATGATAACAGAACCCACTTTTTTGTGACATCATTAATCAGTTACAAGGTCATCTGACTGTCCAAAGTACTTGATCTATATAAAACATTTATTTATACCATATATTCACTATTATCTTAATATAAAGGACATAATAAGGTAAAACTTTTGGTTAATCATGGGTTTTTATAAAATATCACCTTTTAATCACTTTTATGGCCATCAGTACAATTTAACATATTCTTAAAAATCCCTAGCAATAAATTCACAAGAACACACCATAAATATTTTATGATTCGTATATCATAATTCATGAATTATAATATATTAAATTATCAATTATTTACCATAATTATTCAATAATTAACTAGGATTCCTCATCTTTTTACTTAATACCTCCTTTTTTTAATATATTATTTATAGTATCATTATCGTCAACCAAAAAACCCTCACTTGTGAAACGTTACAAATCCAATTCATGAACATTCACCCATGGAAACCAATTTTTATAATTCTAATAAATTACAATTTTAATGCATCTAGATATTGATGATTTATTATGTAATCCATTATTCTCATCCATTATGTTAATTAAAATTTTCATTTTTACAAAGAAATTACTTAACATATTCCATTATTATGATCACATAAAATATATTCTCACCGATTTGATAAATTTCCATGATTTATTCTACCCAAATTATAAAAATATAGTAAATTTACTCTTTTTTCCTTCATGGTCTCCACAACAAGTGTTCTTAGTAAACTATATCATTTTTTCGTTAGTGTGTCTAATATTTTGTTAAAGATAATTTCATTAATCATATATCTTGATAACTAATTAGGGATAATCAAAATATCCTTCACTCCATTCATAATCCCATTTTGTTTCTCATAAACTCATTATCTATCACATTTATCATTAACTCAGTTCCTTTTATTTCCAACCATTTTATTAAAAAAATGAGTGTAACCAATAATATTTATAATGGGTGACTAAATAATCATGAAAAATCAGTAATAGGATGTCTAAATCATGAAATCATCTTTTAAATATAAGAAAACATAGGTTTAGTATAGATTATTAACATTCATCATATAATCAAATCCATACTGATTTTTAATACATTGATTGTGACTTTATTAAACATATCCCCTAGGAGCATCAAACTAGGTATTTAGAAGGGACTATTGTTTCACCATAGGTGATGATTTAGTCAAATCCCAATGCACCCTTCTTGAAGTTATTACCCCTATGTAATTTTTTTCCAAATCCAAATCTACTTGTATTATCTTGATATGTATTTAAAATAATAAAAATAACTCACTATATACTAAAATAAAATATAGGCAATTTTTTTATAATCACAATTAAAATTAGACTTATCCTTAAGCATATCCATTGACATGTACCATGGGATCCCAAAAATGGTTTCTTATCTTATTTTACAATGTTTAACTAAACTTTTCATTGATTAAACGTGTAGAGATACAAATGATTCAGGCATTGATATTACATCACATTATTCAATAATTTAATTACATGACATAATGATTCACACCATAAACTTATAGTTCTCTAGAATTTAGAAATGTTTATACATTAAAAACTGGGATAAAAGTAAACTATGTCATCTCCAAATTTATTCTTCCCATTTAGTACTCCTAAAAAATTATACCTTAATTAAAAATTTCTTAATAACATGGATAATGTAAACATATGAAATTTTGAGCTTAGATGACCATTATAGATAAACCTGGGAGATATCAATCGATGACAATATGAAATAATAAGATAAATATAAGGGTATGTGATTGGGAATATAAAATTAAAATTCCTTACCCAATATATGAAGGATCGTAAACATGTTCCATGGAATTAAGAATTATCATTTCAAAATGCATATATAATAACAGTGATAAGTCATCATAAATCAATCAATAACCATAAATTAAGGACAAACAAGTGTGGCACCATGCAAGTATAAAAAAAATCAGATGTCATAGTGAAAAACTGAGATAGTCAATCATAGAGGACCAAGAAACAATAGCTATTTAAAATTTACTAAGTCATTAGACATCATCACCAATTTCCTATATTGGATCAATCATATAATCTTTTTTACCAAAGTATATCAATCACTTCATCTTGATTCCCATCATTATCTCATGAGAAATAAAACATTACCCAAAGAATTAGATGAAGATATAAATCCCAATCATCACATAATAAAAATATAATTATGATTTCTATAGGATAATAAAAAATTATCATATTATTACGCATTAAAATATATGATTTTATAAACATTTCATTACTTCAAACCCCTTGGAAAATAAATAGGATTACAAAATATTTATTCATTTCATCATAATATAACACATAGAATAGGAACATGTTTCATAAAAATCATATCATTATAAATTTAAACAATCCATATAAATAATAATGATGGTATCATTGTATCATAGAACTATTAAATTTTATGTAACCTCAAATTAAGTCATAATGTATAGAAATTGATTTTTAAAGATCATTGGTAACATTTTTTTGAGGAAAATATCCTTCCTAATTTAAAATTTCATGTTGAATATTTAAAAATTTAAAAATTTATAAAATATTAATTAATACAATTTCATTTTAAAATAAAATTTTAAAATCATAATTTAAGAATTAACACAATGATAAGTCATGTTGGGGGAAAATAAAATTCACTCCTTACAGGATAAAATAATAATTCATTACAAATGATTAGAAGAAATTCAAAAGTGTATCTTCCATAAAATAATAATAAGATTCCATTAGAAACATTTTTTTAATTCAACATATAATTTTTTTTTAATAAAATAGTTTTGGAAAATTAAAACATTAATCGAATCATTTTTAGAAAACATAAACATGTAAGAAAAGGATTTTTGTCTTAAGGGAGTAGTAAACTCGATTTTTCAGAAAGATATTATTTTAGAATAATGAGTTCATAAAGGGTGTAAAATGAAATTAAAACATTAAATTTAACTACATAACCAAATGATATGAAAATTTATGTGATTATTGAGGGATATTTTATAATATTTAATCATATAAAATGTAATTATAATCAATCTTGATAAATAATAATATTGTAACCTAAAACCTTGTTGACATTAAAACTTTTTGGATGACAACCCCCTAAAAGAAAAAAATATATGTTGATATTTATGTCCTAAAATATTAATTATAATAAAAATAAAATATATTAATTTGGAACATATACACCATACAAAAAACCAGAGTGGTGAATATGGTATGTGTCCCACAGAAATAAAAGTGAGATGAAAGTCAATTACTGTATTGGTATCTTTTGAATCAAACCCACAATAAAGAATAAAATAAAATGAAAAATTAAAATAAAATAAAATATTGTTATATTAATAATAAAATATTTCATTGATTATGTATATGTACAATAAAAAATAAATGAGGGGTAAATGCGTAAAAATTCTGTTAAACATAAAAGTGAGATTGGAAATCCCTTACCTTAAGTCTCAACTACCTTCATTGAATATAATTTATAATAAATATTGTTTTATAATAAATATATTAATGAAACATAGTTATATACTTCATACCATATATTATTTTCTTAAAACCTTTTATCTCATATTTATTAACAATTCTTTATTAAAATGACGATTCGGGTAATAACTGCTTCATTTTTCTTTTATGTTTTCATTTGATATTTATGGATAATTTACATTGATAATGGTTACATCATATAATGAATTTTACAAATGATATAAATATCATATATATTCATTATATATATATATATAGAGTAATTCATAAGAGCTAAATATAGAAAATGAAATACCCTGTTCATAGAGATTGAAGGTCATACGTGCGCATGAATGTTGTTTGAATTTTTATGATAGATTAAATGAATGAAAGATAAAAATTAATTTACCATTAAAGAATAAAATTTATATCATAGATATGTTCTATATCCATTTAATCTATTTATATAGACATCCATGTCAATATAAAATGAAAAATGTGTAACATCATTTCGTAGAGGTGGTATTCCACACGTACATAAGAGTAACGTTGACATTTTACAAGGGATCAGTTGGTGTGAATATATATGTTATATTTTATTTCTACGAGTATAAATATGTGTTAAATATCATATATTAAAATTAAATCAATCATTATATTCATCTATGAAGGGCGGTGACAGAAAATGAGTTACATCGGTTCATGAGGCCCCAGTCCACCATATATACTTTTGATGGTTTATTTACCCATTTGATGGAAAAAAAGATGGATATAGGTTATTAATTTAACAAAAAACACAATTATATGGTAGATATTGGTTTTATTTTATTTTAATTATTAAAAAATTAATTAAATTTTAAGGTGATTAATTAAAAAAAGCGTTTACATAGGATAAGTACCTTACCTTAGAAAAACCACATTTGGATATCTAATTAAAGCTATTGGGTTTTATATTTTCGAATTAAAAAGATGATATAAAATTTGTAAAATGTTTTTTAGAAAGGATTTTGGTGGTTTTTTGTCAAAATAAATCAATCAAGATGTGTAAATAATCGAGGGGAGGAGGTGGTGTCTTGTAATTGAGGATGGGATACATTTTTTAAAGTACAAAAAACTATTCAATAATGGGGAATCACTCAGAACCCAAATAACACAAAGAGTGATGAATAATGGATTGGAAGGGAGATATAGTTGACCCACAAATTGAACTATAAAAAATATCTTTTAAACATGTATTTACGTAACCTATATGTTTATTTACTTTTACCATTATGGTTTTTCCTATAGTAACTCATCTTTTTATCCTAAGTTATTTATCCATTAAGAATAAAACTAATTTGATACAAATTAGACAATATTTTCCCAATAATTAAAATTGTTAAATAAAACTTATAAAATAAAAAAATATATGTTTGTGGAAAATTAATTTTATCCCAAGATCATGTAACACGCAATCCCATGTTTTGACCTTTAACTATGATAACAATATTTTATTATTTGAGGGTAAATAATATTATTATAATTGGAAAATTTTAATTTTAATTGAATATGGTAAATATTTTTAGATAAATACCAATTATTTGCATAAATATATTATTTTTATGATTTTTAAATATATTAATAAAATATTATTTTTTATAAAATAATATTAATTATAATTTTCACACTATTATGATAGTTTTTCTTTCAAAACACAAAGAAAAAACTGGTATTCAAATATAGGATTTTAAAACTATTATACAATGTTATATTTATCAAAAAAATATTGCAAGTCAATAATTTATAGAATTTATAAAATTTTAATATTTTTATAATCAATTTTTTCTATTAATAAATTAATTTTTGCGTTGATGTTATTGTTGACACTTCATTCTATAAAAGAGTTTAAAAAATGACAAAGGGAATCCCCTTAGAGAGAAAATGGGAAAATACATGAAGAAAAATCAAGATTTACAAAGGCATGAATTTTAAATCGCCTTAGTCAAGCCAAAACACTGGCAGCGCACAGCCTACATGCGCACCCCAAAATGTCACGCAACCTACTTGCACGCTCCTATCTACCGTTCAAGTCACTTGCACGTCCAACTAATATTTTCCAAGGTCACTTACTTGCCTATAAATAGACCCTTGAGGCCCCTATTTGTATGGACAACTTTCCTTGAGACCCAATTACTGCTTTGGTCACCCTAGTATTTCTCCCCAATCTTCAAGAAAATTTCAAGGTAGTTCTTCAACACCATGAGTGGAGGGATTAAGGGAGGATCATTTGACATAAGTCCATTCATGTATGAAAACCATAACACTTGAGTTTTTAAAGTGCCCAGCCTCCCTAAGTCAGAAATACTTGTGCGCCTCACATTCCTCTCATAGGAACTTGAGCTCCCCACTTCTTGGATCACATGTGAATACTCTTGAAGGCTTTAGCAAGGTATCACCCAAGTATTTACATACATGTTGTTTGTCACTTAAGTGAACATCAGGTCGCCCAATTTTACTTGTATGACCATACTTTCATGCCCTTCTCTACTTGGGTTCCCCTCTTTGATTCACTTATTTTCTTCACTCTCTTAAGTTTACAAGCCATCAATCCATTCTCAGCCATTCATGGTAAGGATTTTTCAACACTGGATCCCTTGTATGAAAGGGATTTTGTTGATCCCTCCACCAAAAACTCGTGACTTATCAAACCTTTGGAAAAATCACATCAGTGTGTCCCCTATTTGGGTTTTTATTTCCATAGTTAGAGATTTCCCGCATTTTTTTCAAAATGGGTTTAAGATTAATGAAATGTCTGTGGGTTTGTATATCTATAGTCACATGGACCTTTCTCCAAGAAACAGTGTAGGGAAGTTCCCAGTTTGAATAAGGGTTAAGTCATGGCCACTCCTTTCTCAATGAGGTGACCCAAAACCTCAGGTCTCTGGTGGGGAAGGTAAAATTCACAATTAAATTTCTGATTTCCTACCAGGATCAATTTTAGGGATTCCATCCTGGTATAATCCCCTCACCTTCACCCCTTATTACTTCTATTTGGACCCTTGTCCAATGTGAAGAGAATAGAGGGAAAGCTCGTCGCCTCTCCCTCTTCCACGGTTGACATTCCCTCTTCTATTAGTAGAGGAGGAAAAGTGTGAAGTGTCAATGTTGAATCAATAAAATCCTCTTGATTCTCACACGGAGCATAACTCACGTGGGATTAGAGATATGTGATGGTTACAACAAACACACAAACACTCATTCAAAGGAACTACGAGAACTCTAATTCCTGTTCAAACCACAATACGTAGGAATCCATATCAAGGCCCGAGCTCACTGGGTATCATCCTTAGGAAATAATCCCCAAATTCAATATTCAAATCATCAAGGCATCCTTTTCAGAAAGTAAGCCCAAAATCATCTTTCTCAGAGGACCATACTCTCCTATGAGATTTAAAGAACTATGAGAACTCTAATTCCTTTTCAAACCAGGATATATAGGAAGTCTTCTAAAGTCCCGAGCTCACTGGGAATCCTCCATAGGATATAAGACCAAAATTCAATCTTCAAATAATCAAGGAATCCTTTTAAAGAAGTAAGCCCAAACTCATCTTTCTCATAGGACTGTACTCTCCTATGAGATTTATCTAACTATGTGGGCTTTGATTCCCATTAATATGGGATACTTAGAAATCCTCATTGAGGTTCGAACCCTACACTTCAAATCAACAATTTTCTCCTTGGGCCATATTCACAATAGGGTCTGATCCTACTTGAAAACTCATATCCTTTTCCAAGTGCCTCAGATTGTTTTAGTATAATTCACACATTATGTTTTGACCAATCATCATTCGCTTAGACTTTATTATCACATGAAATTAAAAGTTATGATGTGTCCTATTAAGTGAAAATAAACTACGAGGGTTCAGATTCCATTCATAAGGATTTATAGGTAGCCCATTTTATAGGCATGATCCTAAGATCAAAACAAACCTTCATCTTCATGTATGACAAAAAATTCCAGAGTGCCCCATTGAGTTTCTTAAAAACCAGTATCATTGCAAAGATGATTAAAATAATCTCTAATCTGTATATTAGAGGATCCCATTGATGGAAAACCTCAAATAAATGAATTTTTCTATTAATGAAGAACCTTGAATGGATACTGCTGATTCTACATTTTACACATGATAATAAGTGATTGTAAATTCCAAGGGATACTTATGATATACATGGTTAATTAATAAGGATTCATGAAAATATCTTAAATTTTCAAAGAAAGCCCCATAGGAACAATAATTCCCCCAAAAAGGGTGTGATGAGTCTGACCTCCCATCCTCTCGAACAATGCATGTTCTTAAGTATCATAATTTTCAAACATAATGAACGCCTACCATTGGAAAGAAGGTCCCCTTTTGATAAAGAACTATTGGAGGTTTCCGGTTCCATGAATAAATCTAATGGAAACCTCCTAGAAATAGTGGTTCATAAAACTCAAACACATATTTCAAAGAACTAAGAAACAAAAATGGTGATCCTGACATGAATCCTTAACCATTTTAATAATGTTACCCACTTATTAGCCTCATATCAATTGATAAAGGAAGGCCATACAAAGGAATTAATCATGCATGTATCCATCTAAATGGATGTTGCTTTAATATTTCTTATTGTTGTATCAAGTGTTTTCAAATAATTCCCTTCAATCCAAAGAATGGATTTCCCTTAGATAGTATCTATGAACTTCATGACCGCTGCTCAACCTGGATCTCCATCTACGGAAAGGACGTCATCACTAACCCAGCATCTTCAACGTTGGGTCTCTAAAGTACTGTTGAAGGAATATCGCCAACATAGTACAATCTTGACTTTGGAGGCTGCTCGACATGCCCTCCAGGCCAACAACAATCCTTAATCATCTGGCCAAAAATGACCAATGATCAAGAATAAAATGGTTCCAACCACTGTCTCCAACTGTTTTGGGTATTTATCCATGGAACACAACAATAAATCCCTCCCATACTAAAGGGAGGTGGATCAAGAGGTCACTCAAGTCCTCAATTCAAGAATGAAGGAGTCCTTCATAAGGACACCCACCAGCAATCACCACCAGAATCATGCGGTAGTGTACCCCCAACATGATAGGGGTGTTGCCTCTGGACGTTTGACCCAGGTCTCTCAGACCCAGGCACGCAATACAAACCACCCGGGACAACGTCCGGTTAACGGGGAGTACGTTCTCACCTTTGCCTCAACCAAAGAAGTCCATCAATTTAACATGATGGAAAACAACGAGGGGGAACATACCCCCATCCGTCCGAATTTTTCTGCTCAGTAGACTCATCTGACAGCAACCCACCAATCCCACCAGAAAAACACAGTGGAGTACCGTAGGAAGGTACATACACCTGTTTAACAGTTATCAACCAGTCAGTAAGCTCTTCTGACTGCAATTATAGAGGCCTGCCAATCTAATATTGTGGAAATTGGTAAACAAGAACATGCACTTGTTTACAATCACCAATTCTGTCATCAATCTTGTCTACTAGTATTGAATAATGTTCGTTGACCATACTTGATGGAAAACAGCCAGCAGGCACATACACCCGCCAATGTCCACTAAGCCTGCCAAGAGTCTCGCTTCGTAGAACCTAGAGAAGTCATTCAGAAAGCTATGAAGACAAATTTAGGTCAAACCCAACTCTATGCCCCTATGTGTGAGTACTATCAATATCCATTGACAGAAAAAGGAGGACAGGAGTAGACACATACACCTACTCCAGATATGGAAGGAACGTATATTTCTATTCCAGCTGCTGAATAACCAAACACAACTTATCAATGGTGAAATGGTAGACTCATATCCTTGCCCATATTCTGGAATCATGCCAGGATATTTTAACAACTATTTCGACAATATCAGGGGAACAGAAACATAAATTTATCCCCACACATGGGATAACACATTGGCATGCCATCCCGGAGCAGATAAATGCCTATATTCCAGTCCAAGAGGGTCAAAGGGAATAATACCCCATATCATATAGACAATATGATCGAGAATATACACCCTTTCCAATTGGAGGTAATTGGTTCGTTCTGGTAACCACTCTGAGGTAGGAATATATACCTACCAATGATAACATCTTTTCCCAGCAAGTGGCCCCAACCAAGTATTAGAGAACATCTAAGAAGAAGTCTCGCCATGAATTGTTGGAAAATCAGGAGCTAAGAAGTGATGTGGCTCCTATTAATGCTGGACTTCTTGAAGCCCTCAGACTTTTATCTATTTCTGGTCAAGATTTTATCCTCTCATTACCAAATTATGGGAGTGGTAGTTGTAATTCTGATGTTCCTCATCAGACTCTTTATCATGAAAACTTTCTTCATGAAAATTCAGTCAATCCAGAGTGCTTATCTCCGGATAAGAGCCACGGAAACCCTCCATGTGGCCAAAAGACCAAGGAGCAAGAAGATTTATCCCTTGTTGTAATTCATCATAGTGATCCTCCCCATGATGACATTGGCTGTAAAGTCCCTCTCTACCATAGTATTTTACATTGTTAAGACTATTCCATAATTCACAATGTAGCGATGAGAAAGCCCTCTTATCTTAAGGAACTTGAAAACACAATGCCAGTAATGTCTGATGCCCTGTCATTTATGGGTGAAACACTTTCTCAACCAGGATATGACTTAAGGGAATAGTCATTCTATAAACCTCCTTCAGGTCATTTGTCTTCTAATACAGACCATCCACTCTGGTCAGATCAAGTGAATAAACCTCTTGTGAAATATGATGAAGATGTGTTAACATGAAGAAATAATTAGCTAAAGTATAAATACCAGTCATGTTTTGGACTTTGGAAAATTATCAGTATAACATTATAGAATTGATAATATAAGATTACATTCATGACATTCGTCTCAAATTATGGAAAAACCTTCATCATTTGAAAACCAAAGTCTTACCGTTTGATTAATATCAAAATCATGTAAATGTAATACAAGGGTTACAACACAAAATTGACTTGGCATATCTCTCAGTTTCCCAATATCCAAAGGTTGAAAAATAGCAGATAACCCTTCAGTGTTCATGTCTCAATGATCTAAAGAGACTACACCAGTTAATTTTTGATTCCCCATCTAGTGTTTGTATCAGAGGATAGGGTGCATATGGAGCATTGCATTTCACTACAGTCCAAAATCAATAAAGTCTGTCAAAAGTGGTTTCATGCAATGTTATTACCCACGACCGTCCATAATCAATAGGTTTTTTATGTTATCAAATATACCCTCAAGAACAGGCATCAACCAGTTCTCATCAGAATCATACCCAAATAAAAGAAGTTGTTGAGTTACTTTTATATCAAGCATCAAAGAATCTTGAAAAGGAATCTTGTTTAGAGGATGTCAGGCGTCAGAGGATTTAAATGTCTGAAATAGCACAACGATCTTAAGAAACATGTGATTCAAGTGATTGTTAGATGATGCACCCGGCTAATGTCCGAACCAAAATCTGTAAAATCAGAAGAGCATTTTCACAAATTATAGCCATAGTAGTTCAAGAATCTCCACATCTTGCCAGGATGGGGGCTCATTTAATTCAACCTTCAAATTCATTAAAAATTGTTCAAATATTTGAAGAACAAGAACATCCCCAGCCTACAGGGCTGGGGGATTTTTCACATCTTCAGTCCCCTCCTCAACGAAAGATCTTTTTCTCTCGATTAGTGTAGAAACCACAAGGAAAGCGTACAACTGAACTCTCCAAGGATTCCCTTCAGGTTACTATCTTCCAAACAGTTCCAGGGAATAGTTCATATAAGAGAACAGAGTCTCATGAAATGCATAAAGGGAGATGATCTAGCAAAAGCACTAACAGAATGACATTAATGAATTATGCATCAGTGAATGTTATTAACACCATTGAAGAAGATCCTCTAGAAAATAATTCCAGTTCTGGGGAATCAGAAGATGATGTTCTTTTCCATAATATGGTACACACTAAGTCAAATAAAGAAGGTGTGCATACTCAAGATTAGAGGCTTACCCAAAATCTTGGTATGCCTTCAAATAACCAACTCCCCCTATCCAAAAGGCATCTAACAAGGGGAATAGAAAAGTTCATATTGCTTCTCACTTTTTCACTGGAGAAGGACAATCTCTTTCACTTGAAGAGATATTTTCATAGAAGGAAGAGGAAATAAAGGAGTTGAAAAGGATCCACACATTGTTACTTCGAATCAACATTTCTACTAGATGTACTCCCTAGACAAGTCCTCAACTTAAAAATCTTATAGTTTCTCCTCAAAAAAGGGGATTTTTAGTAACTGCAAATGCAGATAATGAATTCCCTCCATTGGGTATGCAACCAAGGCAGGTATTAGCACCACCATCATTGGTTTTACTAGTCATTGCACAAGATCAATCTCCAATTTCTATACCTGCATAGGTTCCAGTTCATTCAAATGTTCCCCAAATGCTTATAAACACAATTGAGGCATTAACGGATCAATTGGAAGTTATGGAGGAATGATGTGCACTAGTTCATCTTAAAAAAATAGCAATCCCTGAATAGGTGGATGCAATTCCTTCCCCAAAAAATTTTTTGAATACCACATTCCCAATCATTAATGGTTTGGGGGATTCGGAAAAACACTTTACACATTTTGTTTATCATTTTGATTCCATGATGGGATCTTCTCAACAATAAGAAGCAGTTAAGATTAGTTGTTTTATGCAGTCATTACAAGGAACAACTTTTGTCTGGTATACAAGTTTTCAATCTCGATCAATTACTGGATGGGAAGATCTCCGTCAGAAATTTCTTCTCCAATTTAGCTCAACGCTACCAAAGATGACAATTTTCAATCTTACTAATTTTAAACAATGGGAGAATGAAAGAGTTTCAGATTTCACTGCACGATGGAAAGGATTAACATATTATTTATGTCTATCACTCCTTTAAGAAGAATTGTTTCCAATCTGTGTGGAAAATATGCGTGATGAATTATGCACACCATTGATCCCAATAAAATACTCAAGAGGGTTTTGAGACCTTACTTTGATTGATCAAAAAATTAAATATTCTACTATAGAAACTATAGCTAAAACTTGTGTAATTCCATCAGTTCTGGGATGGAGGATAGGAAAATAAGAAGATGTTACAGTCACACTCAAACAAGCACCTGTACCTGCTTATACTTCAAGACCCTCATCATATTGAAGGGCTCCACCTCCTGAGGATAAACATCAACTACCACCTTGTAAATATGATAAAATAGATAAATGGTAGAAATCTTTTGAGGAATTAAAGAATAATATTTATTCTTTCAGGAATGAGTATGTTCTCGGATAATTCATCTCATCTTTAGAAAATAGTTTGGTTCGGTTACCAAGGCCAAAGAAGCCAAATAAATATGGAGATGAAGATCATCCAAATTTTTGTCCCTTTCATCAGATATTGGGACACCCCATTCAAGAGTGATTTGTTTTCAAAGACCTTTTGCAAAAGAAGGTAGACTCTGGAGAAGTGAAATTGAAAACTTCATCAGCTCAAGTAGCATGTGTTACTGCTACCAATCCAGAGGAAGAGGGATAATGGAAAGAGGTCAAAAGTTAAAATGTGAAAAAAAAATATGATGATTGGATGATCAAGAAAATGATCAACTGAAATAATGATATTTTATGAACATGGTTGAAACAACTAATTGTGTCTTATACCACTCCTTCCATAGACAACCCATCTTTATCAAAAGGACTTTATTTAAAGAAGCAATGTGATCATAATGACAAAGAGTAGTCAGAAGAAGATGAGATCATGTCAAGCCCAAAGTTTTCCTTGACCCTGGCAGATTTTATGCCTTATGTTTCAAATTCACGAGAACCACCCCACCAAATGGCATAACCAGAACTAACCTGTTAAGAAGAATATTTTTTAAGTGAAAAATTAATCTTTGGTTCCGTTAATGTTATCCATTTAACATATCTTTATGACAATGGTGATTCTAATTATAATGAGCCAGAGTTCCTTATACAAAATTGGGATCCAATAGGAAGAGTCCAAGGTCAATGATACATGGGTAAATGTGGAAATTCTAAAAACTACCATTTTAACATTACCCCTGCTCGAACCATATATGCGGTGGAATCTCGTGGAAGGTCCCTTTAATGGGCTCAATAGGAACAAGTAGTTTTTCTATGAAATATAGGCTTGGTTCTGAAACAATTATTTTGGAAGGTCGATTAGAAGCCACACTATCTTATTCTCGGCAACTGAATATACTTAGTCAGTCTAATTTACCAAAGTTAGCAGTATTTCTAGCTTCTGCTCCACCATAAAGTATATCTACAAAAGAAGCATCAACTTCCAAAGCACCTGTAGAACCACATCACCATGTTGGAAAATGAAGACCTTTGGATCAAAAGTATTATTTTTTGAAACAATTTGCCCAAGTACTAGCTATTTTGTCAGTTTTGGATGCTTTGAATTTCTCAAAAGATATTTCGGAAGCACCCATTGAGGCTTTGTTAAGTACTCAAGAATTTGAAACCAAAGTTGTTGATGCTGAGGTTTACCGTATAGATAATGATCCTACAGAATGTCATGCAGTCATATATTTTACAGATGAAGATGAAGATGATGTTGTGCATGGGGATATCAGACCATTGTATTTGTCTTGTAGGTTTAATGACATAGATATCCGAAAATCTTGCATTGATAATGGCTCCAGGGTCAACCTCATTCTCATTCATACACTTCATCAATTGGGCCTGACTGAATCTGACTTATCACTTTAAACATTAATGTTGCAATCATGTGATAATAATTCACAAGAAACTTTGTGTGAGATTACACTCAGAACTCAGTTTGGAGATCTTGTGTCTAATTCAGATTTCATGGTTGTTCGTCCGGACACAACCTTCAATATTCTACTTGGAAGGCTTGGCTGGATCAACATGTATCCATACCCTCGTCATACATCTAATGTCTAAAATATTGTTTCAATGGAAAAATTGGAACATTGTATGGTTTCAAGGCTCCGTTCAAAACATGTGAATCTCAATACATTAAGGCAGAGTTTTATCACACAAAAGGAACGAATCCCATGACAAAGGAGATAACCAGAGTTAATGCTCTAAATGGATTGGAAAAGATCCCAAGAAATCCATTTAAGAATTTGAGAACATATTATGTGTTACCTATCAATTATAATGAAAGGTCAAAACAAAATCCAAAGACATATCCAGTAATTTCTAGAATGTAAATTGCAGCAATTGAGCTTGACAAAATGGGAGAAATTATTGATACACCAAGCAATGATAGAAGCCTAAATGGAGATGTTTTCATTTCATCTGCTGAACTACAACAAACCTCTACTTATTAAATTATAGTATAAGAAATTGTATCAATTCCATGGTAAGACAAAGATGTTGATTCTCAATTCATCAATCCCTCTTTATTACCACATGAAGACCCTTTATCATCAGTAGGGTCAGATATGGTGGCCTCTTCCTTGGGATGTTCTAATACTGAATCCTCCCCTAACACTAGGAGTTTTAACTCATCGTATACTATGAAAATGGAAATAGAATAGGTAATACATAATGAAGAAGAAGAAGAAGATCTCAGGGATGCTCCTCCAACATTTGAAGAAGGTGTCTCTTCTACCGGGGATGAACTCAGAGAAATAAATTTGAGTATAGAAGAAGATCCACGTCCCACTCTAATTACTGCAGTCATGAACTATGAAGAGAAAGATATGTATACTTGCTTTCTAAAGAAACATCGAGATATACATGCTTGGAATTATAAAGAAATTTGAAACCTTAATCCTGGTGTATCCACACATCATTTGGGTTTTCCAGAAGAACATATTTAATTTAAGCAAGCAGCAAGGAGAATACACCCATCTCATGCCTCTAAAATTGAATATGAAATTGATAAGATTATAAAGGATAACATTATAAGAGAAGTTCAGTATACCAAATGGAGGGAAAATATTATCCCAGTAAAAAAGGAGAATGGGAAAATTAGATTCTACGTTGATTTCAGATATCTTAAACAGAATTGTCCTAAAGATAATTTTCTAGTCACAATTACCAAACTTATAATTGATGCAATAGATGGATATGAAGCTCTTTCTTTCATGGATGGATACTATGGGTATAATAAAATTCATATGGCCATAGAGGATGAAGAATATACAGCCTTTAGAGCCCCTCAAGGTGTGTTTTTCTATCGAGTAATGCCCATTTGGCTTAAAGAATGCACGTGCAACATACCAATGTGCCATGAACCATATATTTAATCCCTTATTAGGGAAATCTGTTGAAAGTTATGTGTATTATTTTTTGGTAAAATACAGACAACGTTCCAATCACTTGGCAGATTCGGAAACAATATTCAATAAACTTCGACAACACAGTTTAAGATGAACCCCTTGAAATGTGCTTTCAGGGTAACCTCAGAAACATTCCTTGGATTTTTTTTATTCCATAGTGGTATAGAATTTGATCCTAAGAAAAAAAATCAATCCTTCGTATGTCACCTCCTCGAAATTTAAAATAATTAAGATGACTCCATGGAAACATGGCCTATATTTGGCGATTTATTACCACTTTGGCGGGTAAGTTTTTACCCTTCACTAGATTAATGAATATTAGAGTCACCTTACAATGGATTGAAGATTCACAAAAAGCATTAAATACCATAAAGAAATATATTTTCAGTCCACCAGTATAGATGCTACCTATTGAAGGAAGACCACTTATTCTCTATGTGACAGATTTAGAGAGATCACGAGGTGCCTTCCTCGCCCAATAGAATGATGCGAGGAATGAAAACAGACTTTATTATCTCATCCACACTATGATTGATACATAAACATGATATTCATATATTGAAAAGTGTATCCTGAAATTAATCCTTGCAGTTCATAAATTAAGGTACTACCTACAACATCCTGAGGCCTAATTGGTATCTTTTAATAATCCACTCAAATTTATCCTCAGTCATCCTATGCTTACAGGACGTCTGGCATGGTGGGTGGTTATTTTTCAACAATTTGATATCCAGATTATACCTCAAAAGGTAATAAAAGGTTGAGATCTGGCTGACTTCCTTACTGAGCACCCATATGCGGAAGATACATCATTTAATACCGAACTTCCTAATGAAGAGGACTTCTCTATTTAAGATAATTCCCAGACACGGGAAATGTATTTTGATAGTGCTTCTATAATTCCAACTTGGAAGTGACTGGAAAACCCTAAACTCAACAAGGTTGGATTAGGAATTGTCTTTATTTCCTCATAAAAGGTATTATTTCCTTATTCTTTCATATTATCGAAAGGTGGAACCAAAAATGAAACAGAATATCAATCACTCATCACAGGTTTTGAATTGGCCCTTCAAGTAAAAATGGACCATTTAAAGGTAAAAGGTGATTCAGAATTGGTGATCAAACAAATCAATGGGGAATATTCTATCAGAAAAGAAGCATTAGTTCTTTTGTGTGATTGCATCAAGGGTTTATTGGCTAAATTTCCCTCAGAGACAACATTGTCTTATGTCCCACAATCACAAAATGCTCAAGCAGATGCACTGGCTAACGCAGCTAAAGCCTTAGAAGATCCAAATTGGGACGAGGCAGTTATCAGCATAACCCATCGTCATGTGGTCTCGCCTTTTTTTCAAACCAAAATGGAGAGAATTAATGAAATTTTCCCTATTTTTGAACTATATGGTCATACCATGGGATGGATAACGTCCATCATGGAATATCTTCAAAATGGGGTACTTCTACCAAATAGGACTGAGAAGGAACATATTCGTCGACAAGTAGCCAATTTTACTCTTTATGATAGTCCAAACCACGAAAAGATCCTTTACAAGCAAGTATTTGATGGAATTCTCTTCAGATGTATTTATGGAAAAGAGACTGCAACTGTCATGAAAGAAGCACATTCAGGAGCTTGTGGTACCAACCAATTTGGGCACAAACTCTCCGATCAGATCTGAAGGCTTTGATACTTTTGGCCATCAATGACACAGGATTGTACAGATTTCGCTAAAAAATTTCATCCCTATAAAGTGCATGCCTACTTCATTCATCAACCCCCAGAGTTTCTATATATAGTTAAATACTCTTGGCCATTTTCCACATGGGGAATGGATGTAGTAGGGCCTTATCCTCCAGCCATTATTAAGCAGTTCATGTAAATTGTCACTGCTACTAGCTTCTTCTATAAATGGGTTGAGGTAATACCTCTCAAGGAATCAGATCTAAAATCATTATTAGTTTTTTCAAAACTAATATCATCACCAGATTTGGTGTCCATACTATTTTGATGGACAATGGCACCATTTTTTGTTCTACTAAAGTAAAAAAGTTGTATCATGAACATAATATCAAGTCCAACCATTCATCTCGCTATCATACAGCATCCAATGGATAGATAGAGGCCTTCAATAAGACTCTATCAAATATACTCCATAATATGGTGGATAAAGATAATAAATCATGGCCTGATAAACTTTTGAATGCTTTATGGGATTATTGGACAACTACTCGTAGTGCTACCCAAGCAACTCCTTATTCATTGTTATATGAAACTAAAGTAGTTTTGCCAATTTAAATACAATTTCCTTCACTTAGAGTTTCAATCTATGATCAGTTGTCTACAAATGAAAGATCCCAGAAATGGTTCGATGAGTTGGAATGATTAAAAGAGAAAAGTCTGCATACATTACATCATTTAGAAGTCTATCAGAATAGAATTGCATGAGATTTTAATAATAAAGTACACATTAATTCATTCCTTCAAAGAGAATTGGTATCGGTCTTTAATACTCAAATGATACTAGGAAAGAAACCTCCAAAACATGAACCAAAATGGGAAAGAAATTATTCCAGACATAAGATCTATTGAAATGGTGCTTATGCCTTAATCTCAATGGATGGAGAGCTCATTAAAACTCCAACCAATGTGAGATTTTTTACAAAATATTTTGTGTAATTATACATATTAGTCCTCACTACAAGACTTTAAACTATATAGTACCATGTCTTTGCTGTAAGACATAAAACTACACAGCCCCCATGTCCTAGTTATAGGACATTAGACTGCATAATAACCATCAGTATCCATGATGCATGACATTAAAATGCATAGCATCATTGTCCCTTCCGCATGACGTTAAAATGCATCACATAATTTGTACAACTAATGTTTTATCTATTTGAAGTTAGAAGCTTCCATAAGCAAATATCATTAACATCATCACTACTCCTTAGCAGTACATGAGTCCCTCTCTTTCCTATGTCTGAGTCAAATCTACATAGAGACCATGTTTCAAGAACTACATATGGATTGATTCTCATTTTCAATGAGATACGTAGAGATGCATGAATCTCCAATTTTGGGCCCAGCCACATTCACAAAATCTTCTTATTTTCTTTTCTTATCTTATATATGAATCATATCTATACAGAGTATTTATTTAAGATATATGATTTAGTTCTTATACCATTTAATGTCATAATATTTACCGTTCTTTTAGAATGTGTAAAAAATCCCCCATTCTTCATGTCAAAATCCATAAGCATGAGGAATTATTGTTTCAAGAACTGTGTATGGCTTGATTCTCATTTTTAATGAGATATGTAGAGATGCATGAATCTCCAATTTTGGTCCCAACCACAATCAAAAAAAATTATTTTATTTTCTCCTCTTGTATATGAATCAGATCTATACAGAGTGTTTCTATGAGATATATGATTTGGTCCTTATACCATTTTATGTCTTAATATTTACCATTCTCTCAGAACATGTAAAAAATCCCCCATTATTCATGTCAAACACCATTAGCATGAGGAATGATTGTTTAAAGAACTACGTACTGCTTGATTATAATCTATTTTGAGATACGTATAGACACCTAGATCTCCAATCTTGGGCCCAAACCTGATAAAAAACCTCCTTTATTTCTTGTTTAAGAGTTAAATCGGCATAGAAAATGTTTTAAGAACTATGTATGACTTGATTCTTTCCCCATCAAGACATATAGTGACACTTGGGTTTTCTCCCTTAATCCAGTTACAATATGACTTTCCTTTCATATCGGTTCATTTTCATCCTTACCACATGATGTTAAACTATAGGGAAATCTGATACCCCTATTCTTTATCTCTGTCAACTTTGTATTATAGAAAAGACCCTTACTACTCCTTGTTTCTCGCACCGATCATAGCTCAAGTCAGTTTAGGAATTTGATAAGGTGCTTATTAATAAATGTAAGGTGTTTTAATTCTTTATGTGGGTGAAAATATCTTCATTGCATGACATTAAACTACACATCATAATATGAATTCAGAATAAACAAATAAATTCTTCATTTTACATATGAGTCAGATCTATGTAAATAATTTCAAACTCATGTCCAATATTGGTTCAAATATTTATCATCTACATTGAACATAAACCCTTTCCATATTTCATACTCTTAATCCTTAATATTTTCAGATCTTCATAATCATTCTTAAGATTTCTGTTAATAGTGTTTCTAATATCTAAGAGATCTTTTTATTGACTATGCAGCACGTTCCCTTAGGCATCCTTGCATAAGTTGCCTACATAACAGGTCATTCAGTCAAAAGATGCCACTATTTGGCTATGCAGTATATGCCCTTGTTGGCCCTGCATAATAAATCCCCCATAATAAGTTTTTCAAGTAATGGTAACTTCGTTCTTGGTTATAGTATTTTGAACCCTTTAATCTTTGATGACAATATACAAGATTTTTTATTTTAAATTAGTCATTCAACTATACTTTCCCCATTATCTTTCTCACAATCTGAAAGTCTTTAAGACCATGGTTTACACATTTCCCTTACTATGTGTTCAATAAAATATGAAATAAACTTGAAATCACCTTGCCAAATATTATATATTGTTTCCATTTCTAGTCCTAGTTGTATGACCTAGAACTAGCAACACCATATCTCTTACGTTTGGGTTAGACCTTCGTAAGTCATATTCTTCCGATTCTCTGGACATATTGGTTGGAAGTTGTAACATCCCAAGTAAATAAAGAATAATACATTTGAATGTTAATTAATATTTGTAAATTAAATATTTATTTTACTTTAAAGGGTATTTTATGTTCGATAGCATACCCAATACGCAACACCAAGTTTCTTTGGAATCTTACGTTTCACACTAACAATATAATATTATTCTTTTAAGTTGTAGTTAACACCTAGCCGTTGTATTAGCATGAATGAATATAACTAACTAAAATATGATTATAAATGTTTGTTGAATATTTTTACATTTATCCAATAAAATTTAGAGGCTTAAAATAATTAATGAATTGAATTTTAAGCATAAATAATCTAATATTCACTAAAAGGTTGATTTACCACCTTTTAATGGTGAACCCTCTTTAAATCTTGATTTTGTCACTTTTATATGTTCTATTTGAAAAAATAAAATTCTTATTTAGAATCAAGACACCAAAATTTACTTTGGATGAAATTTTGGTATTTTTCAGATAATGTTCATTTTTTAATGAATAGTGAAAAATATTGTATTTTAATTCAAAAGTGCCTTTTAATCTAATTTATTTATATTGTTAGATTATCATTTTATTTGGTTATAAAGTGTAATTATAATATATGTTTACCAGTTAATCCAATTTTGGATATTTAATTAATTTCACTTTGAAATTTGACATAAACAAGTGTTAATCTTTTGATAGTTATTATTTCTTAAAAACACGCTTTTTGTTTTGATAGTGGGAATTAATTTTAAATTAATTTCTGCCACTTATGTGCTTTGAATTTGATAAAATGGGTTAAATATTTGGAACCAGTAGGTCTAAATTGTGTAAATAGGTAACTTTTATTTTTAGATATTTTAAATATGTACTTCAGTAAATATTTTATTTACCATGATTAAAGGGTAAATATAGTAAATAAGGGTAAAATATAATATTAAAATAATATTAAATTACCATAACATGTGTCCTAATCCTATTTTCTGATATATATCCGACCATGGGCATCCTTGGGTTGAATTTGGGACCCCATGGAGCAACATGGGATTAATAATGACAATTTATATTAATTAATTTAAAGTAAAGACAAAAATGACATAAACAAATATCTTTTAGTAAATAAATTTTTACATGGGGTTATATAAATTATCATTTAAACTATAAATATTTTTTGAAAATATAAAAATATTTCCTACATCATGGTGTTTTTTTATAATTTTTGGACATAAATAAATTAAATTATTTATGACACAATAATGATGCAATATTTACCTAATTAATAAATGATTAAAATAAATAAGATTATAAATATTAAAACAATATCCAAAACATATCAAATTCTTATTGTATTATTATATTTAGACCATTAATCATCTTAACTTTGATTTTAATGAATTGTGGACCTTTTGAAACTGAATATGAGGTTATAATAAAATAATTGTTTCAAACATTTCTAAAGAGCCCCTCCTCTCCCTTATAAAAATCCCTCACTTCTAACTCATTCTGAACACTTATAAAGCCTTTGGCTCATCCAAACTCTACTACAATAAGCTCCAAAATCTCTCTCTTAATTATAGAAGCCTTACCTTAAGCAGAAATCATCTCAAGAAACCCATTAGGTTCAATCCAATGGGTGTTACTCAATTTAAAGGTAATGCCTCCTCTTAAGTTCTTTTGTTTTATTTTTCTTCTCCAACCCCATAAAGTCTTTTTATTCCTTTATTTTGTAACAAAAACAGTATACTAAATATACTAGGATTTTTTTATTAGAAGGATTCAAACTACACTTACACACACCTCCATCTAATGGGTAAATAACATACTGTTTCTGTGGATGGAAAACTAACGCCACATGAAACGATGATTGTTCAATTATATCTTACCACATCTCATAGTGGCCATTAATATGGAACTGTGTTTATATATGATATATATTAATATTATTTTTCTTTTATGCTTTTGTATTTTCCATTTATATCATACCTTTATGGTTTCCAATATGGGTAAACGCGATAATTTTATTTGAGGAAGTGCGGACTACCGCCCCTCAAAGTGATATGACTCGTTCATACCATATGTGGTATGTATAAAGGATAGAGTTAATGATATTATATATGATACTATACTGTAATTATAATATAAATATTTATCATTTTGTTTTAATTCCATTAAAATATAAAATATAAATGAAAGTAGCGTTCATACGTACATAAAACATACCGTCTCCATGAACGGTGCATTTCATTTCTCACCTCCAAATGTTACATACTATTATAAATACATGTATATAATGTATTTATATGACATATATGATATCTAAATCATGAATATCATTCGGGATATAATGAACTTTTGACCACATGAACAACATGTAATTATAAGAAGTCTATTTTTGACACAAGTACCAAATATTGACCGAACGACCGTTATTAACATAAATGATTACCTACTGTTTATAACATCGTAATAAGTGATATAAAAGGAATAATTAAATTTAAAAAGGTTATTAAGTAAGTAGAAATTAACTTTATTTTATTATTCAGGAAATTAAAGAACGAACGGGTCAATTCAGACACAAGGTAAGGGAACTTCTTAACTCAATTCCCATTCATTGGGTTGATCTTATCTTTCTTATTTATATAGTTCTTTAATTTATACATGAAATTATTTTATACGGTGTTTAAACCCTTTTTACTTTTATTCCAAAGGAATCTTTTCTCTATGAAGTGTTTTACGAAATGACAAAAAATACGTTTCTTTTTAACATACGTGATGACAACGACCTTTCCGCTGCCGCAAGTATTATTTGATCTCTGGATTATTTAAAATGATGTAATATTTTAAAAGGGTAAATAAACACCAAATACTATTTTACATATTTTGTTATTGAATTTTTTTTTTAAATGGATTGATTATTTCAATGTCTTGAAATGATTTCTTGTGATTGAAAATCAAATGTTATTAGTGAAATGTTTTTATTTGCAGTACTTTATGTGTTATGATTTTATTTGATAGGTCGTTACGTGATAAACCAAATTATGGGTGGTGTCGTGATAAACAAGGAAGGGTGGTAACATTATAACCTCCATTGCATTGGGTATGGAAGTCGTCCGTATGGCTATTATATTAATTGATATGTGTGGAAGTTGACCGTATGATTATTCCATTTAAGTATGTTTAGGTCCCAAGTTACCTTTATATGTTCTGTGTTCTTTGTATGGGTTTTGTGGTAATATATTGGTTACAAAAGGGTAAGGAATGATATTTTATTCATTGAAGAGTATTTACTACTTTATAAAGGCGAAAATTATTACTTATGATAAAGTATTCATGGTTTACTTACTGTTTTGAAAAACTAACTTTTTTTCTTCACTGTCTATCCCTTACTAAGAGTTTTGTGATCATCTCATGTTTTTGAAAAAAAATTCACATGACATAAAGTATAATAGGGTCAAGGATAGGATCCTGGAAAAGTCACGCTATCTGAAACATAGAACTAGACATGACTCTTTTTTTCAAAGAGTTTATATTTTGTGGAAAAAAATGGAAACTGATTAGAAGTGTCCACTTTTTCAAATTTTGAGATGTAACAGTTATGTCCTAATTCTCTAAAACTCTAAACCTGAAAATATCCTCAATGTGAATTATTCATTTAATTCAATATTATGTAATGTTTTAAGGTTGGGTCCTTATAGTTGGTATCAGAGGTTGGTTTAGATAACTTTAGGAGTTAGGGTATTGTTAAATTAATATCCATAAATTAATTTATGTTAATATTGAAATAATATAGCATTTATAGATTACCATGTTGATTTGCCTAAGATATTTCTGTGTTCATAATGGTTTTCCTCAAAGGAAACAGGGCAGCTATGTTGGGACGACGGTAGGAGGAAGAAAACTTTCTAAATCAGCAATATGAGATGGTCGGGATCGGAACTGAACAGTTTTTTGCGGTGATGGAAGAGTTGACTCAGGCTATAAATAGTGGTGGTGTCCATGCACGAGATTAGCCAGATCAACTACAAAGAAATATGTCAGTAGAAGAGCATTTCATGAGGCAACATCCCCCATCATTCAGAGGATCATCTGACCCTGTGCTAGCAGAAGGGTGGATTAATGCACTGGATAAATTTTTTTATGTCATGGGGTGTTCAGAAAACCAAAAGGTTATTCTTGTTGTTTACTATTTAGGAGGTGAAGCTAATCAGTGGTGGTTGATGGTGAAAAATATCAAGGATAGTGAGAAGATTTATGCTCTTGATTGGGATGAATTTAATGGTATGTTCCTTGAGAAATATTTTCCTAATGTGGTTCGACTTATGATGGAAAAACAATTCCTAGAATTGAGGCATAGGTATGACTCAGTGGCTGCTTATGATGAAAAGTTAACTTGACTGGCAAGGTATGCACCAAATTTTATCTGAGATCTTGATAGTAAGATAAATCAATTTTACTCATGACTGAAGCTACGGTATAGAAGAGAATTAGCCTCTCGTGAGTTCAAAAGTTATGAAAAAATTGTTCGATGTGAAGAGAAGGAGGAAATTGAGTTTGTTGATGATCAATTGTTCTCTGAAAAACAACAGAATAAGTGGTCCAGTTGGCTGGGAAAAGGAAAGAATACATCAATGATTCCTGGAGATAAGAAAACTAAATATCCATCTTGTGAAAAGTGTGGTAAAAAGCATCCTGGAGAATGTTTATAAAAGTCTGGAAATTGCTTCCGGTGTGGTAAGTCTGGTCATATTGCTCATAACTATAAGGAAGATGATCAAGAAGGCAATGAAAATGCATCAGTAAGATGTTTTAAGTGTAATTAAATGGGTCATTATGCAAATGATTGTCCATCAAATAACTCGACTGCAGGAAAGATATTGGACTACAAGAAGAAAAGGGTGGTGAAATACTTTGCAACTACTTCAGCAGATGTTGGGCCATCGAATGAAGTAGTATCAGGTACACTGTTTTTTTGTTCAGATTATTCCAATGTGTTTTTTGATTCAGGGTCTACACATTTGTTCATTTTTTGAGAAGTTTTCTAGTAAATTGGGGATTCCATCTCAAGATATGAATCCTAAACTTATGGTAAAAACACCAGGGGGAAACATTGAGACAAAAAGAAATTATAAAAACCTTCTTGTCCTTGTGTGTAGAAAGAATCTACCTAAAAACCTTATTGTTTTGCCTCTATTAGAGTTTGATGTTATTTTGGGAATGGATTGGATGTCTTTTTATCATGCTAAGATTGACTTCAGAGCTAAAGAGGTTTCTTTTTAGAAATATTTTTAGATTGTATAAAAGAATGAACCCTTACTTTTGATAACATATCTGGAATCTAAGAAACTAGTAAAAGATGGAAATGAATATTACCTTGAACATATTGTTGAAAATAAAGTAATTGTTGGGATTAATGATGTGTCAGTGGTAAATGAGTACCATGATGTTTTTCCTAATGATTTTACTGTTATTATACCTGATCATAAAGTTGAATTTACTATTGACTTAGTTCCTGATGCTAAACCAATTTTAAACCCCCCTTATCGAATGGATAAAATTGAACTTTTAGAGTTAAAGAAGCAATTGCAGGAGTTATTTGATAAAGGTTTCATTTGACCTAGCACATCACCATGGGGTGATTCTGTCTTGTTTATTAAAAAGAGATGGTTCAACAAGATTTTTCATTGATTATAGAGCATTGAATAAAATCAATGTTAAGAATAAGTATCCTTTGCCTCATATCAATGATTTGTTTGATTAGCTCCAGGGAGCTCAATATTTCTTGAATATTGATCTGAGGTCAGGGTACCACCAGTTGAAAGTAAAGGAAGAAAACATTCTGAAGACCACGTTTCATACTAGATATGGCTATTATGAATTTGTAGTTTTGCCTTTTGGGTTAACCAATTCACATACTGTATTCATGGATCTTATGAATAGAATTTTCTATGAGATCTTGGATAAGTTTGTGGTTGTGTTCATTAATGATATTTTGGTTTTTTCTAAAAGTATATAGGAGCATTAAAGTCATTTTAGTGTTGTCTTTCAAACCTTAAAAGAAAAGAAATTGTATGGGAAATTCCACAAGTGTGAGTTTTGGTTACAACAGATTTCATTCATGGGTCACATTATTTTAAAAAATGGTATAACTATTGATCCTACTAAAACAAAAGTTGTTGAAGAGTGGAAAAGACCTAAAAATATAACCAAGATCTGTATTTTTCTTAGTTTGGAAGGTTATTATCGGAGGTTTGTTAAGAATTTTTCACAGTTATCTAGTCCAATGAATAAATTAACTCAAAAGGGTATTAAGTTTATCTGGACAAAATAATGTGATGATTGCTTTCAACAATTAAAAATAAGATTGGTGAATTATTTAGTTTTGGCACTGCCTTCCAGAAATGGTGAATTTGTTATCTATAGTGATGCTTTGTTGAAAGGAATTGATTGTGTCCATATGCATAATGATCAGGTAATTTCTTATGAGTCACGACAGTTGAAACCTCATGAGTTAAATTACCGTACACATGATTTGGAATTAGATGTTGTTGTTTTTTCTTTAAAAATTTGAAGGCATCATTTGTTTGGAGTAAAGTGTGAAATATATACTGATCACAAAATTTTGAAGTATATATTCACTAAAAAGAATTGAACATGAGATAGAGGAGATATCAGGAATTAATCAAGTATTATGATTGCATGATTCATTACTATCCAAGAAAAGAAAATAATGTGGCTGATGCTTTGAGTCAAAAAAGTAATGCTTCATTAACCATGCTACATTTGGATCGAGATCCTTTGGATTTTGATTGGATGAACTTTGGCATAGAAGTTATCGGTGCAGTAAATTCTTATGTTTTGTTTCAGGTGTCATTAGAATCATCTCTCTCGGATAGAATTAAGCAAGTGAAAAAGAAAGAAAATGTGTTGTAGAAAAAGGTAGATTTGGTTCAAGAAGGGTATGTTTCCTGAATTTAACATTGATAATTATTGTGTTTTGAGGTTTGTGAAAAGATTATGCGTGCCATGTGATTCACAGTTGAAGAATGAGTTGTTATGTAAAGCTCATAGTTCCCCATTTTCAGTTCATCCTAAGAGTACTAAGATGTATAGAGATCTTCGGGGGTATTACTGGTGGGATGGAATGAAAAGAGATATTGTTGATTTTACTGTGAAGTGTTTGACTTTTCATCAGGTTAATGTAGAGAGGTAGTTACCGAAAGGGATGCTTCCATATTTACTGGTGCCAAAGTGGAAATGGGAAAATATATTCATGGACTTCATTGTGGGGTTACCAAAGACATCTAGAGGTAACAATGCAATCTGGGTTATTGTTGATCGATTGACTAAATCTGCTCTTTTCCTTCCTGTTCGAGATACTTTGTCTCTAAATCAACTTTCTCAGTTCTATGTTAAAGAGATATTCAATTTTAATGGTGTTCCTCTCTCTATTGTATTTTATCGTGATCACAGGTTTACTTCTAAATTTTATAAAGGCCTTTAGAAGTCATTGGGTAGTGAATTAAATTTTAGTACATCTTTTCATCCTCAATCAGATGGGCAGTCAGAATGAAGGATTCAAACCATGGAGTACATGCTACGAGATTATTCACTAGATTACTAGGGATGTGGGGACCAACATATTTTTTTGGTTGAATATTCATATAATAACATTTTTCATTCCAGTATACAGATGGCTTCATTTGAGGAATTATATGTAAAGCGTCATTGAACTCCAGCTTTTTGGGATGAAGTATGTGAAAGGAAGTTGATGGGACCAGAATTGGTAGAAGAGATGGCAGAGAAAGTTCAGTTGATTTAGAAGAACATGAGAACATCTCAGAGCAGGCAGAAAAGTTATGCAAATAACCGGAGGAAGGATCTGTCTTTCGAGGTAAGTGATCATGTCTTTCTCAAATTTTCTTCATGGAAAAGTGTGATGTGTTTTGGTAAGAAGGGAATTTTGAGTCCAAGGTTCACTGGACCTTGTGAAATTCTAGATAAAGTTGGATCAGTTGCGTAAAGAGTGGCTTTATCCCCAATTTTATCTCAGGTACACAATGTATTTCATGTTTCAATTCTGAGAATGTATATGCCAGATCCATCTCATATTTTGAGTCCATAGGTAGTTCAATTGGAAGAGAATCTCTGTTATGAGAAACAACCCGTCCAGATTCTTGACCGTAGAGATCAACTATTGCAGAATAAGGTAATTTTTCAGGTAAAGTTTTTGTGGAAAACCCATATGGTTGAACAGGAAACATGGGAATCTGAAAATGTTATGATGAATAAATACCCCCACTTATTTGATAAATGAATAAAAATTGGAGGACGCAAGTCCCAAAAGGTGGGAAGGATGTAACATCCCAAGTAAATAAAGAACACTACATTTGAATGTTAATTAATATTTGTAAATTATATATTTATTTTACTTTAAAGGGGATGCTATGTTTGATAGATTACCCAATACGCAACAACAGGTTTCTTTGTAATCATTTATTACACACTAATAATATAATATTATTATTTTAAATGGTAGTTAACGCCTAGCCATTGTATTGGCGAGAATGAATAGAACTAACTAAAATATGATTATACATGTTTTTTTAATATTTTTACATTTATCCAATAAAATTTAGAGTCTTAAAATAAGTAAAGAATTTGATTTTAAGCATAAAAAATCTAATATACACTAAAAGGTAGATTTACTGCCTTTTAATGGAGAACCCCCATTAAATATAGTTTTTGTCACTTTTATATATTATATTTTACAAAATAAAATTCTTCTTTAGAATCAGGACACCAAAATTTACTTTGAATGAAATTTTTGTATTTTTCTGACAAAGTTCATTTTTCAATGAATAGTGAAAAATATTGTATTATAATTCCAAAGTGACTTTTAATATAATTTATTTATATAGTTAGATTATCTTTTTAATTGCTTATAAATTTTAATTAGAATATATTTTTATCATTTAATCCAATGTTGTACATTGGAATTAATTTCACTTTGAAATTGGACATAAACAAGTGTCAATCTTTTGATATTTATTATTTCTTAAAAACATGTTTTTTGTTTTGATAGCGAAAATTAATTTTAAATTAATTTCTTCCACTTCTGTGTTTTGAATTCAGAAAAATGGATTCCATATTTGGAATTAGTAGGTCTAAATTGTGCAAATAGGTAACTTTTATTTTTATACATTTTAAATATTTACTTTAGTAAATATTTTATTTACCATGATTAAAGGGTAAATATAGTAAATAAGAGTAAAATATAATATTATAATAATATTAAATTACCCTAACATGTGTCTTAATCCTATTGGATGATACATAGCCGACCATGGTCATCCTTGGGTTAAATTTGGGACCCCATGGAGCCACATGGGAGTAATAATGACACTTTATATTAATTAATTTAAAGTAAAGATAAAAATGACATAAACAAATATCTTTTAGTAAATAAATTTTTACATGGGGTTATATAAGTTATATTTTCGACTATAAATATTATTTGGAATACTAAAACTATTTCCTATATCATGGTATTTTTTTTATAATTTTTGGACATCAAATAAATTAAATTATTTATGACATAATAATGATGCAATATTTACCTCATTAATAAATGATTTAAATAAATAATATTATAAATATTAAAACAATATCCAAAACCTGTACAATTTTTATTGGATTATTTTATTTCTACCATTAGTCATCTTAAAATTTATATTAATGAATATTTGACCTTTTGAAACCAAATATGAGGTTATAATAAAATAATTGTTTCAAACATTCCTAAAGAGCCCCTCCTCTCCCTTATAAAAAGCCCTCACTTATAACTCATTTCACACACTTCTCAAGCCTTTGGATCTTCCAACCCCTGCTCTGATAATCTCCCAAGATCTTTCTCTTTATCCTAGAAGCCTTACCTTAAGCATAAATCATTTCAAGAATGCCATTTGGTTCAAACCAATGGGAGTAACTCAATTTAAAGGTAACATCTCCTCTTAAGTTCTTTTGTTTTATTTTACTTCTCCAACCCCATAAACTCTTTTTATTCCTTTATTTTGTAACAAAAAGAGTATCCTCAATATACTAGTATGTTGTTATGAGAAGTATTCTAACTATATTTACAAACACCTCCATCTAACGGGTAATGAACATACTATTTCTGTGGATGGAAAACCAACGCCTCATGAAATGGTGATTGTTCAATTATCTCATACCGCCTCTCATGGTGGACATTAAGATGGAACTGTGTTTGTATATGATATATATTATGTTTATTTTTCCTTTATTTTTCTGTATTTTCCATTTATATCATACATTTATGGTTTCCATTATGGGTAAATGTGATAATTTCATTTGAGGAAGTGCAGACTACTGCCCCCTCAAAGTGATATGACTCGTTCATACCATATGTGGTATGTATAAAGGAGAGAGTTAATGATATTATATATGATACTATACTATAATTATAATATAACTATGTATAATTATGTTTTAATTCCATTAAAATATTAAATAGAAATGAAAGTAGCGTTCTTGCGTACGTACGACTTACTGTCTCCATGAACTGTGCATTTCATTTCATACCTCCAAATGTTACGTACTATTATAAATACATGTATATACTGAATATATATGATATATATGATATCTAAATAATGAATATCATTATGTATATAATTAACTTTTGACCACATGAACAACATGTAATTAAAAGAAGTCTATTTTCACTCAAGTACCAAATATTGACATAATGACTATTATTAACTTAAATGATTACCTGGTGTTTATAACATGGTAATAAGTGATATAAAAGGAATAATTAACTTGAAAAAGGTTCATAAGAAAGTAAAAATTAACTTTAGTTTATTATTCAAGAAATTAAAGAATGAATGGTTCAAGTCAGACATAAGTTAAAGGAACTTCTTAACCCAATTCTCATTATTTGGGTTGATCTTATATTTATTATTTATATCATTATTTAACTTATACACGAAATTATTTTATACGGTGTATAAACCCTTTTGACTTTTATTCCAAAGGAATCTTTTATCTACGAATCATTTTCCTAAATGACAAAAAATATGTTTCTATTTAACGTACGCGATGACAACGACCTTTCTGCGGCCGTGAGTATTATTTGATCTTTGGCTTTCATAACAAGACATAATATTTTAAAAAGGTAAATAAATACCAAATACTATTTTACATATTTTGGTATTGAAAATGGTTTTTGAAATGGATTTATTATTTCAATGTCTTGAAATGATTTCTTGTGATTTCAAATGAAATGTTATTAGTGAAATGTTTGTATTTGAAATAATTTATGTGTTATGATTTTATTTGATGGGTGGTTACATGATAAACCAAATGATGGGTGGTTCTATGATAAACCAGGATGGGTGGTTACGTTATAACCTCCAATGCATTGGGTATAAAATTCGGCCATATGGCTATTCCATTCAGTGATATGTGTGAAAGTTGACAGTATGGTTATTCCATTTAAGTATGTTCATGTCCCAAGTTACCTTTATATGTTATGTGTTCTTTGTATGGGCTTTATGGTAATATTTTGGTTACAAAAAGGTAAGAAATGATCTTTTATTCATTAAAGAGTATTTACTACTTCATAAAGGTAAAAAGTATTACTTATGATAAAGTATTCTTATTTTACTTGTTGTTTTGAAAAACTTACAGTTTTCCTTCTTTGTGTATCCCTTGCTAATATTTTTTTGATCATCCCAAGTTTTTGAAATATTTTTCATAGGACATAAAGTGGAATAGGGTTAAGGATGGGATCATGGAAAATTCATGCTGTCTGAAACATGGAATTAGAGATGACTCTTTTTCTCAAAGAGTATATTTTGTGGAAAAAAATGGAAACTCAGTAGAAGTGTCTACTTTTTCATCTTTTGAGATGTAACAGTTATGTCCTAATTCTCTAATACTCTAAACCTAAAAAATATCATCAATGTTAATTATTCATTTAATTCAATATTATGTAATGTTTTAAGGTTGGGTCCTTATAGAAATACCCTTTTTATATTCAGGCACATTTCTCCATAAACCAATCTTTATGCTTTAGAAAATCCAAATCTCCATAAACATACTTCTAATTTTGGAAATAGAACGTTAAAATTCTAAGATCTCTTTTTCATGACTATGTAGCACGCGCCCTTAAGCGGCCTTGCATAAGTTTCCTACACAAGAGGCTTTTCAGTCGAAAGATGCCACTATTTGGTTATGCAGCATATACCCTAGTTGGCCCTGCATAAGATAGCCCCCATAACGAGTTTTTCAAATAATGGTAGCTTTGTTTTTGGAAAAGACTTACTCTAATGCTTATATCCTTTTTACCATATGATTCCTCAGTTTCAAACATTCCCAAATCACTGTTTACATTTTATCTCTTCCATAACTGAATATTATAGTATGTTTCCAAAAAAAATTCAAGAAATTGGTAGAGATTTCTCATACCTTTTGTCAGAGGTAAAGACCTTAAATTAAATCCACCCAATGTCATCACTACATGACTAAAAACTGCACAGTACAATGTAATCACTACATGACTTAAAACTGCACAGGACAATGTCATCACTGCATGAATTAAAACCGCACAGTATATTATCCTAAATTCATGACTTAAAAATGAACATTACAATGTCCTCCCTGGATGACATAAAACCATACAGTACAATGTCCTCACTACATGACTTAAAACTGCACAATACAATGTCGTCACTACATGAATTAAAACTGCATGGTATAATATCAAAAATTTCATTTTATGATAAATTTTAACCATTACACATACAAAAAATTCCTAAAAATGGTTTTCTTATTCATGACTTATATCAGTCTGAAATATCCCTTTATCATTCTTAAATTTCCATTCCTTGGAAAAACTACCCATTGTGGTCTGGAGTCACCCGAATCTTATTTTCCCCCTATCTATCAACAGTAAAATGTTAAATTTTTAAGAACACTTTTGATTGACTATGCAGAACGTGCACTTAGGCAGCCTGGCATAAGTTTTCTACATAATAGGCTTATCAGTCAAAAGATGACACTATTTGGCTATGCAGCATATGCCCTAGTTGTCCCTGCATAATAGAGCCCCCATAATGGATTTTTCAAGTAATGGTAACTTCATGCTTGGAAGGGACTCCACTTATGTTGATATAGGTTTTAGATTTGGTGACCATAAAAATCATGACTCAAGATTCCCCATGTAAATATTTAAATAATATAAAAGCAATTCTTAGCCCTAGAGTTTTGTTTTGGATATAATTTCAAAGTTTATAGTCAAATCTATTTCGACCCTAAATATTATCCCATTATGCTTACTGGGCCCAATGGCCTAGTTAAAAAAAATCAATTAATGAAAGTGAAAAAATAAATGATCAATGAGAAAATAATTTTCATTTATGAAATTTTTTTATAAAGAAGAATCCAAAAATTGGAATCTATCTCTTAAAGATATTTTTTACAAAATGATTTCTACGTAATTCCATATTTTTTTAAGAGCTTCTCGAGCCCCATAAACTACTTGTTGGAGTTTTTTTATCTGTCCAGCCTCGATATCTTCAACATGATGAAGTACTTATTTAGCATCTGTGATGGCTTTTTCACCTTCCTTCTGGACTTCTCCTAAGGAGCTATGAAGCTGGTCAAGCGCCCATGTAATGACATCTAACTCCAGATAATGGTGCAGTTTCTGAAAAGTATTTTCTTTAATTGTTTGCATCAGTCTATTCAACCTTTCATTATGATTTTCCACAGCTTGGGATAGTGCTTCTTGGAAGTCTTCAATTTTGATAGACAGTTTCGCTTTTATAAAGTCTTATTGAAGCCTTTTCCCTTTCTCCCTCTTCCGGATAATATCTTTCACCATAGTATGAATTTCATGGTATTCAAACTGCCAAATCCTAGCGTGATAAACAGAGATGAAAGTCATGGAATTCTTGAAGGCAGTTCCTCAAGGGGCATCTCAGATATTATCTTCTAGACATTTTTTCATGATTTACGACAAGAAAGATGAAGAGCCTTCTACAATTCTGGGTCCGATTCAGAATCACTATCATAAGGAGGGGAATATTCTGGGACTAATGCACTTAAAGAAGTGCCCTGCTCTATTCCTTCTTGGACAATGGTTGCTCCACCTTCAAAGGTTGTTTGGGTAGATGCAGAGGCTTCACCTTCAGACCTAGCCATTAAATTTGATAGCCCTATATGGTAAATCAAGAATCATGGTTATATTTATGAAATAATAAAGGTGAATTTAATCACAATATCAACATCTCTTACCTAGAAGTAGGTCAATAGCTTTATAATAATCCTCCCCAATGTTCTCAGTTTCAGTAATTTTATTTGATGTCACTGGTTGAGGAGTGATATCTTTAATACACTCAGGATTTTCAGAGTGAATCTCAGAAAGACCTGCTACATCAAGATTCACTTGAGCTAATGTCTCTACAATGGTAGATTTTTCATTAATGTCAACACTTCCTTCCGGAACCGTTGCATTAGTAGTTTCTTTAGATTGAACTGCATATTTCAAATCAACCATGGTTGCAAAGTTAATCATAAGATGAATAATGAGAACTCGTGTCCAGATGATTATATATAAGGAACTCCAAAATCTTCTAAATCATTTGATATTTTAACATGTTATAATAGTTCTTAAAAAGAAATTCCAATGTACATCATTTCATCTAATGATATCTCAGTTCCCTGGTTAGTCTCACCTATGGGAACACTTGGCGTGTTTACTTTACAACCTTCCTTCGGCAACCTGTGACCCCGAGTAGCTTATTTAGAAACAATTGTGGGGTCAACATCAGTTGTTTTCAGATGTTTTGGTGAATGTTATGAACCTAAAGGTGTCACATAATTTAAATCATTTATTGATGCATTGGATGCTTAATGAAATATTATTGATTTACTATAAGCTTCCTCTCCTCTAATAATAGGAATCAGAGTATTGCTGGGGACAGATGTTGGTTCCTTGGACTTCAATTCCTCTTCAGGAACCACTGAAACTATGGGAATTTTTGTTTTATCAATAGCACCTTCTACATATCCTTGAGTCTTATCAATGGTTTCTTTCAAAGAAGAAATAGAAGAATCCCCTGTAATCTTCAAAAGTTTAAACACTTTTTCATGAAAAAAACAAAAATTCATGATTATTAGGGAGACTTAACACTACTAAGAAGGCGCATAATCATGGTTTTCTTTCTTAGATGTTTTTTTTCTTCATCTTTTTAGGAGGGATTCTATATTCGCCTGCAAAAACGAGTATTGGTAATCCCAATACCCTCTCTATTTCCTTCTCCATGTCCTGTCTGTCTAGAGATATTTCTCTCGATTCACAGGGTGATCCGGTAGCTCCAAGAGTAGTGCCTCTAAGACTATATTGTGGTGAAGGAATTTAAGTTGTCTTTTATTTACCCAACTATATTTTAAGAAAAAATTTATCCTAAATAACAATGTTTTGATGAAAATTAAAGTTGCAAAATAGAGTAAGATATAGAAGAAAGGGAACTTACATCCTCAGGATCTACAAAAGTCACGCCATTCTTCGTCTAATTAAGGATTAATTCCTTCAGTGGTACCATGATCTATCATTTACTTTACCTGCTTTGTGGTAGGAATTGTTACATCAGTGTCATATATGAGCATTTCCAACTCTCTAATATAGGTCCTTACCTCATTGGGATTATCATTAAAAAAATGTCAGAAGAATCCCGCAAATCCCCTACCCCTGGAATATGCAGTCCCACGCCCAAATCTGTCCACATGGTCTCAGTATCACAGTATAGACTCTTCCATGTTTGAACAGCCTCCAGTCATATATATTAAGAATGTATGTCTAATGTTTTTGATGAGGATCTTACAACCATGGAATTGAGTTTCTTCCTAGCACCAGTTTTCACAGATAAATGATTGGAAAATGGAACTCGCCGCTCTTCAGAATGATGGTGACTAGATCGCCTTGATATGAATTTAGTAGGGATTTATAGAGGGGAACTTTTTATCCTATTTGGAGGATTATACCTAGTGCAAGGTCTATTTAGTGTATTTGTAGCATCATTACCTACACTCTCTTATTCTTGAAAATCGTTCCCTAATGATGAAGAATTATCTTCCAAGTGAAGGGGTTCCTTCCTGCTATTTCTCTTTATCCCCACTTGGGGGGATGACATGATTTAATACACCTTAAGGGTATGATGAAACTTGGTTTTCAGCATACCATATGTTTAATCTTCTTAATACATCTGCAACAGGTAAATTAAAAACTTCCTCGGTCTTCTCTACAGATGTCAATAACAATAATTGTTCAATTATATCTTACCACATCTCATAGTGGCCATTAAGATGGAACTGTGTTTATATATGATATATATTAATATTATTTTTCTTTTATTCTTTTGTATTTTCCATTAATATCATACCTTTATGGTTTCCAATATGGGTAAACGCGATAATTTTATTTGAGGAAGTGCGGACTACCGCCCCTCAAAGTGATATGACTCGTTCATACCATACGTGGTATGTATAAAGGATAGAGATAATGATATTATATATGATACTATAATGTAATTATAATATAAATATTTATCATTATGTTTTAATTCCATTAAAATATAAAATATAAATGAAAGTAGCGTTCATACGTACGTAAAACATACCGTCTCCATGAACGGTGCATTTCATTTCTCACCTCCAAATGTTACATACTATTATAAATACATGTATATACTGGATTTATATGACATATATGATATCTAAATCATGAATATCATTCAGGATATAATGAACTTTTGACCACATGAACAACATGTAATTATAAGAAGTCTATTTTTGACACAAGTACCAAATATTGACTGAACGACCGTTATTAACATAAATGATTACCTACTGTTTATAACATGGTAATAAGTGATATAAAAGGAATAATTAACTTTAAAAAGGTTATTAAGTAAGTAGAAATTAACTTTAGTTTATTATTCAGGAAATTAAAGAACGAACGGGTCAATTCAGACACAAGGTAAGGGAACTTCTTAACTCAATTCCCATTCATTGGGTTGATCTTATCTTTCTTATTTATATAGTTCTTTAATTTATACATGAAATTATTCTATACGGTGTATAAACCCTTTTGACTTTTATTCCAAAGGAATCTTTTCTCTATGAAGTGTTTTACTAAATGACAAAAAATACGTTTCTTTTTAACATACATGATGACAACGACCTTTCCGCTGCCGCAAGTATTATTTGATCTCTGGATTATTTAAAATGATGTAATATTTTAAAAGGGTAAATAAAAACCAAATACTATTTTACATATTTTGTTATTGAAATTTTTTTTAAAATGGATTGATTATTTCAATGTCTTGAAATGATTTCTTGTGATTGAAAATGAAATGTTATTAGTGAAATGTTTTTATTTGCAGTACTTTATGTGTTATGATTTTATTTGATAGGTCGTTACATGATAAACCAAATTATGGGTGGTGTTGTGATAAACAAGTAAGGGTGGTAACATTATAACCTCCATTGCATTGGGTATGGAAGTCGTCCATATGGCTATTCTATTAATTGATATGTGTGGAAGTTGACCGTATGATTATTCCATTTAAGTATGTTTATGTCCCAAGTTACCTTTATATGTTCTGTGTTCTTTGTATGGGTTTTGTGGTAATATATTGGTTAAAAAAGGGTAAGGAATGATATTTTATTCATTGAAGAGTATTTACTACTTTATAAAGGTGAAAAGTATTACTTATGATAAAGTATTCATGGTTTACTTACTGTTTTGAAAAACTAACTTTTTTTCTTCACTGTCTATCCCTTACTAATTGTTTTGTGATCATCTCATGTTTTTGAAAATTTTTTCACATGACATAAAGTATAATAGGGTCAAGGATGGGATCCTGGAAAAGTCATGCTATCTGAAACATTGAACTAGACATGACTCTTTTTTTCAAAGAGTTTATATTTTGTGGAAAAAAATGGAAACTGAATAGAAGTGTCTACTTTTTCAAATTTTGAGATGTAACAGTTATTTCCTAATTCTCTAAAACTCTAAACCTGAAAATATCCTCAATGTGAATTATTCATTTAATTCAATATTATGTAATGTTTTAAGGTTGGGTCCTTATAGTTGGTATCAGAGGTTGGTTTAGATAACTTTAGGAGTTAGGGTATTGTTAAATTAATATCCATAAATTAATTTATGTTAATATTGAAATAATATAGCATTTATAGATTACCATGTTGATTTGCCTAAGATATTTCTGTGTTCATAATGGTTTTCCTCAAAGGAAACAAGGCAGCTATGTTGGGACGACGGCAAGAGGAAGAAAACTTTCTAAATCAGCAATCTGAGATGGTCGGGATCGAAACTGAACAGTTTGTTGCGGTGATGGCAGAGTTGACTCAGGATATAAATGGTGGTGGTGTCCATGCACGAGATTAGCCAGATCAACTACAGAGAAATATGTCAGTAGAAGAGCATTTCATGAGGCAACATCCCCCATCATTCAGAGGATCATCTGACCCTGTGCTAGCAGAAGGGTGGATTAAAGCACTGGATAAATTTTTTTATGTCATGGGGTGTTCAGAACACAAAAAGGTTATTCTTGTTGTTTACCATTTAGGAGGTGAAGCTAATCAGTGGTGGTTGATGGTGAAAAATATCAGGGATAGTGAGAAGATTTATGCTCTTGATTGGGATGAATTTAATGGTATGTTCCTTGAGAAATATTTTCCTAATGTGGTTCGACTTATGATGGAAAAACAATTCCTAGAATTTAGGCATAAGTATGACTCAGTGGCTGCTTATGATGAAAAGTTAACTTGACTGGCAAGGTATGCACCAAATTTTATCTGAGATCTTGATAGTAAGATAAATCAATTTTACTCATGACTGAAGCTACGATATCGAAGAGAATTAGCCTCTCGTGAGTTCAAAAGTTATGAAAAAATTGTTCGATGTGCAGAGAAGGTGGAAATTGAGTTTGCTGATGATCAATTGTTCTTTGAAAAACAACAGAATAAGTGGTCCAGTTGGCTGGTAAAAGGAAAGAATACATCAATGATTCTTGGAGATAAGAAAACTAAATATCAATCTTGTGAAAAGTGTGGTAAAAAGCATCCTGGAGAATGTTTATAAAAGTCTGGAAATTGCTTCCGGTGTGGTAAGTCTGGTCAAATTTCTCATAACTATAAGGAATATGATCAAGAAGGCAATGAAAATGCATCAGTAAGATGTTTTAAGTGTAATTAAATGGGTCATTATGCAAATGATTTTCCATCAAATAACTCGGCTGCAGGAAAGATATTGGACTACAAGAAGAAAAGGGTGGTGAAATCCTTTGCAACTACTTCAGTAGATGTTGGGCCATCGAATGAAGTAGTATCAGGTACACTGTTTTTTTGTTCAGATTATTCCAATGTGTTGTTTGATTCGGGGTCTACACATTTGTTCATTTTTTGAGAAGTTTTCTAGTAAATTGGGGATTCCATCTCAAGATATGAATCCTAAACTTATGGTAAAAACACCAGGGGGAAACGTTGAGACAAAAAGAAATTATAAAAACCTTCTTGTCCTTGTGTGTAGAAAGAATCTACCTAAAAACCTTATTGTTTTGCCTCTATTAGAGTTTGATGTTATTTTGGGAATGGATTGGATGTCTTTTTATCATGCTAATATTGACTTCAGAGATCAAGAGGTTTCTTTTTAGAAATATTTTTAGATTGTATAAAAGAATGAACCCTTACTTTTGATAACATATCAGGAAGCTAAGAAACTAGTAAAAGATGGAAATAAATGTTACCTTGAACATATTGTTGAAAATAAAGTAATTGTTGGGATTAATGATGTGTCAGTGGTAAATGAGTACCATGATGTTTTTCCAAATGATTTTCCTGTTATTATACCTGATCGTAAAGTTGAATTTACTATTGAATTAGTTCCTGATGCTAAACCAATTTCAAACCCCCCCTTATCGAATGGATAAAATTGAACTTTTAGAGTTAAAGAAGCAATTGCAGGAGTTATTTGATAAAGGTTTCATTCGACCTAGCACATCACCATGGGGTGATCCTGTCTTGTTTATTAAAAAGAGATGGTTCAACAAGATGTTTCATTGATTATAAAGCATTGAATAACATCGATGTTAAGAATAAGTATCATTTTCCTCATATCAAGGATTTGTTTGATCAGCTCCAGGGAGCTCAATATTTCTTGAATATTGATCTGAGGTCAGGGTACCACCAGTTGAATATAAAGGAAGAAAACATTCTGAAGACCACGTTTCATACTATATATGGCTATTATGAATTTGTAGTTATGCCTTCTGGGTTAACCAATTCACCTACTGTATTCATGGATCTTATGAATAGAATTTTCCATGAGATCTTGGATAAGTTTGTGGTTGTGTTCATTAATGATATTTTGGTTTTTTCTAAAATTATATAGGAGCATTAAAGTCATTTTAGTGTTGTCTTGCAAACCTTAAAAGAAAAGAAATTGTATGGGAAATTCCACAAGTGTGAGTTTTGGTTACAACAGATTTCATTCATGGGTCACATTATTTTAAAAAATGGCATAACTATTGATCCTACTAAAACAAAAGTTGTTGAAGAGTGGCAAAGACCTACAAATATAACCAAGATCTGTATTTTTCTTAATTTGGAAGGTTATTATCGGAGGTTTGTTAAGAATTTTTCACAGTTATCTAGTCCAATGAATAAATTAACTCAAAAGGGTGTTAAGTTTATCTGGAAAAAATAATGTGATGATTGTTTTCAACAATTAAAAATAAGATTGGTGAATTATTTAGTTTTGGAACTGCCTTCCAGAAATGGTGAATTTGTTATCTATAGTGATGCTTTGTTGAAAGGAATTGATTGTGTCCATATGCATAATGATCAGGTAATTTCTTATGAGTCACGACAGTTGAAACCTCATGAGTTAAATTACCATACACATGATTTGGAATTAGATGTTGTTGTTTTTTCTTTAAAAATTTGGAGGCATCATTTGTTTGGAGTAAAGTGTGAAATATATACTGATCACAAAATTTTGAAGTATATATTCACTAAAAAGAATTGAATATGAGATAGAGGAGATATCAGGAATTAATCAAGTATTATGAATGCATGATTCATTACTATCTAGGAAAAGAAAATAATGTGGCTGATGCTTTGAGTCAAAAAAGTAATGCTTCATTAACCATGCTACATTTGGATCGAGATCCTTTGGATTTTGATTGGATGAACTTTGGCATAGAATTTATCGGTGCAGGAAATTCTTCTGTTTTGTTTCAGGTGTCATTAGAATCATCTCTCTCAGATAGAATTAAGCAAGTGCAAAAGAAAGAAAATGTGTTGTAGAAAAAGGTAGATTTGGTTCAAGAAGGGTATATTTCCTGAATTTAACATTGATAATTATTGTGTTTTGAGGTTTGGGAAAAGATTATGTGTGCCATGTGATTCACAGTTGAAGAATGAGTTGTTATGTAAAGCTCATAGTTCCCCATTTTCAGTTCATCCTAAGAGTACTAAGATGTATAGAGATCTTCGGGGGTATTACTGGTGGGATGGAATGAAAAGAGATATTGTTGATTTTACTGTGAAGTGTTTGACTTGTCATCAGGTTAATGTAGAGAGGTAGTTACCGAAAGGGATGCTTCCATATTTACTGGTGCCAAAGTGGAAATGGGAAAATATATTCATGGACTTCATTGTGGGGTTACCAAAGACATCTAGAGGTAACAATGCAATCTGGGTTATTGTTGATCGATTGACTAAATCTGCTCTTTTCCTTCCTGTTCGAGATACTTTGTCTCTAAATCAACTTTCTCAGTTCTATGTTAAAGAGATATTCAAGTTTAATGGTGTTCATCTCTCTATTGTATTTTATCGTGATCCCAGGTTTACTTCTAAATTTTGTAAAGGCCTTTAGAAGTCATTGGGTACTGAATTAAATTTTAGTACATCTTTTCATCCTCAATCAGATGGGCAGTCAGAATGAAGGATTCAAACCATGGAGGACATGCTACGAGATTATTCACTAGATTACCAGGGATGTGGGGACCAACATATTGTTTTGGTTGAATATTCATATAATAACATTTTTCATTCCAGTATACAGATGGCTTCATTTGAGGCATTATATGTAAAGCATCATTGGACTCCAGCTTTTTGGGATGAAGTATGTGAAAGGAAGTTGATGGGACCAGAATTGGTAGAAGAGATGGCAGAGAAAGTTCAGTTGATTTAGAAGAACATGAGAACATCTCAGAGCAGGAAGAAAAGTTATGCAGATAACCGGAGGAAGGATTTGTCTTTCGAGGTAAGTGATCATGTCTTTCTCAAATTTTCTTCATGGAAAAGTGTGATGTGTTTTGGTAAGGAGGGAATTTTGAGTCCAAGGTTCACTGGACCTTGTGAAATTCTAGATAAAGTTGGATCAGTTGCGTAAAGAGTGGATTTATCCCCAATTTTATCTCAGGTACACAATGTATTTCATGTTTCAATTCTGAGAATGTATATGCCAGATCCATCTCATGTTTTGAGTCCATAGGTAGTTCAATTGGAAGAGAATCTCTGTTATGAGGAACAACCCGTCCAGATTCTTGACCGTAGAGATCAACTATTGCAGAATAAGGTAATTTTTCAGGTAAAGTTTTTGTGGAAAAACCATATGGTTGAACAGGCAACGTGGGAATCTGAAAATGTTATGATGAATAGATACCCCCACTTATTTGATAAATGAATAAAAATTGTGAGGACGCAAGTCCCAAAAGGGGGGAAGGATGTAACATCCCATGTAAATAAAGAATACTACATTTGAATGTTAATTAATATTTGTAAATTATATATTTATTTTACTTTAAAGGGGATGCTATGTTTGATAGAGTACCCAATACGCAACAACAGGTTTCTTTGTAATCATTTATTTCACACTAATAATATAATATTATTATTTTAAATGGTAGTTAACGCCTAGCCATTATATTGGAGAGAATGAATAGAACTAACTAAAATATGATTATACATGTTTTTTTAATATTTTTACATTTATCCAATAAAATTTAGAGTCTTAAAATAAGTAAAGAATTTGATTTTAAGCATAAAAACTCTAATATTCACTAAAAGGTCGATTTACCGCCTTTTAATGGAGAACCCCCATTAAATATAGTTTTTGTCACTTTTATATATTATATTTTAAAAAATAAAATTCTTCTTTAGAATCAGGACACCAAAATTTACTTTGAATGAAATTTTTTTATTTTTCTGACAAAGTTCATTTTTCAATGAATAGTGAAAAATATTGTATTATAATTCCAAAGTGACTTTTAATATAATTTATTTATATGGTTAGATTATCTTTTTAATTGGTTATAAATTTTAATTAGAATATATTTTTATCATTTAATCCAATTTTGTACATTGGAATTAATTTCACTTTGAAATTGGACATAAACAAGTGTCAATCTTTTTATATTTATTATTTCTTAAAAACATGTTTTTTGTTTTGATAGCAAAAATTAATTTTAAATTAATTTCTTCCACTTCTGTGTTTTGAATTCATAAAAATGGATTCCATATTTGGAATTATTAGGTCCAAATTGTGCAAATAGGTAACTTTTATTTTTATACATTTTAAATATTTACTTTAGTAAATATTTTATTTACCATGATTAAAGGGAAAATATAGTAAATAAGGGTAAAATATAATATTATAATAATATTAAATTACCCTAACATGTGTCTTAATCCTATTGGATGATACATATCCGACCATGGTCATACTTGGGTTAAATTTGGGACCCCATGGAGCCACATGGGAGTAATAATGACACTTTATATTAATTAATTTAAAGTAAAGACAAAAATGACATAAACAAATATCTTTTAGTAAATAAATTTTTACATGGGGTTATATAAGTTATCTTTTCGACTATAAATATTATTTGGAAGACTAAAACTATTTCCTATATCATGGTATTTTTTTTATAATTTTTGGACATCAAATAAATTGAATTATTTATGACATAATAATGATGCAATATTTACCTCATTAATAAATGATTTAAATAAATAATATTATAAATATTAAAAAAATATCCAAAACCTGTACAATTTTTATTGGATTATTTTATTTCTACCATTAGTCATCTTAACATTTATATTAATGAATATTTGACCTTTTTAAACCAAATATGAGGTTATAATAAAATAATTGTTTCAAACATTCCTAAAGAGCCCCTCCTCTCCCTTATAAAAAGCCCTCACTTATAACTCATTTCACACACCTCTCAAGCCTTTGGCTCTTCCAACCTCTGCTCTGATAATCTCCCAAGATCTTTCTCTTTATCCTAGAAGCCTTACCTTAAGCATAAATCATTTCAAGAATGCCATTTGGTTCAAACCAATGGGAGTAACTCAATTTAAAGGTAACATCTCCTCTTAAGTTCTTTTGTTTTATTTTACTTCTTCAACCCCATAAACTCTTTTTATTCCTTTATTTTGTAACAAAAATAGTATCCTCAATATACTAGTGTGTTGTTATGAGAAGTATTCTAACTATACTTACAAACACCTCCATCTAATGGGTAATGAACATACTATTTCTGTGGATGGAAAACCAACGCCTCATGAAATGATGATTGTTCAATTATCTCATACCGCCTCTCATGGTGGACATTAAGATAGAACTGTGTTTATATATGATATATATTATGTTTATGTTTCCTTTATTTTTCTGTATTTTCCATTTATATCATACATTTATGGTTTCCATTATGGGTAAATGCGATAATTTTATTTGAGGAAGTGCAGACTAACGCCCCCTCAAAGTGATATGACTCGTTCATACCATACGTGGTATGTATAAAGGATAGATTTAATGATATTATATATGATACTATACTATAATTATAATATAACTATGTATAATTATGTTTTAATTCCATTAAAATATTAAATAGAAATGAAAGTAGCGTTCTTGCGTACGTACGACTTACTGTCTCCATGAACAATGCATTTCATTTCATACCTCCAAATGTTACGTACTATTATAAATACATGTATATACTGAATATATATGATATATATGATATCTAAATCATGAATATCATTATGTATATAATTAACTTTTGACCGCATGAACAACATGTAATTAAAAGAAGTCTATTTTTCACTCAAGTACCAAATATTGACATAATGACTATTATTAACTTAAATGATTACCTAGTGTTTATAACATAGTAATAAGTGATATAAAAGGAATAATTAACTTAAAAAAGGTTCATAAGAAAGTAAAAATTAACTTTAGTTTATTATTCAAGAAATTAAAGAACGAATGGTTCAAGTCAGACATAAGTTAAAGGAACTTCTTAACCCAATTCTCATTATTTGGGTTGATCATATATTTATTATTTATATCATTATTTAACTTATACATGAAATTATTTTATACGGTATATAAACCCTTTTGACTTTTATTCCAAAGGAATCTTTTCTCTACGAATCATTTTCCTAAATGACAAAAAATATGTTTCTTTTTAACGTACGCGATGACAACGACCTTTCCACCGCCGTGAGTATTATTTGATCTTTGGCTTTCATAACAAGACATAATATTTTAAAAAGGTAAATAAATACCAAATACTATTTTACATATTTTGGTATTGAAAATGGTTTTTGAAATGGATTTATTATTTCAATGTCTTGAAATGATTTCTTGTGATTGCAAATGAAATGTTATTAGTGAAATGTTTGTATTTGCAATAATTTATGTGTTATGATTTTATTTGATGGGTGGTTACATGATAAACCAAATGATGGGTGGTTCTATGATAAACCAGTATGGGTGGTTACGTTATAACCTCCAATGCATTGGGTATAAAATTCAGCCATATAGCTATTCCATTCAGCAATATGTGTGAAAGTTGACAGTATGGTTATTCCATTTAAGTATGTTCATGTCCCAAGTTACCTTTATATGTTATGTGTTCTTTGTATGGGATTTATGGTAATATTTTGGTTACAAAAAGGTAATAAATGATCTTTTATTCATTAAAGATTATTTACTACTTCATAAAGGTAAAAAGTATTACTTATGATAAAGTATTCTTATTTTACTTGTTGTTTTGAAAAACTTACAGTTTTCCTTCTTTGTGTATCCCTTGCTAATATTTTTTTGATCATCCCAAGTTTTTGAAATGTTTTTCATAGGACATAAAGTGGAATAGGTTTAAGGATGGGATCATGGAAAATTCATGCTATTTGAAACATGGAATTAGAGATGACTCTTTTTCTCAAAGAGTATATTTTGTGGAAAAAATGGAAACTCAGTAGAAGTGTCTACTTTTTCATCTTTTGAGATGTAACAGTTATGTCCTAATTCTATAATACTCTAAACCTAAAAAATATCATCAATGTGAATTATTCATTTAATTCAATATTATGTAATGTTTTAAGGTTGGGTCCTTATAGAAATACCCTTTTTATATTCAGGCACATTTCTCCATAAACCAATCTTTATGCTTTAGAAAATCCAAATCTCCATAAACATACTTCTAATTTTGGAAATAGAACGTTAAAATTCTAAGAGCTCTTTTTCATGACTATGTAGCACGCGCCCTTAAGCGGCCTTGCATAAGTTTCCTACATAATAGGATTTTCAGTCGAAAGATGCCACTATTTGGTTATGCAGCATATACCCTAGTTGGCCCTGCATAAGATAGCCCCCATAACGGGTTTGTCAAATAATGGTAGCTTTGTTCTTGGAAAAGACTTACTTTAATGCTTATATCCTTTCTACCATATGATTCCTCAGTTTCAAACATTCCCAAATCACTGTTTACATTTTATCACTTCTATAACTGAATATTATAGTATGTTTCCAAAAAAAAATTCAAGAAATTGGTAGAGATTTCTCATACCTTTTGTCAGAAGTAAAGACCTTAAATTAAATCCACCCAATGTCATCACTGCATGACTAAAAACTGCACAGTACAATGTAATCACTACATGACTTAAAACTGCACAGCACAATGTCATCACTGCATGAATTAAAACCGCACAGTATATTGTCCTAACTTCATGACTTAAAAATGCACATTACAATGTCCTCCCTAGATGACATAAAACTATACAGTACAATGTCCTCACTACATGACTTAAAACTGCACAATACAATGTCGTCACTACATGAATTAAAATTGCATGGTATAATATCAAAAATTTCATTTTATGATAAATTTTAACCATTACACATACAAAAAAAAATCCTAAAAATGGTTTTCTTATTCATGACTTATATCAGTCTGAAATATCCCTTTATCATTCTTAAATTTCCATTCCTTGGAAAAACTACCCACTGTGGTCTGGAGTCACCCGAATCTTATTTTCCCCCTATCTATCAACAGTATAATGTTAAATTTTTAAGAACACTTTTGATTGACTATGAAGAACGTGCACTTAGGCGGCCTGGCATAAGTTTTCTACATAATAGGCTTATCAGTCAAAAGATGACACTATTTGGCTATGCAGCATATGCCCTAGTTGGCCCTGCATAATACAGCCCCCATAATGGATTTTTCAAGTAATGGTAACCTCATGCTTGTAAGGGACTCCACTTATGTTGATATAGGTTTTAGATTTGGTGACCATAAAAATCATGACTCAAGATTCCCCATGGAAATATTTAAATAATATAAAAGCAATTATTAGCCCTAGAGTTTTGTTTTGGATATAATTTCAAAGTTTATAGTCAAAGCTATTTCGACCCTAAATATTATCCCATTATGCTTACTGGTCCCAATGGCCTAGTTAAAACAAAATCAATTAATGAAAGTGAAAAAATAAATGATCAATGAGAAAATACTTTTCATTTATGAAATTTTTTTATAAAGAAGAATCCAAAAATTGGAATCTATCTCTTAAAGAGATTTTTTACAAAATGATTTCTACGTAATTTCATATTTGTTTAAGAGCTTCTCGAGCCCCATAAACTACTTGTTGGAGTTTTTTTATCTGTCCAGCCACGATATCTTCAACATGATGAAGTACTTATTTAGCATCTGTGATGGCTTTTTCACCTTCCTTCTGGACTTCTCATAAGGAGCTATGAAGCTGGTCAAGCGCCCCTGTAATGACATCTAACTCCAAATAATGGCGCAGTTTCTGAAAAGTATTTTCTTTAATTGTTTGCATCAGTCTATTCAACCTTTCATTATGATTTTCCATATCTTGGGGTAGTGCTTCTTGGAACTCTTCAATTTTGATAGACAGTTTGGCTTTTATAAAGTCTTATTGAAGCCTTTTCCCTTTCTCCCTCTTCCGGATAATCTCTTTCACCGTAGTATGAATTTCATGGTATTCAAAACTGCCAAATCCTAGCGTGATAAACAGAGATGAAAGTCATGGAATTCTTGAAGGCAGTTCCTCAAGGGGCATCTCAGATATTATCTTCTAGACATTTTTTCATGCTTTACGACAAGAAAGATGAAGAGCCTTCTACAATTCTGGGTCCGATTCAGAATCACTATCATAAGGAGGGGAATATTCTGGGACTAATTCACTTAAAGAAGTGCCCTGCTCTATTCCTTCTTGTAAAATGGTTTCTCCACCTTCAAAGGTTGTTTGGGTAGATGCAGAGGCTTCACCTTCAGACCTAGCCATTAAATTTGATAGCCCTATATGGTAAATCAAGAATCATGGTTATATTTATGAAATAATAAAGGTGAATGTAATAACAATATCAACATCTCTTACCTAGCATTAGGTCAATAGATTTATAATAATCCTCCCCAATGTTCTCAGTTTCAGTAATTTTATTTGATGTCACTGGTTGAGGAGTGATATCTTTAATACACTCAGGATTTTCAGAGTGAATCTCAGGAAGACCTGCTACATCAATATTCACTTGAGCTAATGTCTCTACAATGGTAGATTTTTCATTAATTTCAACACTTCCTTCAGGAACCGTCGCAGTAGTAGTTTCTTTAGATTGAACTGCATATTTAAAATCAACCATGGTTACAAAGTTAATCATAAGATGAATAATGAGAACTCGTGTCCAGTTGATTATATATAAGGAACTCCAAAATCTTCTAAATCATTTGATATTTTAACATGTTATAATAGTTCTTAAAAAGACATTCCAATGTACATCATTTCATCTAATGATATCTCAGTTCCCTGGTTAGTCTCACCCGTGGGAACACTTGGCGTGTTTACTTTACAACCTTCCTTCGGCAACCTGTGACCCCGAGTAGCTTATTTAGAAACAATTGTGGGGTCAACATTAGTTGTTTCCAGATGTTTTGGTGAATTTTATGAACCTAAAGGTGTCACAAAATTTAAATCATTTATTGATGCATTGGATGCTTAATGAAATATTATTGATTTACTATAAGCTTCCTCTCCTCTAATAGTAGGAATCAGAGTATTGCTGGGGACAGATGTTGGTTCCTTGGACTTCAATGCCTCTTCAGGAACCACTGAACCTATGGGAATTTTTGTTTTATCAATAGAACCTTCTACATATCCTTGAGTCTTATCAATGGTTTCTTTCAAAGAAGAAATAGAAGAATCCCCTGTAATCTTCAAAAGTTTAAACACTTTTTCATGAAAAAAACAAAAAATCATGATTATTAGGGAGACTTAACACTACTAAGAAGGCGCATAATCATGGTTTTCTTTCATAGATGTTTTTTTTTCTTCATCTTTTTAGGAGGGCTTCTATCTTCACCTGCAAAAACGAGTATTGGTAATCCCAATACCCTCTCTATTTCCTTCTCCATGTCCTGTCTGTCTAGAGATATTTCTCTCAATTCACAGGGTGATCCGGTAGCTCCAAGAGTAGTGCCTCTAAGACTATATTGTGGTGAAGGAATTTAAGTTGTCTTTTCTTTACCCAACTATATTTTAAGAAAAAATTTATCCTAAATAACAATGTTTTGATGAAAATTCAAGTTGCAAAATAGAGTAAGATATAGAAGAAAGGGAACTTACATCCTCAGGATCTACAAAAGTCACGCCATTATTCGTCTAATTAAGGATTAATTCCTTCAGTGGTACCATGATCTATCATTTACTTTACCGGCTTTGTGGTAGGAATTGATACATCAGTGGCATATATGAGCATTTCCAACTCTCGAATATAGGTCCTTACCTCATTGGGATTATCATTAAAAAATGTCAGAAGAATCCCGCAAATCCCCTACCCCTGGAATATGCAGTCCCACGCCCAAATATGTCCACATGGTCTCAGTATCACAGTATAGACTCTTACATGTTTGAACAGCCTCCGGTCATATATATTAAGAATGTATGTCTGATGTTTTTGATGAGGATCTTACAACCATAGAATTGAGTTTCTTCCCAGCACCAATTTTCACAGATAAATGATTGGAAAATGGAACTTGCCGCTCTTCAGAATGATGGTGACTAGATCGCCTTGATACGAATTTAGTAGGGATTGATAGAGGGGCACATTTTATCCTATTTAGAGGATTATACCTAGTGCAAGGTCTATTTAGTGTATTTGGAGCATCATTACCTACACTCTCTTATTCTTGAAAATCGGCCCCTGATGATGAAGAATTATCTTCCAAGTGAAGGGGTTCCTTCCTGCTATTTCTCTTTATCCCCACTTGGGGGGATGACATGATTTAATACACCTTAAGGGTATGATGAAACTTGGTTTTCAGCATACCATATGATTAATATGCTTACTACATCTGCAACAGGTAAATTAAAAACTTCCCCGGTCTTCTCTACAGATGTCAATAACAATAATTGTCAGCAAACCATTGGGTGTTGCTCTAGTTTGACATGTATGGGAGGGGATACAATATTATGTTATAGAAATTTGAATTGATGTGAAAATCTATAAGGATAATAGGCCTCACATATGATTTTTCCATCGAAGTAATCATGACCAATGGAATTCATCATGTCATCGATCCTCTTGCTGGAATGATAATCTTGCAGTTCAAATTCTTTTGGGGGCCATTGAACCTGAAAAAAATATAGAGATCATCTTTTTAAATTAAGTTCATTTTTTTTGTTTTACAAACGAATGAAAAAGGAATTAAGGCGCATTGGTTTAAACATAAAACGCAAGTATAAGTTGATGCACAAGTATGGTTCCCCACTCATGGTTCCCCACTCATGGCGCATAGCTAAAAAACCTATAGAGGTAGTGCGGTGAAACAGATGCATCTAAATAGAAGACTTGCGCGCTGAGATCTGAGAATCCATAAGATGCGAAACTTTATGTGGAATTGAATCCCTTATAAATAAATGACAAGTATCACCCTGCATTCCAAAAATCATACACGTTGCAAACTTATGCACCCAAGTCTACTTGAGCGCTGAATACTTTTGCGCCCCATTAACCTTACCTTTCTTCTTCATTACTTTACCTTAGTATAGGATCCTATTTTCATTTAAGATCCAATTCTGAGGGGGGGATTTTGTTGACACCTCATTCCATCAAAGAGTCAAAAAAATGACAAAAGGGAATCCCCTTAGAGAGAAAATGGGAAAATACATGAAGAAAAATCAAGATTTGCAAAGGCATTAATTTTGAATCACCTTAGTCAAGCCAAAAAAACTGGTAGTGGGAAGATTACTTGTGCGCCCTATAATGTCACACAACCTACTAGCGTGCTCTTATCTAGCACACAAGTTAATTTTGTGCCCAACTAATTTCTCCCAAGGTCACTTACTTGCCTATAAATAGGCCCATGGGCCCCCCATTTTTACAGACGAATTTCATTGAAGCCCAATTGCTACTTTGGTTGCCCTAGTACTTCGCCCCAGTCTTCAAAAAATTTCAAGTTAGTTCTTCAAAACAGTGTGTGGAGGGTTTAAGGGAGGATCATTTGAGTTAAGTCCTTTAATGCTTGAAAAACCAAACCCTTTCATGCCTAAAGAGCCCAACCTACCCAAGTTAGAAATACTTGTGCGCCTCCCATTCCTCTCACAAGAACTTGAGAACCCCACTTCTTGGATCACTTGTGAATACCCTTGAAGGCTTGAGAAAGGTGTAACCCAAGTATTACCATACAAGTTGTTCGTCGCTTAAGTGAACATCAGGTCTCCCAAGTGTACTTGTGCCACCATACATGCGCACCCTTCTCTATTTGGGTGCCCCTCTTTGATTCAATTATTCTTTTCAATCTATTCAGTTTACAAGCCATCAATCCATCCTAAGCCATTCATGGTAAGGATTATTCTTCACTAGCTCCCTTGTATGAAAGTGATTCTGTTGAGACCTCCACCAAAACCTCCTGACTTATCAAACCTTTGGTAAAGGAATATCAGCGTGTCTCTTATTTGGGTTTGTATTTCCACATTCATAGGTTTCTCACATTTGTTTTACAATGGGGTTAGGATTCATGAAATGTATGTGGGTTTGTATATCCACAGTCACATGGAACTTTCTCCCAGAAATAGTGCTGGGAAGTTCCCGGTTTGGAGAAGGGTTAGGTGCTGGCTTCTCTTTTCTCAATGAGGTGACCCAGTACCTTAGGTCTCTGGTAGGGAACGTACAGTTCACACTTACTTTTCCACATTCCTACTAGGATCAATTTTAGGGCATCCATTCTGGTATAAGCCCCTCACATTCACCCCTTCTTCCTTCCATTTAGACCCATGTTCAATGTGATTAGAAAAGAGGGAAATCTCATCACCTCGACCTCTTCCACGGTCAATGCGCCCTCTTCTATTAGTAGAGGAGAAAAGTGTGAAGTGTAATTGTTGAATCATTCACATCTTCTTGTTTCTCACACGGAGCATGACACACATGGGCATAGAGATATGTGATGGTTAAAAATTTTGCACAAACACTCATTCAAAGGAACTATGAGAACTCGGATTCATGTTCAAACCAGGATATGTAGGAAGTTGTATCAAGGCCCGAGATCATTGGGTATCCTCCTTAGAAAATAATCCCCAAATTCAATCTTCAAATCATCAAGTCATCCTTTTCAGGAAGAAAGACCAAAATCATCTTTCTCAGAGGACCATACTATTATATGAGATTTAAGTAACTACGAGAACTCTGATTCCTATTCAAACTAGGATACGTAGGAAGCAGTATCAAGGCCTGAGCTCACTGGACATCCTCCTTAGGAAATAATCCCCAAATTCAATATTCAAATCATCAAGGCATCCTTTTCAGTAAGTAATCCCAATCACATCTTTCTTATGGGGCCATACTCTCCTATGAGATTTATTGAGCTATATGGGATTTGACTCCCATTAATATGGGATATGTAGGAAGCCTCATTGAGGTTCAAACCCAATACATCAAATCAACCCTATTCTCCATGGGCCATATTCCTAATAGGGTCTGATCCTACTTGGAAACTCATATCCTTTTCCATTTTCCTCGGTCCACTTTAGTATAAGTCCCACATTAAGTTTTCACCAAGTGTATTTCACTTATATTTTCTTATCACATGACCTTAAAAGGTATGATATGTCCTATTAAGTGGCACTGAACTATGAGGGTTATGATTCCTTTCACAAGGATACATAGGTTGCCCATTTCATGGGCATGATCCCAATATCAAAACAAACCTTCATCTTCATGTATGAAAAAAAATCTAGAGTGCCCCATTGAGTTGCTTAAAAACCAGTATCATCACAAAGATGATTAAAAGAATCTCTTATCTGTATATTAGAGGATCCCATTGATGGAAAACCTCAAATAAATGAATGTTTCCATTAATGAAGAACCTTGAATGGATACTGATGATTCTACATTTTACACATGATAATAAGTGATTGTAAATTACAAGGGATACTTATGATATATATGGTGAATTAAATAGGATTCATGAAAATATCTTAAATTTAAAAAGAGAGTCCCAAAGTAGACAATAATTCCCCCCAAAAGGGTGTGATGAGTCTGACCTCTCATCCTCTCGACCAATGTATGTTCTTATATATCGTAATGTTAAAACACAACAAATGCATACCTATGGAAAGTAGGACCCCTTTGGATAATGAACTGTTGGAAGTTTTCGGTTTCATGAATAAATCCAATGGAAACTGCCAAGAAATAGTGATTCTTAAAACTAGAACACATATTTCAAGGAACTATGAAATAGTTATGTATGGATTTATGGTAATAATATAATTACTAAATATAAAAATTAAATTATAAATATATTTTCATTATTCTAAAAATTACTATCAATAATCATTAATAACTTTATTTTTTCTCTATATGAACACATAATTTAAATTTAAAATAATGTGGGAGACATTTTATCTTTTTCTCTACAAAAATTGTCATATTGATATATTTCATGGAAAAGTGTCCCTCAAGAACATAAAAATTAAGCCTATAATTTTTGTGGTTGATATATGGTTGTAAAAATGAATTTATACAATTATTTAGAGCATTTAAACCCTTATCTTTATAAGAAAACCCCAAAGTATACTTTTTTGACCTTAAATGTGCTAGTAAATTTATCATATTTTTAATATTCATTCGGAACAAAACTATGTTGAATATATTATATAATATTATTTATTATGATTAGAAATATGGAATCCATTTTACCAAATCAAACCCAATTAAATGGATAAATTTAATATAAAATTAAACCCATAGACGTGACAAAAAATGGGTTTCCAAAGAGAATCATTTCATTTGTATAAACTGTTTTTTATCAAAAACAACATTAAAATAATTAAATTTAACTTAAGTGTAATACTAATAACATGATTGAACTAAATTTAGTTTTAAACTATTTTAAAACAAAAAAAGAAAATTTTAGGTGTAATGATAGTTGTCAATAAAAATCTATATTTTTTTATTATTCATAAACAATAAAAATTTCAAGATAAATCCCTAAAATTCACCAAAAGATAATTTTTTCTTTTTTTCAATAATTAATTTATTTTTAAAAAAATATTCAAAAAAAATAAAAACATATTTTTTTTAATTTGTCCACAATAATAAATCCAATCATTTTCCAAGAAAAAATGATTTTTAACATATAAAGGATTTACTAAAAATAAATTACATAGTAATAGATATATTTTATTTATATAAATAATCTAATGTTAATATTAAAAATTCATTATTCCAATTTATATCACTATGTTTAACAAGTTGGCTATAATGACCATGTTTAAATAATAATTTTAATATTATATTTTAGTTTGTAAAACATGGTGTTCTTTGTAACAAAATATATCTAATAAATTAAATTTATTTGGGAAAATTTTTTCATAAAATATCATGGTTTTATAGGATAACAACTAAAGAAAACCACATTGATGGTCATACATAATCAATTAGGTATACATGCAGTGCATTGTTCATATTTTGTGTCCCCATAACCTCCTGTTCGAATGATACCAAACATAATCAAAATCATACTTGGACATGTTTTTATAAAATCATTGAGGAATAGTTAATCAAGGTGTTATTGGGTATATAATTTAACACTTCACTATTAATTTATTAACCAATATGATATTTTTCTACTCTTATGAATAATATAAAATCCAGGCTATCAATGAAGATAGATTGGGGAGAAATATGGTCCTACTAAGATATCCATATTATGTGATTATGTATTGAATGAGAGTAGAAAATATACAAATCCATAAATGTGACTAAATTGTAATATATTCCTCAACCTAATCATTTTATACTCAGTGATTCGGGAATCTAAGTGTTGTAATGCAGGATTTACATACATTATGTCATATGGTTTCTAGATATCTTGGACAAAGTGATCACATCATAGTTCATGATTTCATGTGATAATGTTATTGTAATCTTTCATAGAGTCATATATATGTTTTTCTAAGAACTTTCCATTTCCCTCTATAACTTTACTAAGAGTGCTTCTTAGCTAGAGGTTGCTCTTTGTTTACATTATTAAAATCAAGAATTTCTATTTTATGTCGATGATATAAAGGCTCAAGGGGTAACACAATATTTTTTTATAAAAGAGGAGTTAGTTTTACATGTTTATATATACTATAAAATTCTTTTATATAAAATCAAATAATTATTTTTTGATGGTTATTTAAAATTAATTATATATGATGTGATTAAGGATATTTTTAGGAGATATTTATAGAAGTATCATTAAATATATACAAAATAATTTTTTCATATAGTTTCTTAAGTTACAATATATGATATAATATAATGTGAAATTCTACAAATTATATTAAACATTATTAAAACATAAATACTGAAAGAGATATACCATAAATCTATACACATATGACTCGTGCATGGATATTTTATAAGGTATTTCATAAATAATAAATGTAATGTCATATTATTTTTATGGGAATATAGTAATGTATCATATAAAATATGATGCAAGTTATTCTTCCAATAATGGTATATGATATAAGAAATTAATATGTATCATATCCCATGAGATGTAGAATATATAATATTAAAATATAGTTTCTATTACAGGTATGAAATCATTACACTAATGTAGAGTTAATGCTTGTAATATTTATTTACATGGTAAGAGGGTTATAAGATATTGAAAGGAAATTCCATTTAAAAATGTGTTATGTGATGTATGAATAGATCTATTGGGATTGAGAAGGTCTCAGATACCAATATAAAAAGGAAAAGGAAATAATTTTGTTTTATGTTATCATTTAACCAGCCAACGCCTCAAGTATTATTATTACTTGAAAGATCTCTTCATGTTATTTTTTTACTTCAATAGTAACTAGAATGTTATGAGTTTGATGGAGAGTACTACCCATGTGATGGGTAATTCAATTTTATCCCATGGATACCCTATGGAGTAGGTATTTCTTTTTCTGCCACTAAGAAATCATTATGTGTACCCATGTATTTTTTGTTTTATTTTTATTAGAAACAAAAATATAATGTTCTATGTCTATATCTATTTTTGGAATTATGGAAACATTTTAGATTCCAATTAGTGGAGGGGTCTATTTTTTAAATAATAGTTATAATTTTAATTTTTATACTTGGAGTATACCAAAAGTGGTGTTCTAGAAATGGGATAGGGCTTCTGAAGTTGTTTATAGCTTGTTTGAATGAGGTTCCATGGTGGATACTGGAAAATAATAGCATACCACTGACCATCAGTGGTTTTTTACTGTGGCATGAGATATGGTTTATAGACCCCTACTCATTAGTGGGATTTTTATTTAGAAAAGTTATAACTTTTCATCCGCATGTTTTATGAAATTTGGTCCTTGGTAAGAACCATCTCGGTGTTTTTATAATAACGACTGGTCTTGAATTGAGATTTGATAATTTGATAATCATTAATTGGTGGATGTTCCTTGAATGTGATGTGGGTGTTCAGGAATGGAATGAGGCCATTTGGTTTTTATTAAAATCTAATTAAGTCCCAATATTTGTAGGGGTTACCTATTGAGTAAATAAGGTTTCCTTATGACTTTTACATTCCTTCATGTTTGGGGAGATTTTTGAGTTAATAAGGTTTCATTATGACATTACCAATTCTCATGTTTTGAAAATCACAAACACCTTATCTCAAGGAAAATTTCATTTTACCCTATGTTTTAATTTCATAAGTAAAATTTTCCTTCCCCATGGAAATTTATCCTTACCATGTTTTTTATTATTCATTATCTTGTCTAAGTGTAAAATTCAGTTTCATATCTAAAACCTTGAAATCATATAATACTTAGATAAAGATCATTCTATTTTCAGGATGCGAATTTAGTCTCCGAGTTCTCTGAATTCAGACTCCGAACACTTATGATTTCTGACTCTGAGTTCTCTGAATTCAGACTCCAAACTCTTATGAGTTCTGACTCTGAGTTCTCTGAATTCAGACTCCAAACTCTTATGAGTTCTAACTCCAAGTTCTCTTAATTCATAATCCGAACTCTTATGAGTTCTGACTCCGAGTTCTCTGAATTTAGACTCCGAACTTTGTAAGTTCAGACTCCAAATTCAAATGAATTCTACCTCCAAACTTTGTAAGTTCTGACTTCAAATTCTCATGAACTCTGACTCCAAAGTTTGTAAGTTCATGCTCTGAATTCATGTGAATCCATATTCTGAATTTCCTTGAAATTTAGACTCTTCAATTCTATAGAGTTCAGGTTCTGAATTCCTTAGAAAACAGAATCCAAATATCAATGTATTATAGACACCTAATATGTTTTTTGTTAGACTCCAAACTTTTATTTGCTTACATTCTGAATATTTGATTTTGGTTATGTAACCATATTTTTTCTTACACGTGTTTTTGTTATAAAACGATGTCATGCATTTAGTTACTAACTAAACGTTGTTTGAGTGAAATGTGTACAGGTCCCTCCGAAATTCAAGGAAAAATATGACTGTTGGAGGAGGGAGTCGACCGTTGGAGTTGTGCCTATAAATAGGAGCTCATTTGAAAGATCTCATAACAAGTTGATCAATCTAGAGATTACATGCTGCTGAAGTTATTTCTAGAGAGAGAGACTTTATTTATTTGTGTGTACTGAACTCATTGTTTAGAATTGCTTCATGCGACTCTGAATGTTGCTAAGTACATTCGGGGGCTTCTTGGTATAAGAAGACAGAGGTGTTGACTACCTTAATGTTCGAGGACTTCCTTGCTGAGGAAGATAGAGGTGTCGACTACCTTGAAGTTGAGGGCTTGCAAGGATAGCAAGACAGACTCTGATCTTCGTATCGATGGATTACCTTGGTGTGGGTAAGACAAACTTTCTTGAAAGTATAAATCAAGGGACCTTTATCCGAGGTTGTTATATACTCTTATCTTTGGGTTAAAAGAGCTACTACTTGTTACTTGTTTGTTTCAAGTTTTCCGTTGTATTTTAATTGTTGAATAAAGTATAACTATATTATACTTCCTTATACTTGTATACTCTGATTTAGTAAGATTCTATACATTTTAAGGTAGAATCTTTATCTTTGTAAACTTTCATCATGTTTCATTTTCCGGAACCATCTTTTCTGGAATCACTTTCCCAGAATCATATTTTTGGAATCTAGCAAGTGTTTATAACTAGAGGTATTGTGAATTACCTTGTTTAACATTGTTAAACATAATCATCTTTAAAAGTTTCAAAGGATTTTTTTAAATAATACAATTCACCCCCCCCCCTCTTGTATTTAGAGAATTATTAGATACTTCATTCTGTATCTATATTATTTCGATTTTACATTTTGTATTATAGAGTTTATCATACTCAACATACCATCTCATCAATTGGTATCAGTGTCTTGGTTCAATCTGAATTAATCTCATGATTAGATTCAAGAAAGAATTCATCTTATTCTTATTTCTGGAATCATATTTTTGGACTAATAATGTTTGGATTCATATTTTTCTTAGAGATACTCTTGTTCTATAATTTTCTTGCTGAGTAATATATTACTTGTTTACTTAACCTTACTACTAACATGTTTTTGTAGAGATAGTTTTCTTTAAGATGGCAGGAATCAATGTTGGTTCCATTGACAATCTAAATCCTACAAGACCACCTATTTTTTATGGGAATGATTATGAATATTGGAGAGATTGCATGAAGACATTTATTATCAATATTGGAGTGGAAAATTTTGTTATGCTTACTAGAGGATATAAAATCCCTGACAAGGAAGTTAGTACTTTCACAAATCAAGAAAAGCATGAATATCAACTGAATTATAAGGTACATAATACATTACTTTGTTCCATGACTAGAAATATATATAGCCAAATTTCATCTTGTGAAGAGTAAATTGTATTTGTAAGAAACTTGAAGTTACACACTTTGGAACTTCCAAAGCTATTGAAACTAGAAGAGCCATGCTCAGAGCTGAATATCATGGTTTTCAATTTCCTTATGAAGAACCCATATGTAAGGTGCAATAGAGATTTATGACTATCATTAATAGTTTACAATCTATGGGTGAGAAAGGATTAGATAATGAAGCTCTTGTGGACAAGATCATAGACATCATGCCTAATGAGTGGAAATCCAAGAGAACTACTATTGATGAGAATAGAAAGGTTACTTAGATTTCTCTTGATGAACTTTTTGGAACTGTTCTTAAACATGAGACAAGAATGAAGAGAGATGCTGATAATGTAAATAAAAAGAATGGGAATGGCAGTGTTTCTTTTTCTACAACTTCAAATCATATGAAAGCCAAGACTCCTAAGAGAGTTACTATATCTAAATCTAAGAAGCTTGTTATACAATCTGAATCTAGTAGAAGTGAATCTTCAGAAAATGAACTAGCCAATATTTCTCAAAGGATGAACAAGATTTCTGGACAGAAGAACTTTCAATCTAGATATAATAAGAATGAAAGGAAAGATAAAAAAGATTCAGAAGTTACATGTTATGAATGCAAGATAGATGGACATATAAGACATGATTGTCCTATGCTTAAGAGAAAAGAAAGAATGGAAAATCATTCTGAGAGAAACATAAAGAAGTACTATAAAGCTAAAGCTAAGAACACCTTGAAAGCTAATGACACCTAGAGTGCCAATGGTGGTGACTCTTCTAATGAATCATCAGATTATGAATCCTCTGGATAGAAGAATCCTGGTATAATATCCAGACTACCTATTGAAAATCATTTCTTAATGGATAAAGTACACAATGCTGAATCAATGACCAATGTTTCTTTTAATGAAAATTATAGTAATGATAAATACTATGAATATTTGGATGAAAAATATTCTTCTGATGAGGGTAATACTTTACCTACCTATGAAGAAGTTTATAGGTTTGTTAAGATTCTTGATAATGAAAATTCTAAAGTCAACAAAAATCTTGACAAGGAAAATTCTAGGATTTCTATACTTACTAAGGAAATATCAGATCTTTCTAAAGATCTTGATAAAAAAAACCTTGATTTTGAAAGTATTTCAAAAAAACTTGAGGAATTAAATTCTGAGAAGGATAAACTTTCTAAGGATCTAGAAAAGGTAATTTCTAAGAAAAATGTTTTCGAGCCTAACTCTAGTGCTAATGTTTTGGAAGATAAGAACTTAGTTATTAGACTGAAGTCTGAAATTTTTTCCTTGAAAAAGTATGTGTCAAACTTTACCTTAGGCAATGAAAATTTTGATAAGATGTATTCTCAAATTAGACCTCTAAGGAATAATTATGGTTTTGGTTGTACTAGTTCTAAACTGATTTTTAGTAACAATTATTTTGTTCCTCAAAGTGCTCTATTCTGCACTAAGTGTCAGTGTGGTTGGCATTGGGCAAAAAATTGTTCCTTAAACAAAACCCAGTCTTTGGGATTTCATAAAGCCTATTTTTCTAAGAAAATGTGGGTGCCTAAGATTTTGCTTTCTAAAATTTTCGGATCCGAGAAAGTTTGGGTTTCGAAAGTCTAACTCTTTTTTTTTCAGGAAAATAGAGAAAGTACCAATAGAAATACATGGTACATGGATAGTGGATGTTCCCGGCATATGCCTGGTAACAAGAACTTCTTTGAAAAGATTATAAAGACGAAAGGAGGAAAAGTAACTTTCATAGATAATGCTAAGGGAGAAATTATTGGTATAGGTAACATCGTTCTTCTTGGAAAAACTTTTATTTCAAATGCACTTTTTGTCAAAGGTCTTAATCACAACCTCATTAGCATAATTCAATTATGTGATGAAATTTACCTAGTGAATTTTAGGATTGAAAAGTGTCTGGTACACAATTTTAAGGAAGAGTTTATTTTTTCTACCAATAGGCAATAGAATGTATATACACTAAACTTAGAAGACATTAGGATCTAAGACTTACCTTTTCTTAGTGCAATGGAAGATCATTCTTGGTTGTGGAATACAAGGTTAGGACACTATAACCTTATAAACCTACAAAAACTCTCAAAGAAAAGATTATTTAAGGATCTACCAGATCTTAGATTTGATTCTTCAAAAGTTTTTGATCATTGTCAATATGGAAAGAAACATAAATCAAGTTTTAAATCAGTTGGTGAAGTCTCAACTAATGATTCATTACAGTTAGTGCATATGGATCTTTTTGGACCAACACAAACTAGAAGCATTGGAGGCAAATATTATGTATTTGTTTTAGTTGATGATTACACTATATTTACATGGGTATATTTTCTAGCAAATAAATATGAAGCTTTTTCTTATTTCAAAAGTTCCAGAGCCCAAGTTAAAAATGAGAAAAACCTTCCTTTGATTACTATTCAGAGTGATCATGGAAGAGAATTTCAAAATTCTGATTTTGAAACTTTTTTTAGTAGAAAAGGAATTACTCATAACTTCTCAACACCTAGAACACCTCAACAAAATTGTTTTGTTGAAAGAAGAAATATAATTCTTCAAGATATAACAAGAACTATATTGAGTAAGTATTCTGTCACTAAACATTTTTGGGCTGAAGCTGTAATTATTGCTTGTTATACTATAAATCAAGTTTTGATTAGACATTTTCTTAATAAAACTCCTTATGAGTTATGGAATGGTAGAAAACCTAGACTTTACTACTTCAAGGTTTTGGGTTGAAAAGTATTCATTCTGAATACTAAAGATAATTTACACAAATTCGCACCAAAATCTGATGAAGGAATTTTCTTAGGCTACTCCATAACTTCTAAGGCATATAGAGTTTTCAATAAAAACACTTGTACTGTTGAATAAATAGTACATGTTAAATTTGATGAAACTGATCCCTTCATTTTTAAACAACCTCAACCTACATCTTCATATGTGTTTTCAAAAACTGATTATCAACCTTTGTTAAAAGATCCTTCTGATAAGAAATATGCCCAAGAAAATGTTTCTGAAGCATTTATCCCAGAATATTTCCTACCCTATGTTAATGAAAAGGTTTTACAAAACCCAAATCAGTTGTTTCTAAAGAATCATCCTTGTGATAGTATCATTGGTGATGTGAATCAACCTGTAAGGACTAGAAGTTCCTTAAGAAATGAAGTATAAAATCTAGCATTCCTTTCCTAATTAGAAACAAAAATCACTAATGAAGCATTAGGTGATGATGATTGGATAAAATCTATGCAAGATGAACTAAATGAATTTTAGAGGAATAAATTTTGGGCCTTGGTTGAAAGACCTAAGGAAACTTCTATTATTGGTGTAAAATGGGTCTTCAGAAATAATGTGATGAAAATGAAATCATAGTAATAAATAAAGCTAGATTGTTTTCTAAAGGCTATAATCAACAAGAAGGAATAGACTATGAATAAGCCTATGTTCCAGTAGCTAGAATTGAATATATTAATATTTTACTTGCCTTTTCAACATTCGTCAATTTCAAACTTTTTCAAATGGATGTGAAATGTGCTTTCCTTAATGGTTATGTTCAAGAGGAAGTTTTTGTTGAACAACCTCCTGGTTTTTAAGATACGAAAATTCTAAACATTTTTATAAACTTACCAATGATTTGTATGGACTTAAGTAATCCCCTCGATCTTGGTATGATAGGCTTACATGATTTTTGATTAAAAATAATTACATTAAGGGAAATTCATATCCAATCCTTTTTATAATGAAAGATATGAAAAATGTTTTGATTGTTAAAATCTATATTGATGACATTATATTTGGTTCAAATCATCAATATTTAACTGATTCATTTACGGATCTAATGAAATCTGAGTTTTAAATGAGTATGATGGTTGATTTAACATTTTTCCTTCATTTTCAAATTTCTCAAAAACCAAAAGAAATCTATATATCCCAACATAAGTATATTAAAGATCTTCTTAAAAAGTATGGATTTGATAACACTAAGAGTATAAGTAATCTCATTAGTACCTAAAATTCACTTGATCTTAATGAAGCTGGGAAACCAGTAGATCAAACATCTTTTAGAGGTATGATAGGAAGTTTACTTTCCTTGACAGGTAGGCATACAGACTTAATGTTTTCAGTATGCTTATGTACAAGATATCAATCCAATCCTAAGGAATCTCATTTAATGGCAGTGAAAAGAATTTTTCGCTACTTAAAGGAAACCATGGATTTTAGACTCTTTTATACTTTTGGAAATGATTTTGTTCTAAAAGGTTTTTTGGATGCTAACTTTGGTGGATGTAGAATGTATAGAAAAAGTACATCCAGAACTTTTCATTTCTCAGGAGATTCATTAGTTTCTTGGTCATTCCAGAAGCAACACTCAGTAGCACTTTCCACTGCTGAATCTGAATATGTAGCAGCTAGAAGTTTTTGTGCTCAAGTATTGTGGATGCAACACACACTCACACACTATAGTATGAGTTTTACCAAAACACAAATTTTGTGTGATAATACTAGTGCCATTGATTTAAGAAAAAACCATGCACATCACTCTTATAAAAAACACATAGATATTAAGCATCACTTTCTTAGGTATCACACACAAAAATGAGATATCATTCTTCAATTTATTGGAACGCAGTATCAAATTGCTAATATTTTCAAAAAATATTTTCCCTCCGATAGATTTGAATACATTAAACAAAAGTTAGGAAGGATAACCATAAGGTAATCTTCCTTGATTAACTTTCTGTTGAAACCAATCTTCTTACAATAATAAACTCCTTTCCATAGGGGAATTACATTTTCTTGTTATATAGATTTTTCAGATCTTTTGTAATGAAAATTTTCATAGTTAGATTTTTCAAATCTTTTATAATGAAAATTTTCGTAGTCATATTTTTCAAATATTTTGTAATGGAAATTTTTTGTAGTCAGATGTTTCAAATCTTTCATAATTGAAATTTTCATAATAGAGATTTTTGTACTCAAAATTTTCGTAATGAAGATTTTTGTACTCAAAATTTTCATAATGTATATTTTCGTACTCAAAATTTTCGTAATGGAGTTTTTCGTTTTCAAATTTTTTAGTAATCAAAAAATTTCAGAATATAAAGTTCTTCAAGGGAATTTTTTTTCTCTCAATATGAATAATATTCTTAGAAATCCGAAATGTATGTTTCCTTTATTAATTTTTCATAATAATCATTCTTTACATGATGGTATTTTCATTTTTTAAAAAAAATTGGATTATCTTTTTCTTAAATCCGAATGTTTTTCTTAAAAAACCTCCAAAGATCAGATTCTATAAACTTTTCCTTGCGGCTATCATTTCAACGTTAGATCTGATCAGAAGGATTTCCATCCATTGGATTGAGTTTGGAATATGAATTGTCACTTCCAAAACATATATAAATGACCCTCGAAGGGTTGTCCCACATCGATCTCAAGATCTCACGTGTTGAAGTTATGACCCTCTACTTAAGATTGTTCTGAACTTCTCAAAGCTTTCCCAATTATAAATTTTTGTAGAAGAATCCTCTTAGAAAGATATGTCTACTGTCAATCCAATTTCGAAGTGGCAGGTGTATAGAGAAAGATTGTTGCATCTGAATTTCTTCTCTATGTATGATTCAATCATTTTGAAGAACATCAAATTGAATGGATGGGAGAATGTTTGTGTATCGAAGCCAGGGCTCAAGATTTGGTGTATCCAGATCTGCTAATTGAGTTTTATAAATCAGTCAATTTCTTCAAAGAAGATGGCAGAGATAAGTTTTCATTCAAAAGATATGGAAAGACTTGTTCTCTTTCATACAGTAAGGAAACTAGTTTGATTGGAGTTCCGTATGAAGGAGAAGCTGAATTTTGTTCCCACAATTTGTCGGATGTTCAAGGAAGCTTTGTAAAGGTGAAATCTATTGAGTTCCTAGGTCTTACATATGTCAAGACTCCAAATATTTCTCACCTCTCTATAAATAATCGGATCCTTGAATTATGGGTTCAAGGATTTATCATTCCGAGAAAAGGTGACATGGACACATTGAAAAAGAGTGACATGTACATCCTAGATTTTATAGTGAACCTGAGGAAGGTCAATTTGGTTAAGAATATTCTCATTACGATTGAGAATATTAAGAATGGAAAATTTAATGATCAAATAATTATGTATCCATCCATCCTTTCTAAGTTGATTTTTCGGTGTCTAGAATCTTTCAAAATTACTTCTAGTTTGAAGCCAAGGAATTGCAAAGTCATGCTAGTCAGTGATGATACATTGAAGATGATGAACATTGGTTTTTCCAATGACTCCAAAAAATTTTATGACCTACCAGTGGAAGAAGCTGAAGTTGTTCCAAAGAAACAAGAAGTGCCTGAATTATCGAGAAAGGGAAAAAGGAAGAGAAAGTTGAAGGAATTAAAAGAGGAAGAGAAAACTCTAAAAGCTAAGGAAGTTCGATCCGCACCTCCAAAACCTAAGAAGAAAAAATAATATCCATATGATGAAGTTTATAAGTAGATGGAAGATAAGAAGAACAGAAAAGAAGGGAGCCCAAGTTTGGACTAGACCCTGCTGAAGCAAAATCCATGAAGGAGAAAACAGCTAAGTATCTTGAAAGGGAAGAGAAGGAAAATAAGAAAAGTAAGAAGATGAATGAAGTAGAGATTGTTCAATATCTTTTGAAGGCTGCTGGGAAAGAATCCGAGAGTATCCCAATACCAAAATCTTTCTTGGTAGAAGCTTTACATGAGACTCTGGGTAAAAATTTTGTCACTCTGGAAAATGTGAAAGAAAGAGAAGAAGAAGTAGTAGTACAAGAAGTGGAAGAAGAAGAAAGCAATGACAATACTGAATATCTCATAAAGAAAGTTTAATACTTTTATGAGAAAGAAAGTCCATCTGAGAAATTGTCAATTTGAACATCAGAAGCAGAATATTCAAAGCTTTCTACACCAGGGAAAGATCAGAAAGAAGAGGATGAGAAAGCTGAGGATGAAGTGAACAATATGTCTGAGGAAAAAAGTTTTAATCATCATTTTATTCATCCTGAGGATGCTGAGGCAGGATCTAAGAAGGAGAATATAGATGAAGATAGAATTGTTCAGCTGTCTGACAGTGAACACAAATATCTGGATGAGGAATCCATTCCGAGAAGGTATAAAGAAAAACAGGTGGTGGTTGAGACACCTACGAAAGATGTTATAGAGAAGAAGGAAACTGGTAGATCATTGAAGATGAAGGAAGATGAGTTAGATAAAGGAGCCTCACCTAGAAAAGTCTCATATTCGGAATCATCATCTCTAGGACATGATTTAGTTGTCCAGTCTTTGAAGAAGTTAGTTGGGACCATTCCAATTTTCCCAAGCATAGACTCTAGATGCCAGATCATTCAACACACACTTAATCATAAATCAGATTCAGTGTCAATGGTGATGGAAAAATGTGTCAATCTTGAGGTTGATTTCAATAATTTCTTCATTAACTAAGATGCCCACAAATGGTCCTATGGGAAAATGATTGGATGGTCAAAGAAAACATTTGAAGATTTGAGATAACTTGAGGAGTTACAAGATGGTTTCAAGGAGTCCTTTGACATAGAAGATGGTAAGATCAAGGATCTCACGAGTAGTTTTGAAGAAAAGATAACTCTTAAGAAAAATTCTCGGATTCAAGAGGTAAAATATTTGAATGAAAAGTTGAATTCAGTTGCTCAAAGATGGAAGAGAGAAAGGGATCATCGGATTGAGATAGAAGAAAATCTTGTTAAGCAGTAAGAAGTCTTGAAGGCTCAGGCAGAGGCTCTTAAGTCTCAGGAAGAAAGAATCAGGTCTTTAGAGAAGAAAGATGAGGATTAGGATCAGCTTCTTAATCAATTGGAGGAAGATCATAAGGAGATCAAAAAGCTGAATACTATAGTCAAGAAGTTAATGTCGAAGGAAAAGGAAGGATAACTATCTTCCAATACGATATTTTGTTTTACTTTTCTTCCTTGTACAACTTATTGCTAATCAAAATGAAATTTTTGGTTTCCTGACTTTTGAATGTGTTGTACTAATCTTTTAGGTACCATAATTTCTTTTCCATTCCCTCAAATTCTTTTTGAAAATAACAAAGGGGGAGAAAGTAAAAATAATAATAAGAAAAGAAGAAATATCCCTAAGTAAGGGGGAGTTTATCTAAGGGGGAGTTTTCATTATAGAGATTTCCGTACTCATGATAATGAAAAATCTCATTCCAGAATTCTGGAATATGATCCTTAGTGTTCCAAAGCCTAAGGGGGAGTTAGTTGTATTCATATTTTCCCATATGATAAGGGAGATAAGTTTTATTTTCAAAGTCTAGAAAAATATTTTCTAAGTCCTTATTTTCTTTTTCATAAGGATGCTTGTGCTTTCCAAAATGGGAAAAATTGTTCAGTCAATAAGGTTTCCTTATGAATTTTCCATTCCTTCATGTTTGGGGTGATTATTGAGTCAATATGGTTTCCTTATGACTTTACCAATTCTCATGTTTTGAAAATTACAACCACCTTATCTCAAGGCAAATTTCATTTTACTCTATGTTTTACTTTCATAAAAAAAATTTCCTTCCCCAAGGAAATTATCCTTACCATGTTTTTTATTATTCATTATCTTATCTAAGTGTAAAATTCGGTTTCATATCTAAAACCTCGTAATCATATAATACATAGATAAAGAGCATTCTGTTTTAAGATACAAATTTAGACTCCAAACTCTTATGAGTTCTGAATCCGAGTTCACTGAATTCAGACTCCAAACTCTTATGAGTTCTGACTCCGAGTTCTCTAAATTCAGACTCTGAACTCTTATGAGTTCTGAATCTGAGTTCTCTGAATTCAGACACTGAACTTTGTAAGTTCAGACTCTGAATTATAATGAATTATGACTCCGAACTTCGTAAGTTCTGACTCTGAATTCTCATGAACTCTGAATCCAAACATTGTAAGTTCAGGCTTCAAATTCTTGTGAATCCAAATTCCGAATTTCCTTGAAATTTAGACTCTGGAATTCTATAGATTTCAGGTTATTTATACCTTAGAAAATAGAATCCTAATATCCTTGTATTATAAACACCGAATATTTTTTGGGTAAGACTCCAAACATTTATATGCTTACATTATGAATATTTGATTTTGGTTATGTAATCGTATTTTTGCTTACACTTTTCTTTATTATAAAATGATGTCATGCATTCAATTACTAACTAACCGTTGTTTAAGTGACACATGTATAGTTCCCTCCAAAATTAAAGGAAAAATATGATCGTTGGAGGAGGGAGCTGACCGTTGGAGTTGTGCCTATAAATAGGATCTCATTTGAAAGAGCTCATAAAAAGTTGATCAATATAGAGATTACATGCTTCTGAAGTGATTTCTAGAGAGAGATAATTTATTTCTTTGTGTGTACTGAGCACCTTTTTCAGAATTGCTTCGTGCGACTCCGAATGTTATTGAGTACATTTGAGGGCTTCCTGGGATAGGAAGACAGAGGTGTCGACTACCTTAAAGTTTGAGTACTTTCTTGCTGAAAAAGGTAGAGGTGCCGACTACCTTGAAGTTGAGGGATTGCAGGGATAGAAAGACAGACTCCGATCTTTATATCAAGGGCTTACCCTGGTGTGGGTAAGACATACTTTCTTAAAAGTATAAATCAAGGGACCTTTATCCAAGGTTGTTGGATACCCTTCTCTTTGGGTTAAAATACTTGCTACTAGTTACTTGTTTGTTTCGAGTTTTCCACTGTATTTTGATTGTTGAAGAATTTATAACTATATTATACTTTCTTATACTTGTATACTCTAATTTAGTAAGGTTCTATACGCTTTAAGGTGGAATCTTTATCTTTGTAAACTTTTATCAAGTTTCATTTTCCGGAACCATCTTTTCCAGAATCACTTTCTTGGAATCATATTTCTGACATCTAGAAAGTGTGTAGAACTAGAGGTATTGTGAATTACCTTGTTTAACCTTGTTAAACATAATCATCTTTAAAAGTTTCAAATGATTTTTTTAAATAATACAATTCACCCCCCACTTGTATTTTGAGCATTATTAGATACTTCATTAAATATTTATATTATTTTGATCCTACATTTGGTATTATAGAGTATATCACAATCAACATACCATCTCAACATTACCACCAAGACTTATCTAAAAATATAGGTGTTATTATGTGGAGTGTAGAACACCTCTGTTTATATATAGGCATTTGGAATTTGAGAGAAATATATGTTTTCATTTAGATTTGGGGTTTTATTTTCAAAAAATGCTTGGGTTAAAATTTCAATGGTTGGAGCATACAAAATGTGGTGTTTTTTTCATGGAATAGAGTAAATATGTATCATATTTCTCATGATAGTTTAAAGGATGGTTTGAGTTTGATGCTATAAAATTGAACAAGACCACCACCCAACTGGGGGGAACCCCAGCTTGTTGGTGGTGTCTGGGGTGGCTAATTCAGAACTAAAATAGACCACCAACATACTGGTTTGATTTTAATGTAAAATATAAAGATTTAAACCTTTATTGTATAAGTGGATAGGTACACTTCTCCACCCTATTCTATGAGAGATATTCATTTGAATCCCTTCTATCAGTTTCCTTTTTCTCCATTGACCATGTGATAATTTAAGGATATTTATTCAATGATTCAAGGAATATATTCTTCTTTGGTGATTTCTAAACATTTTTTACTTCTTATTATCATGCTTTTGAGTTCCACATTTAGTTATTAATTGATTACTCCATGAATCTATGGTGTAATTGACCATGTATCATGGGGATTTAATGTTCTTTTCTTTAGAGAGATCTCGTGATGATTCTTCCCATTATTGCAAAATGTTTTGGTGGAAATATCTAGTGTAAATAATATGATAAGGATTTTTCCATAAGAATAAAATTATATTGAGTTTTTCACGGTGATATTAGTTAAGGATTTTTACTCTATGTGGTCAGGACTATTCCAGGAGAATTTAGAAAGATTATGGATATGGTTATGATGTGATCAGAGCATCGAGTTGGGATTTATTCAATATTTACATTTTTTATGTTATGGTTTAATTAATTAATTATTATTATTATAATTAATTATTTCTTTTCATGGTATGATTTAGGATATTTGAGTGTGGGGTGGGCCAGTTAGGTATGTATGGGGAATATAGAGAATAGGAAGAAATTATCAGCCTTTGGGATTGAATGTGGGAATATTATTTAAAGTTACTTGGTCCCTAAATTTTATCATAGTCAAAGTATTTATTTTTCTATGTTCATGTGTTGGTGGTCTCTATTGTTTTATAAGTAATAAAAAAATAATTATGTGTTTAAAAATATAGTTTCATTAGTTAAGAACCGTAGACATGTTTTAACCTTACAAATCTATGTTTCGAGTGGGGTTCTGTAGTAATAGATTTATCATTGGTTTTCAAACTCATGGGAAGGTTATGTTTTATAAAAAAATTAGTGGATAATAATAAACGATATTACTATAGTTTGAACCTAATCCATTTTTTTCGAATGATATCATTTTGGTAATATAATAAATTAAATTAGAACATGTAATTTGTATACTATAAATATTATTTTAGAATGTTATTAAAACATATTATTATGAAAATAAAAATTGGAAATGGAAATTAGAAATTGTTTTTAAAGGAAAAATGTGGAATGATATTTCTAAAATTTCTTTTACATTTTTTCCAAAGTGGATTATTTTCTCTCAGGCCTTAGTTTTAAAAAATTTATAAACTAACCACCTTATGAAATTGTAATATTTTGTTTTTGAATTTTATAAGAAAACACTCGAAGGGGTGTTCTCTGCTACATTTTGGTTAATGGACTAGCGGTGAAAGAACCTTACATAGTGGTCATGTTACTATATATTTTATAAGATAACTACCATAGGGGAGATTCATGTTACTTATGGGTTATGTACTTTGATGGTAAAACTCCCATATGAGAGGTCCATGTTACTCATGTTTATGTTGGAGGGACACTGTTCTATCATGTGGAATTTAACACACAATATTAAATTATATGAAGTGAAAAATATATTTTAATAAAATTTTAATTCAATGAAAATTTTAATATATCATGTAACAAAAATTATAATTTGATATGTTAAAAATTTATTATTGAAAATGGTCAAAATAAGCAAAAAATGAATTTTTCAAATTTTACCAAAGAAATAAACTTTAAAAAATAAAAAATGAAATATTTAAATATGAATCATTTTATTTATAATTATGAATTATATCATATTTAATAAACAATTTATTGACTATTAATTTGATATAAATAATGATAAGATCGTATGGATGTAAAAATAGGTACTTTTTAGAAAAAAATATTTCCCTAAAACTATTATTGTTTTAAAATGCATAATAGTTTAACATGTTAATAATTTAAATTAATAATTAATTATGAATGAATTAATATAAATATATATATTATATACCTAAAAATACGACTTTAAATCCATCTAATTATTATTACAAGCTATATAGTTAATATAAGATCATATTATTCTTAAAAAATAAATTACTTGGAAAACTGTATTTTTTATACAATTTGTTAGATTATTTTTAAATAAAATTCATCCACATATATGAATTAAATTTGATAAAATTTATTCAATTTTTTTAATTATAAAAATTAATATTATGTCAAAATTTTATCTTCATGTTTGGTCATAGTTATTTGTAAATACTATTGATTAATTTCTTAGATTATAATTAAAATGAGTTTAATAGGGGGTTAAACGAAAAGATAAGGATGTGTTTTAAAATTAAACTTTTAAAAATAAAATTATATAGACATATTTCAACCTTATAATATACCAATTATTAATCCAAGGTAATTTAGAAGAATTTTTTTTGGAATGACTTAATAATATATTATTTTTTGGGAAATTTTCATGTGGTTTCCAAGAAGGTCAAATTTCCCACTTATAAAAGGTAACATCATGTACAAAAAAATTCACACCTGTCAAGTGATATCTCCCAAAAACAAATAAAAATTTCTCTCCAAAATATCCAATTTTCATATTTTATATGTTATGGTCTTACCAAAAGAATATTTATAAAGTCTGTAATAAGAGATCCAAATGTTGTTTCTCTAAGAGAAAGTAATTTCCATCACTGAGGTCTTTCATTTATACATCATTATTTATCATCTAAATTTTTTTCTTAACACATATAATATAAAAACATAATTCTATCACATATACTTATATGTTATAATGTTTATGTAAAAATATTTATCATCTCATTCTCTACAAAAATGGAAACAATACCAACACAAGTGTGTGTGAAAGACTACCTCCTACAAATTGGTGTAATTTGTTTTCCATCAAAAACTCAAAATGATAATCATAATGAAAAAAATAAATAATATATAAAAAATATAAGCCTTGGTATTAATTCATTATATTTAGTATATAATCCAATTCCTTAACCAATCTCCAATTAAGGGAATGACATCATCGCTCGTGCGAATGTATATCCTATGATCTCCAAAAATTATGCGATTAATTTTCCATGAAAAACATTAAATAATGGTTCTAAAAAATATATAATGATTAAATATTATATTTTTAACATTAATATAATTATTTATGTTATGTAACTAAAACTTATACACAATAATATGTAGAATTCATGGTAAACATCGTTGGGAAAAAAGAAATTTGACACCTGTAACATGGTTAGAAATGGAATATTATTAACGATCAGGTGATAATATGCCATTAAAGGATCGTATATGATATTATAAATTTTAATACTGTATTTAAATGAATTAATATAATTTTTAAAACAATTATACATGAGATTAAATTATGTTTATGTAAATAGAATTGTGAGGTACGATATTTCACCCCAATTTCTATTCTATTGAGATATATTTTTATTATCTACCTATTCAGTTTTATATGGTGTAGATAAAAACCCTTTTACATTTTTAAAACTAATAAATTTTTATTCATGGTGATTAATAATTTCAATTAAGGTTTATTATTTCAAGGGTATAAACATTAAAATTTACCAAAAGGTAAGAATCTATTTTACTATCTCTTTTTATTTTATGATTGCTTTAATTTTCATGGAAAAAAAATTATCATTTATCCATTATAAGATAAAATAATTTTTTTATCTATTGGGTATTAAAGGATTTAACATATTTTCTCCAAAAATTTCCCATATTTTAAACTGGAATCAATAATAAAATTATTTATAAAAACTTATACCATTTCAATATATAATGTTTTACTTTGATTTTTATTTCATTAACTATACAGGTATTGATATTATTTATTCTGTATTCCATATATAAATTTATTTATAAGGAATATTTTTCATTAATTAAATTAATAATTCGATATATGTGGAATGAATTGTATATAATGTGACAGTTGGAGGCTATAATTATATATCCCCTTGATGCATCAATAATTGTAATAAGAATAATTAGTTTCACATATTTATTTATTTTTTCCCATAGTTTTAAATAGTCTTTGTGAAATGTTATGATGTTATAAATATCATGAATTTTGAGATCATGATGTCTGAAAATATTTATTTTCATCATTGATAATTCATTTATTATTAAAAATGTTATTATTGAATTGATATTATCAATGGATGAAGTTCATGCTCAATTGGTTTATTAAATGGAATGTGTTTATAGTTATTTAATGTTACTTATTTATTACAACTTATTTAAAAATAATATCTTCGATTGTAGGTAACTTTTACTACGTATTATATCTCACACATATTTTTCTCATTTCCTAGGATATGAAGAAGAATTTTTTGAATGTGTTCCAAAAATGATAAGAAATTTCTTTTGTTATGTTTTATATTATATTCCTAATGTAAGATGGTAATCATGTAGGCATATAGTTATTGAATAATATTAAAATAATTAGTCATTTTGATTAAAATAAATGAGCATATTCCATTAAAATAAAGTGTACATCGTCTTGGGGTTGTTAGAGTTGGTATAAATGTATGTTAATAGAATATTTGTAATTAAATTTATTAAAACATATTTTAGGGAACATAAACATTTAATAGGAATTAATTATATGCCATATTTTGGAATAATATCCTAAATTATTTTATTAAGGTGTATATTTTTTGGTTTATAGTAACAATACATCCATATTTTTATCCTACAAGAAAACATATATATATAATAGTTGAATCTTGTGGTAATAACATTGAAATGGGTGAATTGGGAATTTAATCAACTGTCACCTGGTATCAGACAACAGGTCTTACTACACTCCTAGTTTGACACTGCCTGGGGATATGATTCAGATTATTCACATTTTCCTTACAATCCATTATTAAGGATTAGATAATATTTTTATGGTTTAAATATATTCTAAATGAAACTTTGTTTTTGATTTTGAGAATATAAATTCTTAGTTTTTTTATTTATGTTTACTGTTACACTAGATTCATAATTATATGTTATGATTTATAATTCATAATGTCATAATATAATCTAGTAAGTTCCATTTTTTGGCTATGGAACCAAGAAGAAATAATGGTATCAACATTCATGTTTAATTTTGAAATTTTCATGATGACTACGAAAAAATATCTAGTATTTGAAATGATTATATCATGGCTAAAATTGGGAATCTTAATTAGGAAGTGTAAGATAAAATTTCCCTATTAGAGAAACATGTTTCTTCATAACATAATTCTCCAATGATGGATCACATTATGTGATATAATCCTACACAATTTTCTGAGGCTATTAATCTACTTGTAGCTGAGAAATGGATTAAGACCATTGAAAATATATTTATATCCTTGTGATGTGATAAAAATTAAATGTTTATAATAGAAGTATATTATCTCAATGTATATGAAAATAATTGGTGGTCGTTGATGAAAAACACGATGGAGAAAGGGTGAATAAAATACTTGGAATGGAAAAATTTAAATGAAACATTCATCGAAAAATATTTCTTACGATAGATGGAAAATGAAATCTTCAAATTGAGGTATTACCTATTGTATCATAATACATTGATATACATCATGAGGAATTACATAGACATCTCACAAATCATGAAGTTTAGTTTTCATTTTATTTAATCCAATACATAAGACCTATATCAATGGCTCACTAGAGAATAACCATTGTGGAGTTATTGGTGGTAAAGATATAACTTGAGGTGTTTCCTTCAAAATGATTTACTCTCTATAGTGGTTCCCCTTGGGTATTTCATATTATATTTATTAAGAATAATCATATATCCATGAGGTTATGTATTAATTATGGGTAAATATAATTTTATTATGATAAAGAAAAGGTATAATTTGCCTCAGATTTATGATTCATTCGATTAACATCATGTATATCAATATTTTTTTTAGATAGACCTTCAATAAGAGTATCTTCAATTGTGTGTATATAATAAAGGTATTCCAAAGGAAATATTGTTAATATGGTACATACAATATAAAATTACAATAATTACCTTTAGTTTGAAAAATTAACTTGTAGAATTTATCAATATAATGAACAAATAATTCAATGGATACCTTTATAATTTCATTGTGGTATTCTTTAATGGTATCTCCGTGTATTAAATGTTCTATGTGGACAATGAGAATCAATCATGGGTCATTTTTTAGACTCTAATAAGAAAATATTTATATCTAGGATTTATAAAGTATGCTTTTCAACATCATATGGATTCTTTTCATGATTATATTATGTCAAAGGATATAATCTTAGTTGACCATGTGATGTTAGAGGAATTCATATATAGGCCTAAATAAATTAACAAAACAGAGGTAAAAAGCCTCATTGGTTTGAAAGCATACTATTAGTGATATGATATAAAATTTTCCAAATTAGTAAACCCATTATACATGATTACACACGATGGGGATATATTCATATGGATAAATGAATGTGAATAATGTTTTAAAAAATTGATGTATTGATTGGTCAATTCCCAAAATTTTACTCTACCACCAGGAATTAATTGGTTTGTGATATATGGTGAAGCATCATATGAGGCACTAGGATATATCCTTATATAGAACTATGATGTTATTTTATATGAATTAATGTTTTTATGACTCGGGATTATAATTATCCATCCCATTACATCTAGTTGGAAGTTGTTATACTTTCTTCAATGATATACTAGAATTATTATTATAGTGAAATATGTGAGATATTTATAGACCATGGGATCCTAAAATACATATTTTTTAAAGGATATAAATATGAGGAAAATTAATTTACTCTAGTGACTAAGTGATTATGAGTTTTCAACACACAACCACCCATTTAAGGAACCTTACATTGTAGATGCACTGAGCATGAAAGACTATAGAGATCAGACCTAGTTGAGGATTTAATGAGAACCTATATTTATATATATAGTAATGGTATATATAGGATTTATTAATGAATGTGTGAAATCAATCATTTTTAATATGGTTACAAAACCATATTTTTTATAAAATATAATAATTTCCCAATCCAGTAATGAGAATTTTCAGATGAAAATTAAACCTATGAATGATGGGAGATTGACAAACATTATTTGTGAAGATAGTGTTATAAAATTATTAATGTGACTATGTGTTCCATATATTCCTGAGAAAAAAATGTAATTTTTAGATTATACTCATAGCTCAAATTTCACAACACTCCATGGTAGCTACAAGATTTATACAAATTTGAGGGAATGTTTTTTGTGGGATAACATATAGTGGGAAGTTACTAATTATTTATTAATATTCCTAGCTAGTAAATAGGTCAAGTAGGGTAATAGTATCCTATAGTATTTATGAAACCTCTTTCTATTATTATGTGTAAATGGGATAAAAATTTTGGGGTCATTGTTAAATTACTAATAAATACATTGAGAATAAATAGTACATTATGTGTTATTATTGATCGCCTATCCAAATATACACATTTTCTTGAAATAAGTGAATATTTACCTCTTGAGAGCCTCAAAAGGCTCTATATTAATTATCTTTTACCACTTCTTATTAAACCAATTTAAATTGTGTTTGATTGGGATCTCCATTATACATCAAAATGATAGAAGAGTCCTCCCAAGGCTCTTGATATTGAGCTTCACTTGAGTAATTCCAACTATCCTAAAACTGATGGATAATGAAAAGTAACAATTAAAACATTTGAATACTCGTTATTGTAATAATAATTTAACTTTAATTTCTAATGGTACCTGTATTTACCATTTTTAGATTTTTCTTATAATATTATCTTCAATTCAAGTATTCAAATTGCACAGTATGAATCATTTTATGGAAAGAAATTTTTCTACTCCAAATTTTTTGGATGAAGATAGTGAAAAGAATAATATTATGTCTGGAACTTATTAAGGATGCAATGATAATGTAAATGACTATCCAAACTCATATTATGTCATCTCAACGTATGGAATAGAGTTATTCGGTTAACCGGGTGAAATATTAGGATTTTTAGATGGGGGAACATGTTTTCTTGAAAAACATCCACAGAAGGGTGTTATAAGGTTTGGTGAGAAAGGGAAACTAACCCCTGGTACATTGAACCTTTTCAATGTTTATAAAAAATCAGATTTGTTGCTTACTGTTTGGAAGTACCACCAAGACTCACTAATATACATGATATGTTCCATATATCATTCATAAAGAAGTATATTCCAAACCCCGTGTATTTAATCACCTTAGATGAAATGGTATTTGAAACTGATATATTTTATCGGGATGATAATATCCATATTTTAGATAATAGATAGTAAGTATAAGGAATAAAAAGAATTTACTTATAAAGGTACATTATAGAAATCATAAAATAGTGGAAGAAATGTGGATACCTTAGGTTGTTTTTAAGATAGACCACTATCATTTTCTTAAAAAATGATATCCATTAAAATATTGAGGTTAATTATTTTATAGGAGGGAAGAATATATAACCCATGCCTCATCTATATTAAGTGAATATACTATTTTTGTAAAAATATCATACAATGAAAAATTTAATATTTTATGGAAAACAAATCCTAATGTTAAAAGTTTAATATTTATTTCTGAACAAAAATTTGGTCAAAATATTCATAAAATGAATTGTTTAAAATCCCCCTTATAAATATGATTTGGTGAATAGTAAAAAATGGCATATTTAACTATTAAATTTTTTATATATAATAAAATATTAAATTATTTGAATTTATAAATTATTTAATATCAACTTCATAAAAAATTTGATAATATCATTTGGATGTAATAAGGGTAATTTTTTAATAAATGGTTTATTTCTTCTAAAAACTATTTTTGTTGAAGACAAAATTTTGTCTATCCATTTTAATAAATTAAACAATTGAATAGTGATGAATTATTGAAATTAAATTTATATATAATATATTTCAATATATTTGAACCTAAATATATCTATGGATCATTAATTCTTATATAGTTAAAATAACTTCATCTTATTATTGAAAAATATATATATTAAAAAAATTAACAAGTTTTGTAGGTTTATTTTTTAGTTGAATTATTCCACTTATATGATTTGCATTTAAAAATAATGGATTAATTATATTGAATAAAAATAATATTTTTTGTTTAATAAGTTCAACTTAATATTTTTGTCATATTAAATATTAAACAATATAAAATAGTTACCCCAATTATGGTTAAAATGGGTTAAACTAGGTGGAGATCAAGTAACATATAAGGGTATATATGAAAAATAAACATGTTAAAACCATATTATATGGATATTTTTAAACCTTATCATATAATAACATTTAATTTATTATCATTTAGAATTTTTTTCTTGGGAATGAATTTATTATTTTTTATTATTTTTGGAAATTTTTAAGTGTTTTCCAAGAAGGTCACATCGACCACCTATAATAGGTTACCAAATGTCCATAGTTATTAACACCATTGAATCCATATTTCACTGCAAAAACCAAAAAATGTATCTCCCAAATATCCTATTTTTACATTTTATAGGTTTTGGTCTTCCAAATAGACCAATCTTATGGTTCCTTAATAAGGGATCCAAAAGTTGTTTCTTTAAGATAATGAAATCATCTTCATAGAGATACTTCATTTTTAAATCATCATTTATCATATAAAATTATTTACTAAAACATAAAATATTGAATTATTATCACCCATATACTTATATATTATTAATTTGATGGAAATATATTTATCCATTTTTTTCATCAAATGGGGAACCCATCCATCGTTACTGTGTACATCGTACTACCTAATTGTGAACTGATGTAATTTGTTTTCATTAAAAACTCATATGGATAATCAAAATGATGTAAATAAATCATATATTTGAAATATAGTACATGATATCAATTCTTTATAATTACTATATCATTGAATTACTTAACCATTCACCAATTAATAGAATGATATCATCGCTCATGCATACGTATGACATACCATCTCCAAGAAGTGATGTGATGAATATTCCATGTAAAAAATCAATAATGGTTCAAAAAATATAACTGATGCATAAATATAGTATTAATAACATTAATATATTTTTTTTGTTATGTAAATATATCCTTGTTTCGTAGTTCCTTGAAATATGTGTTCTGGTTTTAAGAATCACTATTTCCAGGTGGTTTCCATTGGATTTATTTATGGAACCGGAAACTTCCCATAGTTCTTTATCCAAAGGGGACCTGCTTTACATAGGTAGGCATTCGTTAAGTTTGAACTTTACGATACTTAAGAATGTGAATTGGTCAAGAGGATGGGAGGTCGGAATCATCACACACTTTTGGGGGGGATTATTGTCTACTCTGGGACTCTCTTTGTAAATTTAAGATATTTTCATGAATCCTTATTAATAAACCAAGTATATTATAAGTATCCCTTGGAATTTAAAATCACTTAATAACATGTGTAAAATTTAGAATCATCAGTATGCATTCAAGGTTCCTTCATCAATGAAAAAATTCATGTATTTGAGGTTTTTGATCAATGGTATCCTCTAATATAATGATTATAGATTCTTTTAATCATCGTTGTGATGATACTAGTTTTTAAGACACCTGGTGGGGAATAATGGAATTTGTTGTCATCCAGGGAGACAACGGTTGGTTTTGATCTTGGGATCGTGTCGGTTAAATGGGATACCTACATATCCTTGTGAAATTAATTAGAACCCTCATAGTTTGGTGTCACTTAATAGGACACATAATAACCTTTAAGGTCGTGTGATAAGGACCTCTAAGAGAAATATGCTTAGTGGAAACATAGTGCGGGACTTATGTTGAAGCTGCACAGGGAACTTTGGAAAAGATATAGGTATCCAAGTTGGATCAGACCCTATTGGGAATATGGACCAAGGAGAACAGGTATGATTTGAAGTTTTGGGTTTGAACTTCAAGGAGGCTTCCAATGTATCCCATATTAATGGGAATCAAAGCCCACGTAGTTCAAAAAATCTCATAGGAGAGTATGGTCTACTGCGAAAGATGAGTTTGGGATTACTTCCTGAAAAGGATTCCATGATGATTTGAAGATTGAATTTGGGGCTTATTTCCTATAGAGGATGCCCAGTGAGCTCGGGCCCTTAGATGGATTTCTACATATCCTTGTTTGAATAGGAATCAGAGTACTCATAGTTACTTGAATGATTGTTTTTTCTCATGTTGTAACCATCACATATCTCTAAGCCCATGTGATTCATGCTCCATGTGAGAAACAAGAGGATGTGAAATATTCAACAATGACACTTCCCACATTTCCTCATCAGCTGATGGAAGAGGGCGCATCGACCATGGAAGAGGGAGAGGCGAAAAACTTTCCCTCTGTTTTCTTCACATTGTACAAGGGACCAAATGGAAGGAATAAGGGGTGAAGTTGAGGGGATTATACTAGGATGGATGCCCTAAAATTGATCCTGGTAGGAGATGGAGACTTCTACTTTATTTAAAAGGAAAAAAATTAGGTGTGAACCATACCTTCCCTAACAGAATTTGAGGTTTCCATCTCATTAAGAAGGGCGAGGCTAAGGCCCAAACCATTATTCTCACAACCGGGAACTTCCCAACACTATTTTTGGGATAATCATATATGTGAATGTGGATATACAAACCCACATACAACCCATGAATTCTAACCCTATTATGAAACAAATTTAGGAAACCTATGACTGTGGAAATACAAACCCAAATAGGAGACACACTGATGTGCCTTTCCCAAAGGTTTGATAAGTCAGGAGGTTTTGGTAGAGGTCTCAACAGAATCACTTTTAGATAAGGGAGAAAATGAAGAAGAATCCTTGCCATGAATGGATGAGGAAGTCTTGATTGCTTGTAAACTGAAGAGAGTGGAGAGAATAAGTGAATCAAAGAGGGGGCACCCAAGTAGAGAAGGGCGCACAATTATGGGCGCACAATTACACTTGGGAGACTTTATGTTTACTTAAGTAACGAACAACGTGTATGGTAATACTTGGGAAAGACTTTGCTCAAGCCTTAAAGAGTATTCATAGGTGAACCAAGAAGTGTGGCACTCAAGTTCCTGTGAGAGGAATGGGATGCGCGCAAGTATTTCTGACTTGGGGAGGTTGGGCACTTTAGGTGCACAAGTATTATGGTTTTCAAACACTAAAAAGACTTAAGTCCCAGTATCCTCACTTAAATTCTCCGCTCAAGGTGTTGAATAACTACCTTGAATGTTTTGGAAGATAGGGGCGAAGTACTAGTGCGACCAGAGCAGCAATTGGGCTTCAAGGAAATTCGTCCATACAAATGGGGGCCCTGAGGGTCTATTTATTGGAAAATAAGTGACCTTGAGTAAAATGAGTTGGGAACACAAGGGACTTGCGTGCCAAATTGGGACAGAAAGTACCTTTCATGCCGACGGTGTTTTGGCCAAACTAGGGTGTCACCTTTAGGACTTATCCAAAATGATCACTTCAATCAGATAAAGTGTGTTGGTGTGCATGTGTTGGCATGCAGGTACCTTGGGAAATTCTTTAGGGACATAGCCAAATAATTGCTCCATACTGCGGTTCATGCACCCCGCACCCTTGCTTGGGATCAGTGTCAGGCTGTGGTCCCGGCCCTTCAGGCCAGTGCCTTCGCTAGCGTCACTGAACACCATGACAAATGCAGAGTCACACTATGAACTTTTTGAACCTGGTTGAGGAAATTTTTTGGAGAAGTTCATGGAACACATTTCCTAGTTTCTACAAAATCCCCCCTTAGAGTTTAATTCATTCTAAATGAAAAGAATCTTTTTCTAAGGTAAATTAGGGAACTTTGACGCATTCCAACATCATTTGGTTATATTTTGAGATACATCATGTTTGGAAGGATGTTTTAATTTATTCCTAAGCCATGGAGCCTAGCGAGCATATTTTGATTTTTTTTCTTTAGGGTTATATGGAAACACCTAAAAAATTATATATCTGGACATTTTATTGCTCAATATTACCTAAATCATACAAAATGTACATTTAGTGAGTTGGGACTCTATTTTTGTTCAGAGTTCCCTTTTTAGGTTCTTAATATGGTGAGTACAATTCCTCTTGTTCTTGGCAGTTTAGAGTCATGCATATTGGAATATAAAGGGATATTATTTAAGGTCGAATATCTTTGACCATAAATTTTTAAATTAGATCCCAAACAAGAATATATGGCTAAGAATTTCTTTAATATTCTTTAAACATTTACAAGGTAAATCTTGAGTCACGATTTTTATGGTCACCAAATCTAAATATTGTATCAACATAAGGGGAGCCTCTTCCAAGAACAAAGTTACCATTTCTTGACAAACCTGTTATGGGGGATGTATTATGAAGATCCAACTAGGGCACATGCTGCATAGCCAAATAGTGTCATCTTTTGACTGACAGACCTGTTTTGTGGGAATCTTATTCAGGGATGCCTAAGGGCATGTGCTGCATAGACAAGTTAAATGAGTTATTTGAAGTTTAACATTTTTTTGTTGATGGATAGAGGAAAATAATATTTGGGTAACTCAAGACCACAGTGAGTGGTTTTTCCAAATAAATAAATTTTAAGAATGAAACATGGCTATTTAGAACGACATAAGTCAGGAATATGAAAACCCTTTCTATACACATTTGGTGTATGAGTAATGGTTTAAATTTATCAGAAAGGGGAATTTATAACATTATACTGTGCAGTTTAAAGTCTTGGAGTGATGAAGTTGTACAATGCAGTTTAAAGTCTTGCAGTGTGGATTTTGTACTGTGCAGTTTAAAGTCTTGCAGTGTGGACGTTGTATTGTGCAGTTTAAAGTCTTGTAGTGATGAAGTTTAAATGTGTAGTTTTAAGTCTTACAGTGAGGACGTTGTGTGGCTTTAATTTAAGGTCTTTAGCTTTAACCAAAGGTATGATAAAACTCTCCCAAGTTCTTGATAATTTTTTTGGAAACATACTATCATATTCAGTTATGGAAGGGAAAATTTTAAACTGTGATTTGGGAATTCTTTAAATTAAAGAATGATATGGGAAAAGGGATAAAAGCATCAGTGGAAGTCTTTTTCCAGAATGAAGTTACCATTATTTGAAAAACCCGTTATGGGGGTTGTCTTATGCAGGGCCAACTAGGGCATGTGCTGCATAGCCAAATAGTGGCATCTTTTGACTAATAGTCCTGTCATATAGGCAACATATGCAAGGCCACATAAGGGCATGTAATGCATAGTCAAACAAAAGAGCTCTTAGAAGTTAACGTTCTATTGCTAAAAGCTGAAGAAAGTTTATGTAGATTCATATTTTCTGAAGCATAATGTTTGATTTATAGATAATGGTACCTAAATATGGAAGGGATATTTCCAACCAAGAGTGTCCAAAGAATAGGAGGAATAATACTTTTACGAAGGTCTGACACAAACGTAAGAGGTATAGTGTTTATAGTTTTAGGTCATACAATTAGGACCAAAAATGGAAACAATATATAATATGTGGCAAGGTGATTTTAAGGTTATTTCATATAGTATTGAACACATGGTGAGGGAAATGTGTAAACCATGGTCTTTAAGACTTTCAAATTGTGAGAAAGATAATGAGACTTGTATACTTGAATGACTGTTTAAAAATACAAATTCTTGTATATTGTCATCAAGGATTAAAGAGGAAAAAGATAATATAACCAAGAATGAAGTTACAATTACTTGAAAACCCCATTATTGGGGTTGTATTATTAAGGGACAACTAGGGCATATTCTTTATAGCCGGATAGTGGTATCTTTTGACTGACATGCCTGTTATGTAGGCAACTTATGCAAGGCTGCCTAAGGGCATGTGCTACATAGTCAAGCAAAAAATATCTCAGATATTAGAAACCCTATTACCATGAACTGTAAGAAATATTATGAGAATCTGAAAATATTCATGATTAAGAGTATAAAATATGGAAATGGTTTATCTTCAATGAAAATGAGGAATAATTGAACCAGTATTGGCCATGATTTTGACATCCTTTACATAGATCTGACTCATATGTAAAATGGAGACTTTCTTTGTTTCTTATGAATTAATATTATGATGTGCAGTTTAAAGTCATGAAATGAGGACATTTTCACCCCCATAAAGAATTAAAACACCTTACTTATATTATGATTCACCTTATCCAATTCCTAATCTCACTTGAGCTATGCTCGGTGTGAGTAACAAGGAGTAATAAGGGTCTTTTATATAATACCAAGGTGACACAAATAAAGAATAAGGGTATCAAATTTCCATATAGTTTAAAGTCATTTGGTAAAGATGAAAATGAACCGATATGAAAGGAAAGACATAGTGTAACTGGATTAAGGGATAAAACCCATGTTTCACTATATATCTTGTTGGTGAAAGAATCCAGTCATACATAGATTTTAAAACATTATCTATGCATATTTGACTCTTTGATAAGAAATAAAGGGGGAGTTTTATCATGGTTAGGAATAATATTGGAGGTCTAGGCATCTCTCTGCATCTCAAAAATAGATGATAATCAATCCATACTTATTTCTTTAAACAATATTTTCTCATGATAATGGAGTTTGACATGAAGAATGGGGATTTTTTTACACATTCTGAGAGAACGGTAAATCTTAAGACATAAAATGGTATAAGGAACATGTCATATATCTTAAAAAAACACTATGTATAGATCTAATTTATATATAGTAGGAAAAAATAAAATAATATGATTTCATGATTTTTGCTGGGCCCAAATATTGGAGATTCAGGCACCTCTATGTATCTCATTGAAAATGAGAATCAATCCATATGTAGTTCTTGAAACATGGTATCTATGAAGATCTGACTCAGACATAGGAAAGGGAGGGACTCAAGTACTACTAATGAGTATTGATTATATCAATTATATTTGCTTATGGATGTTTCTAACATCAAATTGAGAAAACCTTACTTTTACAAATGATGTTATGCAGTTTAACATCATGCGACAATGATGAAGATGCAATTCATTTTAACATCATGCAGCATGGACGTTGACGGTTGTTATTCAGTTTAATGTCTTGTAACTAGGACATGAGGGATGTGCAGTATTAAGACTTATATCAAGGAAATTTTACTGTGCATTTTAAAGTCTTGCAGTGAGGACTAATATGTATAATTACACAAAGTGTTTCTTAAAAAATCTCGCATTGGTTGGAGTTATAATGAGCTCTCCATCCATTGAGATTAATGAATAGGCTCTATTTGAATAGACCTTATGCATGGAATAAGTTCCTTCCCTTTTTGGTTCAAGTTTTGGAGGTTTCTTTCTTGGTATCATTGGATTCTTAAGGACCAATACCAATTATCCTTGAAGGAATGAATGAAGGTGAACCTTCTTATTAAAATCTCACGCTATTCTGTTATGATAGTCATCTAAATGATGCAAAGTATGAAGTCTATTCTCGTCTAATATTTCCAAATCATTGAACCGTTTCTAAGATCTTTCTTATGTAGAAAATTGATCACAAATTTCAACTCAATGTGAAAGAAATTGTATTTAAATTGGAAAAACTGCTTTAGTTCCATATACCAATGAATAAGAAGTTTCTTGGGTAGCATTACAGGTAGTTGTCTGATAATCCCATAAAGAATTCAAAAGTTTATCAGGCCCTGATTTATTATCTTTATCCACTATCTTCTGGATTATATTTTATAGAGTCTTATTGAAGGCCTCTATCTTTCCATTGGTAGTTGCATGATAGTGAAATGAATGGTTTGACTTAATATTATGTTCCTGATACAACTTTTTTACTTCAGCAGAACAAAAATTGGTTCCATTGTCCGTCAAAATAGTATGAGGGATGCCAAATCTGGTGATGATATTAGTTTTGACATAACTAACAATGCTTTTGGCTCTGACTTCCTTGAGAGTTATTTCCTCATCCCATTTAGAGAAGAAGTCTGTAGTAGTGAGAATATACTTTAACTGCTTAACCATGGCTGGAGGATAATGCCCTACTACATCCATTCCCCATGTGGAAAATGGATAAGCGTATTTAGCTGTATGTACAAATTCTGGGGGTTGATGAATGAAGTTGGAATGCACTTGACAGGGATGATATTTTTTAGTGAAATCTGTACAATCATATGTCATTTAAGGCCAATAGTATCCAAGCATTCAGATCTGATCGAGGAATCTATACCCATATTGGTGGGAACCACAAGCTCCAGAATGTACTTCTATCATGACAATTGTGGTCTCTCCTACATTAATACATCTGAAGATAATTCCATCAAATCCTCACTTATAAAGGATCTTTTGGTGGTCTGGACTATCATAAAGAGTAAAATTGTCCGCTCATTGCCCGATCTATTCCTTCTCATCCCTATTTGGTGGAAGTACCCCATTATGAAGATATTCCATGATGGATGTTCTCCCTCCCATGGGATGACCATATGGTTCAAAAATAGGGCAAATTTCATTAATTTCCTCCATTATGGTTTGAACAATAGGTGAGACCACATGACGATGGGTTATGCTGATAACTGTCTCGTCTCGATTTGGATCTTTCAAGGTTGTAGCTGTGTTATCCAGTGCATCTTCTTGAGCATTTTTTGATCGTGGGACATATGACAATGTCGTCTCTAATGGAAATTTATCCATTAACCCTCTAACGTAATCACACAAATGATTAATTCTTATTTTCTGATATAATATTCCCATTTAATTTGTTTGATTACCAATTCGGAATCACATTTTACCTTTAAATGAACCATTTTCACCTAAAGGGCCAATTCCAAACCTACAATGAGAGCTTGATATTCTGCTTCATTGTTGGTACCACCTTTTAATAATAGAAAAGAATAAAGAAATACTGCCTTTTATAGGGAAATAAGGACAATTCCTAATCCAACCTTATTGAGTTTAGGGTTTTCCATTCTCTTTCCTATTGGACTTCTGGAAGCACCATCAAAATACATTTCCCATGTTTGAAAATTATCTTGAATAGAGAAGACATATTCATCAGGAAGCTCAGTATTAAATGATGTATCTTCCGCAGATGGATATTCAGCAAGGATTTCGGCCAGAGCATGGCCTTTTATTGCCTTTTAAGGTACAAACTGGATATCGATTTTTCACAAAATAACTTCCCATCATGTCATATGTCTTGTAACCATATTATGACTGATGATAAATTTGATTTGATTATTACGAGACACCAATTAGACCTCATGATGTTGCAGGTAGTGCCTCAATTTCTAAACTACAAAGATTAATGCTGGGACGCACTTCTCAATACATGAATACTGAGTTTACACATCATGTATAGTTCCATTGAGATAATAAAGGCTATTTTCATTCCCATCATCATTATTTTGTGTGATGAAGTCACCCAGTGATCTCTCTAAAGATGTTACATAGAGAATAAGTGGTCTTCCTTCAATAGGTGACATTAATACCGGTGGACTCAAGAGATATTTTTTGAGGGTATTAAATGCTTCTTGGAAATCTTCAGTCCACTGGTAAGTGACTCCCTTCTTCATTATTCTGGTGAAGGGTAAACACTTTCCTACCAAATTGGCGATAAAGTGACGAATATAGGCCAAGTGTCCTTGGAGTCCTCTTAATTCATTTAAATTTCCAGTAGGTGACATACCAAGGATTGATTTTGTTTTATCAGGATCAAATTTGATACCATGATGGAATACAACAAAGCCAAGAAATTTTCCTGGGGTTACCCCAAAAGAAAATTTCAAGGGGTTCATCTTAAAACTGTGTTTCCGATGTTTATTGACTATGGTTTCCAAATCATCCAAGTGATTGGAACATTGTCTGGATTTGACATACAAATTATCCACATAAAATTCAACAAATTTCCCTAAGAATGGTTTGAAGATATGGTTCATGGCACGTTGGTATGTTACTCTAACATTACTTATGCCAAAGGTCATTACCTGATAGAAAAACACACCTTGAGTAGATCTAAAGTCTATAGATTCTTCATTTTCTAAGGCCATACAGATTTGATTATACCTAGAGTATCCATCCATGAAGGAAAGAGCTTCATAGCCAGATGTTTCATCAATTAGAAGTTCTGTAATCGGGACTGGAAAATCATATTTAGGACAATGCTGGTTAAGATCTCTGAAATAAATGAAGACTCTAATTTTACCATTCTTCTTTTTCATTAGGAAAATATTGGCCAGCCATTTGGGATACTGAACTTCTCTGATAAAGTTAGCCTTTTATGCTTATCAGCTTCAGCTTCAATTTTGGAGGCATGAGTTGGGTGTGTTCTTTTTACTTCTCGCTTAAATCCACAATGTTCTTCTAGAAAACCCAAATCATGGGTGGCTACATCATGATTAAGACCTGGAATTTCTGTATAATTACATGAAAATATATCTTTATGTTTCTTTAAAAATAAATTATACACCTCTTTCTCCTCAGAGGTCATGGCCACACTAATTAGAGTGGGGAATGGATCTTCTTCTATACCCAAATTTATTTCTCTGAGTTCATCCATAATGGTAGATACACCTTCTTCAAATGTTGTAGGAGCATCCATGAGATCTTCTTCTTCATTATGTGTTACCTTTTATGTTTTTATTTTCATAGTAGATGGCGAGGAAAAACTCCCAGAGTTAGGGGAGGAGTCAGTATTTGACATCCTGATGAAGAGGCCACCACAACTAACCCTACTAATGACGAAGGGTCATCCTATGGTAATAAAGAGGGATTGATGGATTTAGAATCAACATCATTGTCTTCCCCTAGAATTGCTACAATTTCTTCTACTTTGATTGATAAATTAGAGGATTGTTTTAGTTCAACAGATGAAGTGAAAACATCTCCATTCAAGCTTCCATCATTGCTTGGTGTATCAAAAATTTATCCCATGTTGTTAGGCTCAATTACTGCAATTGACATTATGGAAATTACTGGATAAGTCTTTGGATTTGGTTCTACCCTTTCAATATGATTGATAGGTAACACATAATTTGTGATCCAATGTATGAATGGATTTGCTTGGATCTTTTCTAGTACATTTGGAGCATTAACTCTAGTTATCTCTTTTGTCATGAGCTTCATTCATTTTGTGTGATAATACTCTACCTCAATGTATTTAGATTCACATGTTTTTAATAGAGCCTTATCGCCATACAATGTTCCGATTTGGCTATTGAAATAGTATTTTAGACATTGGTGGTATGACGAGGGTATGGCTGCATGTTGATGTACCCAAGGTTTTCCAAGCAGAATATTGAAGGTTGTTCCCTGACGAACAACCATGAAATCTGAATTAGACACAAGATCTCCAAACTGAGTTCTGAGTTTAATTTCACCCATAGGTTCTTGTTCATCCTTTTCATATCCTTGCAACATTAAAGATGAAGGAGATTAGTCATATTCTGCCAGTCCTAATCGACTAAGTGTATGAATAGGAATAAGTATGACCCCTGAGCCATTATCAATGGAGACTCATTGAATATCTATGTCATTGACCTTTCCAGAAAGATATAAAGGTCTGATATGCCCATGGAAAACATCATCTTCATCTTTATCCATAAAATATATGACTATGTGATAATATTCATGATCATTCTCTATAAGATAAACCTCAACATCAGCAACTTCAATTTCAAATTCATGAGGACTTAACAAGGCCTCAATGAGTTATTCTCAAATATCTTTTGACTGATTCAAAGCATCCAAAATTGATAACTTGGATGGTACTTGGGAAAATTGTTTCAAGACATCATACCTTTTCTCCAATTGTCTGTGTTTTCCAGCATGGAGATGTGGTTATGCAGGTGCTTTGGAAGTTGATGCTTATGATACTGATGTTCTTTGTGTCAGAGCAGAAGCTAGAAATACTGTTGGCTTTGGTAAATTAGACTGACTAAGTCTATTTATTTGCTGAGAATAAGATGGTGTGGCTTCTAATTAGTCTTCCAAAATAATTGGGTCGGAACTGAGTATGTCTTTAATAGAAGAAATTCTTTGTTTCTGTTGAGCCTGTTGAAGGGCCCTTCGATAAGTTTCTGCCGCATATATAGTTCAAGCAGAGGTAGTGTTAAAATGGTAGTTTTTATAATTTCCACATCTTCCCATGTATCCTCGACTTTGGTCTTATCCACTTGTTCCCCAATTATGCACAATGAACTCTAGGTCTTTATAATCAGAATCACCATTGGAATGAGGATCTGTTAAATGGATAACATTATCAGAAAAAAAAGATTAATTCTTCAATTGATGAAGATTCTTCTTGATAGGTAAATTCTGGTTAGGCCATTTGGCGGGGTGGTGCCAGGGATTTTAAAATAGATGGCATAAAATCTTCCAGGGAGAAGGACAACTTTGGCCTTGATACAAGATCATCTTCTTATGACTGATTTTTGTCTTTATGATCATGTTTCTTCTTTGAGGAATGGACTTTTGATGAAGGTGATTTTATTGTGGCAGGAGTGGTAGAAGACACAATTGGTTGTTTCAACTTTGTTCGTAAAATATCATGAGTCTGGTTGATCATTTTCTTGATCATCCAATCATCATATTTTTGCACATTTATACTTTTGACTTCTTTCCATTCTCCCTCTTCCTCAAGATTGGTAGCAGTAACACATGCTACTTGAGCTGATGAAGTTTTCAATTTCACTTATCCAGAGTCTACTATCTTTTGCATAAGGTATTTGAAAACAAAGCACTCCTAGATGAGGTGTCCTAACATCTGATGAAAGGGACAATAATTTGGGCGATCTTCATCTCCTTCTTTATTTGGATTCTTTGGCCTTGGTAACTGAACCAAATTATTTTCTAAAGATGAGATGAAGAAGTCATGAACATTCTCATTCCTAAAAGAATAAACACTATTTTTTAATTCCTCAAACCATTTCCGACTTTGATCTCTTTGATCATCTAGATGAGTCGGTTATTTCTATTGATGCTCAAGAGGTGGAGCCCTTCGGTATGATCAAGGCTTTGAAGTAAAAATAGGTACAAGTGCATGTTTGAGTGTGATTGTTGCAGCTTTTTCTTTTCCTATCCTCATCCCCATAGCTGATGGAATTACACGAGTTTTAGCCTTAGTTTCTATAATAGAATCTACAATATATTGAGCAATCGAAGTAAGGTCTCGAAACCCTCTTGTGTATTTCATAGGGATCAATGGTGTGCATAATTCGTCACAGAGATTTTCCACACATATTAGAATCAACTATTCTTGAGGGAGTGCTAGACTTAAGGAATATTTTAATCATTTACATCGTGCAATGAAATATGATAATTTTTAATTTTTCCTTTATTTATAATTAGTATGATTGAAAACTATCATCTTTTTTATCATTGAGATAAATTGAAGAAGGGAATTGTGATAGAGATCTTCCCATCCAGTAATTGATCGAGATTGCAAACTTGTGTACCAGACAAAAGCTGGTACTTATAATGACTACACAAAACACCCAAGCTTAACTGCCTCTTATCCTTGAGAATCTCTCATCATGGGATCAAAATGAGAAACAAAATGTGTTAAGTGTTTTTCTGGATCTCCTGAACCATCAAAGATTGGGAATGTTGTATTAACAAAATATGGCATGGGAGAAATTGCATCCACCCATTCAGGGTAATCTCTCTTTTCTGGTTGAACTGATGCACATTGTTCCTCCATAGCTTCCAATCAAGTCATTAATGCCTTAATTGTGTTCATAAGAATTTGGGGAACATTCAAATGAGCTGGAACCTGTGTAGGTATTGAAACTAGAGCTTGAGCTGGTGCAATGACCAGTAAAACCACTAATGGTGGTGCTGATACCTACCTTGGTTGCATACCCAATAGAGGTAATTCATTATCTACATCTGTAGTTACTACAAATACCCTTTTTGAGGAGCTCCTACAGGATTTTCAAGTTGAGGACTTGTATAGGGAGTACGTCTAGTAGAAATGTTGTTTCAAAGTAACTCTATGTTGAGTCTTTTCAACTCCTTCATTTCTTTTTCTTGTTGTGAAAATATCTATTCATGTGAAAGAAATTGACCTTATCTAGTGAAAAAGTGTGATGCAATCTAGCCTTTTCCTTTCCCCTTGTTATATACCTTTTGGAGAGGGGGAGTTGGTTATTTGAAGGCATACCAAAATTTTGAGTAAGCCTATGATTTTGGGTATGTACACCTTCTTCATTTTCCTTGGTGTGTACCGTATTATAGAAAATAAATTCATCTTCTGATTCCCCTAAACTAGAATTATATTCTAGAGTATCTTATTCAATGGTGTTAATGACATTTACTGATGCATAATGCATCAATGGAATTCTGTAAGTGTTTCTACTAGATTGTCTCCCTTTGTGTCTTTCATGAGATTATGTTCTCTTATATAAAGAATTCCTTGGAACATTTTGGCAGAAAATAACATGAATGGAATCATTGGATAGTTCATTTGTATGCTTTCCTTGTGGCTTCTTCCCTAATCGGGAGAAAACTGACTTTTGTCGAGAGGAGGGGATTTCAGATGTGAAAAATCCCCCAGCCCTGTGGGCTGGGGATGATCCTATTCTTCTTCATAAAATCATTGAACATTTTTTAATGTATCTAAAGGTTGAATTAAATGAGCCCCCAGACTGAATGTTGGGGTGATTGTTGAACATCTTTGGCTGAAATTCATGCAACTGCTCTTTTGATTTTGTAGATTTTGGTTCAGACACTAGCTGGTTGCATCATCTGAAAATCACTTAAATCACCTATTTCAGAATATCGTTATGATATTTCAGACATTTTCATCATATGATGCCTGACATCCTCTAAACAAGATGCTTTTTCAAGATTCTCAGCTGATTGATGTAAAAGTAGCTCAATAATATCTTTTCCTTGGGCCTGGTTCTGATGAGAACTGGTTGAGGCCTATTCTTGAGCATACATGTGATTACATACAAAACCTATTGATTGTGTCCAACTGTGGGAAATAAAATTGTATGAAACCACTTTTGGAGGACTTTGCTGATTTTGGAGTGCAGTGAAATGCAATGCTCCATATGCACCCCATCCTCTGATACGAACAATAGATGGGGAATCATAAATTAACTGGTGTATCCTCTTTAGAGCATTGAGACATTAACGCTGATGAGTTATCAGCTTTTTTCAACCTTTGGATGTTGAGAAATTGAGAGAGATGCTAAGTCAATTTGGAATTGTAACCCTTCTATTACCTTTACATGATTTTGATATTCATCATATGGTAAGACATTAGTTTCAAATGATGATGTGTTTTCCATATGTTGAGATGAATGTCATGAATACAATATTCTGTTATCAATTCTAGAATATTATACTGAGAATTTTCCAAAGGCCAGAACATGACTTGGATTTATCCTTTTTCTAATTGTTTAATCATGTTTAACACATCTTCATCATCTTTAACAAGAGGTTTCTCCACTTAATATGACCAGAGTGGATGTTCTGTATTAGAAGAAAAATGAACTAAAGGAGGTTCAAAGGATGATTGTTCCCTTAATACATCTTCTGGTTGAGAAAGTGTTTCACCCGTCAATGACAAGGCATCAGACATGACTGGCCTTGTGTTTTCAAGTGCCTCAAGATAAGAGGGCTTTCTCATTGATACTTTGTCAATTATGGAATTGTCTTGACAATGTAAAATACTACTACGAAGAGGAATTTCACACTAAATTCCATCATGGGGAGGATCACCACGATGGATTACATCATGGGATAAATCTTCTTGCTCCTTGGTCTTCTGGCCACACGGAGGGTTGTCGTGGCTCTCATCCAGATATAGGCACTCTGGATAGATCGACTTTCCATGAAGAGAGCCTTCATAATGAAGTTTCTGATGAGGAACTTCAGAATTAAAACTACCAATACCATAATTTAGTAAATAAATGATGGTATATTGAGTAACAATAGATAAATATATGAGGGCTTCAAGAACACCATCATTAAGAGGATCCACATCGCAACTTAGCTCTTGATTTTCCAATAATTCTTGGTGAGACTTCTTCTTAGATGTTCTCTTATACTTAGTTTAAGCCACTTGCTGGGAAAATTGGTTATCATTGGTTGGCATATGTGCCTGCCTTGGAGTGGTTAATGGAACAAACTGATTAACTCTAATTGGAAAGGGTGTATGTTTCTGATCTTGTTTTCCGTATGATATGGGGGAGTATGCCACGTGACCCTCCTGGACTAGAACAGAGGTATGTATCTGCTCTGGGATGGCATGTCGATGTGTCATCCCATGTGTGGGGACAGATTTATGTGTTTTTTCCCCTGATATTACTGAAGTAGTTATTAAAATATCCAAGAATGCTTTTAGAATACGGACAAGGATATGCGTATTCTCTTTCATCATTGATAAGATGTGTTTGGTGACTTTAGCGGCCATAAAGAAAATATATGTCCATTCCATATCTGGAGTAGGTGTATGTGCCTGCTCCTGTCCTCCTTTTCTTGTCAATAGATATTGACAGTACTCATGCATGGGGACATAGAGTTGGGTCTTCCCCAAATTTTTCATTGGAGCTTTCCGACTGACTTCTCCGGGTGCTACCAAGCGAGACTGTTGGTAGTCTTGATGAACATTGGAAGGTGTATGTGTCTGCTGGTTGTTTTCCCTCAAGTATGGTTGACGGACTTTCTTCAATACTGGTAGACTAAACTACTGATAGAATTTGTGATTTTAAATAGGTGTATGGTCTTATTTACTAGTTGCCACCATATTAGATTGGTGGGCCACTTTAAATGCAGTCAGACAAGATTGTTGAGTGGATGATAACTTGTACACAGGTGTATGTACCTACCTACTATAATCCACTGGGTTTATCTAGTGGGATTGGTGGGTTGCTGTTAGAAAAGTCTACTGGGATGAAAAACTAGGACAGATGGGGGTATGTGCCCGCTCGTTTTTTTCCATCAAGTTAAATCGATGGACTTCTCTGATAGAGGCAGATGTGAGAACCTGCTCCCTGTTAATCGGACGTTGTCCCTGGTGGTTCGTCTTGCGTGTCTGTGTCTAAGAGACTTGGGACAAACCTCCAAAGGCAACACCCCCGTCATGTTGTGGGTATACTACCGCATGATTCTGATAGCGATTGCTGGTGGGATTCCTCTGGAAGGACTCCTTGATTCTTGAATTGAGGCCTTCAGTGACCTCTTGATCCACCTTCCTACAGTACGAGAGGGATTGATTGTTGTGTTCTGGCGATAAAGAACTGAAACGATTGGAGATGATCATTGGAGCCATTTTCTTCTTGATCATTGGTCATCGTTGGCTAGATGATCAAGGATTGTTATTGACCTGGAGGGCCTATCGAGAAGCCTCCAAAGTCAGGATTGTACCGTGCAGGCGATATTCCTTTACCAGCACATTAGAGACCCAATGTTGAAGATTCTGGGTTGGTGATGACATATTTCCTGTAGATGGAGATCCAGCTTGAGTAATAGTCGGTATGTTCACTGATGTTGTCTTAGAGAAAGTCATTCTTTGGATTGAAGGGAATTATGTGAAAACACTTAAAACAACAACAAGATTTATTAAATTAACATTTTTTTATGTAACACCCCGACCCCAGTTACCCAGAGTCGGTGCATTATTGCGTAACATTGGCATGATCACAAAGATCAACTCTTGAAAGACTGATTAGTTTAGTAGCCTTGAAACACTAGATACATTCATAAGTTTTACATTACATCATAAAGTAATACAAAACTACCACAACATCTTGTCTTTATATCCCCTCATATTATCCCTTCAGGTCATTCATAAAATAATTCTTCACATCCTGGAAAAATTAAAACATTGACAGGGGTGATCTCATATGCTCAGTAAGGATAACAATATAGCGGAAGCTTTCATAAATAAACATAAACATTTAAGGTAATGTATAACTAAAAAAACCTTTTAAACATGAGCTTTAGCATAATATGGCAAAATAAAATGAAATAATGCCATTTACTTATTCACATGGATATTCTACTGGTCGAATAATCACATGAAATATCAATAACCACTTTCATAATGATGGAATGCATAATGCCAAACTATCATAACCACATAGCCAAGGCCTCGTGCCAAGACTAAAAATAAGATTTTGTCAAGGCCTCGTGACAAGACACTAGTCTGTCTCATGAGACCTACCGATGCATCGAGGAGCTATAGCGGGCTCCACCTGTCACTTATTAAGTCCAATGCATTCCTCATATGAATAGGTTTAAACATATCATAAACCATTACATAATCGTATCACATAAAACATGCATAAAGGAAACATAACATTTCTACATTTCAATCACAAGATATCAATAAAACACATTGATGTAATAAAAACACTTTCAAAACCATTTTTAATACCAAAATAAAAGAAAATTAAAACTTGGTATCTATTTTTCATTTAAAAAAAGTTATGGCTTGTAGAGGAAGCCGAAACTCAAATAATGGTCACGATGGCGGAGAATTCGTTGTCGCCACATACGTACAACAACAAAAACATTCCTTTTTTTTGTTCATTAAAACACTTCGTATAAAAAGATTCCTTTTGAATAAACATAAAATTCAAAGGGGTTTATACACATTATAAAAGAAAGTTGTGTATAAAATATGCCTCAATGAAAGAAGATTGAGACGAAGTCCTTACAAAGATAATTTTTTAAATAAAATAGATCTATTATGTGTATTCACTATAAATAAACATAAAGAAATTAAAAATACAAGATAAGACATAATAATATCATGACATAATTTGAAAGTAGTATATTAACCCAAAGAACGGAAAATGGGTTAAGAAGTTCCCTTACCTCGTGCCAGAATTCACTCGACCATTCTTTAATCTCATGAATAATAAACTAGAGTTAATCTATACTTTCTTAAGAACCTTTTTCAAGTTCATTATCCCTTTTATATCACTTATTACAATGTTACAAAAATTATGTAGTCATTTATGTTAATAACGGTCGTTTTGTCGATCTTTGGTACTTGAGTCAACAATAAACTTCTTATAATTACAAGTTGTTTATGTGGTAGAATATCCATTATCTCCAGAATTATATTCATGATTTAGATATCATATATATCATATATATCTATTATATATATTCATTCATAATATTACGTAACATTTAGAGGTAGGAAATGAAATGCACCGTTCATGGAGACGGTAAGTCGTACGTACGCATGAACGCTACTTTCATTTCTATTTCTTATTTAATGGAATGAAATCATAATGATATAAATGTATATTATAATTCCAGTATAATATCATATATAATATCATTTACTTTATCCTTTATACATCCCACATATGAAATTAACGATTCAAATCACTTTGAGGGGGCGGTAGTCCGCACTTCCAAAAATGAAATTATCGCGTTTACCCATAATGGAAATCATAAAGGTATGACATAAATGAGAAATATAGAAGCATAATGAAAAAATAAAAATAATATATATATCATATATGAAAATAGTTTCATCATAATGGCCACCATGAGAGGTGTTAAAAGAATATTGAACAATCATCGTTTCGTGAGGCAGTATTTCACCACCCATAGAAACAGTATGTTCATTAACCATTAGACGAAGGTGTGTGTAAGTGTAAATCAAATTATTCTCATAAAAAAATCCTAGTATATTTAATATACTGAATTTTTTACAAAAGAAATAAATAAAAAGAGTTTAGGGGGTTGGAGAAGCAAAATAAAACAAAAGGACATTAGAGAAGACATTACCTTAAAATCAGGTAACTCTTTTTGATTTGAGCCAAAGGATTCCTTGGGAAGAATTATGCCCAAAGTGAGGCTTCTAGAAGTAAGAGACAGAAGTTTAGAGAGTATTTGGGCAGATTTTGGCCAATCCAAATGGCTTTAAGGTGTGAATAAGGTGGTAGAGGTGGGGGCCTTTTATAAGAGGAGAGGAAGGGCACTCTTGGAAACTCATGAAATGTTACATTATTATGAAGTGATTTTCGGATTTCAAAAGTCCCAAAATTATATATTTATAGTATAAGGTGATAAGGGTTAGAAATATACTCATCCAATAGGTTTTTTACAAGTGTAAGTCTTAGATGTTACATTATCTTTTCATTTTATTTAAATCGTTAATTAATGAGGTAATCGCTGCATCATCATGGTATCATAAAATTTTAATTTATTTAATGTCTAAAAATTATAAAAAAATTACCATGATGTAGGAAATATTTTTATCTTTCCAATTAATATTTATAGTCGAAAATTTAACTTATATAACCCCATGTAATAATTTTTTTAGTAAAACAACACATGTTTGTGACAATTTTATTTTTACTTTAAATAAAAAGTTATTAATGTCATTTTCTTACCCAAGTGGCTCCATGGGGTCCCCAAGTTGACCCATGGATTTTCTTGGTCGTCCATGACTCATCAAATAAGGGTAGGACAAGTGTAAGGGTATTTTCATATTTTTATAATATCATTTTTACCTTAAATTTCACTAATTACCTTTAATCGCGATTAATAAAACTTAAAAGTTACTATTCACCAAAAATTTATTTTAATCCCATTGAACCACATTTTACTTCCTAATGACAAGCATTTATGTCGTATTTTTGAAAATAAAATCACAGAAGTGATAATGTTCCATTTAAACGAAAAATCAGTTTTTTAACTACCACTTAGTGGTTTCACTATTCATCAAAAATTGAAGTTTTTCAGAACAATACCAAAATTTCACCCTAAGCTATAATTGATATTCCAAATTAAAAAATGATTTCTATTTTAAAAAATTCCAAACATATAAGTTGTATTAATTAATTTTATAATTAATTTCCGCTGTCACAACAAATAGCGTGTTTTTAAGAAATAATATATATCAAAAGATTGACAATTGTTTATGTCCAATTTCAAAGTGAAATTAATTCTAATGAGAACCATTGGATAAAATGGTAAAAATATATTCTAATTATACTTTAAAACCACTAAATAGTATAATTTATCACTATAAATTATTTTGATTAAAAAAGTTGTTTTTAAGTATTTTTCACTATTCATAAAAAATTGGAAGTTCTCAGAAAAATACCAAAAATTCAACATAGGCTAATTTCGATATTCCAAATACAAAAATGAAGTCCATTTTAAAATATGAAATTTATATAATTTCAAAAGGTGGGTATTACTATTCATAACTACTACTTTTATTGGTCGCGGTGTGTTAGAACTCGAGGTTGCGTACAACACACACTGCTCTATTATTCATAGAGGAGTGTATCATGGAAGCTTGGGGTGTTACATTCTCCCCTCCTTCAATAAATTGCGTCCTCACAATTTTAAATTTTTCTTTGAAAATAAAAGGTTGAAAATATAAAATACCTTTGTGGAAAACCCACATCGGAAATAAGGTTAATAAAATTTAGCCTTAATAAGAGGGAAAGGGAAATGAAAAAGTCACCACCAAATTATGATCTCGATAAAGATAAAATTGGTGGCAATTAGAGACATATAATTGGAGGAAAAAATGTAAATATTTATATGGAGTGATTGAGGTCATCAATCACAAACAAGTGTAAAATTGAGGGTCTCAAAGCCTTCAATCTATGTTGATTTAAAATATTATCAGTTCAACAAGACATAAGGTATTAAGATAACACATTTTTTGTTTTAATATCCCTTTACTAAAGTTTAAGAATTAATTTATTCATAGAATAAGAGATAGGTATATATATATTTATGCTTGAAAAGTATATTTTCAACCTTCAACTAATTTCTACCACAAACTCATCTTTCATTCAAAAAGATAATAGAACTCAAAAATATTATATTTATCCTAATCGTGCAAGGTTCAAAATATTAACACATACCATTTAGATTAGGAAAACTATTTTTTAATAACCAGGGACTTCCTGTAGGCTAGTGGTAGGTAATAAAGGCCTGTCACACTATGGTTGTGGGTTCGATTCCTGCAGCTTTGTCCGACGCGACGGGTTATCCCCCAACCTGCGGGTTGTCCTTTTCCTAAAACTATAGTATTATAATATTCCAAAAATAATCTTCAGAAATGTTTTAACCTTAAACAATACTATCCAAGGTTCAACTTAATCCATTCCAACCTTTATAGTTATCCAAAACACCTCTGTCTAGACTTTATCTAAAAGGTCTCTAAATTCCAAAATCAATTGTAACATCAGATTCCCCAAACAAAGTAAAGTTTCTCTTATTGTCACATACTAAAAATATGATTACCTTCATCATATTAAAACCTTAATGAAAACAACAAGTATTGTAGTATAATCCTTATATACTCCATAATTATTATAACCAATACATCGTTGATACAACACTCAAATGATATAATTCTTTAATAACAACATAAGAAATCTAATCATTCCTCCTCATCTGTGGTAGTATCGTAACTTGATTATTATCCAATAGCATCATTTGGGGCATACTCTGATGATTTGGACATTGGTTTGCGTAGTGTCCCCACTCCTTGCAGATAAAGTATTGTACAGTAGAAACCTTTTTCTTACCCTTGCAGTCACGCACTTGGTGTCCTTTTTCTCCACACTTATAACAAACTCTCATTCCCTTCAGGCAAGTTCCAAGGTTTTTCTTCCCACAGTTATCACATATTGGAAAATTATTCATTTCCCTCTTCCCTTTATCCATCTTTCTCTCTTCCATCCTTTTCTTCTCTTGCTTCCCTTCAAAGCCATAGGACCCAAAGAATTCTTTACTTATCTTATTAACACATGATACTATTTCTTCATATGTTGAGAATACATGGGAGACTATTTCATTTATAAATGTTGGATTTATAAAATGAAAGATATGATCCTTACTACTCTTTGGATCATACGTATTACTAGAGTTCACATTCTTTCTACTGGGCGCCATTTCTATACAATGGCATAAACTATGTCAGTTTATGAATTGCAATGAATAATTGAAAACTTGTAAAATAATTAACATAAATTGAACGGTTTATGGATATAATCCATAATCATAAAGAATTTTTCTTTGAGGAATTATATACTCATAAACCTTCATAATGGTTTGTAAAGAAAATGAGAATTATACTAAGCATATCCCTCGGGAGTGTCGTAACCAAGAGTGCAGCAAGGACCGTTGTCATGCACCAGTTCCCATTCGAGTCTAGCTCAAAGCGGTGTTTTCAGGTTTTACCCCTAGGTACATCTATTCTAGAGCCTCCTCTACCTGCTCGTTTCCAGACAGGGATGTATTGCTCGGAAAACTCACAAAATATCTATAATACCAAAATTATAGGAAGTTCTTCTATACTAATCCTCAATGTCTATCTTAGGGCTATGTTCTCTAATCAGAGTTTATCTAAATATAGCTTCTAAGGTTAGTACTAAACTGCCTCTGATACCAATTGTAACGCCCTGACCCCAGTTACCTAGAGTCAGTGCATTATTGCGTAACATTGGCATGATCACAAAGATCAAGTCTCAAAAGACCGATTAGTTTAGTAACCTTGAAACACTAGATACATTCATAAGTTTTACATTACATCATAAAGTAATACAAAACTACAACAAAATCTTGTCTTCATATCCACTAATATTATCCCTTCAGGTCATTCATAAAATACTTCTTCACATCCTGGAAAAATTAAAACATTGAAAGGGGTGAGCTCAGATGCTCGGTAAGGATAACAATAGAGCAAAAGCTTTCATAAATAAATATAAACATTTAAGGCAATGTATAACTAAAAGAAAGCCTTTTAAACATGAACTTCAGCATAATATGGAAAAATAAAATGAAATAATGCCATTTACTTATTCACATGGATATTTTACTGGTCTAATAATCACATGAAATATCAATAACCACTTTCATAATGATGGAATGCATAATGCCAGACTATCATAACCACGTAGCCAAGGCCTCGTGCCAAGACTACAAATAAGATTTTGTCAAGGCCTCGTGCCAAGACACTAGTTTGTCTCATGAGACCTACCGATGCATCGAGGAGCTATAGCGGGCTCCACCCGTCACTTATTAAGTCCAATGCATTCCTCATATAAATAGTTTCAAACATATCATAAACCATTACATAATTGTATCACATAAAACATGCATAAAGGAAACATAATATTTCCACATTTCAATCACAAGATATCAATAAAACACATTGATGTAATAAAAACACTTTCAAAACCATTTTCAATACCAAAATAAAAGAAAATTAAAACTTGGTATCTATTTTTCATTTAAAAAAAGTTATGGCTTATAGAGGAAGCCGAAACTCAAATAATGGTCACGGTGGCGGAGAAGTAGTTTTTGCTGCATACATACGACAAAAAAAACATTCCTTTTTTTCATTTAGTAAAACGCTTCGTATAAAAAGAATCCTTTTGAATAAACGTAAAAGTCAAAGGGTTTTATACACAATATAAAAGAAAGTTGTGTATAAAATATGCCTCAATGAAATGAGATTGAGACGAAGTCCTTACAAAGATAATTTTTTAAATAAAATAGATCTATTATGTGTATTCACTATAAGTACAAATAAAGAAAGTACAAATACAAGATAAGACATAATAATATCATGACATAATTTGAAAGAAGGAGATTAACCCAAAGAACGGAAATTTGGTTAAGAAGTTCCCTTACCTCGTGTCAGAATTCACTCGACCGTTCATTAATCTCCTGAATAATAAACTAGAGTTAATCTCTACTTTCTTTAGAACCTTTTTCAAGTTCATTATCCCTTTTATATCACTTATTACAATGTTACAAAAATTATGTAGTCATTTAAGTTAATAACGGTCGTTTTGTCGATCTTTGGTACTTGAGTCAACAATAAACTTCTTATAATTACAAGTTGTTTATGTGGTAGAATATCCATTATATCCAGAATTATAGTCATGATGTATATATCATATATATCATATATATCCAGTATATACATTCATTCATAATATTACGTAACATTTAGAGGTAAGAAATGAAATGCACCATTCATGGAGACGGTAAGCCGTACGTACGTATGAACGCTACTTTCATTTATATTTCATATTTAATGGAATGAAATCATAATGATATAAAGTTATATTATAATTCCAGTATAATATCATATATAATATCATTTACTTCATCCTTTATACATCCCATATATGTAATTAACAATTCAAATCACTTTGAGGGGGCGGTAGTCCGCACTTCCAAAAATGAAATTATCGCGTTTACCTATAATGGAAATCATAAAGGTATGCCATAAATGAGAAATTAAGAAGGATAAGTAAAAAATAAACATAATATATATATCATATATGAAAATAGTGTCATCATAATGGCCACTATGAGAGGTGTTAAAAGAAGATTGAACAATCATCGTTTCGTGAGGCAGTATTTCGCCACCCACAGAAACAGTATGTTCATTAACCATTAGACGAAGGTGTGTGTAAGTTTAAATCAAATCCTTCTCATAAAAAATCCAATTATATTTAATATATTGGTTTTGTTACAAAATAAATAAATAAAAAGAGTTTAGGGGGTTGGAGAAGCAAAATAAAACAAAAGGACATTAGAGAAGACATTACCTTAAAATCGGGTAACTCTTTTGGATTTGAGCCAAAGGCTTTCTTGGGAAGAATTATGCCCAAATTGAGGCTTCTAGAAGTAAGATACGGAAGTTGAGAGAGTATTTGGGCAGATTTTGGCTGATCAAAATGGCTTTAAGGTGTGAATAAGGTGGTAGAGGTGGGGGCCTTTTATAAGAGGAGAGGAAGGGCACTCTTGGAAACTCATGAAATGTTACATTATTATGAAGTGCTTTTCAGATTTCAAAAGTCCCACAATTATATATTTCTAGTATAAGGTGATAAGGGTTCGAAATATACTCATCAAATAGGTTTTTGACAAGTGTAAGTCTTAGATGTTACATTATCTTTTCATTTTATTTAAATCGTTAATTAATGAGGTAATCGCTGCATCATCATGGTGTCATAAAAATTAAATTTATTTAATGTATAAAAATTATAAAAAAATTACCATGATTTAGGAAATCTTTTTATCTTTCCAATGAATATTTATAGTCGAATATTTAACTTATATAACCCCATGTAATAATTGTTTTAGTAAAACAACACATGTTTTTGACAATTTTATTTTTACTTTAAATAAAAAGTTATTAATGTCATTTTCTTACCCAAGTGGCTCTATGGGGTCCTCAAGTTGACCCATGTATTGTCTTGGTCGGAAATGACTCATCCAATAAGGGTAAGACAAGTTTAAGGTTATTTTCATATTTTTATAATATCATTTTTACCTTAAATTTCACTAATTACCTTTAATCGCGATTAATAAAACTTAAAAGTTACTATTCACAAAAAAATTATTTTAATCCCATTGAACCACATTTTACTTCCTAATGACAACCATGTATGTCGGATTTTTGAAAATAAAATCACAGAAGTGATAGTATTTCATTTAAACGAAAAATCAGTTTTTTAACTACCACTTAGTGGTTTCACTATTCATCAAAAATTGAAGTTTTTCAGAACAATTCCAAAATTTCACCCTAAGCTATAATTGATATTCCGAATTCAAAAATGATTTCTATTTTACAAAATTTAAAACATATAAGTTTCATTAATTAATTTTATAATTAATTCCTGTTGTCACAACAAATAGCGTGTTTTTAAGAAACAATATATATCAAAAGATTGACAATTGTTTATGTCCAATTTCAAAGTGAAATTAATTATAATGAGCACCATTGGATAAAATGATAAAAATATATTATAATTATACTTTATAACCACTAAATAGTATAATTTATCACTATAAATTATTTTTATTAAAAAATTTGTTTTTAAGTATTTTTCACTATTCATAAAAAATTGGAAGTTCCCAGAAAAATACCAAAAATTCAACATAGGCTAATTTCGATATTCCGAATCAAAAAATGAAGTCCATTTTGAAATATAAAATTTATATAATTTCAAAAATTGGGTATTACTATTCATAACTACTACTTTTATTGGTCGCGGTGTGTTAGAACTCGAGGTTGCGTACAACACACGCTGCTCTATTATTCAAAGAGGAGCGTACCATGGAAGCTTGGGGTGTTACATTTTAGATGAATACATGCATGATTAATTCCTTTGTCTGGAATTACTTTATCAATTGATAAGGTCCTAACAGGTGGGTGACATTATTAACTTGGTTAAGGATTCATGTCGGGTTCACCGTTTTTGTTTCGTAGTTCCTTGAAATATATGTTCTAGTATTAAGAATCACTATTTCCTAGAAGTTTCCATTGGATTTATTTATGGAACCGGAAACTTCCAAAATTTATTTATCCAAATGGGACCTACTTTCCAAAGTCGGACGTTTGTTATGTTTGAACTTTACGATACTTAAAAACGTTCATTAGTTGAGAGGATGGGACGTCAGACTCATCACACCCTTTTAGGGGGGATTATTGTGTACTCTAGGACTCTCTTTTTAATTTAATATATATTCATGAATCCTTATTAATTCACCAACCCTTTGAATTTAAAATCACATACTGATATGTTTAAAATTTAGAATCATCATTATGCATTCGAGGTTCTTCATTAATGGAAACATTCATGTATTTGAGTTTTTTCATCAATGGTATCCTCTAATATACCGATTAGAGATTCTTTTAATCATCGTTGTGATGATACTGGTTTTTAAGACACTTAGTGGGGCATTCTGGAATTTGTTTTCATCTAGGGAGATGAAGGTTTGTTTTGATCTTGGGATCGTGTCATCAAATTGGCTACCTACATATCCTTGTGAATGGAATCAGAACACTCGAATTTCAATGTCATTTAATATGACACATCATAACTTTTAAGGTCATGTGTTAATGACCTCTATGTGAAATATTCTTTGTTGAAACTTAGTGTGGGACTTGTGCTGAAGCAGCACTAGGAACTTCAGAAAGGATATACGTTTCCAAGTAGGATCAGACCCTATTGGGAATATGTCCCAAGGAGAAAAGGGATGATTTGAAGTGTTGGGTTTGAACCTCATGGAGGCTTCCTACGTATCCCATATTAATGGGAATCAAAGCCCACGTAATTCGATAAATCTCATAAGAGAGTACGGTCCTCTGAGAAAGTTGATTTTCGGATTACTTCCTAAAAATGATGCCTTGATGATTTGAATATCGAATTTGGGGCTTATTTCCTAAGGAGTATTCCCAATGAGCTTGGGCCTTGAGACGGCTAACTATGTATCATTGTTTGAACAGGAATCAGTGTTCTCATAGTTCCTTGAATGAGTGTTTGTGCACATGTTGTAACAATCACATATCTCTAAGTCCACGTGAGTCATGATTCATTTGATAAACAAGATGATGTGAAAGATTCAATATTAACACTTCACTCATTTCCTCCTCTGCTGGTGGAAGAGGGTGTGTTGAACGTGGAAGAGGGTGAGGTGAAGAGCTTTCACTCTATTTTCATCACATTGTACAAGGTTCTAAATGGAAGGAAGATGGGGTGAAGGTGGGGGGATTATACTAGGAGGGCTGCCCTAAAATTGATCTTAGTAGGAGAGGGAGACTTCTACTTTATATAAAAGGATTAAAAGTAGGTGTGAACCATACCTTCCCTACCAGAATTTGAGGTTTCCAACTCTTTAAGAAGGGTGAGGCTGAGGCCCAAACCCTTATTCTCAAAACCAAGAACTTCCCAACTCTATTTCTAGGAGAAAGTTCCATGTGACTGTGGATATACAAACCCACATACACTCCATGAATCCTAACCCCATTAAGAAAGAAATGTGGGAAACCTCTGACTGTGTAAATACAAACCCAAATAAGAGATATAGTGATGTGACTTTACCAAAGGTTTGATATGTTATGAGGTTTTGGTAGAGGTCTCAACAAAATCCATTTCAGACAAGGGATCCAATGAAGAAGATTCCTTTCCATGAATGGTTGAGGAAGGATTGATGGCTTGTAAACTGAAGAGAGTGAAGATAATAAGTGAATCAAAGAGGGGCGCCCAAGTAGAGAAGGGCGTGTAAGAATGGGCATGCATGTACACTTGGGAGACATGATGTTCACTTAAGCGACGAACAACCTGTATGGTAATACTTGGGCAAGACATTTCTCAAGACTTCAAGAGTATTCATAGGTGATCCAAGAAGTGGGGCGCTCAAGTTCCTATGAGAGGAATGGGATGAGCACAAGTATTTCTGACATGTGGAGGTTGGGCACTTTAGGTGCGCAAGTGTTATGGTTTTCAAACACTAAAAGGACTTAAGTACCATAATCCTCCCTTAAATATTTCGCTCAAGGGGTTGAAGAACTACCTTGAATGTTTTGGAAGATTAGGTCAAAGTACTAGGGTGACCAGAGTAGCAATTAGGCTTCTAGGAAATTCGTCTGTACAAATGGGGCCCTAAGGGTCTATTTATAGGAAAATAAGTGACCTTGGGTGAAATGAGTTGGGCGTGCAAGTGAATTTCGTGCCCAATTGGTGTGCGCATGTACCTTGCACACCGACGGTGTTTTGGCTAGACTAGGGTGGCACCTTTAGGACTTATCCAAAATCATCACTTCAATCAGCTACAGCATGGTGGTGTGCAAGTGTTTACGTGCAGGTACCTTGGAGCCTCTTTAAGGACTCTCCCAAATAATTTCTCCATACTGAGGAGCCTGAGCCCCCACTCCCTTGCTTGGAATTAGTGTCGGGCTGCGGTCTCGGCCCTTCAGGCTTGTGCCTTCGCTACCATCACTGAACCCCATGAAAAATGCAGAGTCGCCCCATGATTTATTTGACCCTGGTTGAGGACATTTTGCAAAGAAGTGCATGGAACACATTTCATGGTGTCAATAATCCTATAAATAATTATTTTTTCATTCATAATTAACATTAATCAGAAAAAATGAATTTAACAACCAAAATAAGATTAGAAATTAAATATTATTAATGAATGGGTGATAATGTGTTTTTAAAAAATCTTATATGACATGATAAATACTAATATTCATTTTAATTAATTAATATCATGTTTAAAAAATTTATACATGAGGTAAAATCATGATCCGCTAATGAGAATTACGAGGTATAGATTTCAACCCAATTTCTACTATATTGAGACATATTTTTTATTAATCAACTAATAATTTTTATGTGGTTTATATAGTGACCCATTTATGTATTTAAATAAAAATACAGTTTATTCATGATGATTAATAATTTCAATTAAATTTTATTAAATCAAGGGGTAAAAATATTAAATTTACAAAAATGTAATAATATATTTTACAATATCACTTTCTTTTTGGATTTCTTTAATCTTTGTTGAAGGAATCTTATCATTTATCCTTCATAAGATCCAAGAATTTTATTATCTACTGAGTATTAAAGAATTTTCTATATTTTCTCCCAAATTTTCCACTCTCTTCAAATTTATCCAAGAAGATATGTTTTTAAAATAAAAACCAAATTTAGTTCTCTTTAAGAAAGATATATTTTTCTTCAATGCCAATATTTTTCAAAATTAATTTTAAAAAATAATTTTATACAATAAATTGGTTTATTTATGAAATTTTATGTTATAATTTACTTGTAGGAATAAATTTAATGAAATACTAATATTGTTTCTTAGAGGATATTTTTGACAATCATTAAAAAAGTCAATGGAGTATTTTTTTAAACATTTTTGGTAATAGGGGACATCCACACTACTATACCTATTTTAATTTTTTTGATTATTATACACATATTTAATGGGATTAAAAAACAATTTAATGATATATGATTTTAGTGTACCACTTAGATTTTATTTATTCTCCCAAATTAGAAACAACCTATATTCCTGGTGAAATTATGGTTATATCTTGTCTCTTGTTAATGTTGTTTTCATTATCATCTACTAAAACATTCTCAATATTATAATAATTTTAGATTATATTTTCATGACCCATCCCTTGAGGTCTATGTCGTGGCACACCCCATGCCCGCCTCCCTAAGGCTAGGGGTTGGAAACTAGTGCTAAAGGCATATATTTGTAAGTGGGAGTTATTTTACAGAGTACCAGTATGCACACACACACACTAAAAAATCACAAAGAAAGAAAAGTAAACATGCATACCACTAAACATCTACTGAGTAAAACTACAAACTGTAGGTCAAATGGTACATAATACAAATGCAACAAATGATAAACTGAAAACAAGAAAGTACAAGGAAAACTTGGAAAGCAGTCCTCAGGAAACCCCACCTGATGGGTATGTGTAGAGTAGCTTCTAGAATCCATAGAAGTACACCCCACCTTCCTAGTCTCACTGGGCACCATCGGGTCCTATGGGACCAAATCCTCCATCAATGTGGCTATTGTCTACACCAGACACAACAGGTGTGGGAAAATCCCATGTAGGGGTGAGTAACAATATAATCATTAGGTACCCCAATCCAATAAGTAATAACAACAAAACAATCCACAAATAAAACAATGAAACAAGACAACTCACACCAGGTATAATCTTGAGTATAAAGGTAGGACCATATGTCAAGTCATTTAACACCTTGGGTTGTTGGATAACTCCTCCTCAATGAGTACAATTGGCCTTCTAGGTCACACATAAGCTGTTTCCCACTAACCATGGACTCTTTTGGTGATCATACCTAATCAGTACTTGGGGTATTCCATGTCACACAGAAGATACTACCCATTGTGGGAATGTTGGGCCACACTGAAGCCACTTACCACCTTGTCCATACTGAGGTACTCCTTCTATCAAGTTCTATGGGTATGCCAGTTCAAACCGAGTTTCTCCCCATTGTGGGCATTCCAGGTCACAAAGAATCTGCTTCCTACCGGGCCATAGTATATTATCCACATAGGGTCTCTTGTTAGCAGTCTTTTGGTCTCAGCCAACCGCAGGGTTTCCACAAGTACTTCACAAGATTCTAGGAGAATTGCTCCTCAATACATTCATTGAATTTAAAATTCCATGAAATCATCCTTAGATAATGATAAAATATCTTCCTTGTTTTTAGGATTCCAATTCCACAAATATCTCATCAAACAGATGCTATGTTAGAAATAAATTGTCATTTTTTCCAAAAGGGGACGATTGGGCCTGGGTCCGATCTGACCCGGAACCAGCCCAGCGTGTGTTAAGCCCAGTCCAGCACATTGGCCATAGGCCCGTTGGGCCATGGGTCTATCCCTCTGCGGTAGCCCGCACCCTAACCAGTCTTCCTGGCCAGGACAAGGTTGGAAGCCACGTCTAGCTCCCCCTCGCCTCACGGGTCATCTATGGGGCCAATGCCTCTGCAGCAGTCGGTTTACCACAGGATTTCGCATCTGCAGTGAACCAACGATGTCGGGTGGCCATGTTTACTCATTTATAGCTGTCGGAATAGATCCTGATGAATCTTGTCACACTGCCATGGATCGGGCCAGCCGCAGTGCTCTTAACAGGGAACCGTCGTGGCGCACAGTCTCATGCTCACGCCCACCTCTATGAGCTAGCATCGGTGCTGGTGGGCTCTTCCATGACCACCAAGGATTCACCAGTGGTCTATTCATCATGCCACCTACGTATTTGTCCTCTGTGGGTTATCTCCTTCCATATGAACTCCTCGAATTTTCCTTGATGACAATTTGAATGCTTGGCCCTGAAGAATGCACAAGGGGGAATGGTTTGGGTTTTGTTCATGTCAGTCTATGCCCTCACATTAGATGTTTAAAAATATGGGAGGCATGGGATCACAGTTCTATCAGGTAGTTCTCAATCCCGACGAAATACCCCAAGGAAAAATCCCTTCTATAAGAACAAATGATCCGCAGATCAACTAGCTCATGGGTTGATCCATTTTTTTATTTCAAAACAATAATGGGAAAAATAAATCAATTAAAACCCTACCTCGAAGTAGTTCAACATCAAAGCGGTCCGCCTGCTAAGACTCAAGAGGTTGAAGGCATTCATCACTCACCGGTCTCGTTCTTTGAGATGCGTCAAAGTTTGTTAACGATCTACCGACATTTTTCATTTTTCATTGGAGAGAGTTCTCACCGATAGTTCATCATTTAAAATCCACCCTTTGATTCACAACTCTCCAACATGTTAACCAATTAAAAGAAAACATGTAGCAGTGTTTCTATTATGCTATGATGTCATGTCGTTACACAGTTTCATTTATAAAACAACATATTTGTTATGATTCAATTAATGCGTCATTATGATGCACACAAATGACCCATTGATGAGATTTATTTAAAGTGCATCATCAACACACCGCCGCACCACAATCGACTGCTCAATGGTGAGGTAAGAAAATAAAATAACTTTTTTTGTTATTATATTATTCTATGAAATTTCCAAAAAAATATCTTTTCCATCGACCCTCAACAGTCAAAGTTACGTCTTTTCTAGGTGAATCCTGGCGTTCCGAGTTCAATGATGTCCTTAGATTTTTTATCCAAGCACTATTTTAGAAGTAAGAAAAAACATGCATGGAATTTTACTTAAATGAACATTTAAAAGGTCAAAATTCCATTTTGAGCTCACTGGGCCTCTGAATCATGTGTCGTCAATGGATCTTATTTAGAAATAATTCTATATTATTAAAAAAAGAACTCAAATTATAGGACATTACATTACTCCCCCATTTTTTGGCTTCTCATCCTTGTAATACAAAACAACACTAAACAATCAAGTGGGGGTACTGAGCCTGAATTGGAGCATCCCACTCCCATGTTCTCTCTCGAAGGTTCTAGTGCTTCCACCGAACGCGTACCAGATGAATCAACTATCCATGAAACACCCGGTCCTAGAGATCCTCTGTCTCTACTGGGAACTCCGCAAATGTCACCTCATCATCAATGTCCATATTTTCCTAATCGATTACGTGCGAGGGATCATGTACGTACCTCCACACCTGTGACACATGACAAACATCATGCACCCAGTGCATCTATGGGGGAATATCTTGGTGTTAAGCCACCTCTCTAACTCCGATAAGAATCTAAAAAGGCCCAATGATCCATGGAGATGAATTTCCACCCAGAAAAAATCTCTATAAATCCCATTGGGGTGAGACCCGATGGAACACATAGTCACCCTCCTCAAACTCCAAGGGTCTTCATCTCCAATCCGCATACAATTACTTTTTTCTCTATGAAGTCCTCATCCACTCCTAGATGATCGGAACATTCTCAATGGTAGTTCATACCAACTTTGGACCCATGATCATTAACTCCACTAGGTCTATTTAGTATAGAGGTGATCTACATGGTTGCGCGTACAAGGCCTCAAATAGTGACATTCCAAGGGTGGATTCATAGATGTTGTTGAATGAAAACTCCACCAGTAGCTGGTGGTCCTCCCAACAGTGGACAAAATAATGGAAATAAGCACAAAGAATGTACTCCAAGGTCTGTATCGGCCGCTCTGTCTGACCATCTGTCTGTCAGTGAAAGCCTGTGCTCAAGTGTAGCCGAGTCCCAAAAAGATCTTAAAATCTCTTCCACAACCGGGATGTAAAGTGTTCATCACAGTCTAAGATGACCATCGAAGGCATCCCATGAAGACGCACTATCTCTTGGACATAGTTACTTCCCAGGTACTCTATTGATCCCAACTCCCATATGGGTTGGAAGTGAGCTGACTTGGTGGGTCAGCCAACGATCATCTATATAGAATCATGTCCCTTGGACATGTGTGGTAAACCCATAATGAAATCCATCAAGATAACATTCCACATAAACTCTACTAACTCAAGTGGTTGTGCGAAGCCTGCTCTAATCTGATTCTCATCCTTCACTTGCTGACTAGTGAGGCATCGTTAAATGGACTCTACCATGACATTCTTCATCTCTGACCACCATTACTAGCATCATAGGACCTGGTACATCTTTTCCACACCAAGATGTACCGCCAAATGGGATTTATGGAACTCCATCAATATATCCTCCCACAACGTCACTAGTACTACAATGAGTCCTCTAAAAATTATGATGTTCTCTTCACATATAAAAAATCCATCACGAGGTTGTCCTAAGGATAATTTATCACATCGAGCCTTATAGTCATCATCCATAAGCTCTGCATACCTGACTCGCTGTAAGAGTGGAGGATTAACAATCATCAACTAAAGGTAATATTATATATCATCATCAATGAAGGATATCTGTGTCGCATTTAGTTTCTTTGTCACCTCAATCAGTAGCTGTAAACAAGACCTCCTACTATGTGAGTCCGCCACCACGCTCCCCTTCCCAATATTATAGACTATTTTAAAGTCATAGTCCATGTGGAACTCAATCCATCACTTTTTTCTCATGTTCATGTCATTCTATGATAAGATATACTTGGTACTCTTGTGGTCGGAGTAGATGGTAAACCATTCACCCATGATACAGTGTCACCACATCTTCAAGGAAAAGACCACCGCTGCTAACTTTGGTGCATGGGTCATGTAGTTCTACTCATGCTACCTCAACTACCTTGAGACATTGGCAATAACTCCTCGCTTCTACATTAGTACACAACCCAATATGGTCTCTGATACATCACAGAAGACCAAATACTCAATTCCCTCTTATAGTAGTCTCAATATGGGGGCACTCGTCAATCTCCACCTCAGCTTCTAGAAACACTACTAGCACTTCTTTATCCACACAAATGTTTTTCCATTCTGTTTCAAGGTTGATAAAAGTTATTCTACTCTAGAAATGTCGGGTAAGAACCTCCAGTAGTATCCAACCAACCCTAAGAAACTATGTACTTCAGTCATGCTCTTGGGTGGTTCCCAAGCCAACACTTCCTTTATCATCGCCAAATCCACTGTAACTCCAGCCACTAAGATGACGTGTCCTAGAATGTGGTTCTCTCAAATCTAGAACTGGCACTTTGATAGTTTACTATAAAGCTGGTGGTCTCAGATTGTATCTAAGACTATCTTCTGGTGTGTAGCATGCTTATCCTCTGGCATCGAGTACACCAATATATGATCAATGATGACCACCACAAAACAATTGAAGTAAGACTGGATGATCATGTTCATGAGTCCCATAAACACTATTGGGGCATTGGTGATTCCAAAACGCATCACAAAAAACTCATAGTGGCTATATCAGATTGTAAATGTTTTCATTAGTACGTCCTCATCCTGTACCCGAAGCTGATGATAGCCTGATATGTGGTCAATATTTTAGAACCACCTTACTCCCTTCAGTCGGTCAAAGAATTCATAAATCCTTGGTAGTGGATACTCTTTCTTCACGGTCACCCAGTTCAGGCAACGAAAGTCCACGAACAACTTTAATATCTTGTCCAACTTATTAGAAAACAATACTAGGGTTTCCTATGGTGAAATATTTGGCCTCATGAAGCCCTTCTCCTATAAGTCCTCTAACTATTCCCTCAATTCATGAAGCTCTGCATGAGCCATCCGATATGTCGGTGTGGATATCGGTTTCATCCTAGGGTAAAGGTTGATTCTGAAGTCTACCTCACTGAAAAGAGTTAGTCTCGGAACATCCTTTGGAAAGACATCCTCATACTCATCCACCACTATAGGAATGCTCAAGATCCTCTCATCCACCTCACTGAGGGTGAGTCTAGCCAAATGATGACTGATTGGTTTCACCCTCCTTTGAGAAGTACTATCTGGAACCACCAAATAACCCTTATCACTAGTGAAGGAAAACCTGGTTCCATCCTCGTGGACACACCACACTATGCACCTAGTACATTCGATATGAGCATGGACTGTAGGTAACCAGTACATACCTAGGATGACATTGTAAGGCCTCGTTCCCTCTACTAAAAAATCATTTCCAATGATATCACCTCTTAGAGTAAGGTCACACTACCAGTACCATAGTGTAATAGTCCAATCATCTCCCATAGGAGTCTCTAATTGTAAGGATCGTGATAACGACTCCACCAGAATATCTGAGTCTTGAACAAGGTATGTGGAAAGAAATGAGTGACTGAAAGATATATCTATAAGAACTACAAATAAGGCGGAGAAGACAGAGATTGTACCTCCAATCATCTCTGGAGAACCATGGTCGTAGGCCTCCATATCTTGAAGATGGTCTCGCCCCTGTCCGACGGCTCCCTAAGCTCGTGGTAGACCACCTGGGGGTGGTGGTTGTAGCATCTCGAACTATTGTCCAATGCCTTACACTCGGCCTGCTCCACTACCATGCCCACCACCTTGATGACCTCCTCGCTTGAACCTATGCCTCTTCCTTGGTGTTCCCTCGACCATCTGCTTATCATCTGTGTAGCGGTCGGGCAGTCATGAGCCTTGTGTCCATGCCCGCCGCATGAGAAGCAGTGATCAGTTCCCTACTGACTCCCTCTACTCTGGGAGTCCCGCACTACTAACCCCAAGTCATGGGGATGTCCCCTAAAAGATTTGACCCACTTAGGTCACCTCATCTCTTGCCTAATACTCATCACTGAAGACTGTTCCACATGATTTCTGCTGGTGGATCCTACTGTCAGTTCCTACTCTGCTAGGAAGATCTCCACAAGAAGGTATTGCACTAGCAACCCATCTTGAGTGAGGATTCTAAGAGATGTCATAGATTCCCTGATCTCCCATCCGAGTCCCTACTCAAATGTCTAGACCCTGGATAAAGGGTCCCACATGATGTATGTGGAGTTGCAAGAGAGTTCTATAAACCTTGCAGAGAACTCACCCACTAACATGCTGCACTTCTTTAGGTGACACAGCTCCTGTAATTTTACTAAGAACATGGTCTAAAGGAAGAACTCCTCCCTAAATATTCACTCAATTTCATCCTAAGAGATATCCGCCTGGTCATGATTATGAATTTTTAAGCTCCACCATCTCACTACCAAGCCCTAAATATAGCTCACATCGAAGATCTTCATATGGATAAGTAGTGTCTTCACTAATAAGAAGACCCAAGTCACTACCTCCAGCCAGTCCATAGTGACATGAGGATCTGTCTCTTCCCCGAATATAGGAGGTCTCTATCTCTAGGACTCATGCAAGGTGTTGATCCTATATTTATACTCTACCAGTAATTCTGGTAGTAAATGTCGATAAATGGGTGGGGGTAATGCTGGTGTACCCCCCGGTGGGTTCATCTCTAGCACTGGTCCCTAAACATACACCTCATCTCTAGGTGGGTTGTCCTCATGGTCTTGCATCAGAATCTGAGTTATCCATCTGTGTAGAGGCATCTTGATACAGATCAAGAAGTAAAACGATTAATTGATTATACCGAGTTAGTTGAATCTTATTCAAGAAGAACATAAGGAAACACCCAATTCCTATATGATAAATGAAACCATTGTTTTTTATGTATAGAGTTGAAAAGTATAATTCAAGGTCATGGTGTATGGATACATCAGATGCTGCACCAACACTGGACTCCCCAAATCTGAATGTCGAACTTGAATTATTTAACACTATTTCCATAACAAAAACAATAGACTCCAATTCATTGAGGTCGAACCAACCACCTATGAAAACACATTGTCATGACCCATCCCCCGGGGCCCGTACCGTGACATCCCCTAAGCCCGCCTCTTGAGGGCTATTGGTTGGTGACTAGTGCTGAAGTCGTCAACCTGAAAGTGGGAGGCATTTTCCTAAGTACCTGTACGCTAGCAAACATAACCACTTCCAAATTTTGGAAAAGTAAACATGTATTCCACTGAATAGACACTGATTAAATGTACATACTGTAGGTCAAATTTTCCAGAATACAAACCCAATAAAAGATAAACAGAACACAAAAAAGTACATGGAAAACTCTGAAAGTCGTTTACTGGAAACCCCACCAGATGGGTAAGTGTAGAGTAGCTACTGGGAGCTATAGAATTATGCCCCACCTTCCTCGTCTAACGAGACACCACCGGGTCCTGGGCCACCATGTCCTCTGTCAAGGCGGCAATCGTCTGCACTGAACACAACACGTGCAGGCGAGGCCCATGCATGGGTGTGTAAAAAAATACTTAGTAGGGACCCAAAACCAAAAATTCAAGACCAAAAAGCAATCCACAAGGAAAACCCCAAACAAGACAACTCACACTAGGTATAATATAGAGTATTAATGTTGGACCATTAGTCATGTCATCAAACTCCTTGGGCTATTGGAGAACTCTAACTCAATGAGTGTAGTGGGTCTGGGGGGTCACATAGAAGCCACTTCCAACTATCCTTGGATTACTGTGGTATTCATCCCTGATGAGTACCATGGGTATGTCGGGTCACATAGAAGTTGCTCTACACTGTGGGAATTTTGGGTCAAACAGAAGCTACTTCTCACATTGGTCAAACTGAGGTACTTCTCTTATCGAGTTCAGTGGGTCTACCCGGTCACACAGATCTACTCCCCACCATGGGCCATTCGCGTCACAGAGAAGTTTCTTCCCACTAGGCCATAGTAGCTAATCCACACAGGGTATCTTGTCAGCAGTCGTTAAGTCTCATCCAGCCACAGAATTTCCACATGTAGTGCACTTGATTCCAAGAGAACCATTTCTCAAGCCATTCATCGAATTTCAACATCCCTGAAATTCTCCCTAGAGTATGCCAAATGATCTGCATCTTCGTGAGGGTTCCAACGCCACTAATGGCTCATCAAATGGACATACCATTTAAAATATATTGTTTTTTTTCAAAATTTCTGGTTGGTCCCTAGTCCGATCCGACCTGGTTGGACCGACCTGACCTGACCCTACTCGGACCTGGCCCTGCTTAGGTCTGGTCTGGTCCGACCCATTGGTCCCGGGTCCAGCCCAATGGGGCGTCCATCGCCCTGCACGGTCTGCCTAGCCGAGATGTGGCTGGAAGCCACTTTTGGATCCCCCTCGCCCCACGGGTCATCCACGGGGCCAGCACCTATGTCGTGGTTGGTTGACTGCGGCCTACTGTGTGAGACGTGGCATAGTGCCACGTCTATGGTGCATTGATGTGGCATGGTGGCCACATCCACCCATCAATAGCTGTCGGCATGATGACCGGTGGCTCCGGCCACATCGCCATAGCCGTCGGTCACAACACTCCTCCCAGCGTGTCGTCATGGTGCACCACCTCCAATGCGTACCCGCCCTCGCGGCCACTGCTAGTGGTCGCCGGCACCAGCAGACTCTTCTGTTGACCACTGGGTTTGTACTAGTGGTTTTTTCATCACGCTGCCTCCACCTCCAACCTTTGTGGGGTGTTTCCATCGCTACGAAGGCCTCAAATTTTCTTTTCCACCAAGTTGAATGCTCGACCCCATAGAACGCACAAGGGGGAGGGGCTAGGTCCTTGTTCGTGTCGGACCATGCCCTCTGCATTATGTGTTTAAAAATGTGGGAGGCTTGGTATCACAGTTATATCGGATAATCATCAATCTCGGTGAAAAACACCAAGGAAAACACCCTCCCGTAAGAACACATGATCCGTGGATCAACCTGTTTGTGGGTTGATATGTGTTGTTATTTCAGAATAAAAACAAGGAAAACATAAAACAATTAAACCCCTCCCTCAAATCATTTTTACATTGAAGTAGTTTGCCAGCAAAGATTAAAGTGATCGAAGGATTTCATCACTCATAAGTCACATTCTTCGAGTTTCATTTAAGATATTAACAATCCCCAAACATTTTTTGTCTGTCGATGGAGATAGTTCTCACCATTAGTTCAATGTAGAAAATCCACCCTTTGATTCTCAACTATCCAATGCGTTAACCCATTTAAAGAAAACACGTCACAATGTTTCTTTTACGTTGTGACATCGTGTTATTATGATGTTTCCTAAATGAAACAGTGTATGCATTACACTTCAATTAATGTGTCATTACGCTGCTGAAAAACGAGCCATTACTGATCTTTATTTAAAGCCCCTTGTCTTCACACAAGAGTGCCACCTTAAACCACTAAATGATGAGGGTAAAAAATAAAATAAAATTTGATGATATTTTATTATTTTCCAAAACATTAGAAAACTATCATTTCTTGTCGAACCTCTCTAGTCGAAGTTACATCCATTCTAATAAAATGCCGACATTTCGAGTTCAACAGTGCCCTTAGATTATTGATCCGAGCATTTGTTTAGAATTTTGAAAACCCACATGCACATTTACTTAAAAGAACTTAAAATAAGTTCAAAATTATATTCTGAGCTCACCAGGCCTCGACATCACTTGTCGTCAAAGTGTCTTGTCTCAAAATAATTCCATATAATTAAAAAAATTACACTGAAATCTAGAGACATTGCATATATTTTTCTAAAATAAGAATATTATTTATGATGGATATTATTATTTATTAAAACATCAATCATTTCTAAAAATTGTGTTTACGTTGAATGATATTTTATTGACTATGGAAGTATTGATATTCATTATTCATTATTCAATACATATATTTATTGAAAATGAATATTGATCATGAATTAAATTGATCATTCGATATAAGAGGAATGCACTGTATATGAAGTGACAGTTGGGGCCTATAATTATATAACCCCTTGATTCATTAACAAGTATAATGAGGAAAATTAGATTTCCAAATTAATATAGTTTTCCCATAGTTTTAAACTATCTCGGTGAAATTTCTTGATGTTATAAATATCATGATATTTGAGATCATGATATCCAATATTATGGGTTCCCTTCGTTGAGAATTCAATAATTATTATCATTGTGATTATTTCATTTATAAAATCCATGGATTCATTTCATGCTCAATTTATTGATTTAATGGAATGTTATTTCATTATTTTACCATTACATACTGATTATGAATTATTTATTCATAATAGATTCCATTTTATGTTGACCTTACTATGTATTTTATGTCACCATTATTTTGTTTCCTTTCCCTTTGATATGAAAATGATTTTTTTAAATTATTTTAAATGATGTTTCAAACCTTATTTTGTTTTGTTTTAAATTCTATTTCTAATTTTAGACGATTTTCATGGATACATTTAGGTATCCAAGACTAATAAACTGATAAGTCCTTTAATATTAAAACCCTTGTATCTATGTTAACATAAAATAGTTTACATCTTATTGGGTTTACTAGAGTTGGGGTTATTATAGTTTGTATCAAAGTAAATTTAGTATAAACCTTTCGGAAAATATTTTAAAAAACATAGATTATTGAACATAAATCGTTAATCGAATATAAGGATTTTACAAATTATGAAATGAAATATTATTTTTTTGTTAAGGTATATATTATGTAGATTTTACAAAAAAATATAACCCAGTGTGGATACTACAGTCAAACATGGATATAGAATAGTTATACCTAGTGGTAATAACTTTGAGAAGGGAGTAATGGGATTTTCCTCAACTATCACCTAGTGTAAAACATTAGCCCTTACTACGCACCTGGTTTTACAATCCCAACAGATATGATTTGTATAATTCCAATTTTTATTTAAACCATTATAAATGATTTGAAAATATTTTAATGATTTATATATTTTCCTAAGGAAACACAATTTATGATTTGGATGTTAAAAATGCATAAATCCTCGATTTATATTAAGTATTACAATAGATAAGGAATTACATATTATGATTTGAAATTCATAATTTCAAGATACAATCTATTATATTGCATTGATTATAGATGCAACAAGGAAGAAAAAATGGTATCAATAGTCATGTTTAATTTAGAAATTTTCTTGCTAACTATGAAAATATAGCTTGTATTGAAAATGAGCATATATTGGAAATATTTGTGCATCTTAATCTTGTTATGAAAAATAATCATTCCCATTAGAGAAAAATATTATTATCAAACATGATTGACTAATTTTGGATCACTTTATTTGATAGAATCCCCCGTCATTTAGTGGGGTGATTAATCTAATTGTAGTTAAACAGTGGATTAAGTCCCATGAAAATATATTTATATCCTTGGGATGTGATGATAATGAAATTCTTATAATATTAGTATACTATCTTAATGAATATGATAATAATGGGTGGAAATTAGTCCATAATCTAATATATAGAGAGGAAATAGAAGACATGTAATCGATAAATTTTAATGAAACACTCATAAAAAATATTTCCCACTACGAATAGAAAATATAAACTTCAAATTGAGTGTTTACCAACTGTATCATAATACCTTGATATATTTCATGAGGAATTACCTAGATATCCCATAGAGTGTGAGGGTTATTTTTCCATTAATTTAATCTATAATTTAATACTTATATCCTTTAATTAGTTGATAATGGCCACCGTGGAGTTAGAGAAGATAAAGAAATAACATGAGGAGTTTTCGGATAAAGGATTTTTTCTCTATAGTGTTCCACCCTTGGGATTCTCTGTTGTCTAAAAAACTAAGTGTTATTTATAGAAATTAAGGAATCTAGACTAATAGAATAGTAACCAATCCTATGTAAGTATAAATAAAATTTATGTATCTTATAAGGGAAAGTATGATATATTTATATCATGGAATAAGTAATGATTTTTTTGAAAATGATAAATTAAGTGCTGGTATTTTTGTTAAACATTAAGGTTAATTTACAATTTTATAATTAATATAAAGAATTTCAAGAAAATTTAACTTTATAAAATAGATTCCAATAATAATATTTTTTGTATTTTAATCATACAAAATTTTTATGAGACCTGAATTAATTTCTGAATGTGTCATGAAATCGGTTATACTATTAATATTGACATTTTTAGTATAAAAGATGAATTAAATCAAAAATTAAATTTATAAAATTTATAAAATTAATTTTAAAAAATGGTGTTTATTTTTAATTCGACTTTTTCAAAATGGTTAGGGGGATTTTTTTTATTTTAATAAAATAGTGGAATATTTGGTAAATAGTGATGTATGATAATTTCTGGTATTTAAAAAATACATGTGTTATTAATTAATAGATTATGAATAAAGAATTTATCTACCATAATATCTAACTATCCTTTTCTATTATCTATACTTACTCATGGATTCAAAACAATTCAATTTATTTAATAAAAATAATAATATAATGAATAAACTAATCAAAAAACAGCTCTCTCCTCAACTATAAATAAAACCCCTCACCACGTATTCTCCTAAAACCTCCAAAGCCTTGTATCATTTGAAATTTTTAACCCTTAAACTTGCCTATAATTTTACCATGTCCAAGTCCTTCAGGTATCATCAATAGGCCAAAACTAGGGGCCTTAAGGAGGTTCTCAATGAGAAGAAATCCATAGGTAAAATCCTCCTTCATTTTTTTCAATTTCCTTTCTTTTTTAATTCTATCCACACCTACCCTCATAAATGTGACATGATAACTAAAATATCTAGAATACACTGGAATGTTTTTATTTTAATTTAATATCCACCATTAATCCACTTCACTTCTCCTCTTATTCAAAAAAATGAAATCATCATCTATTATGGGTCAATTGACTACCTTCGTGGAGGATGAGTTTTCATTTTATATTACCGCATATAATGACATTCATAAAATTATTTTTATGGTAGAATAATATTTTATTATATATATTATATGATATATAATTTTCTAGAACCAATATATAAACATGATTTTAAATAAAATTATATAAGTTTGTAAGGGTCGTAAATAAACACCAAAATAAATTAAATCATTTTAATTAATGTTTCATCTAATGAATCATCATCAAATCATAAAAAAAAACTGATATATGAAACTATGAAAATATATTAATAACTTTACTTTCCACTTCTGGATTTTTTTCATCTATTCAATAATAGAATCCATAATGATCTAAGCATGGAAACCATGAAAAAAATGCACATGAAACAGTGAAAATAAAAAAAAACTTATTATTAATAAATGGGTGGAAAGAAATTATAAAAAAATTATATGTTATTATAAATATTAATATAGTTATATAATCAATTAATAACACTTTTTAAACCATTATAAAAGATGTTTGAACATGTTTTAAGGATGTCAAACCTAAGGTAAAGGACTTTTCATTAAAAAACTACTTTTAAATTTCTATTTTTAAAATAATTAAAAGGGAGTGTTTTTATGAAGCAATTATTCATGTTTTATGATTATATTTTGGTTCATGGGAATTTTTAATGATGAAAGGTTATTCTATTATAGCCCTCCAATGCATTGGGTGTGTTTATGTTTGATGTTTACGGTGATGGTTATTCCATGTGTAACTATGATGGTTACATCATAAGGTAGTTGTGAGGGTTACATTGTAGGGTAGCCATGAGGTTTACAATTCGTAATTTTTTTTGTGGTTACAATCCTATCTAATTATGGTAAGAAATTGATTCCCCATGATACCAAAATTGATTATTTATATTTTTTATGTTTCATTTAAATCTTATGTTCTCACAAAGTATGTATGTTATTCTTTATGAGTGATATGTATATATTTGTGAAAATGATTTCATCTGTTTATATGTTGTCATAGAAAAATGGTTTATTTCTTTATTTTCCAGTCCCATATAGTGATTTCTGTGCTCATTCCATGTTTTATAATTTCATTCATAGGTTTTAAGGATGGGTAAGAGAAAGTAGAATCCCATCTAAATATTGTGATGATTTTTCATGATAAAAACTCATGTTTTATTAAAAAAAATATTGTGGAGGAAATGGACAATGTTTTAAGTTGTATTCTTGTTTTATGCTTGTGTGTTTTATTGTATGAATTATGACCTAATTATATAAAACTCAAAATCAATAAGATCTTTTGGAATGAAATAAAATGAATTTTAGTTTAATTAACTAGAATATGAAATGTTTGAGGTTGGTCCTTATAGGTTGTATCAGTGCATTTTTGGATTATATTATTAGTTCATACGATTTTAATTGAATACCATAAATTATTTTTAGATTATTTTAATATTTAAATGATATATAATTAGAATATTACCATTGTACTTTAGCTAAGATATTTCTGTTCATAATGGTTTTCTGTATAAGAAATAGGAAAGTTGTAGTAGGAAGGAACTAAGAGGATTATATCATTCCAAATCCGTAACCCAGAGTAGTGGGAATTAGACAAGAGTAGTATTTGATAGTAATGGATCAGTTGATAGAGGCTATAAAGGGTGGTGGAATCTATACAATGTAACAAACATAGCTACCAAAGAGAAACAAGGTCATAGTAGAATATTTAATGTTCCAACATCCTCTTTCTTTCAGTGGATCTTCTAACCCAGTGGTGGATGAATGGTGGATTAACTCCCATGAAAATATATTTTATATCATTGGTTTTCTTTATAATAAAAATGTTAGTCCTAAAATTTACCATTTTGTAGGAGAATATTATCAGTGGTGGTCAATGGTAATGAATATCTGAGATAGATTAGAGATAGATGCCTTAGAATGGGATTAATTTAAGAAAAATTTCCTTGAAAAATATTTTACTAAGGTTGTTCTACTTAAGATGGAAAATAAATTCAATGAGTTGATAGAGAAAGAGGAATATTTAGTAGATATTTATGAAGAAAACTTTACCTGATTGGAAAGTTATTCTTAGAATCTTATTTTAGATCTTGATAGTAATATCAGTTATTTTTACCCAGGATTAAAGCTAATATATCGAAGGGCACTGGCTTCTGGTGAATTAAAAAATTATGATAAACTTTTTCATTTTTCTGAGAGGGTTGAAATGGACTTTTTTAATGGTCAAGTGTAATTTTACAAAAGCATAAGAAATGATCAATATGGAAAGCAGTGGGTAATAATCAATCAAACACATCTAAAGGTATGCAAAATCCAATTTTTAGTTTTTGGAATTTCTGGCAGAAATCACCACATGAAATGACATAAAAATTCTATGATATTTTTCTGATGTGGTGTGTTTTGATATATGTCCTGAGAATATAATGAAAAACATCGTGGTGGATGTATATTTAATTTTGATAAGAAACCCATGATTTGTTTTAAATGTGGTGATATGGGTCACTATTCAAAAACTTGTAAATAGTAGGATCTGAATGATGGGAAATAGCAAGAATATAAGTTGAAAGAAGAATTAAAATCTTTTGTGACTACTTCAATAATTGTTAAGCCATCCAATGAAGTAATATCAGGTACATTTTTTATTTACTCAGATTTCGATAATGCTTTATTGGATACATGCTCTATACATTCCGTTACTTCTAAGAAATGTTTTGGTAAAATAAAAATTTCACCAAAAGAAATGAAACTATAGAAAATCTTTTAAACACCAGGGGGAAATATTAAATAAAAAAAGGAATTATATGAACCTTCCTTTTTTTTTTATATGGAAACATATTGCCTTCAAACCATGTAGTTTTTCCCTTACTAGAGTTAATCTTATTCTCGATGCAGATTGGCTTTCTGTTTTCCATGTTATTATTGATTATAGAGAAAAAGAATTTATTTTTAAGAAAGAATTTTAGTATGAATATGTTAATGAACTCATAACGTTGATGGCATATTAGGATAATGAGGAACTATTCAAATAGGGAAATTAATGTTATCATTGACGTATTATTGATAACAAGGAATGTGATTCGATTAATGATGTGATAGTGATAAATGAATACATATATGTTTTTTTTATGTGTATCTTGGTCTTATAACTAACGGGGAAGTTGTATTTACCATTGAATTAGTTCCTAATTCTAAGACAATTTCAAATAACCATTATCAAATATCATAAGTGGAACTTCTTTAACTGAAAATTAAGTTCAAAGAGATTCTTTATAAATGTTTCATTCATCCAATAGCATCGCCATAGGGTGATCCTATTTTCTTTTTTAAAAAGAATGATAGTTCTGTGAGGATTTTATTTGATTATAATGATTTAAATAACCATTATATTAAAAATAAGTATCTATTTTATTATAATGATGACTTGTTTGATCAAATCCATGGAGACCAATATTTCTCTAATATTGACATGATATCTGGGTACCATTAGCTGAAGGTGATAAAGGATTCTATTCCAAAAAATGTTCTGATCTAGATATGGGTGTTATGAGTTTTTTGTTTTGATGTTTGGTTTGACAAATTCCCCTACAATATTTATGGATCTTATAAATAGAATCTTCTATGAATAAATAGATAATTTTTTTTGTTTTTTTATTGATGATATATTTGTTCACAAAATATTATTTGAGGATCATGAAAAACCTTAATGATTTTTCTAAAAACCACTAAAGAAAAGAAGTTACATAAAAAATTTAGAAAAATACAATTTTTGTTTGAAAAAAATTCTTTTAATGGGAAAATTTTAAATTATAATGGCATAAAAGTTTATCCCTTAAATAAGTGACTATTGAATGACCAAGACCTATAAATTTTAGTAAGAATTGTAATTTTCTTTGTTTAGTAGGATATTACAAATGGTTTTTTAAAAACATTACATGATTATCTAGTACGATAACCAAGTTTACATGAAATGCGGGTAAATTTAAATGGTTTGTAGAATATTATTTTTTATGAATAGAATAAGAGATTGGTGAATGCTCAAGTTTCGGCCTTGCCTTACAGAAATGGCAATTTTATCATCTACAATGATTCTTCATTAAAGAGACATGATTGTTTTGTAATGTAGAATTATTATGTAATTTCTTTTGATCCAAGACAATTAAATTTTCAGGAATCAAATTATCCTACACATGATTTGGAATTAGAGGTTGTGGTTTTCAATTTAAAAAATTGGATATATCAGTTATATGAAACAAAATGTGATATATATATATATATATACTATCCATAAAAGTTTGAAGTATATATTCACTCAGAATGAATTTAACATGATGTAGAGAAAAATGGATGTAATAGAAAAAGGTTTATGATTTCATGATCAAATAAGACCATTAAAAAAATAACGTGTCAGATGAATTGAGATGAAAACATCATGCTATATTAACCAAGATTGTTTTTGAACATGACCCCTTGGTTAATGATCTTATGATTTTTTTCATAGATGATTTCAGTGTAAGAAGTTCTAGTATTTTGTATCAGGGGTTAGTGTAATCGTCTCTCTCAGATAGAATTATGCAAGCACAAAAGTAAGAGCATAAGTTATAGAAACTAGGTAGAATTGGTAAAAATGAGTATGTTTCCAAAATTTAAGACCGATAAATATAGTATATTGATATTTAGAAAGAGATTATTTTTGACTTGTGATTCATAGTTGAAGAAATATTTATTAATTTATGATCACAGTTTCCATTTTATGTTTAGAAAAGAATAACTAAGATATATAGGGACCTTCAATAGTATTATAGGTGTTACATAATGAAATGATATATTTCTCATTTTACCATAAAATGATTCACTTGCAAAATCAGTGTAAATTGAAAAATGAATGCCGAAATGGACTTCGCTTTGCAATCATTCTCGACTGCTAAGGCGGTTTATGATGATGGATCTCGACTAGCTTCGTTTCTGGTGGTCTTTGATCCTGGATCCTCAACTGATCATAGTGATCGTATGCTGAAATCTTCTGATGTTCTAAATCCTTTTCCTAGTCTGGATCTGGCTACTTCCGTTGTGCCTTTCTCAAAATCGTTTAGGGATACTCTTTGCGAAGGTGTTCTTTCGTCTCCTCTTTTGTGCTTCCCAGAAATTCATGCGGCAAAGTCAAGTGTTGTTCGTGAATGATCTAGAATTTGTATGGAAATTCCTACATCGGCTTTTGAAGAGGCTTCGAACAACTTGCGTTGGACGTTGGTTGCCCGATTTGGGGGTGTAAGGCCATCTTTATCAATTTTCCAACGATTTGTGGGAGGATTTTGTTCAGGCGTGGTGTTATGCTCCCCGTTGTGATGGTCGGTGGAACTTTAGCTTATCCAAATGGTCTCTGGATGCTCATCGTGGTAAGGAGAACCCTGTGGCAGCGGTCTGGATCAATTTACCATGTCTTACCCTTCCCTTCCAGAATGAAGGTTTTTTTGAAGATGATTGGTGATTCTCTTGGTGGATTCTTATGCTCGGATTTTAGGACCAAATCAGGTGCAGATATTTCGGTGGCCAGACTTTGTGTGGAGTTGAATCTTTCTCTCCAGGTTCCGGAAAAAATCGTCATTCACATACAAGATTCTTTCTTGTGGAATCAAGATATAGTGTATCCTATTTTTTCCAAGATTTTGTTCTAATTGTCGTCTCCAAGGTCATTCGTATCAAGTTTGTCGTCGAAAGTAGCAAGGAAAACGTCGGAGTATTGTCCGGCATTAATGATTAATGATGCAGGTCTGGCTTTGAATATTGGAAAGTCTTTTGGAGGTATTATGAATGATGATCAGGTCCCAGTTGAGGAACATCTTGTCCCTCCTTCTATGCTAATAACTGATCAAAATCACTATGCTGGGGTGAATTATAGGGAGATTGTTCCGTATATTCCAGGACCAATGTTACAGGTCCATTTTAGTGATGGTTTTTCTTTTTTATCCAGGTGCCTGTTTTATATAGAGTTTTGTAATGATTTTATTCAAGGCATGGCACCCAGTCACCCTCGTCCTTTGTTGATAACTAATTATGAGCCCCAAGATGTTTCTGAAAAAAAGGTGAAACCTCGTGGATTAGTCCATCAAGTGGCGGAATACTCTTCTGGATTTTTCACTGGAACTCCAGTTACATCTTGTGAAAGAGAATAGAATAGACTGCTCTTCTTCTTTAGCAGGTGTGGTTGGGAATGTTAAATTTACACCGAATAAAATGGGGAGAGCAGATAACTTTCCCCTCCCCCAGTGGGTTATCTTCACAAGGCTAAAAAAGACTGTACTAAATCATGGGCTATATATCAAAAGGAGAGGTTTTTCTCCCACTATGAGAAGGCGGAAAGTTCTGGAGCTAATCCCAGAACCCTTAATTTTTAATGATTCCAATACTTATATGAAATGCCCGGGGTATTGGAACTCGGGTTAAGACAGACTTTATAGCTTCCAAGGTGGCTAAACATAAGACTGCATTGGTTGGTATTCTCGAAGACAAGCAGCATCCAGATATGATTGGTGATTTTTCCAGGAAGATTAAGATGCTTGGTTCTATGCATGCGGACCCAGTTAATCGTTATATATGGATCTTTTGGCACAAAAATTTCTGTGTGGACTCGATTCAATCAGGAGATCAATTCATTACTATTAAGGTGACTTGTGAATTTCATTCTTTCCTTATATCTTTCATTTATGGGAATTGTGATTCCCAACAAAGATTGATGTTATGGAATAGTCTTAATTCTTTTAATCCTGGTAATCTACCATGATTTGTTGGAGGAGATTTCAATATTATTGCTGACCCTGTAGAAAAGAAGGGGAGAGGCCCTTTTCCCAGGTAGGCTAGTAATGACTTTACTCAGTTTATGGCTGGAAAATGGATTACGGATCTTAGCTAACGTGGAGACAAGTTTACATGGTGTAATAATCAAAAAGGGGTTTGTAGATCGTGGAGTCGTCTTGATCGATGTTTGGGTAATATTCGTGCTATCTCCACATATTCTAATACTAAAGTGGAGCATTTAGTTCGAGGTATTTCTGATCACTCTAATTTGCTGATCAACGTTTCTTCCAGAAACGAGAATTCAGAAAGATTCAGATATTATCGGTATTGGGAGGATGATCCAGCTTTCCATGATCTCGTGAGGAAATCCTGGGAAGATCCTATCCAGGGTCATACATGGAATTTTTTCTCTAATAAGCTCAGACGCCTTAAGAAGATTATTCAGGCATGGTCGAAGGATCTTCCTCCTCCAGGTAAAGATCTGAATGACATCATGCATGATGTTGATCGTCTTGAACGGAGTCTAGAGGCAAGTTGGGATGAACGATCTTTTGAGGAACTTGTTTGTAAAAAAGATATTTTAGCTGACATGCTTCTAAGGCAGGAACGTATATCCAGGGATAAGGCTAGGATAAAATGGTTGAAGGAAGGAGATCGAAATACTGCGTACTTTCATGCCTGTATTAAGGAAAAGAAAAGGTTTGTTAAACCTAATATTTTACTTGAGGATGGTTCTTATACAGATGACAGGGAGATTATTGGACCCATGGCCTTTTCCTACCTTAAAGATCTTTTGGTTGGCCCTAATGTTAAGCTGCCGAATGGATATCCGAGAGATTTCACAGATCTGTTTGATGTTATTCCGAATTGTGTCTCGGCCTGTGATAATTATTTGATGGGGTCCCGTCCCCAGGAGAAAGAAATCTTTGATGCTATGATGAAGCTTGATCCGGATAGTGCTGCTGGCCCGGACAGTTTTCCTGCTTCTTTTTACAGATCTTTGTGGGAAGTGATAAAGGGAGATATCATTGTTGCGATTCGTGATTTTTTCAAGGGTGGACAGTTACCTCGTTCTGCTTGTGCTACCACGGTGGTGCTTATTCCTAAATCTAAAACCCCCACATCTATCCTTAATTACTGCCCTATAAGTATGTGTAATGTGCCTTACAAGATCCTTGCCAGTATCATTAATATTCGGCTTTCTATCCAGCTGCCTCGGTGGATTTCTTTGGAACGAAATTCTTTTGTGAAAGGTCGTTCTATTCAGGGGGCTATAGCCTTAGCCCAGGAAATGGTAAGGGACATTAATTTCAAAACCCGGGGTTCTAATGTGGCTATTAAACTTGACATGAATAATGCTTATGATCGTGTATAATGGGGCTTTATCAATAGAGTTTTGGCAGGTAAGGGTTTTTCTCCCTGGAGTATTGATATTATCTTTCGTTGCTTTTGTTCTTCCTGGTTGGAAGTTTCGTTTATGGGTAAGACTTTTTGTTTCTTTAAGTCTACACGTGGTCTTCGTCAGGGAGACCCGATTTCTCCATATATTTTAATTATTTTCCAGGATGTTCTCAGCCGTTTTATCAATAGAAATATGAGTAATGGTGTTATTATTCCATACCGGTGTAGGATGGGATATCTTTTGGTGTCCCATCTAATGTTCACTGATGATACTATAACCTTTATGAATGCTTCTAATAGATCATTGCAAGGATTAAACCGGTTATTGGATGAATATTGCATTTGGAGTGGGGAAGTGATTAACAAAGATAAAAGTTGCTTCTTTATATCTAGCGGCTGTACTTCGGGCCGACTGTCTTCTGTAAGACATATTCTGGACATGCAGAAATGAAGCTTTCCCATGGAATATCTAGGGGATCCGATATCTTCTGGGAGACTTCGGATCAGAGATTATGGTCCATATTTTTAACTGGAAGAATAATTATCATTCTTTTGGAGGCAGGATAACTCTGGTTAATAGTGTGCTTTTGGCTTCTCTTATTCATGTTTTATCTGCTGTCAAAGTTTCTAAGGGGGTGATAAAGAACATTTATATTATTCTTGCTAATTTCATATGGGATCCTAAGACTGAGGGAAAGAGAAAATGGGTGTCATGGGATAGGATGGCTCGTCCTGTGCATGAAGGGGGAATTAATGTCCAAAGCCTTGATGATACTTTGACTTGCCTGCAGGAAAAACTGGCATGGGAGGTTCTTTAATGTCGAATTCTCTGGGGTCGTACCATGCATGGTAGTTCAATGGGAGACAGGATTGTGGTAAGTAGACATGGTTCTCCATTCTGGAATGGTATTGGTCCCATCATCGATCCCCTTAGGCCTTTTTCTTGTTGGATAATTGGGAAGGGAGATATCTTGTTCTGGCATCATAACTGGAGTGGTGAGTTAATTGGATATCCAGGGTGTCCTGTTACAAGTATGTCATTCAAAGAAGCTTATCAATATCCTGTGTTTACAAATGCAGTCCTGAATAGTGGCCAACAGACTTTTATCAATCTTATTGAATTATCCTCTGATTCAGATAAGTGTGTCTTTACTACTTCTACATCTGGCTCTTTTACAATGAGAGATTATCATAGGATCCATAACATGCAGATTTCAGGGAGTGCTGGGAATGGTACTCTATGGGTTAAATTTTTTCCCATGAAATGCAATTTCCTGATCTAGAGGATTCGAAATGGAGCTGTTCCTACTGATGAGAATGTTAAACGGTGTGGTATTAGTATTGCTTCTAGATGTGTTTGTTGCAAAAGGCATAAGGAAGAAAGTTCTGTTAGTCATTTCTTTAAAAGTGAATGGGCTCATGAAGTATGGAGTTATTTTGGTGAGTTTACTGCGATCTCTACCTCTACTCTGATTGACCAGCCTTTTCTTAATCGATGGTTTCATGGATCGGGTATGGGTGGCATTGAAAGAGTGGCTCGGTCAGTGATTTTACAGGCTGGCTGCTGGTGCATATGGCAGGCCAGAAATAAGAGAATTCATGAGGGAATTGTCTCTAATGGCCGAGTGATTATATGCAGGATTATAAATCTTCTCATTGACATTGTTAGGACCTTAGGCAACTGGAGGGATGCGCCTTCACTACAAAGGTTCATTCTTTCACCTCAGCTTTCCCTTGGAAGAAATTTTTGTCATTCTGGTAATTGGATCTGTTGGCAACCTCCAATAATAGGATTAAAATTAAATAGTGATGGCTCATGTATTGCTGGTCAAATCCACGGCGGGGGTATTGTTCGTGACAGCTGCGGGTCTACTATGCTGGCATTCTCTATAAGGCTGGGACAAGGCAGTTCTCTCTATGCTGGGGCGATGGCATTGTTCACAGGCCTTAAGATCTGCATGCAAATGAATATGATGATCTCTGAGGCTGAAACAGATTCTATGCTTTATAATGCCATTCATGGGCAAGGTGTGATTCCTTGGTCTATCTCTTATGTCATTAGAAAATGTAGATGTATTATTGGAACTGATATCAAAGTCTCCCATGTTTGGCGGGAAAGTAATAAGGCTGCAGACTACCTTGCATTGTTGGATATCATTGGCCCGACTCATATACTTGAATAGTTTGAAGCCGGAAGGTATCAACATTATTAGAGGAGACGCTTTGGGTCTTCACTATTTTAGACCACCCTGATGCTGTTTTTCTCTCGGTCTGTCTTTATAGACCCTGTTTTTACTTGTATTCCTCCTTTTTTTTTTGTAATAAAAAATTACATGTTATGGTAGTTAAAAATTGAAAACTACCAAAGGTGATGCTTCATCTATTTTCTGTAACCGAGTGGAAATGGTAAAATATACATTTCATGGTAATAATGTGATTTGGGTCATTTTTGATCGACTGAATAAATATGTACATTTCAATTAGCCGGTATACTTTTTATTTAGATCAACTTTTTCAGCAGTACCTCGAAAAGATTTTCAGGTTACATGGTGTTCCCCTCTCCATTGTATCTAACTCTGATCTTAGTTTCGCATCTATATTTTGGAAAGACCTTCAGATGTCATTGAGAACTAAATTAAATTTTTGCACTTTCTATTTTCAATCTGATGTAAAGACCAACTATCAAAAATTCAGACATTGGAGGAAATGTTTCGAGCTAATTTAATGGAATTCAATGGAAGTTGGGATCAAAATATTTCTTTAGTTTAGTTTTCTTATAATAATAGTTTTTATTCCATCATACATATGGAACCTTTTGATGCATTGTATTGAAATCATTGTTGAACTCTAGCATTTTGGGATGATGTTGGGGAAAAGAAGTTGATGAGACCAAAATTAGTAAATGGAGTAAATTAGAAACTAGTGATGATCCAACAAAACATAAGAACCAATTAGAGTAGGCTAAAATGTTATACATGTAACATAGGAAGGATCATTATTTCAAGGTAGCTGATCATGTCATTATAAATGTTTCTCTATGGAAAAGAGTAATGCATTTTCGAAATTAAGGAATTTTGAGTCCATGGTTCATTGGAGCCTAGGAAAACATAGAGAAAATTGGATCAATTGCCTATCAATGAGATTTTCTCATAGGTACATAATGCTCTTCATGTTCCAAAGTGAAGATGTATGTGGAAGATTCATCTCATTTTTTGAACTTAGAATTAATTCATCAGGAAGAGAACCTTTCTTATAGAGAGAAACATATAAATATTCTTGACCATATAAAGCATGTTTTGTGGAATATGGTATTTAACAATGTTATGTTTTTTTGGTGAAATCATATGGTTAGAGAAGCAATATAGGAATCTGAAAATGCTATGAAGAAAATGTATACTAACTCGTTTAAAAAGTGAATAAATATTTTTTGTGCCCATTTTCTAGAAGGGGGAAAATGTAACAATCAGGTACATATAATATAACTTTTTTTCTTTTTGGAATTAAAAAGATAAATTCACTATAATTGTATAATAAAATAAGTGGAACATATAGAAATTAAGTAAATTTACTAATATAATATTAACCTCACCAATTAAAGTTTAAATATTATATCCTTGTCTTATAAGTGAAAATATGATATATTTATATAATGGAATAAGTATACAAATGTATTGAAATTGATAAATTAAGTGTTGATATTTTTTGAAGCATAGATATTTATTTATAGATTTATAATTAATAGTGATTTAAAAAAATTACGATCATAAAATATTTTTATAAATTAATATTTTTCTGAATTGTAATTATAAAAAAAATTATGAGTCCTTAATTAATTTTTCGTAGTGTCATAAAATTTGTTATATTATTAAAATTAGTATTTTTCGAATAAATGATGAATTTAGTTTCAATTTAAATTTATAATATTTATAAAATAATTATCAAAAAATTGAGTCCATTTTTTATTCTACTCATCAAAAAATATTTTCGTTGAATTTTTTGTATTTTTCAAAAATAGTTAAATTTTTGGTGAATAGTGAAATATGGTAATTTATGATATTTTGAAACTAAATGAATTATTGAGTTATAGAATATGAATGGATGATGTAGGAATGATAATTTGGAAATATCCTTATCAATTTACTAAATATAGTGATCGAATAAAAACTATTCATAATCTTGATCCAAAATAATAAACTAATGAATAATAAAATCAAAAAACACTCCTCTTCGCAATATAAATACCAAACATCACCACCTATTCTCATCGCATCTGTGAATCTATGTAGCTTGTTTAATTTTACAAAATTACCTTTCCAAGACTCTTATCCACGCCCATTTTCTAATTGTCTCACCAAAAGGCAAAACCCAAGGGCCTTAAGGAGGTTCTCAAGGAGATGAATTCAAGAGGTAAAATCCACTTTTATATTCTTTTCAATTTATTATATTTTTATATTATCTCCTCACCAACCCTCATCAAAGTCACATGAAAACTAAATTATATTACATATATTTAATTTTATTGTTTTAATGTAAAAACACCATCAAACCTTTCATATTCTCCTCTTATTCTAGAAAATGTAATCATCTCTCGTGAAGTGTTGATTAACCACCTCATGGATGATGAGTTTTTTTTCTATTAATGCCATCATGGGTGGTCATATAACAATTATTATTGATAAATAATATTTTATTATATATATTATATGTTATATAAGTTTTTGGAACCTTTATATTAACATGATATTAAATAAAATGGTATAAGTTTGCAATGGACATAAATAATCACCAAAATAAATTAAATCATTTTTCATAATGTTTTATCTAATGAATCATCATCATATCAGAAAACAAAATGATATATGGATTTATGGAAACATATTAATGCCTTTTATTACGACTTATATATTTTTGGTTCCATTAAACAATAAATTCCATAATAAACCAACCATGGAACCATGAAATAAATTCACCTTAAACAATGCAAATAACAAAATAATATTATTGAATTGGTGGAATGATGATATAAAATAATAGTATAAGGTATTAAAATATTAATATAGTTCAATAATAAATGATTAAAACTCTTTTAACCACTATACAATAGTTTTTAACACATTTTAAGGAAGTCAAACCTGTTGTAAGGGACGTTTCATTAAAACTCTTTACATTTTCTATTTTATAAAACTCAAAAGGAATGTTTTTATGATGAAAGTATTGATGTTTTAGAGTTTTGTTTTTGTTATTAGGAATTTTTCATGACAATGGATGGGTCTGGGATAGGCCTCCAATACAATGGGTATGTTTATGTTGGATGTTGATTGTAATGGTTATTCCAAGTGTCACAGTTTTGGTTACACCATAAGGTAGCTGTCTGGGTTACATTGTAAGGTATTAATGTCAGTTACAAATCAATATACAAATATGTGGACTAAAATACCATGTAATAATGGTAAGAAAATGATTCCCTAAGATACCTAAATAGTTTATTTATATTTTATTTGTCTCATGGAAATCTTATTTTCTCACAATGTAAGTATATGATTCTTTACGAGTGAGAAGTATATCATTATGAAAATTATTTCACATATTTATAATTATTCGTGGAATAACAGTTTATATATTCCTATTTATGCTCTATATTGAGTTTTTTATTCTCATAATATGTTTTAAAACTCCCATCAATATGATTAAGGACGCGTAAGAGAAAAGAAGAAGCCACGTTCAATGTTGTGATGATATTTCATTTAGAGAATTCATGTTTTATTAAAAAAAGTTATATTATGGAAGAAATGGATGCTATTATAAGTAGTATACTCGTTGTATTCTTATGGGTTTTCAATTATGAATTGTTTCCTAATACTATAAATAAATAAACTTGTAATATCATTAGGAATGAATGAAAATTAATTATAGTTCAATTATCAAGAATAAGTAATTTTTTTAGTCTGAGTCCTTATAAGCCATTCAGGAATTGATGGGTTTTGTGATATATAGTGAGGAATTAAATAAATAACTAGGTCTTTTATTTATATGGTATTATAATGTTTTTTAGTATGAATCAAGGTAGTTTAAGAGTCCAGAACCAAACTATCCAACCCATGATATTCAGTTAGCAGCAGTAATAATTTCTTTAATGATACACTAACATTATATCTATAATGAATGATGTGAGATATTAACAGACTCTAAGATCATAAACTATATGTTTTCATAAAAAGGGTTGAATATGAGGAAAATTCAATGGCTTAATCTACTCATGGATTATGATTTCTCAATACCAAATACTAGTAGAAAAATATCCTATACCAATGGTTTGAAATTGTTGGTATAGGCCTCAAAACCGTTGGTATATCCTATACCAACGGTTTGGAGAACCGTGGCCAAGTAAGCCGTGGGGATAGGTCTATACCAACGGTTTTCAAAACCGTTGGAATAAGTAATATGAAAAATTTATACCAACGGTTCCATAAAACCATTGGTATATGTATTTCAAAAAAGAAGCATTTAGTGGATTTTGATCCAAGTATCTGCAGTTTATGATTGAATGACCTAACCACTAACCTAACTTGACTTTTGTGAAAATAATTTCATAAATATATATATGTATTATCGTAAGTATTTTAAATTTTGATTTATTTAATGTTCTTTGTAAGAAGATTCCATAAAAATACATATAACTATACCAACAGTTCTCAAAACCGTTGGTATAGACCTATACCAACAATTTTGAAAACCGTTGGTATAGATTCTTTAATTTTGGGACCTGTACCAATGGTTTTGGACAAACCGTTGGTATAGGGGGGACCTATACCAACGGTTTAGGGAAAACCGTTGGTAAAGGGTCTCTATTATCGACATATACCAACGATTTGGCCAAAACTGTTGGCATAGGTCCATATAAGTGACCTGTACCAACGGTTTTCCCCAAACCATTGGTTAGGTCCCCCCTATACCAACGGTTTGTCCAAAACCATTGGTATATTTCCAAATTAGTGACCTATACCAACGATTTTAGCCAAACCGTTGGTATAGGTCCATATAAGTGAATTATACCAACGGTTTTGGGAAAATCATTGGTATAGATCTTATTTCCAGTAGTGAAAACACCTAGGGAAGGAAAACTAGGTTTCATATACATTGAGTATGAAAGATCTAGGAGATCTAAACCATATAAGGATTGACTAAGATACAATGATCATGGATCTAGTAAATTTGGATATATGAATTATTATGAAATGGGATAAATCAATAATTTATCAAATGATTACAGAAATCCCTTTTTTATAAAAGAAATAAAATTTATCAATATGATGATGAAAATTTTTAGACTAAAATTAAGGCTTTGAATGATGGTAAATCGACATACTTTTTTTGTGTGAAGATGATGCTCTAAAATTCCGAAAGAGATTATGTGTTCCATTTATAACTAATCTCAAAACGGAATTTTTAGATTATTATCATATCTCAATGTTCACAGAACACCCTGGCAACACCCAGATTTATAGGGATTTTAGAAAGAATTTTTTGTGTGATAACATGATGTGGGAAATTGCTGAATATGATTCGAGATTCAGAGTTTGTAAATTTGTGAAGGTAGAGAGAAAATATCTTAGATTAGTCATGTATCATATTCATATTCATCTATGTAAATAGTCTGAAATTACTTTGTTCACTTTTATATGACTATAAAGGACTCTAAGAAATAATTATGCAATTTGTGTTATTTGTTTATCACCTAACAAAATATTCACATTTAAAAGTGAACCAACTCCCTTAATATTTATACCATATCCTATCCCACCATAAAATATAAGGACATTTGTAATCATTTATCTTGGGAATGATAATATCATGTTTTATTATTTTGGGAAATATACATGTGGTTTTTAAGAAGTACCCCTCCCCCACATATAAATCGGAACATACTTCCGTATTTCACTCACATATACATAGACATCTAGTTGAGACAAAACATTCCAAAATTTCTCCCTAACAACCTTATCCAAATTCTATTGGTATTTTGTTCCCAAAGGACCCATCCCAAGGTCCATAATATGAGATCCAAAGGATGTCTCTCCAATCAAATTTAATCAATTAATGAATGATTTTTTTCCACATATTATAGTATGGATAATTGACCATTAAATTTCTTGGGGACATGATATAAATATGTGTGGAATTAACTATTTCAAAACATTACATGTGTGATACTCACCCCAATTATAAAAGGCCACTCCCACTCCCCTAAAAATAACAACTTCAACATGCATTGGTTGTGTCAATACCTACCCAAATAACTTTTAAAATTATATTAACTCATATAATATGCCATATTTTTTTCACAATTTTGTGATTTTAAGGATTTAGTACAAACCGAAGTGGGATACTCAAAGAAGAAGTACTAGTTTTCAAAAAGCGTCTTTATTTTACTTCATTCTCCTCGTACCTAATTTTTATTATGTCATACTAATATAATGAACTCAATATAATATATATAATATATTTTTTTTATAAAAAATTAATTACCTACAACCTTCTCCAGTTCCATCTAATGGGTTATGAAATCATCATTTTTTGTAAGGTGGAATTCAGCCTCACAAACCGATCTCATTCGTTTTTTCCATTTCCATCTCCTATGGTTGGGTATTATGAGGTATTTAAACTAATTATATAATATTTATAATATATTTAGACATATGGAGTCACTATATCAAAAATATATATTTACCTTCCAATCCGTAGGAGATATGGTAGCGTCGCTCATGTGTACGGAGGATTGTCGCCTCGTGATGCGATTTGATTCATCTTTCTCAAACGCTTCACATGGATAGTGAAAAAAAAGAATTTAATTATTATATCTGATATAAATTAAATAATTAGGATATTAATGGAACATTTATCGATTTAGAAAAATTATATATGTCATTCTCTTTCTTTATATTTCACTCACGTGATGATGTTTGCATCATTCGTGTATGTGTGGACTACCGCCTTCATGATGTGATGTTACTCTCTTTTCATCACTGAAGAATATTGATAAATAATATAAATATATAATATGGTATTAATTATGTTTTCAGAATTATGGAAAGGTAAAATATTTCATTCCTCTTTTCCTTAATGACCAGTGAAAAATCAAAACATTACTAATACGTATATACAACCCACCATCTCCATGATCATGACATACATCATTTTTTATAACTGTTACTCATGATTTGTTTTAAAGTTAAAAATGATTTAAAATATGATAATTATTTCAAGATTAAAATTATTTAGATTAAAAAAATATATAATATGGTTATGAATAAGAACTTCTATAACAAAACATGTATAAGAGAATAACACAATAAACACCCAAAACAATGGAAATAATAAATGATTATTAACGAATGAGTAATAATATGTTATAAAAGGATCATATATGATATAATAAATATGAATATAGTTTTTTAATGAGTTAGTAACATGTTTAAAATCATTATACTGGAGGATATATCATGTTCTACCAAAAGGAAGAATTAGGTAAGGGATTTCATCTGATTTTCATTTCATTAAGGCATATTATAATGTTATGCACCTAATGAATGTTATATGGTGTATATAATACCCCATAAAATGTAATATATCTAGTTATTTAGGGTATAATCAATTGAAATTTGTCTTATTTAATCTATGTGTATTTGAAATTAATGTTACCGAGTGGTAAAGAAACATCATAACTCATTTTCTTCTCATTTGGTTATATTAATTCTCAGTTTCCGTTGATATAATATAATTATGTGTATAATGAATTTTTAATATATTTTGTTATTTTTACAATTATTTTATTTTTATTAATAGTTGATACACAAAATTGATTAATTAGTTAATTCTCATTTCAATATTATGACAATTTTTTAGGGTTTATTTCACAATATTATTTTAATCAATATTATTTATTCCAAAATTTCTATTAATGGAGATTATATAATAATTTTTTAATAAAACATTCCATTTTATTCTCATATGGTTTTTAATTATATTTTCTTTGTGATAATACCATTTTCATACTTTGGCATATAAAATTTCTCAAGAAATGTTTTAATAAAATCTGAATTCATTTGTCTCATTGATTGGAAATCCATTTTATATCAAACCCATGAATTTGAAAAATGTTTTCAAATTTTCTTGATTAAAAATTTAAAAATTATTTATTAAAATACATTTTTACTAATTTTTTATTTTTTAAAAAAGTTATTTAAAAGGAATCTAATTATCACTTTTAGAACATGGAATATTTATAACCATTTTACCATGAAAATAGAATGTCCTTTATATCATGTAAGAAATTACCTATGACATGGACATAATTTATTTAATGATTATATTTAATTATTATGAGTATATTTTTAAAGAAACTAATTTTAAAAGTGATTTTCAAAGAAAATGATTTTTAAAAAAATTGAAAATGAAAAGGTTATTTTCCTCAAGAATGTTTTTAATGATCATTTAATGGTTTAACTATTCATCAATGAAAAAAATAATTTTAAATATAATACACTGAGGATGTGTTGTATTAATATAATTCTTATTCATTCTCCTGATGTTTTATGGTAATTTTTACCAATGAATGTATTGAAATTTACTTTATTATTTCTATAGTCATAAACATTCCCAAAAAATATTTACTTTCCTCTAATAATTAGACATTAAATTTCTCTTAAATATCCCCATTAAATATCATGGATATGTTTATTACCAATAATTTATATTATTTATACATTCAATATAATAAATTGAATGATATTTTATATTTGTGTAAATTCTACTAAACCTCTATTCTTTAGTCAATATAGATATTTGATAAGGCACGTTGTTTATGAATTAAATTTATTATTCTATATATAATGAATTCTTGGGATAAGTACAACAAGGTTGGTCTTGATAATAGATATACACTTTATGCATTTGTAGTCTCATGGGATGAATATATTGGATAACCATAGTTATGTGGGATTTTACCATGTATGTTTTAAACCATATTGTGAAAGGTATTGATAGTAAAGGTACCCTGTACCTAGTAAACATGTTGTCTAATAAATATGAATTTTCTTCATTCAGTATTGAGTTATTTCTGTCTAGGATATTTTCAGTATGACATTATCTCTGTATGAATTTCATTATATGTTATCTAAATTACACGTGTTTTAGTTATTTACCATGTCTTATAGATTATTCTTTACCAAGTGAAGATTTCAATGTTATTGATTAAATGGAATATGTTTTCAGTTACTTAACACTCCATATTGTTTAATCATATCATTCTTATTATATTGATTACATGGAATGTGTCTTCAGTTTTTTTATAATCCATATTTATTATGATCAATGATTAATTGTTTATTTCATTGTACTTAATCTTTACTGAGAATTTTAGGTCACCCTTATTTGGTTTTATTTCCCCATATATGAATTAATTTTATTACAAATAATATGCTGAGATATTGTTGATAGAGTAATTTTATTCTTGAAAGAAAATTATATTGTAATTTTTGTATTCCAAATGTAATGTAAGACTGATGTATGTATCTAGTTTACCATGACTACTAAATTGGTTATTCCTTTGGGAGGTGATTTCATTTATCTTATTCCTCACTATAGTTGGTATCAGATAAATATTAATAGAATCTTAGGGAACACGATCTTGGAGAATGCAGATCACGCAAAACAACCCTAAGATATACATTGAGGATAAATAGAAGAGAACGTCTGAATATTTTGTTAAGATATATATTATGTTATTTTCCCTTGAAATAAATACCTGCCTAGATACTATAAGTTGAATTAGTTGTAGAACAGATGTAGGAAGGGGTAATAACATCACAAAGGATGTGTCGGTCTTGACTCGAGTATTACCTGGTACACGAAAATGATCCTTTTTGACACTCATGGGGATATTATTAAGATAGTTCAAATTTTCCTACAAAACATTATGATGGATTTGAATAGATAATTAAAATGAATGACCATATTTAAATACTATACTATAGAAGTGCCTATGTGGAAATAAAAATTAAAATGTATTTGTGTATTGGGATTATAGAATTATTTTTTTCGATGTTTTTTAACAAAATTATTTTGGTTATAATTATTCTGAAACATCGAAGGACACTATTAAATTTGATTAACGCATGTGTATTCATTACTATTAGAGTCAAGGATACCATCATAGTTTTTTATATTATGATTAATCGTTAGATAAAAATACTACTCAATACTTTTTAAAAATTGTGTGTAAGGAATATCACATGTTTAAGGTAATTTCAGAATAAATTTATGTAAATATAAACCAATGTTTTAGTACATGTTTCATTAAAATAGTTATTTAAGGAATAATTCTATTACATTTTATTGAAATAATATTAATGGCACTAGTTACCTCTATTGTTAATATGATCATTAATGAAATTTTTATTATAGTCAAATAATATATTTAGACTTTATAAAAACAATTCATATTGAAAACCTTATTAAAAAGGATATTTAATGATTACATTTTATATCAAGCATTCCCATTATATTTGTTTTCAAAAAGATAGAGGAATTATATTAATATAGTTTAGAAAATGGAAAATCTATATGATGAGTGAAAACAAATCCATGAAGGTAAGTCCAAGGGGATTTAATCCAAGACCTAAGGATGATAAGGGTTTAGTGACTACCGTTATCCTATAGAATTGTTGGGTTAATACGTCATTGTTTTTTTTAAACAATTTGTATACAGATATTAATGGTGATCTAGTGGTATTTATTTTTAGGTTAAGTGATTAATGTACTGACCATATTGGTTTGTAAAAATACTTACAGATAGAAGAAAATACATATCACTAGTTTATGGATTTTACAATCCATTAAAAGTGAGTTTTAGTGCTTCTAAATTAATAATTCATTTTTTGATATTCAATTCTGTTAGAAATGGGATTAATTAGCAATTAATAAAAAAAGTAAGAAATTATTCCAATGAAATTGAAATTTATCATGTAATTATATTTCATTATATTCATATATTGTAAAATAATTCCTTGAAATTTAGAATAAAAATCTTGATATAAAATACTATCATGTTACAATCATTTCTGATGATATAAATGAAATTTTCACACCTATTAGATTTATGGATTTTGGCACATCTAATTTGAATTTATTAATAACTTTTTTGTGATCAACGGAATCAATCACTCTCTATAATTATTCACACATTCCTCCTTGTACAAATAATAAATTTCCACCAATTATCACTTACAAATAATCCAAGATATGAATTATTCTACATAAACTTTGTAATTAAATTTATCTCTTATTAAAGGGATGTTTTATCAAATCATTTACAATGTGGTTTTTTCAAATATATTAATTTTAAAATTAAAACCCATTATTATTATGATTATTTATATATTGGGAGGAAATATTTTATTTAATCTAGGGAGAATGTAACACTAGTAAATTTAAAAATATGAATATCATATTCGATAGCATGTATGACAGGCAACAAAAAGTGTATAAAGGAATATTACATACAGATAATTTATTATATATTTACTATATTAACTATATTCAACAAATTTTATATCTTAAAATGAATAATTCCCTAAGTTTATCTTGTGTTACCAAAAAAAATTCTACGATAACATTCCTTATATGGAATACCGAGTTTTACGAAACAACGATATTCAATTAATAATATTATTTAATAAGACAGTTATCACATTTTTTTGAATGGAGGGTATGAATAGAGTAAAATATATTATTGAAATATATATATTTTCACATATTTATTGGTTATTTGTTGAATATAAATCATTTAATAAAACATAATGTTTTCATAAAAATGATATTTTCCAAAAATAATTGTTTAGACATGCTTGGGGAGAATAATTTAAAATTAATTTTTAATAAATTTATTAAAATGAAATGAAAAATAAACCTCATTTTTAAAATGGAATAAAAAAGTTAACTTTTGGTGAGTTTTTGTATTTTTTTGAGAAGATTTATTTTTTTGATGAACAGTAAAAAAATACTGAATTTTAATTTAAAATTTCATATTTATTAAATAAATTATATGTTAAAGTATATTTTAAATTTATTTTAAGGGAAAATTAGGACAATTTTATATAAATGACTAAAATTTAGTTTATTGAATTCATTTATATATTTAATTTAGATATAATATTTTTTAAGCGTTTGAAATTTTTAACTTTAAAAACATCCTTTATCCTAAGGTCTATGGAATTAATATTTAAATTAAATTTTTCCAATGATATGAATTGAATTTGGAAAAATAGGTTCCATATTTTGTATTTTCATAATTAATAATTTCTAATTTGGAAAACATAATTTTTTACCAAAGCGATTAGTGAATGAAGATAAAATTAATTACAGTGATTAAGGTAAAAAATTGATTATCGGGGGATTAAATTTTAACCATAAAGGAACTAATGGCATAAAAATATGAAAAAGAATACAATTTTAAAATCATATTTTCACCAGGAAACATATTTTATAGATAAGGGACCATTATTGGGGCCTAATGACATTATACAAACATAGATGTAATTTACTCTTTCAAAAAATTACAAGTGTTCCACTCACCCCATCTATAAAAGCAAATCAACTATCGTCTGCACATCACACAATGAAAAAATTGGATCTAAAAAAAAAATACACAAATGACTTCCTAAATTAAGCACCTTCATCCTATAAACCTTACTTTTGGAATAAGAAAAACCTTTCAAGGTATTGGTGCAAACATAAGGAGGATACCCGATGAAGATGTATGGTTGTTCAACGAGTGTCTTTATTTTAATTAATTCTACACCTCCTTAAAATATTATAATAAAATACTGATATAATGAACTCAGTATAATTCATATACTAGGGTGTTGGTATAATATGTTAATTTCCCAGAACTATCTCCACATCCATCAAATGGGTTATAAAATCATTGTTCGTGTGTACGACAAAATACTGCCTCTCGAACCAATATAGGTTGTTTTTTCTATTTCCATATCTATAGGTTGGGTATGATTATGGAAATAAACTAAATATATAATATTTATAATATATTTATTCCTTTTTATTCACTATATCAAATAAATATTCTTTACCTTCCATTCTATTTGAGACATGATAACATCTTTGTTTGTACGACATATTACTTCCTCATGAAGCAATTTAATTTTTCATTCAATAACACTTCACATGGAAGGTGATACAATTAAAATTAAATATTAAATGTTATATAAATGAAATAATTAGTATATTAATGAAACATTTAACATTTTATAATGATAATATATATCATTTTCATTCTTTCCTTTTCACTCATGTAAAGATGACAACATCGTTCATGTACATATGGACAACCAACTTAACAAAGTTATATAAACCTATTTTTATCACCAGAACACATGGAAAAAATATGTATATGTATAAAATGATATTAATGATATTTTATCATTATTTAATTTTAAAATACCACTTACTTTCTTTCCATAATGATTGATGAAAAATGGAAATGTTACTCGTATGTACGTACGACCAACCATCACCATGATCGTAGCGCACATCATTTTACATAATCATTATTCATGATTAGTTTTTAAAGGAAAATTGTTGAAAAAACATTATAATTATTTCATTACTATTATTCTTCATATTATCCAACTATATCATATTGTAAACAATCATAACATCAAAAAAAAACTCTCGTTATAATGAAATTCAATTAACACCTGAAACAATGAAAATAATGAAATATTATTACTGAAAGTGTATTAATACATTATGAAAGTAGAACATATGATATAAAAAAAATTTATATAGTTTTGGAATAATTCAATTACTTGTTTAAAACCACAATAAGTTTTGTTAAATATTGTTCAACAAAGAAAAAGAATAAAGATGGAATTTTGTCTCAATTTCATTTCATTGAGGAAAATTGTAATGTTAAGAACCTAATTAATTTTATATAGTGTATATAAATCCATTTAAAATATAATATCTTGAATGAATAATTATTTATTATATCACATGTTTTGATTTTAATTATTTCATCTAATAAAATTTGAACATAATGTTACCAAGTGGTAAAGAAATTTATCAACTATATTCTTTTAGTGGGTTATATTACTTATTTGTTATCATTGATATTCCATCATCATGTATATAACAAAAACTGAATATATATATTTTTATTTAAAATATTTTTTAATGTTGATAATAATAATTTATTCATTGATTAATTCTCACTTCGACATTATGACCATTTTATGGTTTTATTTCACAATATTTTTTAATCGAGATCATTTGTTTGTTAATTTACATTAATTGAAATTATATGATAATTTTTTAATAAATCCTTTAATTATATTATCAAATGGTTATTAATTATATTTTTAATGTGACAGTACATTTTTACACTATTTTTAACATACAATTATTTAAAGTATATTTTAATAAAATTTTATTACATTGTTCTCTTTAGTCAAAATTTTGTTTTCATAAAAAAAAATGTTATCTAAATAAATTTTAAAAATATTTTCTTTAAAATTTTAAAAATGGTTTATTAAAAGTAAATTTGACTTGTTATGTATTTTAAAAAAATTCCTTTTAAAATAATCTTCTTCAAACATTCTGAACAAGTAAAATTTCCAACATTTCTATTGTGAAAAAAGAAATTTATTTATGACAAGTATATAATTACCCACTGACAAGGACATCATTTCTTTTAAGCTTCATTAGAAGTATTACAAGGATAATATTAAAGAAAATGTTTTTAATAATGATATCTAGTAAAATTAGTTTCAAATTTTCTTTCTAATTGAAAATGATATTTTCATCAATATTTTTTTAATGTTATTTTTGTGGTTTTTCTTTTTATCTATGAAAAAACCCCTTATTTTACATATACTCCACTAGGGATATGTTATTTTGATACCATACTTATTCTTTATATGGATTTTTTATGATAATAATTACAAAGGAAATTGTTTACCTTCCATTCCTCGATTCCATTTTATAGCCAATAATAATCCCTCCAAATTATTACATTACTTAGATCATTGGGAATTAAATTTCCCCTAAATATACATATTACTTTCCATTTATATGTTTATTACTTAAAACCATATTTCATTTCTACAATAAAAGTACAAAATTGAATGTTATTTGATATTTAGGTAAATATTGATGAATCCATATGATTTACTCAATATATATATTTGATAAGGTAAATTTTCCTAGAATTTAATTGATCATTATATATAAGGAATTCTTTAGATATGTAAAACATGGGTGGAGCCTAGTTATAGATATCACCTTGATGCGTTTTTTTTTCTCATGGGATGAATCATTTCCTAGAATTAGTTAAGTTAGTTTTTACCTAGTATATTTTAAACCTTTTTATGAATGGTCTAGGATGTAAAGGTATCATGTACCCGGGGAACATGGAATCAGATAATTAATAATTTCCATTATTCAATATTTTGTTATTTTTATGAATGATATTTTCACTAAAACATTATCTTTGGATTTATTTCATTCTAAGTTTTCTAACTGGATTTTTTTTGTTATTTACCTTTCCATATCAATTATGCCTCAAACAATCATGATAGTCATTTTATTGATTAAATGGAATTAATTTTCAGTTATATACATTTCCATATTGTTTACATACTTCATTCCTAGTTTATTGATTACAAGTCATGTGTGTTAATTTATTTACATTTCCATATTTAATATGCTCATTCATTCATTATTTCTTCAACTATACATAACCCTCACTTGTAATTTGACAAGACAATTATTTTTAATCCATTCACTAGTTTTCCATGAAACATACAATGACTTATATTTAGGGATATAATATATTGAATAAATATATTCTCATAAAAATATTTTTAAGTTTGTGTACTGCAAGAGAAATGTAAGACTCATGTATGAATCTATTTTACCAAGACTATTAAATTGATTAGTACTTTGGAATGTGATCCCCTATTTCTTCTATCAATGTAATGGTATGATGAATTTTAATGGTATGTGTCTTGATATGGATGAAAACCAAGATAAAACATGAATGTTTTCGTTTACTAAGTGGTGAAAATTTTAAAACAATCTTTGAAATTATGTTTTGAGAGTTGGAACCTTTCAGGTAATGTTTATGGACTTGGTTTGAGGCTTGAGAAGTTTCCCGGGTATCCTGAGGAGTTATGGGAGCACATACCTAGAAACCATAGGTTTTAAAGAACATACACAGGTCTCATGGTTTGTCTAAAACTGTACACACCATAGCAGAAAATTGTGTGGTTTGTTGCAGGCGGGAAGAAGATCTTCGAACAGACTATGCATGATTTGGAAAACTGTGCACCTATCCTATATGGTCTGTAGTATGGGCAGTATCTAAATACTATTCACTGTATAGTTGGCACACAGTTTTCAAATGGCATGGCCATCCTATGCGGTGTGATCCAAGTTCCCAATAGAGGGAACACATCCAGCACACGATTTTTTAAATCCTATGGACCAAACCGTGTGGTAATTCCTATTTTAATATTTGAATAAATTTAAATTAAATATAAATTCAAAAAAACATAAAAATATACCCCCTCTCATTACTAGTACATGTCGTGTGACCCCCTGGGGATCCCCCTTATGTCGTGCATGGCCCACCTCTCTCAGATCCTCCCCTTTGTCGATTTTCATTCAGTTTCTCCTCGATTTTTCCTTATTCACCTCGAGGAAAGGCCTTATGCTCCTTCCTAAATTTTATTTAGAAAGTTTTTTTTATTCTCCCATAAACCTATTTAGGTTCACCTAAACCCTAGTTATTGGTTAACTCATATTTTCATTATTTCATCTGGTGTTATGGCATGCAATACCTTTATGAAGACCCCTTTGAGTGGGTATCATGGTTCTCCACCTAATATGACGTGTTTTGGGTTGATTCTATTTGTAGGATCCATTTTATGTAATGTTTTATATCCACTATTTGGTTTCTAAATTATTAATTTTCTAATTTTGGGTGTTTTATGGTTCCTAGTAATTGTTTTGTTGTGAATTGAACCTTTTCGGGTGGTTTTAAGTTTTCAGGTTGAAGGAAACATGATTTTGTATGCATAGATAATTATGTATATATATTTCTGTTCCCCTTTTAGGTGTATATCCACCCCTAGAAGAGAATATATATGTATAGTTCTAGGTGTGCCAATGTTTACATATGAAAAATTCATATGTAGGTAAGTGGAGACTGGTCTATGCATACAAGCATATATGTAAGGATCCCCTTGCACATATTCATAGTCCTTGCAGATATGTTCATAGGGTTTAGTTTTTATTATATATATGTGAATGTGCATGTGCTCAGTGGGGGTAATGAAAGCCTTGAGTTAGAAAGCATCAAGAGTTGAAGTGTTTGGATTGGTTCCTCCCTAAGGTAGGATCCTGACCCATACCCTTTAATTCATGTATGATTTATTCTCCAATTGTTGTATTCCTACATATTCAATATTATATTTGGTTGAATTTTTAGAATAAGTTGTCTTGCTATGATTTTAAAAGTTTTTCCTTATAAATGAAGTAAGGTATTTTTAATATAACCCCTCCAACAGAAGTGCGATATCTATGAAAACACACCATGATGATTTATCATTTATTTATCTTTCTTGTCTTAATGAGGTGATATTCCTTTTTTTCTATTCAGGTATGTTTGATATATGGATGATTAGGCCATGGATCTCATAATTACCCTAAAAGATTTGACTCCATATCAAAATATATAGATTAAATGAAACTCTTCTTCAGTCTTCGTTTAACCATAAAATGACATTACCCATGCAGGTGATTTCCTAAGAGATATTTAAAATTTCTAGGTGACTTTTGATCCTATATTATAAATTTAATAGCTTACTTAATGGATATAATTTATCCATGTAGGTAAATTTATAATCTTTACTAGTACCTTCTGTAAAGACCCGGAAATTTTATGGATTTTTTTTAAATACATGGGAATTTTATGAGTCCGTAGTTTCTGACAGTGCCTGATTCCGAGGCCCAGTGTGCCCGGAATCAATTTCTGAAGTATTGTTCGGGTACGTTCAGTAAACATATGAGTGTGATTTTATATCTTTTGAACCAGTGCTCTGAATTGAAATCCGAGGACACCGTTAAACTCGTAGTGTCAGTATTCGCTTAAGGAGACCTTTACCACAGTTGCGTTTTATCGAGATTGGAAGTTAATTTTTTTTTGAGTTTCTAAATAAAATTAAATAAAAATATGTGTAGCATATTTTTATGTGAGTGGTGGTTTAATCCTACAAGGGAAGGTTGGAGGTGGGGCCCACCCGCACATAACCTCCCTTGGGAGGATGTTATAAGGTGGGGCCCACACGAGCATCAAACCCTCTTAACCCCCCTTTAACCCTTATAACTCCCAACTTATTCGGAGCCTCTTCCCCTTCCTTCATAAGTGTGCCAAACCACAAATTAATTAATGGAATAATTAATTAATTTGAAATGTTTTGAATTATTTTGAATGAATTATGAAAACATTATAATAAGAGATCATATTCTTTTATTTTGGGGTTGGCATAATCTTTGGTGGAGCGTTGGAGGATCTTTGGGAGAATTTTATCCTCCCAATGAAGAACGCTCTACATCTCCGAAGAACAACGGACACCTTCCTCGATCTTCGACCAAGCTAAAAGAGAAGGAACCGCCAACAAAGAATGCCAACGACGCTTCTTCCTCGAATGCTCCCCGATGTCAATGAATCGAAGTCCGCCATTTTTCCCACGACTTCATCAACGACCAACGACAAACGAGGTAGGGGATTTAAGTTTGATTTTTGTTTCCATTATTCTTCGTTCGATCTTGGTTATTAATTTTTCAATTGATATCATAATAACGTGGAAGGCTCGGCCGCACGAACACGACCCAAACCTCTCCCTTTGTTAATTACATTTGTTGACGAACAGAGGTGGAACAACAACGACGGCTGGCATCGGGCCAGCCATGAAGAAATCGGTGGCGCAAGGCCATCGGGTCACCGGAAAGGTGTGACATCATCATGCCGTGCGGAGGAGCTGAGGGCCGCGACCAAATCGGGCCGCCGCAGAAGAGGCGCGGTGCCGGCGCGCCGCGTAGAGGACCAAGGGGCCGTAGCGGTGGTGGCGCATCACCGTCGCGCTGTGCGGAGGGAAAGAGGATCGCGACACCATTGCGCCGCGGTGGAGGAGCGGTGGCGGCCGACCTGGCCAGACCACCTAGGTCCCGCGGCTCCTGAACCGGTGGAAAGTGCCGATTCTGTTCAACAAACCCGGGGGGGGGGGGGGGGGAGCGGCACCCCCTCCCTCGTGTGGCCGACCGGGCAGCCACGACTAGGCCGCCCTTTGGACGGGCCGCCATGGGCTGGGCCGCCCTCAGGCCAGACTGTGACGTTGGGACGGGCCGCGCCCTCGGGCCGGGCCGCGCCCTCAGGCCGGGCCGCACCATCGGGCCGGGCAGCAACTTCGGGCCCGACTGCACCTTTGGGCCGGGCCGCACCTTCGGGCCGGGTCGACCACTCAGGTCGGGTCAGACCCGTAGACCGGGTCAGACCTGGTTTGGACCGGGTCAGGCCGGGTCGGTCCGACTAGGTCGGACCGGAACTGGACCCGCTATGGCCATTTACACCTTTTAGCCCACATCTTGGGCTACGAGTGTCCAATCGACGAACCGTCTACGGTGATAGAATTTTTGGAGCGAGACGATTCTTTTGGAATACTACACATGATGTTTGGATGTTGTTAGGGTAAAATTGGGTTGGTTTGAGCCTAAAAACCAACTAGGCCCCTGGAATTGAAACACCAATGACTCACAGATCGGGCGTCTGATTGACGCACCGTGTGATGCGTTGGGTTCCTTATGATGAGACAAAACTACGGGATACATCAACTCGAGACTTCATGGTAGTTGGTGTATCGAAACTTGGCTCGAGGAGTGGACCCTCATGGAATCAAGCATGGTGTGTGCGAGAACCCTATGGCTAGCTGCAACTAAGATGACATGATCCTCCGTGGGTTCGACAATGATGACTTCTATACCGGGATCCTCCGTGAGTTCGACAGTGGTGACTTCTGTACCAGGATCCTCCGTGGGTTCAACATCGATGAATTCTGTACCGGGATCCTCTGTGGGTTCGACAGTGATGACTTCTGTACCAGGATCCTCCGTGGGTTCGACAAAAATGATAATATTCCAGGATCCTACGTGGTTTCGACAGAGGAGATGATTTAGAGGATACATCTAATCATCTCTACCCCTCTTCATGTGTTGTATACCTATGTGAGATGAGTCTTTTCTTTCAATCATTATCATTGAGGTGATTGACTTTACTTATTTTGTGGACTGGGTTGTGGTTGGGCTCGAGAGTTGGAGTCGGACTGTGACTGGTAACTTAGATATATGTATGGGAATATACCTAAATAGGGTTGGTTGATACTTTGTGATTGTATCTTTCTTCTGTGGTTTATCCTTAGTGGATTCTGGGAGACCTTCGGGGGTCTCGGGGTCCCCTACTGAGTATTGTTATACTCACCCCTGCACGGACTTCGCCCACACCTTGTTGTGTTTTGTGAAGATGACGATCAGCAGTGATCGAGTCTGAGAGTGATGGACGAGAGGTTGCTCGGAGCTGGACTAGACAGGACGTACCTAAGGGACGAGTTGTTCGAGTTTTGTACCTACCCTTTAGGTATGATTCCCCGGTGGGCAATCCAGGAGCTATTTTTTCCTTTTACTTGTACTTGTTGTTCAGTTGGGTTTGTATTCTGGCCCACTTACTTTCAGCACACTTTTCTTTTCTATATTAGTGCTTGTTGCTTCTGTAAGGACCCCCGATTCCCGTGTGCCTTATGAGACATGATGTACTAAAATTTTATTACAAACATTTACAATGATACATCATGTCCCATTACTATAGAGGATTGCGAGGCTCAGGATTCTGGGAAACCAGTTGCTTCTGAAAATCTTCTTTAGTACAAAACCATACCTGAAAAATTTTAAAACGAAAACGTAGGGTGAGAAAAATATGCCAAGTAAGGGGTTTTAAAACGTTTAAAGTAATTTATTTCTCAAGACAGTCATTTTGAAAACGATAAAACACTTCATTGAAAACAAGGAATTATCTTGTTCTTAAAACAGGAAAATCCTACATTCTTGAAAACCACATACACAGAAAAGAAGTAATTTCCTAAAATAAACCTCAAAGAAGACATAAATCAGAGAGCGCAAGCATGTAGAGAATAGTTGATGTATATTTCACAACTAAATTACTTCAGCTCCAAAAGACTATTTATAAACAGGGAAAACATTCATATCATGTTTTATTGGCACATAAAGTTATTATAACAGCATACCACATGTATTGAAGTTCATACCTCATAATCTCATTCTCATAGTCAAAGGAAAATTCCAACTAGGGGATATCCTATTAGTTGAACTATCCCCTAGTTGAACATTTATCATCACATGCGGAGGGAATGTATAATGCCATACTTTTTCAAGACCTTGTGTTGTGACCTTAAAATATAACTTAATACGGGTCAAGGCTAACCGCCTACCCCGTTTCCATAGTAGCACAATCCAAGGCTAACCGCTAAGACCGTCACACATAATGTCTCATGAGACTCATCCTTTACCCAATGCATTAGAGCGCTGTATAATTCTGGGCACACCCGTCCATAATCATTTAAGTCCAATACATCCCTCACATATTTGACATGGTCTTACATTCATAGGGTCTCATTCTTACATTCATTACTCATAATCCCTTTTCACATGCATTTTCATAGCCAAGGAAGAGCAGTAAAATCATTAATAAAACTAAGACATAAGTAATAAAAATCCGTACACATTAGATATTAACTTAACAATTGAAACCATGGTCTTAATGGAAACCTTAAGATGAACATAAAAACTTTAACACCTCAAACATCACAATCCAGAGTTAGAAACAAGGTCATTCATACTTAAATTACGTGCTGATTAATGGGCTTTGTGGATGTTTACTTAAAACTGTGTGAATATACATATATTTATACAGATAAGAATACATGGTGTGCTAATAGGTTTAGCTTGGGAAGTCATGTATATATGTATACAAACTGTATAAATATATATATAGTTACGTAAAAACTCTTTTGCACTCTAAATAATAAGATCCTTCCTTTAAACAACTTGAAATCATCTTAAGACATTTTAAAGAACTTGAATTCAAAAAAAAAAATATATTGATACAAGGTTATATACACCTATATATAAATTTAGGTGTATATACACATATGTATGGGTTTACCAAATTAAACTATACTCATTAATATTTCTCAAGTTATACTTACTTTAAACATAATTAAAGTTTGGTAAGACTGAGTGGAGTTCTTACACATGAAATATGAATGTAAACATGGTTTCCAAAATACACATATTGGCATAAAATCTCCTTTGCTTACAAAAAAAATCAATTTATAAGCATGAGTATATATGTTTATACACATATAAATGTTTAAGGGATTCACATTACAAGTTTTCAAAAAAAAAAATGAATTGACAAAATGATGATAAATGAGAATTTTCCATTGGGGAAACTATTTTGTTATCAGAAACAAATTTTAAACCTTACCCATCATATATACTTACATAATTTTGATATCTTACAAGAAATAATAATTTTTAAGGGTAAAACATAACTTGGTTAAATCATCATGTTATATCATGATGAGTTTTAAAACATATAATCAGACTCGTCCATTATGTTTGCACATAGATGTACATATACATTTATGTATTCACATGTACATATATATATATGATACACATATTTGTATAGTTTTATATGTTCATAAAAAACCCGAAACCCCAATTTTTCCTCATTCAGAGGTATACAAGGGTTATATACATACATATATATAAAAAACGTATACATACATATATCCACCAGAACTAAAAGAAAAACCAACGAAGCAAAGCGGGGTTCCCTCACTCTGGTTCAATTCTCCATGCAGAAAGAGGAAAACAGGTATGAAACAGTTCTTATGGCCTTATATATATATTTATATATATATAAAGTGTATATAAATATGTATATTCATCGAGACTGAAGAAAAACAAGACAAGAAAATTTCCCTTACCTTCTCTTGGAGAGGAGGAGAAGGGGTGCAAGTGGTGACATCGAGTTGGTGGTCGAAGATCCAAGAAAACCCAAAGCAATCCCTCTTCTCTTCAGCGCAATCCAGGACTTAAACGTAGGGTATCTCCTTGCACGAAGATGTCGACAGGGTATCTGAGGATGAGGCGGTGCCAAACCTGTGGAAAGAAGGGGTAACATCGGGTCCACTGCTGGCCTAGGTGAAGAAAAACACTTCCTGAGCTACTGGTTCGGCGTGCGCGAGGAAGAAGAAAACAAAACATGGGGAAAACAGAGATCTGAAAAAAGGGAACAAGCAAGATTGAACCAGGGTTGATCGGAAGGCTCAACACGATGCGGCATTAAAAGACCTTGGATGGCCGCAATGAGGTGCGCTGGATCGGATGACTGGGAGTATAGCTGCGGAAAAAAAAGAAAACGCGGCCCGCAGTTTTATAAAATTAAAACTGTTTGTTTTATTATTTTATTAAACCTATTATAATATCGTTATTATTATTAACATTGAATTATTATTAATCAACTATTATTATTTTAAGATAAGTCAATAGTCATAAATACACTATTTAACCCCTATATATCATAAATCATTTTATCATTTCTCTTTAATAATTTATTTATATAAAACATTTATCTTAATCTATAAAGATTTATATTCTTTTCTTTTTTAAAGTTTTTATTATAATTGATTATTTAACCCATAATTGACATAATTTAAAAACTATTAATTATAATAAGATCAAATTATAAAACATTTGAATTAATATTATTATGCTATCATTACATATATTTAATTTAAAGGTATATATAATATATTTAGCTTAAAGTTTGATATAATATATATATATATAATCAAGAGTTTATACACATATTTTTGTAAACTAAAAAGTAAAACCCAACCAAATTCAATATATTCATTCATGTGTTAGATTAAGAAAATATTTATTTGCTTAAATTAAAGCGTGTATATTTAATAGTGGAAAATAATATTAATTCTCATTGTTATGCATTATAATTTTACAAAAGGATTTTCTTATAATTCAAATCTGATACACACATATATAATTCACATTTTGGAAAAAAACCATTAAATTAGTTATATTTTCATTATTATTGTTGTCATCATTTAAACATTAACGCAAATAACATAATCAACCATATTGAACCTTTTGGGGTATTCCACTCTTAGCTTCAACGTTTCTATTTGAAACTTAAACATTATAAAATATAGGATCATCGAGGATCCAACAACTATAATTATAGCCGTTGGTGTCTAACGGTCGAATAGGTGCTCTATAAAACCTGGTCTCGAGGTGTCCTAGACTCAAGGTAATTGAAGAAGAAAGAGGATAATATGGTTCAAGTTATTCCTTTGGTGCTCAGTACGACTGCGGTGGCTTCGGCCATTCTTATGTTTGTTATGGATGATGCCAAGGACCCTTATCGTTTACTCGGGGTTCTCTTGGTTTTGAGCGGTCTTCCTGTAATCTTAATAGGGTTTTTAATTGGTATCTTTGGTTAGCTAAGCTTTCTATTTGATCACAGTGCATTGTAGTTATTATGGTGTTCCTTATTTGAATAAAGATCCTTTCGTTCATTTTGGTACATTTACTCTATTTCATTGTTATTATTATTTTTTTATAAGAAGAAAGTTTGTTCGATTAATGGATGACAAAGTAATATAAAACTTACCATTACATAAAAAATAGACTCTTGGTATGTTACATTATTCCCCCTTCAAAGAATTGCGTCCTAGCAATTCTATTCATAAAAAGAAAAACCCCCAGTCGTACAACATTACCAAAACGGGAGATTTGGCTCGGTTAACTGAATACCCAAGTTGGTACATAGTTCCTCCGTTTCTCTAGCCCAGATGCACCTTGAGCAGTATGTTTTGAATCCCTGGTCATGTGTACTACACACAGGCTTCCACAGGGAGGCTCGTGCGGTAAAAAGCTCAGAAATTTCTGAATGGACAAATTCCCTGATGACCCTCCGAACTACATCACGCTTGAGGTATTCGAGGGGGATGATGCGATTGAGGAGACTAAGATTTAAGATCTGGAACATAAAGGCTACCCTGAGGTGGCCATCCTGGGTTGCTATAAGGAAGCATGCTTTGGCAGAAAAGTTTTGCACCAGAGTAAAACATTGAAAAAGGCCTTCATAGTATCTTCCCCTTCGCCTATAGCAGGGGAGTTGGGTAGTGGAAATGAGATGAAAAACATGGTCATTCCCCCAACATAAACGAAGAATCTCAAGACTGTTCAACAAGTCAAGCAGGCATTGACAAGACCCTCGCAGGTGGAGAAAATATGGATAATCCACCGTGCATGTTCTGATCAAAATAACCTCTACTAACTCATTAGGTAGAGATGAGATGTTCGTTTGACCAGCCATTTGAAAAAAACATTCAAGATAATCCACTTAACCGTACTAATAAGGTAGAGACAGGAAAGGAAACAGGAAATTTTTAATTACACAAAAGTTTACATAACAGTGCCTGAGTTTCCTTAATGATTTATTAAATGAACACCACATAGAGAAGAAAAGATCCCCAATTCCACAAACCAAATATAGGCTGAGAAGGCGGGGATAAACTCATGGGAACACCTATGACATCTCCTGAGTTTAGCATGAGGGGTATGAAGTTGGGAAAAATCATTATAAACCTGTTGCCTATAAGAAAATTGGGTGAACTCATCTTCTAACATCCCAAAGTCCATCAACTGGCCCCAGAAGCCGTAGTGAAAAATTTGACAAAGGTAGGCTGCTCAGAGGTCTCCAGCAGAAGCAGCTTCTTGAAAAGGGTTATCGAACATAGTGCCAAATTCTTCACCAGTCGTGAACACCAGGAAGAGTCCCTCATAGTACCTTCCCCGACGTGCATATGAGGGGAATTGTGTCATCATCATTAGGAGGTAGTCCATTCCCAACCCCTGGTGTAGACTAAGCACCCTAGGAGAATTTGACACATCATATAGATGCTTGCATGACAAGAAAATATGGGCGTAATTAAGAAAGTTCTCCTGGCTGGCTAGAGACACAATGGTCTCTAGGGCCTCAGTGGGAAGTGATAGTAGATTGGTAGATATGTTTCTATCAGCCATCTGAAAGTTACTACACAATTACTTAGTCCATAATAGTTGTATATTCATACTACCTGGTTTTCCAGAGTTTCCTGAACCCACCCTCATATACCAACTGTAAGGACCCCCAATTCCTGGGTTCCTTATGAGACATGATGTACTAAAATTTTATTACAAACATTTACAATGATACATCATGTCCCATTACTACAGAGGATCGTGAGGATCAGGATTTTGGGAAACCAGTTGCTTCTGAAAATCTTCTTTAGTACAAACCCATACCTGAAAAATTTTAAAATGAAAACGTAGGGTGAGAAAAATATGCCCAGTAAGGGGTTTTAAAACGTTTAAAGTAATTTCTTTCTTAAGACAGTCATTTTGAAAATGATAAAATACTTCATTGAAAATAAGAAATTATCTTGTTATTAAAACATGAAAATCCTACATTCTTGAAAACCACATACACAAAAAATAAGTACTTTCCTAAAATAAACTTCAAATAAGACATAAATCAGAGAGCGCAAGCATGTAGAGAATAGTTGATGCATATTTCACAACTAAATTACTTCAGCTCGAAAAGACTATTTGTAAATAGGGAAAGCATTCATATCATTTTTTATCAGCACATAAAGTTCTTATAACATCATACCACATGTATTGAAGTTCATACCTCATAATCTCATTCTTATAGTTAAAGGAAAATTCCAACTAGGGGATATCCTGTTAGTTGAACTATCCCCTGGTTGACCATTTATCATCACATGCGGAGGGAATGTATAATGCTAGACTTTGTTAAGACCTTGTGTCGTGACCTTAAAACATAACTTAATATGGGTCAAGGCTAACCGCCTACCCCGTTTCCATAGTAGCACAAGCCAAGGATAACCGCCAATACCGTCACACATAATGTCTCATGAGACTGATCCTTTACCTAATGCATTGGAGTGCTGTATAATTCCAGGCACACCCATCCATAATCATTTAAGTCCAATACATCCCTCACATACTTGACATGGTTTTACATTCATAGGGTCTCATTCTTACATTCATTACTCATAATCCCTTTTCACATGCATTTTCATAGCCAAGGAAGAGCAGTACAATCATTAATGAAACTAAGACATAAGTAATAAAAATCCGTACACATTAGATATTAACTTAACAATTGAAACCATGGGCTTAATGGAAACCTTAATATGAACATAAACACTTTAACACCTCAAACATCACAATCTAGAGTTAGAAACGTGGTCATTCATTCTTAAATTACATGCTGATTAATGGGCGTTGTGGATGTTTACTTAAAACTGTGCGAATATACATATATTTATACAGATAAGAATACATGTTGTGCAAATAGGTTTAGCTTGGGAAGTCATGTATATATGTATACAAACTTTATATATATATATATAGTTATGTAAAAACTCTTTTGCACTCTAAATAATAAGATCCTTCCTTTGAACATCTTGAAATCATCTTAATACATTTTAAAGAACTTGAATTCGAAAAAAAATATATTGATACAAGGTTATATACAACTATATATAAATTTAGGTTTATATACACATATGTATGGGTTTACCAAATTAAACTATACTCATTAATATTTCTCAAGTTATACTTACTTTAAACATAATTAAAGTTTGGTAAGACCGAGTGGAGTTCTTACACATGAAATATGAATGTAAACATGGTTTCCGTAATACCCATATTGGCATAAAATCACCTTTTCTTACAACAAAATCAATTCATAAGCATGAGTATATATGTTTATACACATATAAATGTTTAAGTGATTCACGTTACAACTTTTCACAAAAACAAACGAATTGAAAAAATGCTGATAATCAAGAATTTTCCATTGGGGAAACTATTTTGTTATCAGAAACAAATTTTAAACCTTACCCATTATATATACTTACATAATTTTGATATCATACAAGAAATAATAATTTTTAATGGTAAAACATAACTTGGTTAAATCATCATGTTATATCATGATGAGTTTTAAAACATATAATCAGACTTGTCCATTATGTTTGCACATAGATGTACATATACATTTATGTATTCACATGTACATATATATATATGATACACATATTTGTATAGTTTTATATGTTCATAAATAAACCGAAACCCCAATTTTTTCTTCATTCAGAGGTATACAAGGGTTATACACATACATATATATATATAAAATGTATAAATACATATATCCACTGGAACTAAAAGAAAAACCAACGAAGCAAAGCGGGGTTCCCTCACTCTGGTTTGATTCTCCATGCAGGAAGAGGAAAACAGGTATGAAACAGTTCTTATGGCCTTATATATATGTATATATATATAAATATAAAGTGTATATAAATATGTATATTCACCGAAACTGAAGAAAAAAAATACAATAAAATTTCCCTTACCTTCGCTTGGAGAGGAGGAGAAGGGGTTCAAGTGGTGACGTCGAGTTGGTGGTCGAAGATCCAAGAAAACCCGAAGCAACCCCTCTTCTCTTCAGTGCAATCCGGGACTTAAAAGTAGGGTATCTTCTTGCACATAGATGTCGACAGGGTTTCCAAGGCTGAGGCGGTGCCAAACCTGTGGAAAGAAGGGGCAACGTCGGGTCCACCGCTGACCTAGGTGAAGAGAAACACTACCTAAGCGACTGGTTTGGCGTGCGTGAGGAAGAAGAAAATGAAACGTGTGGAAAACAGAGATTCGAAAAAAGGTAAAGGCCAAGATTGAATCGGGGTTGATCGGAAGGCCCGACACAATGCGGCATTAAAAGACCTTGGATGGCCGCGATGAGGCGCGCTGGATCAGATGACCGGGAGTATAGCTGCGGAAAAAAAGGAAGACGCGGCCCGCAGTTTTATAAAATTAATACTGTTTGTTTTATTCTTTTATTACACCTATTATAATATCGTTATTATTATTAACATTCAATTATTATTAATCAACTATATTTATTTTAAGATAAGTCAATAGTCATAAATACACTATTAAACCCCTATATATCATAAATCATTTTATCATTTCTCTTTATTCATTTATTTATATAAAACATTAATCTTAATCTATAAAGATTTATATTCTTTTCTTTTTTAAAGTTTTTATTATAATTGATTATTTAACCCATAATTGACATAATTTCAAAACTATTAATTATAATAAGATCAAATTATAAAACATTTGAATTAATATTATTGTGCTATCATTAAATATATTTAATTTAAAGGTATATATAATATATTTAGCTTAAAGTTTGATGTAATATATATATATATATATATATATATATATATATAATCCAAGAGTTTATACACATATTTTCGTAAACTAAAAAGTAAAACCCAACCAAATTCAATATAGTCATTCATGTGTTAGATTAAGCAAATATTTATTTTCTCAAATTAAAGAGTGTATATTTAATAGTGGAAAATAATATTAATTCTCATTGTTATGCATTATAATTTTACAAAAGCATTTTCTTATAATTCAAATCTGATACACACATATATAATTCACATTTTGGAAAACAACCATTAAATTAGTTATATTATCATTATTATTATTGTCATCATTTAAACATTAACACAAATAACATAATCAACCATCTTGAACCTTTTGGGGTATTCCACTCTTAGCTTCAACGTTTCTATTTGAAACTTAAACATTATAAAATATAAGATCATCGAGGAGCCAATGACTATAATTATAGTTGTTGGTGCATAACGGTCAAATATGTGCTCTATAAAACTTGGTCTCGAGGTGTCCTAGACTCAAGGTAATTGAAGAATAAAGAGGAGAAGATGGTTCAAGTCATTCCTTTGGTGATCAGTACGGCTGCGGTGGATTCGGCCATTCTTATGTTTGTTATGGTAGATGCCAAGGACCCTTATCGTTTACTCGGGGTTATTGTGGTTTTGAGTGGTCTTCCTGTAATATTAATAGGGTTTTTAATTGGTATCTTTGGTTAGCTAAGCTTCCCGTTTGATCACAGTGCATTGTAGTTACTATGGTGTTCCTTATTTGAATAAATAGCCTTTCATTCATTTTGGTGCGTTTACTCTATTTTATTGTTATTATTTTTTTTATAAGAAGACAGTTTGCTCGATTAATGGATGACAAAGTAATATAAAAATTACCGTTACATAAAACATAGACTCTTGGGATGTTACAGCTTCTACTACTTATGTTCATACTATGTGTGTTACAGGTTTAAAGGCAATGCCTTCCCTTTTTACCTGGGATTCGCCTTTGGTGCTAGTCGCCAGTCCCTAGCCTATGAAAGGCGGGCTTGTGGTAGTCACGGCATGGGCCCCGAGGATGGTTCATGACAAATTGGTAGCAGAGAAGTCGGTTCTATCGCAGAACTTGGATTTTGATTCTTTTAACAATAATAGTGTTAAGTGTTTTGGGTATGGTTATAAGTTTAGGGAAACAGGTGTTGGTGCGGCGACTGACATATCCATACATTAGGACCCTGACTTCTGATTTCTGACTCAGTGCAAAAAAACACAGATTTCGTGTGTGTTTCCTTTGAAAAGTTTTCTTCACGATTACATTGTGTCAGCTCACCAGGTATATTTTTTTGACCATGGAACACCTGTTTCTTTTCAGGATATCCCCACGTAGGCAGCCAACTAGGGTTCCGAGTTTCGTATGAGATGGTATCCCACCGAGCAATGAGGCTTTGGTGTAGGGCCCCATCATAGCAGAGGTACCAATGGCGCCACTACCCACTGGGCCACCGATACCACCAGCTCTAGCAGTAGAGAGTGCACGCTGAATGAGTGCATTGCACAAGTTTCAGTGCCAGAGGCCACCCAGGTTCAGGAGAGAGACGGAACCACATGCAGCTGAGGATTGGCTGGAGGCTATTGTGAGAATTTTCAGATTGGTAGGGACACCATCCAACCTCATGGTGATCCTTGCCGTGAGTCTCCTGCATGCAGCAGTAGGTAGGTGGTGGAGCCTGATGCTGCAGGTGCATGATGAGGCATCACTACTCTAGACAGACTTTGGGAGTCTCTTCCAGTCAGAGTTTGTTCCAGCCACCCTTCGTGCGGTACAAATTCAGGAGTTACTACATTTTCAACAGGGAAGAATGACATTAGTTCAGTACTCAGTGAGGTTCATCGACCTCTCGTGCTACTCCACGAATATGGTACATGACCCATTCTTCAGGGCTCAGACCTTCGAGTAGGGACTCAGGCATGAGATCAGGGCTTCGATGATCTCCCTCAACATCTCAACGTAGGTGGGGGTGCTAGAGCGACCCCTTCTTGTGGGGAGTTTTCTTGCTGAGCAGCCACCAGCAGTGAGACCCACCACAAGGCGACACATAGCAGAGTCTTCTGCAGATGGTAGCAGACAGATTTCGTAGAGGTCCAAGAGGACTAGGCCCTCAGGTGGGCAACCCTAGCATACAGGTTCAGTTATGTGGGGTACACGATACAGATCCGACCATATGAGGAGCAGGCAGTGCTATGTGTGCGACGAGCAGGGTCACATGGCACGTAACTACCCGATCCACCATGTAGATGATCAACAAATAGTAGAGGTACCTTCCAGGCAGAGGCAGAGGTTCGAACGTGGTGGTCCGTCAAGAGCAGGCGGACGTCGTAGAGGAGCTGGCTGAGCAGCAGGTGGTGGACGGCGTTTCGAGGCCCTACCACCACCACCACCAGAAGGTCCACCCCGACCACAGGGAGCTGGCGGACAGAGGTGGGCTCATCTCCAGGAAGTCGAGGCCTACGACCACGATGCACCTGAGATGATTTGAGGTACTATCTATGTCTTCTCCACCCTTACTGCAGTACTTATAGACATAGGTGCGAGTCATTATTTTATAGCCGCTGCCCTCGTTCAGAGCTTGGAGATTCGAATGGAGCCATTGGCTCGATCTTTATGACTAGAGACTCTTACAGGAGTAGACTTTGCGATTACGCACTAGTTCCGACAGTGTGATCTTACTCTAGGAGGTGAGAGCTTCGGCTGGGATCTCCTCGTAGCGTCGTCCAGGCCTTACAAAGTCATCTCGGGTATGGACTGGTTATCCACAATTCATGCTTAGATTGACTGTATTAGGTGAAAAGTGTGGTGTATTCGTGAGGATGGGATGAGGTTTACCTTCACCGGTGAGAAGAGAGCCTTTGCAGCACATGATGGACTTACCCAGAAGAGGGGGTAGCCAATCACACATCAGTTGGATAACCTCATTCTTAGAGCAGTTGATGTGCGGAGTTCGATTTTTCCTGTTGTGGTGGATCAGTACACGAATGTTTTCCCTGATAATGTTCTAGGACCACCTCCTCGCAGATAGGTGGACTTCTACATTGAACTTTACCCTGGGATGACACTGATATCTACTCCAGCATATCGGATGGCTCCCACCGAGTTTCATGAGCTATGGGTACACCTGGAGGACTTGTAGGGGAAGGGATTTATCCGACCCAGTGTTTCACCCTGGGCATCCCCGATTTTGTTCGCCAAGAAGGAAGATGGGAGCTTGTGTCTGTGTGTTGATTATCGGCGCCTGAACCAGGTGACCGTGAAGAACAAGTACCCACTCCCAAGGATTTACGACCTCTTTGATTATCTCAATGGAGCATGATGGTTCTCGAAGATAGAACTTAGGTCAGGCTATCACCATCTCAGAGTTCGAGATGAGGATGTGCAGAAGACAACCTTCATGTGTTGGTATGGCCACTACGAGTTCTTGGTTATTCCCTTCAGCGTAACCAACACTCCATCATTGTTCATGAGTCTCATGAACATGATCTTCCAGCCTTACCTCGATCGCTTTGTCATAGTCTTCATCGACGACATACTGATCTACTCGACTACTGAGGAGGAGCATGCCTACCATTTGCAGGTAGTACTGAACACACTCTGAGAGAACTAGCTTTATGGTAAGCTCTCAAAGTACCAGTTTTGGATTCGATAGGTTCACTTCTTGGGACATGTCATCTCAGAGGCTGGAGTTGCAGTGGATCCAGTGAAGATTGAGGCAGTACTTGCTTAGGAGCCACCCAGGGGTGTGACGGAGGTATGGAGTTTTCTAGGACTGGCTGGGTACTATCAAAGATTTGTGCCAGACTTCTCCAGAGTTGCTGAACTGCTTTCAACATTGAAGAAGAAGGAGAAACCCTTCATGTGGTCAGAGAGATTCCAGCAGAGCTTTCAGGAGCTGAGGAAGAGGTTGACTAGTGCGCCCATATTTTGGCTACCAGAGGAGGGCATTAGGTACGTAGTTTACTGTGATGCATCTGGGACCAGACTCAGGTGTGTCCTAATGCAGGAGTAAGCAGTGATCACGTATGGTACTCGATAGTTGAGATAACACAAGTAGAACTACGCTACCCATGACCCGGAGTTAGCAGCAGTAATATTCTCTTTGAATATGTGGATACACTATCTTATGGGCGAACATTTTACAGTCTACTATGACCACCAAAGTCTCAGGTACATCTTCTCAGATAAGGACCTAAACCCGAGACAGTGACGATGGCTTGAGTTACTCCAGGACTATGACTTCGAGATAGTCTATACTCCTAGGAAGGGGAACGTTGTAGCAGATGCTCTCAGTAGGAGATCAGGCATTCAGCTGTTAGGAGAGGGGATGGATCAGCTAGTCGTGTTGCAGATATCCTTTGTGGATAGAGATAGATCAGACTTTCTATAGTCTCTCATAGTCACTCTTCCACTTATTCAGCGAGTCAGGGGGGCACAACGTGGGGATGTTGACTGTGAGATGCGACGTGCTCAGATATCCACATGACAGGTACCTGATGGATTTTCTGAAGGTGGGGAGCAATTCATTCTCTTCAGAGGACGTACCATGGTACCAGTTGCACTTCAGGAGGAAGTGTTGAGGGAGTTCCACACATATCCTTTAGCGGTATATCCAAGAGTGGCGAAGATGTACCAGGAACTTCGACGATAGCACTAATGGATAGGTATAAAGAAGACAGTGGCAGAGTTTGTTTCTCGATGCCTCACTTGTCAGCAAGTGAAGGCAGAGCACCAGGTTCCAGCAGGCTTGGTTCATCCCTTAGAGGTCCCAGAGTGGAAGTGGGATGAGATATCCATGGATTTCGTGACAGGAATTCCATGTACATCCAGAGGACACGACTCTATCTAGGTGATCATAGACTGATTCACTAAGTCGGTCCAATTCCTTCCAATCAGAGAGCAGGGTTTAGTAGAGAGCCTGGGATGCCTCTAAATACGGAATATTGTACAGCTTCATGGTGTTCCATCGACGATTGTCTCTGATCGAGATTCTCGATTCACTTCCCGGCTTTGGAAGGGGTTGTAGGAGGCTTTCGGGATGCAGCTACGTCTGAGCACCGCCTTCCATCCTCAGACAGATGGTCAGACTGAGAGGACCATTCAAACTCTCAAGTACATGCTATGTGAATGCGTCCTCGACTTTGGTCGCAGCTGGGAGGATCATTTACCCTTGGTAGAGTTTTCGTATAACAAAAGATACCACTCCACCATCGGGATGGAACCTTTCAAGGAACTTTACGGCCGACCTTGTAGATCGGCTATGTGATGGACAGACCCAGGGGAGTCAGCACTTATGGGACCAAAGATGGTGTAGGATACAATGGATAAGGTGCAGATCATCCAAGAGAGGATGAAGACTACACAGAGCAGGCAGAAGTCCAATGATGATAGGAGACGAAGACCACTGGAGTTCGAGGATGGAGACCACATCTTTCTACGGGTCTCACCTTGATGAGGTCTACAGATTTTGGCCGAGGTGAAAAGTTATCTCCATGATTCATCGGACCATTACAGGTCCTTAGCAGAGTAGGCAAGGTGGCTTACCGCCTAGCTCTTCCACCTCAGTTGCACCGGGTGCACGACATCTTCCAAGTATCTCAGCTGAGAAGATACGTGCATGACCCGTTCCACATCATCGACCATGGGGAGCTAGACATCGATGACATGGCGACTTTCACGGAGGTTCCATTGGATATTGAGGATCAACAAGAGCAGGTCCTACATGGATAGTCGATTCCTCTGGTGCGCATTTTCTGGCAGCACGGGAACCTCCAGGAGAGCACATGGGAGCATGAGGCTCAGATGCGTGCTCAGTACCCTCGTTTGTTTCCTTAGTGTGAGTTGTAGCTTACGAGGACGTAAATCTCTGAGGTGAGGAGAATTTAAAGATCCGTAAATTCCATGGATTTTTTTAAATACATGGTAATTTTACGAGTCCGCAGTTTCTGACGGCGCCTGATTCCGAGGCCCGGTGTGCCTGAAATCAATTTCTGAAGTTTTGTTCGGGTACGTTCAGTAAACGTACGTGCGTGATTTTATATCTTTTGAACCAGTGCTAGGAATTGAAATCTAAGGAAAACTTTTAACTCGTAGTGTCAGTATTCTCTTAAGGAGAACTTTACCGCAGTTGCATTTTATCGAGATTGGAAGTTAATTTTTTTGGGTATCTAAATAATATTAAATAAAAATATGTGTATCATATTTTTATTTGAGTGGTGGTTTAATCCTACAAGGGGAGGTTGGAGGTGAGGTCCACCCACACATAACCTCCCTTGGAAGGATGTTATAAGGTGAATCCCACATGAGAATCAAACCCCCTTAACCTCCCCTTAACCCTTGGAACTCCCAATTTATCGCGGAGCCCCTTCACCTTCCTTCATAAGTGTGCCAAACCACAAATTAATTAATGGCATAATTAATTAATTTGAAATGATTTGAATTATTTTGAATGAATTATGCCAGAATTATAATAAGAGGTCATATTCTTCTTTTTTGGGGTTGGCATAATCTTTGGTGGAGCTTTGGAGGATCTTTCGGAGGATTTCATCCTCCCAATGAAGAACGCTCCACATCTCCGAAGAACAACGAACACCGTCCTCAATCTTCGACCAAGCTAAAAGAGAAGGAGCCGCCTGCGAAGAACGCCAACGACACTTCTTCCTCGGACACTCCCAGACATCAAAGAATCGACATCCTCCCTTTTTCTTTGTGACTTCATCAACGACCAATGACTAACGAGGTAGGAGATTTAAGTTTGATTTTTGTTTCCATTCTTCGTCGTTCGATCTTGGTTAGTAATTTTCCAATTGATATCGTAATAACATGGAAGGATCGGGCCGCACGAACACAGCCCGACCCTCTCCCTTTGTTAATCATGTTTGTTGACGAATAGAGGTAGAACATCAATGGTGGCCAGTTTCAGGCCGACCGCGAAGAAACCGGCGGCGCAAGGCCACCGGGTTGCTGGAAAGGTGCGATATCATCATGCTGCGTGGAGGAGACGAGGGCCAAGGCTAAACCGGGCCGTGGCGGAAGAGGCGTGGATCTGTCGCACCGCGTGGAGGACCAAGGGGCCGTGGCGGTGGTGGCGCAGCGTCGTCGCACCGTGCGGAGGGAAGGAGAACTGCGACGTTGTCGCACCGTGGTGGAGGAGCGGTGGCGGCCGGCCGGGCCGGCCGTCGTGGACCCGGACAATCGGGACCACCCGGGTTCCGTGGCTCTTGAACCGGTGCAATGCGCCAGTTTTATTCGACAAACCAGGGGGGGAACCCCCTCCCTCGCATGGCCGACTGGGCCGCCATGGGCCAGACCGCCACGGCCGGGCTGCCCTTCGGCTGGGCCGCCACTTCGGGCCGGACCGCACCTTCGGGTCGGGCCGCACCTTCGGGTCGGGACACACCTTTGGGGCGGGCCAAAACTTCAGTCCGGGCCGTACCTTCTGACTGGACCGACCACTCGGGTCAGGTCGGACCCGCGAACCGGGTCGGACCGGACCTGGACCCACTATCGCCATTTACACCTTTTAGCCCACATCTTGGGCTATGGGTGTGCGATCGACAAACCATCTGCGTGGGATGGAATTCTTGGAGCAAGATGATTCTTTTGGAATACTCCACATGAGGTTTGGATGCAGTTGGGGTACGGTTGGTTTGGTTTGAGCCTAAAAACCAACCGGGCCCCTGGAACGGAAACGCCAATAACTCACAGACCGGGCGTCTGATTGACGCGCCGTCTGTCACGTTGGGTTCCTTATGATGAGAAAAAACTACGAGATACATCAACTAGAGACTTAGTGGTAGTTGATGTATCAAAACTTGGCTCTAGGAGAGGACCCTCCTAGAATCGAGCGTGTTGTGTGAGGGAACCCTATGGCTCGCTGTGACTGAGATGACAAGATCCTCCGTGGGTTCGACAACGATGACTTCTGTATCGGGATCCTACGTGGGTTCGAAAACGGTGACTTCTGTACCAGGATCCTCTGTGGGTTCGACAACGATGACTTCTGTACCGAGATCATCCGTGGGTTCGATAGTGATGACTTTTGTACCAGGATCCTTAGTGGGTTCGACAACGCTAACATTGTTCCAGGATCCTACATGGGTTTGACAGAGGAGATGATTCAGAGGCTACATGTAATCATCTCTACCCCTCTTCATGTGTTGTATACCTGTGTGAGATGAGTCTTGTCTTTCAATCATTATCATTGAGGTGATTGACTTTACTTCCTTTGTGGACTGGGTTATACTTGGGCTCGAGAGTTGGAGCCGGACTATGACTGGAAACTTAGGTATATATATGGGAATATACCTAAGTAGGGTTGGTTGATACTTTGTGATTGTATCTTTCTTCTGTGGTTTATCCTTAGTGGATTCTGGGAGACCTTCGGGGGTCTTGGTGTCCCCTACTGAGTATTGTTATACTCACCCCTGCATGGGCTTCACCCGCACCTTGTTGTGTTCTATATAGATGGCAGTCAGCAGTGATCGAGGCTGAGAGTGACAGACAAGAGGCTGCTTGGAGTTGGACTAGACGGGACGTACCTCAGGGACGAGTTGTTCGAGTTTTGTACCTACCCTTCAGGTAGGATTCCCTGGTGGACGATCCAGGGGCTATTTTTCCCTTTTACTTGTACTTGTCATTCAGTTGGGTTTGTATTCTGGCCCACTTATTTTCAACACACTTTTCTTTTCTATATTAGCGCTTGTTGCTTCTACTACTTGTGTTAAAACTATGTGTGTTACAAGTTTAAAGAAAATGCCTTCCCTTTTTATCAGGGATTCGCCTTTGCTGCTAGTCACCTTCCCCTGGCCTATGGAAGGTGGGCTTGGGGTAGTCACGACACGAGCCCCAAGGACAGGTCGTGACACCTTCAATGTACCCCTTTGAATTTGATGTTTGAGTTGTCCTGGTTTACTAACTTAATGAAAACACTATAATTGGAAGCCAAATATATAAGTTGGTTTGAACATTCCTTGTCACTTCTTGGTTGAAAATAATAATTGGTTATGCCTTATGTATTTTAAATATGAATATAAACATGCTATTTTAAACTATTAAGACACAAAATGATTGATCATGGATATTTTCAAAGTTACATGAGAGGTTGTGCCTCATGTAATATGCTATAAGTGTGGTTGTGCTAATGGATAAACTAAATTGATTATATTATATGATTTTAAGGAATTTGAGCATTCCAATTATGAGTTATATATGAATCTTTATGGATTGAGGGCATTATTACCCCATTCTAGAAATATAAATGATTATGGATGGGAGGAATTCTTACCCATTTCTAGTACTATATAAATGTTTATGGAAGGGGGTAATTATTATCTCATGACATTTATATAAATTATTATGGATGGGATACATTCTTACCCCATGCCATATATATAAATTATTATGGATGGGAGGTATTCTTACTCTATGCTAGTACTTATAAAAAACTATGGATGAGAGGAATTCATACCCCATTAAAGTTATATTCTATTTGTGGGAGGGAGGCATTATTACCCCACACCATTTATGATATATATATATATATAGTTATATGATCATGCTATAATTCTGGAAATTAGATGAAGATAGAATATCCCTTAGGTGTCCCTTAAGAACCTGGACCTCTGTTATTTATTTTTTCATTTCAGTTAACCAAATTATCCATAAATGAACCTTTTCTAGTTTATATTACACTGGATTTGGATAGAAATTGTGGGCATTAGATTATAGATATTTCATCTCACACATTACTTTGTTACCCTTGGTACCCGATTAGACCTTATGTTTGCATGAACTAGGATGATTACTGTGATTCTTGTTCCTTAGAGTTAGGAGAAAAGGACCGGGCTACATCTCAGGAAGCTCATAGACACCCCCTTGGGAATTTACATATTTTTTTTTATATTGTAAATCATGTATATTTTTTACTAATATATATTATGTATCATCCATCATTCATGCAATATAACAAATGGCATTGGCTACATTTTTTCAGTTTTATAAAAATATATCTTCTATAGATTTTTTAATTCTTTTATAGATTCTGATACTATCAGAGATTATGTTATATTATTCTATTTTGAAACTATGATAATATTGTATAGTCTCCCCACTAACATTTCATGATACCCTTTCTGCTAGTCAACAGTTTCTAGCATAAGGGAAAATGGGGTTTAGGATATGTGACCCACTGGTTCAGCTATCAATATGATGGAAATCCAGGTCGAGATGTTCAAAATTAGTATCAGTCCTTGTATCATTTTCTTTTTCTTACTATTTATGTCTGGTGTATAAGAGACTAATAATGTTTTGGTGCTTTCTTAATAGTTGTGCTTGGGATTGGTCACCCCAGGTATGAGAAATGACCAAGTGGCTAGGGCTAGGATTATTGTTCATGCTATTTTCTATTATAGTTGAGATGATTTCACCTTGAGTGATTGGAGTATTTTCTAATCCTTAATGTTTTTTTAAATTTATGATGTTATTAAAATTATAATGGTAATTCAAGGATGAATCATAGAATTTATCGTATTAGGTACATAGAAATTATCATGACATGCATGTTCCATTCCATGTAGTTTCATTTTTAGGATGCCCACTGATTTGATTGAGTGTTATGCCATGATCTTGTTTTTATTAGCATGCCTGATATATGGTATACCATGAATTGTATTCATTATCATTAATTTTCATATAACATTCTTTAGTGATTATATTCAATGCTTATGTGTTATAGAATGCTTTTATATTACTGCATATGATAACATGATAGATATATTTTAATATAAAATTGGTTTCATGGGATAAATTATAAATGGTTGTAGATACGATGGAAGCCATTTTTATTCTGTATGGTGTATGGGAACCCTAAGACAGAGAAATTTTAATCAATGTATCAAACCATCCTTTGTATTTTTTCATGTTTATAGACTATTTATATAACATTTAAAAGGTTACTAATGTGTAATAAAAAATTTAATTGATTTTGATTAAATGGGACCCAAATAACAAACTATAATGTGTATTGGAACCTAATAGATTGGTATATAGCCACCCAGATGATTAAACCATTATATTTGAGCATGTTAAATTCTAAAATCTATTTTTTTCAATAAATGGGAGTAAATTTTCCACCCATCAATTGTATGGGTACTTCATGAATTGGGAAATAGAAACCCGTATTAAATGTAATGATCATGTTATATTTGAAATTATTATTAGGGTAAAAGATTTTAGTTTTAATCTAAAATGAACTTGTTAAATGTAATAATTCAACTAGGCATAGAGGGTCAATTGGGGAAATGTTTTTTATTTAATGAACTATTTGGGTGTTTGACATTAATGATTTAATGACTTCTTCTGGTTTAAATTATGTTGAACCCATGTTGGTTAAAATCATGTACCTTGTGTATATATTTTGAAAAATGGTACTTGATGTATAAAATTAAATATTTTATATGTTTAAATATTTAAATGTGATTAAATAAAAAGGTCATATAAATTGAACCGATAGTGGTGTCCCCTATTTTGAAACCCTTGAGTAAGGGAAGTTTGAGTTCTCCTTGAGATTCCATGGAGCATAATATTTAAAAATGGCGTACTGATTAGATTTTATCTTAGTGACTTATGTTAGATTGACTTGGTAATAGGGTTTATGCCTATGTTTTAAGGGTATATTCTATGTTAGGTATCACCCTTAGTACTATATTGTCTTTCTCGTGTCATGTGTTTTTTGTCATTTAGTGTCTTTAGGGTATTGTTTCCCTTGTATGAATTTTAGTTTATAATGAAACCCCTTTAATATGGGTGTTCATTGTGTTTTTTACATTCATTACAGGCTTGATCATTGGTAATTGTTCTATTTCAGTTGGTGAGACATGCCTTAGGCATGTTCAGCTGATTCTTTGGTCGCTTGACCCTTATCTTTTCCTCAGGATGTATATGTTGATGTCTGAAGTACCATCAAGTGTAAGCTATTCTAACAAACTATATCACATTTATTGAATATTTGATCCCTCAACTGTTGATTTTAGTCTTAGGTCATCTCTAGGTAATGTGACCTGAGAGTTAAATAAGAAGGTTCATCCCAATTTTTAATAGAACTATCTCGATACTCAAGTGTTTTTACATGATGGTCTGTTTCAGTTTAAGTTTCATTCTCTAATGATTTGAAATTTTGATCATGGCTCAGAGGAGTGTCATAAATTATTTTATGGTGTTTTTTATCTATTTTTCTTATATATGGCTAGTTTATCTCTACTTTAGATGACTAGGACACCCCTATGGTGGGAAGTTTCATTTTAGTTCTAGTAAACAATTCCACCCAAGTAGGAGGAACATAAACATGGAAGGCCATTTGGAAATGATTGGTCTGCCTAAAATCCCTTCGGGCTATTTGGTTTTGTAAATGTTAGTACTTTCATGGTAGCAAGACATTAATGTGGTTGGTGGTTTATGAATCTAATTTGAAACATTGTTGGTCTTTGGTGGACTTCAGTGGTTAATATTGAACTATCACATAGGGACTTGTTAGAAAAGGAATTATGATGGGGTTGAAGTGGTTATGTGTCAGCAGGTGAAACCAAGTTTCTTTCAACACAAGTCGACCAGTAGTGGCCCAACATTTTTTATTTCCAGTAATTATGTATGATTGAATGGAAACCAATAAAAACCTCTTTTTATATTATATTTAATGATGAGAATTACCCCTATCCTAATTTTATCCTAGATACACTGAGATAACATCAGTCTTACACCAAATTGGTGTTTTAAAAGATGATGGGGGGGGGGGTTAGGTGAAAACTTTCATTCTTGCAAATAGGATATGTGTTTTTTGTTTATAGTTTAGACCAGAATGTCCCCAGATGCTAGATATGTACTTTAGTGGATTTTTTCTTTATGAATGTGAGATGCCTTAGGAGGATGCATCACAGTTCTACTCATAAAATGATAACAGTCAAAGTCGAGTGACTTCTTGATTAATCGACCGAAGTGGCAGTAATATTTTACTCACTTGTTTAATGTTTATGGTTGTTGAGTGTCTCTTTTGAATAATTTCATTAGAGGGATTTTATTGTGGTTGGAATTATCTAGGAATTTTCATGAATATGTGGCCTGAATTAGGATTTGAGGTCAATTGTGAGTTAACCATTTTATCATTTTAAATTCATACTGAGAGCTTCATCAAAACTCTTATGGAAATGATTTTATCGACAATTCCAATAGTATAGATGTCATGTCATGGAATTGGTCCCTTGTATGGTTAAATCCTATTTTGCTAAGTACCTTGGGCGATATTTTTAATGATCTAATGACAAGGTCATTTCTCTATCTAAACGGGATTAGGTAAGATCATTCTCAATGGTTTAGTGGGAAATTGAGCATTTGATTGAGTTTTGATGGGTAATGTTCCCTGTGATTAAATGAATGATTGAATGTGCGTTGGGTGTTTTGAAACAAAACATGACCATTTGAATAAGGCTTCACAACCATTATAGGTCAAGTTATTTTTATCTTATTCCTAAAGGATTTTCATGGATGATAAGTTATATGGTGGGAATGATGTAATGATCCATGTTTTGAACCCAAAAAAACCCCAAGGAAACAAGAAATTTTTCATTTATAGTGAGTGTAACATTTAACAATGAGCATAAAAATGAAGTTTCAAGAGTGGTAACCTTTTATTATAATGTTTTTGGACTTGGGAAAAGGATCGATAAGTTTCTCGGGTGTCCCGAAGAGTTTCAAGAGCACCAGATCTAGAAAAATCAGGTTTTAAAGAACCAACATTGGGTGGACTATTTGTCTAAAACTATGTGGCCCATAGTAGGAAACTATGTGGCATGTTGAATGCGGGTCGAGGATATTCATAAAATTTGTGCATTGTTTTCCAAACCATGCACCTAGTCCATATGGTTATTAGCATGGGTAGTAGCTGAAAACAATTCACCAAACTTTTGGTACTCCAAACTGGGTGGACATCCTGTGTGGAGTGCTCTGGGTGCCTGGTTGAGGGAATATGATTGGCGAATAGTTTTCTAAACCATGTATCCCAGACTATGCATGAGGAATTATTTTAAAAATTGAATTAATATAAATTAAATTTAAATTAAAATTAAACCTAAAAATATACCCCCTCTATTAACGTGTACACATCACGTGACCCCCTAGGTCTCCCCCTTAAGCTGTGTGAAACCCAAATCCCTAGAGTCCTATCCTTTGGAAATTTTCTTCTTGTTTCTCCCCAATTTGTCCTTCATTACCTCGAGTTAAGGCCTTCAAAACCTCCATCCATTATTCTTTGGATGATTTGTTCTTATACTATTTCCCTATATAGTTTTGGTTAAACATTAAGTATTTTTTAACCTTGATTTTTTTTGTTTCTTGTAGTGTTAGAAAATGTGATGACTTTCCCGGGACCCTTTGAGTGGGTATCAATGTTCACCATTGAATGGTATGTGTTTCAGGTGGATTTGGTTCACCACCACAATCTGAGGTAAAGTTTTATACCTGATGTTTGGTTTCACCCTATTTAAATTGTGTCCTTTGGGTGTTTTATGATTCATAGTAATTATTTTGTTGTGCGTTGGACCTTTTCATGTGCTTTTTAGTCACCAAGTCTAAGAATACTACCTTGAGTATGCATACGTAATTAGGTATACATATATTGGTTCCCCCATTATGTGTATATTCACCAATAGTAGTGAATATATATGTATGGGGATAGGTGTGAATATTTTTATATATGAACAATTCTTACTTATGTAAGTGGGGATGGATGTATGCATACAAGCATATATTTATGGATCCCCTTACACATATTCAAGGGCCATAAGAATATATACATTAGGGCTAGGTGTCCTTATATATATATATGAAGGTTCATATTATGAGTTGAGGTAGAAGTATCATGGAGTTAGAATGTGTCAAGAGATGAAGTGTTTGGCTCAGTTCCTCTCTGAGGTATGATCCATACGCTTGCCCATTAATTCAAGTATTCTTTTATTGTGTTTAGCTACCTGCTTAATTCATGTTTATTCTATTGAATTTTATTTCTGGAATAAGATGTCTTCCTATGATGCTAAACGTTTTCCCTAAAAAATGGGGTCATTTTTTTTGTAATATAACCCCTCCAACGGAGGTGCACATTCATGGAAACTCACATTGATGGCTTATAATTTATTTAGACTTCATGGATTACTGATGTGATATTCCTTTTTTTCTTTGAGGTTATGTTTGATATGTGTTAGGTTAGGACCTGGCCCTGGTACTGAACCCAAATGTGTTGCATTCATCTTTAATTGTCTAGACAAACCCAAACTCTTATTAAAACTCGGCCTAGCCTTAAAATGAAATTACCCTTGTAGGTAATTTCCCAAGAGACATGTACAATTTCCATGTGACTTGTGGTCCTATCATATAAATTAAATATATTTCTTAATGGAGAGAATTTACCTATGAAGGTAAATTATGAATATTTAGTGGTACCTTCGACATTCCCCTTTGAATTGTATGTTTGTGTTTTCATGGTTGAGTACATTAAAGGAAACACTCTAATTGGAAGACAAATATATATGATGGTTTGAGATTGATTTTTTAACATTTAATTGAATAGTATAAAAGGTTATGTCTTATGTATTTGAGATATGAATATATAGATGATACTTAAAATTGTTAAGACTCATTATGATTGATCTTGGATATTTCCCATGTTATATGAGATCTTGTTCCTTGTGTTATATTCTATAAGATTGTTGTGTTTACTTATGAATTAATGTTTTAGATGTTATGGTTTCAATTATGTTGAGGATTACAGTTATGATTTATATACAAATATTTATGGATGGGAGACATTCTTACCCCATGCCATTTGTATAAATAATTATGATTGGGAGGAATTATTACCCCATGCCGGTACTATATAAACATCTATGGATGTGAAGAATTATTACCCCATTCTAGCTATAGAAATTATTATGGATGGGAGGCATTCTTACCCCATCACCAAACTATATAATCATCTCTAGATGTTGGACATTCTTACCCCATGCCATTTATCTTCTATTTATTAGTGGGAGGCATTCTTACCCCACTAAGTTTGTGATACATAAATATAATTATAGTTAAAATATCATACTATTTTTTCAAAAATGATGAAAAGCATGAATATCTGTTAGGTGTGCCTTAAGAACATGGATGTGTGTTACTTATTTATGGAGTTCCATTTAACAAATTTTCTATACCAGCATCTGGTCTAATTTATATTCCATTAGATTGAGCCATAATCTGTGGGGGTAGGGATACTGAGATTTCATCTCACACCCTGCATGGGTACACTTGGAACTTGAGTAGAAATTATATTTTCTAGACGTATGTTGATTTCTATGTTTCTTGTTCATGGGAGTTAGGAGAAATGTACCGAGTTGGATCCTGGGATGCTCATAAAGCTCTTCCTTAGGCCTTGAAATCTTTTTTTATTATATTAGGAAGCATGATTATTCCTTAATACTTTCGATTTTGTATCATCCATCATCCATGAATATTATTAACTGACATTTGACACTTTTTGTTCAATTATATAAAATCTATCCTATGCTATTTTATTATTATTTTTACTATTTTAACTAATATCCTCTATTATATTCTATTATATAGTTGGAAAACTCTGAAAAGAGGGTATAATATCCCCACTATCACCCCTTGAGACCCTTGTCGCAAGTTTAAAGCCTCTAGCTTGTGGGAATATGTTCTTGAGGTAATATGAACCAATGGTTTGGGTATCAGTTTGACTGCAAGTTGGGTCACGATGTTATAGGAATTGACTACTGGTTACTAGGGTTAGGGTTGCTATAATTTATTTTTCATAAGCTCAATTAAATTTATTATCACTTAGATATTTAAGTATTTCAAAAAATTTCTCCAAAAATATCCTCTCTTTGGTACTTCATTTAATCAGAAAAATGATTAAAAAACGATTTCACTTTTAATCTAATATTTTTTTCCAAATACATATTTTTCAAAATTATTTCAAAAATTTAGTTTATGCATTGAAATTTATTTTTAAGGAAAATTTAATCTATCCATGACTATTAAATATGGGTTTAAAGAAATATTTAATTCATTACAATAAGTCCAAATCAATCATTTTAATTTATACGATGATAACGAACATACCTACCTCCATACCTATTTTACAAAATTCACATTCTTATAAAATATTTCAATGGATCTGTAATGAAAAATGTTTTTGAAAGAATATTTTCATATTAAATATCAAATCCAATTTTTCATTAAGGTACATGACTTCATTACAAAACCTATATTCTAGGTGAACTAATGATCATCTCATAAAATTTATTAATTTTGGGTTTATTATCTTATATTGAAAATTAACATTCAATTAATCATTAATCATTAAATTGCTTTGAAATATACATATTGTTTTTAGCATGGATATGATTATTTCATTATTTTTATTATATATATATATATGGTGTTTTAATTTTAGTTTTATTTGATTTAATAATTAAGTATTCATAATATATATTTGTTATAAAATATAGAAATTTATTGATAAGAAATATCATTCAAGAACTAAATTGATCATTCTATTTATGAGGAATTCTTTGGAGATGCAATGACAGTTGGGCCCTAGAACTGTGTGGCCCCTTGATGTATTGGTAAGTTTTAAGAGAAGAATCAGTGGGACCAATTAAATGGGTTTTAACCATAGTATTAAACATTCATGTAAATGTCATTAACTATATAGATAATAATATATATGAGATTATGAATTCCAATATTAGATATTTCCTTCATTGAGAATTTTGTTATTAATATCCAAGATATTATTGAACTGATATTATATATGGATACATTACATGGTCAAGGTATTGAATAAATCAAATGTGTCTTTAGTTATATAATATTCCTTATATATTACTGCTTAATTCCTCATGATAGCTTATATTTTATGTATTTTTTACTGAATGTTTGATATGAACATAATTTATTTTTTTTACCGATGATCTGATGTTGAATTCTTTATATGATTTTAATAATTATAAAATAATTTATTTTTTATGTTTAAATTATATTAATAATGTTAAATGGTTTTTTTGTATATATCTGGTTCCAAAAGACTACTAAACTAACCAGACAATCATGAATATAAAACTTGTATATATTACAATGTTAAAATGTAGGCTATATCTCTTGTTTACCAGATGCGGGGTTGTTACATTGGAGGATTTTTCATTGAAGCACGCTCAGTGAAACCCCTACAAATTACCAGGATGGTATAGTCAATCGAGTTCATAAATGTAATTATGAAAAATAGTATAGTGATCCTCGAGTGTCCCCATGATCCCAATGAATTAGTGATTATTATTATTTTTCATAAATTTGTTCTTAACTACTAAATTCATAACATTAAACACTTATTTGTATAATTTTTATAGGATTATTTTATTTAGCGATGTAATTTGTGGTGGAAAACAAATTTTAAATTTCACCCATTTTGGGAATCCAGGAAATTTGGTTACATAGTTAGTCATAATTTATCTCGTTATCAAGTGAATGTTTTGATCAATTACTTATATTGAGGATTATTGATTTGTCTTCCTATTATTGAGTAATGATAATAGGACTAGGATAAAATTTATACTTATTGGGATGAATTTTTAATCTCATTTTATTTTTTCCTCTTAGTACTTATTAGATATGATCCTGCCAAAGGTGATCCGGTAAGGTAGGTATGACAAATTTATTTAACATCACATGTGACGTTTTATTTATTTATCAGCACTTTTCATGGTTTTGATGTTATTATGTGTCATTGTATTTGATTAATATTATTTACATACAAATTACAATTTTTAATAATGAGGGAATATTTTCCCCATGACAGCTTCATAGAACCTCACTTCAAGTCTGAGGTCTCTGGCATGTTGTGAGGCATTATTGAGTATAGTCATGAAAGATGGTGTGGGTACTGATTAGTGGTTTGGGGGCAGTGGGATGTTACTAATTATTATCAAATATATTTATTTTTTTCTCATTAATTTCTAACTATAGAAAAAGAGTAATATGTAGCTAGATCTTGTTAATAACCCTAAACATAGTGTTTACAATCCACATAGGGTGGAAAATAAAAATTTATAGGGCTCATACATCTTTTTGTTCTTTGTAATTTTTTAGTTTGTTGATTTCTACCATGAGTGGTGCATTTGGGTGTGATACTATTGTTTTATGGGATTTTTACTCTTGGTTGTTATGAGAAAAGGGTGTGGGAATTAATTCATCATGCTAGAAATTTTTTTTATATAGTGACACACATATATAATATATAAATATAACATTTTACTAGATGAATGTTCAATACAGAAAAACATTATCCATTCCAGGATAATATAGTTATATTATCTTTGAAAGAATTCATCAATAAAAAATTGATTAATAATTGAACTACATCATCTCCCTCACATATCTTCATAAATGGAACCCCTATTAGATATATCAGATATATTTACTTCCTTCCTAACTTGGGGAAAGAAATCATACAAAGGGTGAACTATTATTCTCAATAAGGGAAAAAAGGGTGATATCAATAATTAAATAAAAATTACATAAACATATCAGTATAAAAATTGGAATATAATTTGTAAACCATTCCATGTATATTATAGATCATAATAATAGGTCCTGAAATAAATATATGTTGTTCATAATATGTTAATATTAATGGAATCAAAGAAAATGATAAATTATATCATAACATCAGTAAAAGAAAAATGTTTTTTGGATATAAATAATCATAGAAAATAATTTACTTAGTATGAATGGATAATTACCAAGACTATCATTTTAAATTTGGATCACTCCCAAGGCAATCACAATGGACATACTAAAATGGGTTCACTCCATAGCCCAATCCTTATTATCTCATTATATTTCCATATTTACCCAATGAATTAGAGAGCTATATTATTCTAGGGATATATTAAACCTATTGAAAATCATACATATGATTTCCAAAATGTCAAAAATAAATCATTAGATCATAACCCATGAAAATGATGCGGTTTTAAAAAAAATTTCATCATATAATAACCCATGAAAAAAACAAGATTCATAACTTATTTAACTAAGCGAAAAGAAATGAGTATTATTGAATCATCCATAAATCTCCGATATAAAAAGAAATCTAGATAATGATATTTTATGGTATTATTCCATTATATCCCAATAAAATAACGCGTAATATTAAAATATATTACATTTTATGATTATAAAATTAAGATATATCTCAAATATTTCTTAAGGAAAATAAAAATTACATTTTAAATTCACTTCTTTATAATGTTAAAATTAACAAAATATTAATGAAAATGTTTTATTTGTATATAACCATAGAAACATGTAAAGGCACCTTTAAATAATTTATTACTCACAAGTTCATGATTTTTTGTTCATTAATGTGTATGTTCAACCAATGATTCCTTTCACATTTTTAGTATAAAATCAATTGTATTTCAAAAATAACATTATTAAAATATTCCATTAAAATAATATATTAAAAATTAAAAAATGGGTCAAAATATTAATTAAAAAAAATCATAATATTAAAACATTTTTGAAATCAATTTAGTGAAAAAGATTGACATGAAAGTAAAATGATTTTGGATATAAGAGGGAAATAAAGTAGTTTTTCCTTAAAAACATTTTTTAGTCCATTGAGTTCATAAAGTGAGGGAAATGAAATGACAACACTGATTCCCTATATATAACTATATGATAATAATAATTTTCTGATTATTTATATGTAAATCATGTAATTTCTTCATTGGAAGCTTGATAAAAACAATCATGGTAAAAATGAGATTTAAAAATAAATCCATTACCTTAAGTTACACTTGCATATAAAAAATCCAACCTAATAGATAATAAATTTAAAATTTTAATTATTTAACAATATATTATTTTAAATTATTATAATATTATATATAATCCATTTACAATATTTTAAAACACATTTACTAATAATTCATTATCAAAATCATCATTTTTTGGTGTTAACTATTTTAATTTCCATGAGATATTTTGTTTGGTAGATTTGGTAATTGTATATCGATATTGGTTTTATCATATACATAGTGTTAATAATGATTTAAATATCACATATATTCATTTTAGTCATATTTTTCTTCATCCATTATAAGGCCCCGACCTTAAACATCTCTTAATATTGAATTAAATGAATAATTCACATTGAGGATCTTTTTAGGTTTAGAGTTTTAGAGAATTAGAACATAACTACTACATCTCAAAAGATTACAAAGTAGACACTTCTACTAAGTTTCCATAGAATAAAAAAAACTCTTAAAAAGAAACATGTATAGTTCCAAGTTTTATATAGCATGACTTTCCCTTGATCCCTTCCTTGACACTATTCCACATTAGTTCCTGTGAAAAACATTTCAAAAAAACTTGGGGTGAGCATAAAGATCCCAGTAAGGGATACACAAAGAATGAAAACTGTTAGTTTTTCAAACATCAAGTAAACCATGTATACTTTATCAAAGTAATACCTTCACCTTCATGAAGTAGTAAAAACTCTTCACTGAATAAAATATCATTAATTACCCTTTTGTAACCAAAGGATTACCATAAAACCCATATAAAGAACACATAACATATAAAGGTAACTTGGGACATAAACATACTTAAGTGGAATAACCATACGGTCTACTTCCACACATATCACTTAATGGAATAGCCATAAGGCCAACTTCCATACATACTTAATGGAATAGCCATACGACCGACTTCCATAACCAATACATTGGAGGTTATAACGTAACCACCCATCCTGGTATTCACGGCACCACCCATTATATTGTTTATCACGTAACCACCCGTCAAATGTCCAAGTACCATTATAAAAATCATAAGACATAAAACAAATATAATGGAAAGAAAAAATTTCTACACTTTGATCACAATATATCACTTAAATATATTGACATAAAAAATCCATTATAAAAACCATTTTCAATACCAAAATACATAAAAGAGTATATGATATTTATTTCATTTAAAAAAAAACATTACGGCTTGTTCAGGAAGCCAAAGACCAAATAATACTCGCGGTAGAGGAAAAGGTCGTTGTCACTGCGTACGTTAAAAGAAACATTCCTTTTTGTTGTTTTGTAAAACGCTTTGTAGAAAAATATTCCTTTTGTATAAAAGTTAAAGTCAAAGGGGTTTATGCACCTTATAAAAGAAAGTTGTGTATAAAATGAAATATGCCTCAATGAAAGGAGATTGAGACGAAGTCCCTTACCTCGGGTCCGACTTGACTCGATCGTTCTTTAACGTCCTGAATAATAAACTTGAGTTAATTTATATTTTCTTAAGAACCTTTTTCAAGTTCATTATTCCTTTTATATCACTTATTACCATGTCATGAACACTATGTAATTATTTAAGTTAATAACGGTCGTTTTAACGATCATTGGTACTTGAGTAAAAAATAAACCCTTTATAATTACAAGTTGTTCATGTATCCATTATATAAAGAATGATATTAATGATGTAGATATCATATATGTCATATATATCCAGTACTTTCATGCATTTATAATATTACATAATCATTTAGAGGTAAGAAATGAAATGCACCGTTCATGGAGACGGTAAGCCGTACGTACGCATGAATGCTACTTTAATTTCTATTTCGTATTTTTATAGAATGGAATCATAATGATATAAAGGTATATAATAATTCCAGTATAACATAATATATAATAACTTTAAATCCATCCTTTATACGTCCCACATATGGCATTAACGAATCAAATCACTTTGAGGGGGCTGTAGTCCGCACTTCCTAAAATGAAATTATCGTGTTTACCCACAATGGAAACCATAAATGTATACCACAAATGAAAAATAAAGAAGCATAAAAAAACATAAAAATAATATATATCATATATAAATAGATTGACATCTTAATGGCCACCATTAAAGGTGTTTAAAAGAATATTGAACAATCATCGTTTCGTGAGGCAGAAATTCGCCAACCACAGAAACAGTATGTTCTTTAACCATTAGATGTAGATGTGTGTAAGTGTAGCTCAAAATCTTCTTATAAAAGCATCCTAATATATTTAATATACTGGAGTTGTTACAAAAGAAATGAATAAAAAGAGTTTAGGGGGTTGGAGAAGCAAAATAAAACAAAAGAACACAAGTGAAGACATTACCTTAAAATCGGGTAACTCTCTTAGATTTGAGCTCAAAGGCTTCCTTGGGAAGACTTATGCCCAAATTGAGGCTTAAAGGAGTAAGAGAGGGATGTGTAGAGACAAAATGGGCAGGGGTTGGCCGAGCCAAAGGCTTTGGAAGTGTGGGTAAAGAGGTAGAGGTGGGGGCCTTTTATAAGAGGATAGGGGGGGGGGCACTCTTGGAAAGTAAAGAAATGTTACTTTATTTTAAAATGCGTTTCAGATTCAAAAGGTCCCACATTGATATAATTCAAGGGTAAGGTGATAAGGGTTCGAAATATACCCATCCAATAGGTTTTGGACATGTGTAGGTCATATATTTTACATTATATTTTCATTTTATTTAAATCCTTTATTAATGAGGTAGTCGCTGCATCATCATGGTGTCATAAATAATTTAATATATTTAATCTCTAAAAATTATAAAAAAAATATCATGATGTAGGAAATCTTCTTATATTTATAATTAATTTTTATAGTAAAAAATCTGACTTGTATAACCCCATGTAAAAATTGTTTTATTAAAACATCTCATGTTTGTGTCATTTTTACTTTAACATTAAATAAAAAGTTATTTATGTCATTTCCCAACTAAAGTGGCTCCATGGGGTCCCCAAGTTGACCCATGGATTTTCTTGGTCGGCCATGAAACATATAATAAGGGTATGACATGTTTCAAGCTCATCTCATATTATTAAAACATTATTTTTACCTTAAACTACACTAATTACCTCTAATCGCGATTAAAAACTTAATAAGTTACTATTCACCAAAAAATTATTTTAATCCCATTGAACTGCATTTTACTTCTTAATGACAACCATTTATGTCGGATTTTTGAAATTCAAAACACAGAAGTGGTAAAATTTCATTTAAACGAAAAATTAGTTTTTATAAGTACAACTTAGTGGTTTCACTATTCATCAAAAATTGAAGTTTTTCAGAAAAATACCAAAACTTCACCCTAAGCTATATTTTATATTACGAATTCAAAAATGAAGTCCATTTTAAAAAATTCCAAACATATAATTTTCATTAATTAATTTAATAATTAATTCCCGCTGTCAGAGCAAATAGCGTGTTTTTATGAAACAATAAGTATCAAAAGATTAACACTAGTTTAAGTCCGATTTCAAAGTGAAATTAATTCCAACGACCAATATTGGATTTAATGGTAAAAATATATTCTAATTTTACTTTAAATCCAATTAAAAAGATAATCTAATCATATAAATAAATTATATTATAAAGAGGTTTTGAATTAAAATACAACATTTTACACTATTCATTAAAAAATGAACTTTATCGGAAAAATACAAAAAATTTACACAAAGTAAATTTTTATGTCCCGATTCTAAAGAAGAGTTTTATTTGGTCCAATAGAATGTATAAGAGTGAACAAAACTATATTTAATGACGGTTCTCCATCAAAAGGCGATAAGTGAACCTTTAGTGAAAACTAGGGCATATACGCCTAAAATTGAATTCTTTCCGTATTTTAAGCCTTTATATTTTATTAGATAAAAGTAAAAACATTTAAAAAACATATATAATCATATTTTAGTTATTTCTATCCATTCCCGCCAACATAACGACTATGTGTTAACTACCATTTAAAATAATATTATTTTATTACTAGTGTGCAACGAAAGATTTCAATGAAACTCTTTGTTGCGTATCTGGTACGCTATCGAACATAGCAACCCTTTTAAAGTAAAATTAATATTTAATTCGTAAATATTAATAAATATGAAAATGTTTTATTCATTATTTACTTGGGATGTTACATCCTTCCCTCCTTTTGGGAATTGCGTCCTCACAATTTTATTCACTTATCAAAATAAGTGGGGGTATTTATCCCTCATAGCATTTTCAGATTCTCACGTTGCCTCTTCAACAATATGGTTTTTCCACAAAACCTTTACCTGGTGAATTACCTTATTCCGTAACACCTGCTCCCTGTGGTCAAGAATCTGGACCGGTTGTGCCTCATAAGATAGGTTCTCTTCCAGCTGAACTACCTCTGGACTCAAAACATGAGATGGATCTGGCATATACTTTCTCAGCATCGAAACAAGAAAAACATTGTGTACCTGAGATAAACTCAGAGGTAATGCCACTATGTATGCAACTGATCCAACTCTCTCCAGAATTTCATATGGTCCAATGAACCTTGGACTTATCTTTCCTTTCTTACCAAATCGCATCACACTTTTCCATAGAGAAACCTTGAGAAAAACATGATCACCTACCTCGAAATATAGATCCTTCCTCCGGTTATCCGCATAACTCTTCTGCTTGCTCTGAGCTGTTCTCATGTGTTTCTGAATCAACTGAACATTTTCTACCATCTCTTCTACCAATTCTGGTCCCATCAGCTTCCTTTCACCCACTTCATCCCAAAATGATGGAGTTCGACACCGCTTCCAATATAATGCCTCAAATGGTGCCATCTGTATACTGGAATGAAAACTGTTATTATAAGAAAACTCAACCAAAGAAAAATGTTGGTCCCAACTTCCCTGATAATCCATCGAACAAGCTCGTAGCATATCCTCCAAGGTCTGAATTGTTCGTTCTGACTTCCCATCTGATTGCGGATGAAAAGCTATACTAAAATTTAATTCAGTACCCAACGACTTCTGAAGGCCTTTTCAAAAGTTAGAAGTAAACCTGGGATCACGATCGGACACAATGGAGAGAGGAACTCCATGTAACCTGACTATCTATTTAAGATACAAACAGGAAAGTTGATCTAGGGAAAAAGTATCTCGTATAGCAAGGAAATGAGCCGATTTAGTCAAGCGATCAACAATAACCCAGATTTCATTATTACCTCTAGATGTCTTCGGTAATCCCACGACAAAATCCATGGATATATTTTCCCATTTACACTCTGGCACTGGTAAAGGATAAAGCATCCCTTTCGGTAACTGCCGCTCTGCTTTAACCTGCTGACAAGTCAAACACTTCACAGTAAAATCAGCAATATATCTTTTTATTCCATCCCACCAGTAATACTCCCGCAGATCCCTGTACATCTTAGTACTGCCAGGATGAACTGAAAATGGGGAACTATGAGCCTCACATAACAACTCATTCTTCAACTGTGAATCACTAGGGACACATATACTCTTCCCAAACCTCAAAACATAATCATTATCAATGTTGAATTCAGGCAACTTACCCTTCTGAACCAGCTCTACCCTTTTCTGCAACTCACTATCTTGCTTCTGTGCTTGCTTGATTCTGTTTGATAGGGATGATCTCACTGATACCTGAAACAAAACAGAAGAAATTCCTGCACCACCAACTTCTATGCCAAAGTTCATCAAATCAAAAAACAAAGGATCTCGTTCCAAACGTAGCATAGTTAATGAAGCATTACTTTTTCGACTCAAAGCATCAGCCACTTTATTTGCTTTTCACGGATAGTAATGAATTGTACAATCATAATCCTTGATTAATTCCATCCATATCCTCTGGCTCATGTTCAATTATTTCTGAGTGAATATATACTTTAAACTTTTGTGATCAGTATATATTTCACACTTTACTCCATACAAATGATGCCTCCAAATTTTTAAAGCGAAAACAACAGAATCTAATTCCAAATCATGTGTAGAGTAATTTACCTCATGAGTTTTCAACTGACGTGAAGCATAAGCAATTACCTGATCATTCTACATAAGGACATAGCCAAGTCCTTTCAACGAAGCATAACTGTATATAAAAAACTCACCATTCCTGGAAGGAAGTGCCAAAACTGGAGCATTCACCAATCTTCTTTTCAACTCCTGAAAACAATCATCACATTCTTTTGTCCAGATGAACTTAACACCCTTATGAGTTAGCTTAGTCATTGGACTAGATAACCATGAAAACTTTTCAACAAACCTTCGGTATTAACCTGCCAAACCAAGAAAACAACGGATCTCAGTTACATTTGTGGGTCTTGGCCATTCTTCAACAACTTTTGTTTTAGCAGGATCAACAATTATGCCATCTTTTGAAACAATGTGACCCAGGAAAGAAATTTTTTGTAACCAAAACTCACACTTGATGAATTTTCCATATAGTTTCTTTTCTTTTAAGGTTTGAAAGATAACCCTTAAATGACTTTCATGCTCCTCTTTACTTTTAGAAAACACCAAAATATCATCGATTAAAACAACCACAAACTTATCCAAGAACTCATGAAAAATTCTATTCATAAGGTCCATGAATATAGCAGGTGAATTGGTTAACCCAAAAGGCATAAATACAAATTCATAATATCCATATCTAGTACGGAACGCAGTCTTCAGAACGTCTACTTCTTTTACATTCAACTAATGGTACCCTGACCTCAAGTCAATCTTTGAAAAATACTGAGCTCCCTGGAGCTGATCAAACAAATCATCGATATGAGGAAAAGGATACTTGTTCTTAACAGTAATATTATTCAAGGATCTATAATCAATGCAAAGTCTCATTGATCCATCTTTCTTTTTAACAAACAAGACAGGAGCACCCCATGGTGATGTGCTATGTCGAATGAAACCTTTATCTAATAACTCCTGCAATTGTTTCTTTAACTCTAAAAGTTCAACTTGAGCCATTTGATAAGGGGGTTTTGAAATTGGCTTAGAATCAGGAACTAAGTCAATAGTAAATTCAACTTCTCGATCATGAAAAATACCAGGCAACTCATTAGGAAAAACATCAAGATACTCATTTACCACTGGCACATCATTAATCTGAATAGTTCCTTTATTTTCAACAATATGTGCAAGGTAACATTCATTTCCATATTTTACTAGTTTCTCAACTTCCTGATATGTTATCAAAATCAAGGGTTCATTCTTGTACACAAACTGAAAATCTTTATGAAAAGAAACCATTTTAGCTCTGTAGTCAATCTTAGCATAATAAACAAAATGCCAATCCATGCCCAAAATAACATCAAACTCTACTAGAGGCAAAAAAATAAGGTTTGATGGTATATTTTTTCCACACACAAGGATAGGAAGGTTCTTATAATTCCTTTTTGTCTCAACGTTCCCTACGGTTGTTTTTACCATAAGTTCAGGATTCGTATCTTGAGATAGAATTTCCAATTTACTAGAAAACTTCTTAGAAATGAAAGAGTGTGTAGACCCTGAATCAAACAACACATTGGCATAATCTGAACAAACAAACAGTGTACCTGATACTACTTCATTCGATGGCCTAACATCTACTGAAGTTGTTGCAAAGGATTTCACCACCCCTTTCTTCTTGTAGTCTGGCTGCTTTCCCCCAGTTGAGTTCTTCGTTGGACACTCGTTTGCATAATGACCCATTTCATTACACTTAAAACATCTTACCATTGGCTTTTCATTGCCTGCTTGATCATCTTCCTTACAGTTACAAGCAATATGACCAAACTTACCACACCGAAAGCACTTACCAGACTTGGATAAACATTCTCCAGGATGCATTTTACCACACTTCTCACAGGATGGATATTTGGTTTTCTTACCTCCTTGCTTCTTTGATGAATTCTTCCCCTTTGCCTGCCAACTGGACCTCTTATTCTATTGTTTGTCATAGAACACCTGATCATCGGCAAACTCCATTTCCACCTTCTCCGCACATCGCACAAGTTTTTCATAACTTTTGAACTCACGAGAAGCTAAATCCCTTCGATACTTTGGATTTAACCCTGAGTAAAAATATTTTATTTTACTATCAAGATCTCGTATGAAGTTTGGAGCATACCTTTCCAATCGAGTGAACTTTGCTTCATAAGCAGCCACTGAATCATCCTCCTGCCTCAATTCTAGGAACTGTTTTTCCATCATAAGATGAACCACCTTAGGAAAATATTTCTCAAGAAACATACCTTTGAATTCATCCATTGAAGATCCTCAATCTCATCACTATCCCTGATATTTTTCACCATCGACCACCACTGATCAGCTTCACCTTCAAAACGGTTAACAACAAGACTAACTTTTTGATGTTATGAACACCCCATGACATCGAAAATCTTCTCCAGTTCTTTAATCCACCCTTTAGCTTTCACGGGGTCAGATGATCCTCTGAATGATGGGGGATGTTGCCTCATGAAATGTTCCACCACTGACATGTTCCTCTGCGGTTGATCTGGCTGATCTCGTGCATGGATACCACCACCATTTATAGCCTGAGTCAACTGTGCCATCCCTGCAACAAACTGTTCAGTTCCGATTCCGACCATCTCAGGTTGCTGATTTGGAAGGTTGTCTTCCTCCTGATGTCGTCCCAACATATCTTCTTTGTTTCCTCTATGGAAAACCATTCTGAACACAGAAATATCTTAGGCGAAGCAACATGGTAATCTTTAAATGCTATATCATTTCAGTCATACCATAAATTAACTTATAATTTAACAATTTTCTAACTCCTAAAGTTGTCAAAACCGACCTCTGATACCAACTATAAGGCCCAGACCATAAACATCTCTTAATATTGAATTAAATTAATAATTCACATTGAGGATATTTTTCAGGTTTAGAGTTTTAGAGAATTAAAAAATAACTACTACATCTCAAAAGATTACAAAGTATACACTTCTACTAAGTTTCCATAGAATAAAAAAAACTCTTAAAAAGAAACATGTCTAGTTCCAAGTTTTATATAGCATGACTTTCCCTTGATCCCATCCTTGACCCTATTCCACATTAGGTCCTGTGAAAAACATTTCAAAAAAACATGGGGTGAGCATAAAGAGCCCAGTAAGGGATACACAAAGAATGAAAACTGTTAGTTTTTCAAACATCAAGTAAACCATGTATACTTTATCAAAGTAATACCTTCACCTTCATGAAGTAGTAAAAACTCTTCACTAAATAAAATATCATTACTTACCCATTTGTAACCAAAGGATTACCATAAAACCCATATAAAGAACACACAACATATAAAGGTAACTTAGGACATAAACATACTTAAGTGGAATAACCATACGGTCGACTTCCACACATATCACTTAATGGAATATCCATACGACCAACTTCCATACATACTTAATGGAATAGCCATACGACCGACTTCCATACCCAATGAATTGGAGGTTATAACGTAACTACCCGTCCTGGTATTCACAGCACCACCCGTCATATGGTTTATCACGTAACCACCCGTCAAATGTCCAAGTACCATTATAAAAATCATAAGACATAAAACAAATATAATGGAAAGAAAAAATTTCCACACTTTGATCACAATATATCACTTAAATATATTGACATAACAAATCCATTATAAAAACCATTTTCAATACCAAAATACATAAAAGAGTATATGGTATTTATTTCATTTAAAAAAAAACATTACGGCTTGTTCAGGAAGCCAAAGACCAAATAATACTCACGGCGGCGGAAAAGGTCATTGTCACCACGTACGTTAAAAGAAACATTCCTTTTTGTCGTTTTTTAAAACACTTCGTAGAAAAAGATTCCTTTTGTATAAAAGTAAAAGTCAAAGGGGTTTATACACTGTATAAAATAAAGTTGTGTATAAAACGAAATATGCCTCAATGAAAGGAGATTGAGACGAAGTCCCTTACCTCGGGTCCTACTTGACTCGATCATTCTTTAACATCCTGAATAATAAACTTGAGTTATTTTTTATTTTCTTAAGAACCTTTTTAAAGTTTATTATTCCTTTTATATCACTTATTTCCATGTCATGAACACTATGTAATTATTTAAGTTAACAACGGTTGTTTTAACGACCATTGGTACTTGAGTAAAAAATAAACCCTTTATAATTACAAGTTGTTCATGTATCCATTATATCCAGAATGGTATTAATGATGTAGATATCATATATGTAATATATATCCAGTACTTTCATGCATTTATAATATTACATAATCATTTAGAGGTAAGAAATGAAATGCACCGTTCATGGAGATGGTAAGCCGTACGTACGCATGAACGCTACTTTCATTTATATTTCGTATTTTTATAGAATAGAATCATAATTATAAGGCCCCGACCTTAAACCTTACTTAATATTGAATTAAATGAATAATTCACATTGAGGATCTTTTCAGGTTTATAGTTTTAGAGAATTAGGACATAACTATTACATCTCAAAAGATTACAAAGTAGAAACTTCTACTAAGTTTCCATAAAATAAAAACTCCTAAAAAGAAACATGTCTAGTTCCATGTTTTAGGTAGCATGACTTTCCCTTGATCCCATCCTTGACCCTATTCCACGTCAAGTCCTGTGAAAAACATTTCAAAAACTTGGGATGAGCATAAAATGCTCAGTAAGGGATACACAAAGAATGAAAACTGTTAGTTTTTCAAAACAATAAGTAAACCATGTATACTTTATCAAAGTAATACTTTTCACCTTCTCGAAGTAGTAAAAACTCTTCACTGAATAAAAGTTCATTACTTACCCTTCTGTAACCAAAATATTACCATAAAATCCATATAAAGATCACATAACATATAAAGGTAACTTGGGTCATAAATATACTTAAGTGGAATAACCATATGGTCAACTTCCACACATATCACTTAATGGAATATCCATACGGACAACTTCCATACATACTTAATGGAATAGCCATACGGCCGACTTCCATACCCAATGCATTGGAGGTTATAACGTAACCACCCGTCCTAGTATTCATGGCACCACCCGTCATATGGTTTATCATGTAACCACCCGTCAAATGTCCAAGTACCATTATAAAATAAACATAATAGAAAGAAAACATTTCCACATTCCGATCACATAAATATATTGACATAAAAAATCCATTATAAAAACCATTTTCAATACAAAAAATACATAAAAGAGTATATGGTATTTATTTCATTTAAAAAAAAACATTACGGCTTGTTGAGGAAGCCAAAGACCAAATCATACTCGCGGCGGTGGAAAAGGTCGTTGTCACCGCGTACGTTAAAAGAAACATTCCTTTTTGTCATTTTGTAAAACGCTTCATAGAAAAAGATTAATTTTGTATAAAAGTAAAAGTCAAAGGGGTTTATACACCGTATTAAAGGAAGTTGTGTATAAAATGAAATATGCCTCAATGAAAGGAGATTGAGACGAAGTCCCTTACAAAGACGGTATCCTTGGATTAAGGATAAATCAATTACATAATTATGTGTGACAAACGAATACACCAAATATAAGTGGATATTAAGTGTAAAAAAATCATATGTTATTCACACATATTCATAGAACGACATATTCAAAGAGTACAAGTTTATCCCAAAGAATCAAAATTGGGTTAAGAAGTTCCATTGCAAAAATTTGATAGCCTAACGGCGTCACTTCAAAATTCAGAAAATGAGTTGATGAGAGATAAAAAGGGTATCTCATCACTTGGACATAAAATTTACATAAATAAGGATATATGAGAACATATCCCAACATAACAATATGTAAATTAAAATACCCAACAAAATAAGTCTTTTAAAAAGAGGAGGGTGAAAGGTTCCCTTACCGACATGGGTATCTTTCGAGACATGCACCCCGTGAAAGAAGGACAATACAACATTGATGTAAATACTCATAAATAAAAGTATTATACACAATGAGTAAAGTAATGGGCAGTACATACACCACTCAAAGGAAATTGTGGAAAATGTATCATAAATCTCACGAGAATAAGAGTGAGATGAAAAAATCCCTTACAAAAACTCGGCAGCCTAACGGCGCCAAAAAAATGGACTGATGAGATCAAATAAGGTCTCTCATCATATTAACATAAATTTTAAAAAAAGAGGAATATAAAAGAACATCCCCAAACATAACAAATAGGAGCTTAAAAGAAGTGACATAAAGGAGAGTACTTAAAAAGAAAGAGAGAGGTTAGATCTCTTACGAAAATTCAGCAGCCTAACGGCGCCACTCAAAACTTCCAAAATGGATTGATGAGAGAGAATAGGGTCTCTCATCATATGAACATAAAAATTACAGTAAGAGTAATATAAAATAACATCCCAATCACAATAAATATGATCTTAAAAGGAATGACATAAAAGAGTGTACTTAAAAAGAAAGAGAGGAGTAGGATCCCTTACCTCGTGTCCGACATGACTCGATCGTTCTTTAAACTACTGAATAATAAAATTTGGTCAATTTATAATTGATTAAGGACCTCATTTAAATATTATTATTCAGTTTATATCACATATTATAATGTTATAATAATTGGTTAATAAAGTGAGTTCGTATCAGACGTTTTTGTCGATGTTCAGTACATGAGTAAAAATTGAACTTGTTGGAAAAGAATTTTCCATGTAGTTATAGGTACATCATCTCCAGAATAGTATTTATGTTTTAAACATCATATATATCCAGTATATATTCATTTTATACTATTCCATAGCATTTGGAGATAAAAAATTAAAAGCACCGTTCATGGAGACGGTAGGCCGTACGTACGCATGAACGCTACTTTCATTTTTTTCCATATTAATGGAATTAAAACAAAATGGAGAGATATATATATATTATAATTACAGAATGATACCCATCCTTTATATGTAATATTTTACATATATATCCATTATATATATGTACTTATAATAGTACATAACATTTGGAGATAAGAAATGAAATGTACCATTCATGGAGACGGTAAGCCGTACGTACGCATGAACGCTACTTTCATTTCTTTTTTTTCTGTATTCAATTGAATTAAATAATAAAGATATAAAGGTATACTATAATTACAGTAGTATAACATATGTAATACCATTAATTCAATCCTTTATACATCCCACATATGGCATTAACGAATCAAATCACTTTGAGGGGGCGGTAGTCCGCACTTCCTAAAATGAAGATACCGCGTTTACCCATAATGGAAACCATAAAGGTATGCCATAAATGAAAAATACAGAAGCTTAAGTAAAACATAAACATATTATATATCATATATAAATATAGTGACATCTTAATGGCCACCTTTTAAGGTGTTATATGAGTGTTGACCAATCATCGTTTCGGGAGGCCGAAATTCTCCATCCACGAAAACAGTATGTTCTTTAACCTTTAGATGTAGGTGTGTGTAAGTTTAGCTCAAATAATTCTTATAAAAACATCCTAGTATATTGAAGATACTGGATTTGTTACAAAAGAAATTAATAAAAAGATTTTAGGGGGTTGGAGAAGTAAAATAAAACAAAAGGACTCAAGTGAAGACATTACCTTAAAATCGGGTAACTCCCTTTTGTTTGAGCTCAAAGGCTTCCTTGGGAAGACTTATGCCCAATGTGAGGCTTCAAGGAGTAACAGAGGGAATTGGAGAGACAAAATGGGTAGGTGTTGTCCGAGCCAAAGGCTTTGGAAGTGTGGTTAAGGAGGTAGAGGTGAGGGCCTTTTATAAGAGGAGAGGAGGGGCACTCTTGGAAAGGTATAAAATGTAACTTTATTTTCAAATGCGTTTAGGATTTTAATGGTCCCACATTGATTTTTTTCGAGGATAAGGTGATAAGGGTTCTAAATCCACCCATACAATAGGTTTTGGACATGTGTAGGTCTTAGAGTTTACATTATCTTTCCATTTTATTTAAGTCGTTAAATAATGAGGTCATCACTGCATCATCATGATGTCATAAATAATTTAATTTATTTAATGTCTAAAAATTATAAAAAAAATACTATGATGTAGGAAATATTTTTAGATTTCCAATGAATATTTATAATCCAAAAGATCATTTATTTAGACAAAATTAAAAATATTTTACTTAGGTGATACATTCATTGTTACATTTAACATTCTTTAAAATAAAAAGATAAAAAGTCACTTTCTCTCAAAAGTGATTCCATGGGGCCCCCAAGTTTGGCACAAGGTATCCCATGGTCGTCCATGAGACAAATAGTAGCCTTAGGACAAATTTTGTGGTCATTTTATATTATTATGATATTATCTTATTATCTTTAACTACCCGATTACTCATTAATCAAGATAATTAAAGATAATTACCGTCATTACTATTCATAATGTCCAAAAACAAAAGAGTATTAATTACATAATTTAGACCTTCTGATTCCAAATATGTAATCCATTTTACCAAATTCAAAACAAATAAATTGAAATAATTAATTTAAAAAAACTTCCCATTGTCAAAGCAAATAGCGAGTTTTTTTAGAAACAATATTTATGAAAAGTTTGGCACTTGTTTATGCCCAATTCCAAAGTGAAATTAATCCCAATGACCATAATTGGATTAAATGGTAAAAATATATTCCAATTAAAATTTAAAACAAATTAAAAAGATAATATAACCATATAATTAAATTATATGAAAAATCAGTTTTGATGTAAAATGCAGTATTTTTCACTATTCATTGAAAAATGAACATTGTCAGAAAAATACCAAAAATTAACCCAAGGTAAATTTCTATGTCCCAATCATAAATAATATGTTTATTTTGAAAAATAGAGCTTATAAAATTGTCAAAAGTTTGATTTAAAAATGGTTTTCCATCAAAAGGTAGTAAAACAATCTTTTAAAAATACTAGTGTATTCAATGCTTAAGATTGGATTCATTTGTACTTTAAGCCTATAAATTTTTTTGGATAAAAGTAAAAACATTTAACAAACATATATAATCATATTTTAGTTATTTATATTCATTCTTGTCAATACAACGGCTATGTGTTAACTACCATTTAAAATAATATTATTTTATTATTAGAGTGCAATGTATGATTTCAAAGGAACTCGTTGTTGGGTATTGGGTAAGCCATCGAGCATAGCGTTCCCTTTAAATTAATATTGAAATTTTATTCACAAATAGGGATAAATATTAAAATGTCATATTCTTTATTTACCTGGGGTGTTACATCCTTCCCCCCTTTTGGGAATTGCGTCCTCGCAATTTTAAAATTGAGCTTGGAAACATCCTTGAAAGTCCCATATCGGAACAAGAGTCGGTAAAACAATCACTTTAAAATAAAGAAAGATAAGTACAAAGGTCACCCAAGTTAACCCATACTAATATTCCAAGTAGGAAAATATGGACATGGAGGAAAAAAAACAAAGGTTCATGTTCTGATGGAGAGTGATAGAAAATATGTTTAGGAAAAAGTTAACCACAAGAAAATCACAAACTTGTGATGGGTTAAACAGTATTCGATTCCCCAGTAGGAAAAGTTAATAGACAACATTTTTGTTTTAAGTTACTTTTTATTGAGGAATTTATTCATAAGGAAACATAATCACTTATCATGTTGACTTTCAACATTTATTAGATTCCTTACACAAACTCATATTTTCTCCAAAAGACGAGTATTTAGGAAGAATTGTTCACATTAAGAGTACTATAATCAACTCCTAGAGAATCAACTAATCCAAAAAAGAGAACTATATACTTTCCATGTCTTTAGACTTTAACCAAAACCAAAACCAAAAAGGTTAGTACAATATTAGGTAATCCAGAAAAGGATAACCCTTTATAAAAAGAAAATCTATTCTTAATCTCCAAAATTTCTCCAACAAAACCCAAAGTTCAACGAGGACCATTCGATAAACAATTTGTCCATAAAATTCTTCAAAGTAAACCAAGCTAATATTGAAACCCAAATATTTGAAGTATTTAGTCACATAGTCTTCCAAGTTAAATCGTAACATTTATCTCCAAACAACATCAGTTTCTCTTAATGTCTCGTATTGAAAAGTAATTAACCTAATCACATATCCTCCATGATAGGTTAATAAATTTCCATAGATAACCCAAAATCAACTTACTCTTAATTCATAAAATCATCTAACTAAAAATAATTAGTCAAACTAACCAGGGACTTCACGTAGTCCAGTGGTAGGCGATAAATACCAGTCACACTTTGGTTGTGGGTTCGATTCCCGCAGCTTTGTCCGACGCGATGGGTTGTCACACGGTCTGCGTGTTGTCCTTTTTCCAAAATTATATAATTTTAAAACATTCCCCAAAAAGAGATAAAATCATCAAAAATAACCATGACATAATTTAACCTCAATTTTATCTCATTCCTTTCACTTCCATCATAACATATAGTAACCCATAATTACCTCAAAAGTAAGGATCATATAAACTCTAATGGTTACCTTTATAATTATTACCTGAACTTCCACATTGATTGGTCATCACGTACATGATGCATTACAGAACATACCAAGGTTCAAGTGGTTGATCATGACTCCTTGATAGTTGGTTTAGAACAACCACGAGTTTTCTCATTGAATCCCCCATTTTATCTAGTATCTTAAACAGAGAACCACCACGGTTTCCTTCAAACCTGTTGTCTCTTTGGTTCCTGCTAGATCCATCCATTAACTAAAAATAGAAAGGTCAGTGTGAGTATATCAAAAAACCATCATGTACTAATGAGGAAGATAAACACTAATATATACTTACTCATTCACTTTATCTAAAACTAGGACTCTTTCTGAAATCCTAACCATTATGGTAATGTCACTTATTCTTAGAGGATACCCTAACCTCTAAAGTTATCTAAACCAACCTCTGATACCAACTATAAGGCCCCGACCTTAAACCTTACTTAATATTGAATTAAATGAATAATTCAAATTGAGGATCTTTTCAGGTTTATAGTTTTAGAGAATTAGGACATAACTATTACATCTCAAAAGATTACAAAGTAGAAACTTCTACTAAGTTTCCATAAAATAAAAACTCCTAAAAAAAACATGTCTAGTTCCATGTTTTAGGTAGCATGACTTTCCCTTGATCCCATCATTGAACCTATTCCATGTTAAGTCCTGTGAAAAACATTTCAAAAACTTGGGATGAGCATAAAATGCTCCGTAAGGGATACACAAAGAATGAAAACTGTTAGTTTTTCAAAACAACATCTAAAACATGTATACTTTATCAAAGTAATACTTTTCACCTTCTCAAAGTAGTAAAAACTCTTCACTGAATAAAAGTTCATTACTTACCCTTCTGTAACCAAAATATTACCATAAAATCCATATAAATATCACATAACATATAAAGGTAACTTGGGTCATAAACATACTTAAGTGGAATAACCATATGGTCGACTTCCACACATATCACTTAATGGAATAGCCGTACGACCAACTTCCATACATACTTAATGGAATAGCCATACGAACGACTTCCATAACCAATGCATTGGAGGTTATAACGTAACCACCCGTCCTGGTATTCATGACACCACCCGTCATATGGTTTATCACGTAACCACCTGTCAAATGTCCAAGTACCATTATAAAATAAACACAATGGAAAGAAAACATTTCCACATTCCGATCACATAAATATATTGACATAAAAAATCCATTATAAAAACCATTTTCAATACCAAAAATACATAAAAGAGTATATGGTATTTATTTCATTTAAAAAAAACATTACGGCTTGTTGAGGAAGCCAAAGACCAAATAATACTCGCGGCGTCGGAAAAGGTCGTTGTCACCACGTACGTTAAAAGAAATTTCCTTTTTGTCATTTTGTAAAATGCTTTGTAGAAAAAGATTCCTTTTGTATAAAAGTAAAAGTCAAAGGGGTTTATACACCATATAAAAGGAAGTTGTGTATAAAATGAAATATGCCTCAATGAAAGGAGATTGAGACGAAGTCCCTTACAAAGACGTTATCCTTGGATTAAGGATAAATCAATTACATAATTATGTGTGACAAACGAATACAACAAATATAAGTGGATATTAAGTGTAAAACAATCAGATGTTATTCACACATATTCATAGAACGACATATTCCAAGAGTACAAGTTTATCCCAAAGAATCAAAATTGGGTTAAGAAGTTCCCTTGCAAAAAATCGATAGCCTAACGACGTCACTTCAAAATTCAGAAAATGAGTTGATGAGAGATAGAAAGGGTATCTCTTCACTTGGACATAAAATTTACATCAATAAGGATATATTAGAACATATCCCAACATAAAAATATGTAAATTAAAATACCCAACAAAAGAAGTCTTTTAAAAAGAGGAGGGTGAAAGGTTCCCTTACCGACAAGGGTATCTTTCGAGACATGCACCCCGTGAAAGAAGGATAATAAAACATTGATGTAAATAATAATAAATGAAATTATTATACACAATGAGTAAAGTAATGGGAAGTACATACACCACTCAAAGGAAATTTTGGAAAATGTATCATAAATCTCACGGGAATAAGAGTGAGATGAAAAAATACCTTACAAAAACTCGGCAGCCTAACAGCGCCACAAAAATGGATTGATGAGATCAAATCGGGTCTCTCATCATATTAACATAAATTTTACAAAAAGATGAATATAAAAGAACATCCCCCAACATAAAAAATAGGAGCTTAAAAGAAGTGACATAAAGGAGAGTACTTAAAAAGAAAGAGAGAGGTTAGATCTCTTATGAAAATTCAGCAGCCTAACGGCGCCACTCAAAACTACCAAAATGGATTGATGAGAGAGAATAGGGTCTCTCATAATATGAACATAAAAATTACAGTAAGAGTAATATAAAAGAACATCCCAATCACAATAAATATGAGCTTAAAAGGAATGACATAAAAGAGTGTACTTAAAAAGAAAGAGAGGAGTAGGATCCCTTACCTCGTGTCCGACATGACTCGATCGTTCTTTAAACTCCTGAATAATAAAATTTGGTCAATTTATAATTGATTAAGGACCTCATTTAAATATTATTATTCAGTTTATATCACATATTATAATGTTATAATAATTGGTTAATAAAGTGATTTCGTATCAGACGTTTTTGTCGATGTTCAGTACATGAGTAAAAATTGATCTTTTTGGAAAAGAATTTTCCATGTAGTTATAGGTACATCATCTCCAGAATAGTATTTATGTTTTAAATATCATATATATCAAGTATATATTCATTTTATACTATTCCATATCATTTGGAGATAAAAAATTAAAAGAACCGTTCATGGAGACGGTAGGCCATACGTACACATGAACGCTACTTTTATTTTTTTGCCATATTAATGGAATTAAATCAAAATGAGAGATATATATATTATAATTCCAGAATTATACCCATCATTTAGATTAAATATTTTACATATATATCCATTATAAATATGTACTTATAATAGTACATAAAATTTGGAGATAAGAAATGAAATGTACCGTTCATGGAGACGGTAAGCCGTACGTACGCATGAACGCTACTTTCATTTCTTTTTTTTTGTATTCAATTGAATGAAATAATAAATATATAAAGGTATACTATAATTCCAGTAGGATAACATATGTAATACCATTAATTCCATCCTTTATACGTCCCACATACGGCATTAACGAATCAAATCCCTTTGAGGGGGCGGTAGTCCGCACTTCCTAAAATGAAAATATCGCGTTTACCCATAATGGAAACCATAAAGGTATGCCATAAATGAAAATACAGAAGCTTAAGTAAAACATAAACATATTATATATCATATATAAAATTAGTGACATCTTAATGGACACCTTTGATGGTGTTATATGAGTGTTGAACAATCATCGTTTCGGGAGGGTGAAATTCTCCATCCACGGAAACAGTATGTTCTTTAACCATTAGATGTATGTGTGTCTAATTTTAGCTCTAATAATTCTTATAACAACATCCTAGTATATTTAATATACTGTATTTGTTACAAAATAAATTAATAAAAAGAGTTTAGGGTGTTGGAGAAGTAAAATAAAATAAAAGGACTCAAGTGAAGACATTACCTTAAAATCGGGTAACTCCCTTTTGTTTGAGCTCAAAGGCTTCCTTGGGAAGACTTCTGACCAAAGTGAGGCTTCTAGGAGTAATAGAGGGAATTTTAGATACAAAATGGGCAGGGGTTGGCCGAGCCAAAGGCTTTGGAAGTGTGGGTAAGGAGGTAGAGGTGGGGGCCTTTTATAAGAGGAGAGGAGGGGCACTCTTGGAAATGTATAAAATGTAACTTTATTTTCAAATGAGTTTCAGATTTTAATTGTACCACATTGATTTGTTTCGAGGATAAGGTGATAAGGGTTTGAAATCCACCCATCCAATAGGTTTTGGACATGTTTAGGTCTTAGATTTTACATTATCTTTCCATTTTATTTAAATCGTTAATTAATGAGGTCATCACTGCATCATCATGATGTCATAAATAATTTAATTTATTTAATGTCTAAAAATTATAAAAAAAATACTATGATGTAGGAAATCTTTTTAGATTTTAAATGAATATTTATAGTCCAAAAGATCATTTATGTAGACAAAATTAAAAATATTTTACTTAGGTGATACATTCTTTGTTACATTTAACATTCTTTAAAATAAAAAGATAAAAAGTCACTTTCTCACAAAAGTGATTCCATGGGGCTCCCAAGTTTGGAACAAGGCATCCCATGGTCAGACATGAGACAACCAGTAGCCTTAGGACAAATTTTGTGGTCATTTTTTATTATTATGATATTATCTTATTATCTTTAACTACCCGATTACTCATTAATCAAGATAATTAAAGATAATTACCGTCGTTACTATTCATAATGTCCAAAAACAAAAGATTCTTAATTACATAATTTGTACCTTCTGATTCCAAATATGTAATACATTTTACCAAATTACAAACAAATAAATTGCAATAATTAATTTAAAAAAACTTCCCGTTGTCAAAACAAATAGCGGGTTTTTTTAGAAACAATATTTATGAAAAGTTTGGCTCTTGTTTATTCCCAATTCCAAAGTGAAATTAATACCAATGACCATCATTGGATTAAATGGTAAAAATATATTCCAATTAAACTTTAAAACAAATTAAAAAGATAATATAACCATATAATTAAATTATATGAAAAATCAGTTTTGATGTAAAATGCATTATTTTTCACTATTCATTGAAAAAACGAACATTGTCAGAAAAATACCAAAAATTAACCCAAGGTAAATTTCTATGTCCTAATCATAAATAATATTTTTATTTTGAAAAATAGAGCTTATAAAATTGTCAAAAGTTTGATTTAAAAATGGTTTTCCATCAAATGGTAGTAAATCAATCTTTTAAAAATACTAGTGTATTCAATGCTTAAGATTGGATTAATTTGTACTTTAAGCCTCTAATTTTTTTTTGGATAAAAGTAAAAACATTTAACAAACATATATAATCATATTTTAGTTATTTCTATTCATTCTTGTTAATACAACGACTATGTGTTAACTACCATTTAAAATAATATTATTTTATTATTAGAGTGCAACATATGATTTCAAAGGAACTCGTTGTTGGGTATTGGGTAAGCCGTCGAGCATAGCGTTCCCTTTAAATTAATATTGACATTTTATTCACAAATAGGGATAAATATAAAAATGTCATATTATTTATTTACCTGGGGTGTTAAAATAATGATATAAAGGTATATTATAATTCCAGTATAACATCATATATAATAACTTTAAATCCATCCTTTATACATCCCACATATGGAATTAACGAATCAAATCACTTTGAGGGGGCGGTAGTCCGCACTTCCTAAAATGAAATTATCGTGTTTACCCACAATGGAAACCATAAAGGTATACCAAAAATGAAAAATAAATAAGCATAAGGAAAACATAAACATAATATATATCATATATAAATAGATTGACATCTTAATGGCCACCATTAAAGGTGTTTAAAAGAAGATTGAACAATCATCGTTTCGTGAGGCAGAAATTCACCAACAACAGAAACAGTATGTTCTTTAACCATTAGATGTAGATGTGTGTAAGTGTAGATCGAAATATTCTTATAAAAACATCCTAATATATTTAAGATACTTGAGTTGTTACAAAAGAAATGAATAAAAAGAGTTTAGGGGGTTGGAGAAGCAAAATAAAACAAAAGAACACAAGTGAAGACATTACCTTAAAATCGGGTAACTCTCTTAGATTTGAGCTCAAAGGCTTCCTTGGGAAGACTTCTGCCCAAAATGAGGCTTCAATGAGTAAGAGAGGGATGTGGAGAGACAAAATGGGTAGGGTTTGGCCGAGCCAAAGGCTTTGGAAGTGTGGGTAAAGAGGTAGAGGTGGGGGCCTTTTATAAGAGGGGAGGAGGTGCACTCTTGGAAAGTAAAGAAATGTTACTTTATTTTAAAATGAGTTTCGGATTCAAAAGGTCCCATATTGATATAATTCGAGGTTAAGGTGATAAGGGTTCGAAATATACCCATAAAATAGGTTTTGGACATGTTTAGGTCATAGATTTTACATTATCTTTTCATTTTATTTAAATCCTTTATTAATGAGATAATCGCTGCATCATCATGATGTCATAAATAATTTAATATATTTAATGTCTAAAAATTATAAAAAAAATATAATGATTTAGGAAATATTTTTATATTTCTAATTAATATTTATAGTAAAAAATCTGACTTGTATAACCCCATGTAACAATTGTTTTAGTAAAAATCTCATGTTTGTGTCATTTTTACTTTAACATTAAATAAAAAGTTATTTATGTCATTTCCAAACCAAAGTGGCTCCATGGGGTCCCCAAGTTGACCCATGGATTGTATTGGTCGGCCATGACACATAAAATAAGGGTAGGACATGTTTCAAGCTCATCTCATATTATTAAAATATTATTTTTACCTTAAACAACACTAATTACCTCTAATCGCGATTAAAAACTTTATAAGTTACTATTCACCAAAAAATTATTTTAATCCCATTGAACCACATTTTACTTCTTAATGAAAACCATTTATGTCATATTTTTGAAATTCAAAACACAGAATTGGTAAAATTTCATTTAAACGAAAAATCAGTTTTTATAAGTACAACTTAGTGGTTTCACTATTCATCAAAAATTGAAGTTTTTCAGAAAAATACCAAAACTTCACCCTAAGATATATTTGATATTCCGAATTCAAAAATGAAGTCCATTTTACAAAATTACTAACATATAAGTTGCATTAATTAATTTAATAATTAATTCCCGCTGTCAGAGCAAATAGCGTGTTTTTATGAAACAATAAGTATCAAAAGATTGACACTAGTTTAAGTCCGATTTCAAAGTGAAATTAATTCCAACAAACACTATTGGATTTAATGGTAAAAATATATTCTAATTTCACTTTAAAACCAATTCAAAAGATAATATAATCATATAAATAAATTAGATTAAAAAGAGGTTTTGAGTTAAAATACAACATTTTACACTATTCATTAAAAAATGAACTTTATCGGAAAAATACCAAAAATTTACACAAAGTAAATTTTGATTTCCTGATTCTAAAGAAGAGTTTTATTTGGTCCAATAGAATTTATAAGAGTGAAAAAAACTATATTTAATGACGGTTCGCCATCAAAAGGCGATAAGTGAACCTTTAGTGAAAACTAGGGCATATACGCCTAAAATTGAATTCTTTCCGTATTTTAAGCATTTATCTTTTATTAGATAAAAGTAAAAACATTTAAAAAACATATATAATTATATTTTAGTTATTTCTATCCATTCCCGCCAACAAAAATACTATGTGTTAACTACCATTTAAAATAATATTATTTTATTACTAGTGTGCAACGAAAGATTTCAATGAAACTCTTTGTTGCGTATCTGGTACGCTATCGAAAATAGAAACCCTTTTAAAGTAAAATTAATATTTAATTCGTAAATATTATTAAATATGAAAATGTTTTATTCATTATTTACCCGGGATGTTACATCCATAAAAGATAGACTTGGAGAACTGAATTGCACCATTCGGGTGGAAGCTAAGTCATAAATTTCCTTGAATATTGTTTTCACTTTTCGATAGAGGGAAAGAAAGAAAAGAAAATAAAAATTCACCTATAAAAATAATTATTTTATAATTTTAATTACATATATTAATTATAAATATCAGTATTAACATCCATGTAAATTGGAATAAAAAAATGAATTGCATCGATTAGTTGAGGTGGAAGTCCACACGTACGCACAAGAAACGTTATTATTTTCTAACAGATTGTAGTGTTACATGATATATATGAAATTATAAATATATAAGATTATTTATGATATAAAAATAATTTATTTTCATTAAACCTATCACAGAAACCTTAAAAATTATGGTGATGAAAAATTAATTGGATCATTATGAGGATGTGTTAGTATACATGTATGCACGAGCACTATGTTCACATTCTATTTGTTCAAATAGAGGATAATATTAGTGGTTACATAATACTATTTTTTTCGTATATTTAGGATACTTTTATTATTTGATAATTAATTCTACTTATATTACTGAGTAATAAGAAGAAATAAATTAAAAGATCTCAGTCCAAACTATAATCTCTCCATTGATTGGCCTCCCCAAGGTCTTTTCATAAGGAACCTTGTAATTTTATTTTAAGATGATGAGAACCTAAAATTCATTTATAGTGACGTTTTTTAGAGTTTTTTTATATTTTTATTGAGCTATAAGTCCCAAAGTGTTGAGAATAAAATAAAGGAGGGGAGTTATTTTATAATATGAGGAGAGGACTTTTTAAGAATTGACATGAATTAAGTATAATAATATAATTATAATTTGAAATAATTTCAAAGGGAATAATATTTAATGTTTTAATAGTTTGAGTTACAAATATTTCTACCCAATAGAAATTTTAAAATTTTAATTGGAATATAAACCCTTATCATTTGGATTAACCCTCGATAATCTTGTTTAAACCTAAACTATGATGACAGATTATTAATGTTTTTACTACTCAATGTGACAAAAAATAAAAGTGGAATCATTAAAAGTAATGTAAATTAATATTATAAATATGGAATAAATTTTATGAAATTAAATCTATAAATATGAAAGATGTTATTATTTAAATAATCTAAATTTTTTGATGAAAAACAAATTTCAAGAAAAATTGTTTCCTTTTGTATACAATGTTTTTATACATAAATTCATAGAAAATTAATTGCAATGATGAAAATTAGATTATTTTAATGAAATAATTTTTTATTTAGATACATTTTAAAAAAAAGTGTAAAATAATATTTTCTTCAAAGGAAAATAATGTTGTTTATAAAAATCACTATCTTCACTATTCATCAAGAAATAATTATATTTACTAAATTATCAAAAAATAAATGTAATGTCATTTTAAAATTTTAATTTATAAAATGGGGTTAATATTTTACAATAAATTATATTTAAGTTGAAAAAATTAATTAAGTTATTTTCTCCCAAAAACTATTTTGGAGGAAAATTGAATTTTAAAAACATATAATAATTTTTTTATAAGTTTAAGGATTATGTATTTTATTCATTTAAATATGTTTTATATATTATTAAAATGTGGTTATTACTTTTAATAAAACTATTTTAATGCCTAATTTGTAATGATATATTTATATTTGAGTTAATTTAAACTTTGCATTGGGTGTATCTCAAGTCATTGAAAAATTAAATTTTTTAAAATAAATAAATTTCATAAAATATCAGGTTATTATATTATACCCCAATAAAAATTATTTTTTACATTTATATTAATTAATTTTATTGAAAATGCGTATATTTTTTAAACACATCCTTGTGATCCCATTTTGCATCTTCAAACATCAGATTCATCCATATTACATTAATTAGGTGAGTAGTCTTTTTCAATTTAACTTTATCACTATGATCCATGATTTTTACAAGTTCTTATTCAGAGGAAATGTTATTATCTTAAAATATAACCATTTTTTAGTAAATTTTATTGATAATATATTTACTTCCTTAGTAGAGATAAATGCCGCTCATTGTGGACATGATAGAGGTTTGGTGGGACCTTCAGGTGATAAGTTATATTCCCTAATTGATCAAGAATCTTTATTGGGACAATGTACCTTAGTGGAAAATTTATATTATTTATAAAAATGATAAACATCTCTCATGTATAAATTTTTATGAATACCTTCTCACCAACTATAAAAACTAATTTTCACTAATAATTTCACTATAACTTTTTGTCAACTTTGATCTACCTTAATTATAAGCTTAAGTGATATGAATTTATTTTCCATATAATTATAAATCATAGTTTATAAAATGTTTTTTCCTCTAACATCATCCCAAAGTATTGTATTTCACCACTTTTTTTTTCATATAGGGATTAATAAGGAGCCATCATAATGGTGAAGTGAAAGCTATTTTTGTTTGAAAACCTAGCCAAAAAAATCTATTGATCCAAATAACCTTTCAAATATAATGAAACAAATGTCAACTTATTCTATAAAGATTGAATGGTTCTCTTAGACTAAACATGTTTTTGTGGATGATATGAATTACTGAAACTCAACTCCACATCCATATCATAATGAATACATTTTTAAAACATCAAGATAAAACTCTAATATTGATATGATATAATAGAATATGCTACTCCTTGAAACCTTTTAACTACATTAATGTATAATTTGTAATGATGATCAATAGAGAAATAATCTATAATAGTAATGAACAATGCATACTTTGTAAGGAAATAAACTACAATGTAAATGGACTCATAATCTTTTGACATTTTAGGGTCCCAAATGTTGAAATCCATGGTGATGTTTTCCCATTAACATTATGGTATGAGAAATTGTAGTAAAAATCCATACAATCATATCTCTATACATGAACTCATTGACATACCAACCACTAAGATAAGTACTATGAAATTTCTATCTTCATGTTATCATGCAATAAATTCTATTTTATATCTCTATAAGTATTTAAACTTCCATGATCAATAAATAATGATTTACATGAGATTCATTCAATATCTCATTATTTATGTATAGAATTCATGTGACAAAAAGAATTTTGTTAAACTATATCCTTCCATCCTGATCAAGTTTTAACTCAGGAATATTTCTCACTATGTTTTTGTTCACTATATCTTTGTTTTAAGCCGATTTAATCAGCACTTAGATAGATGGTTGAACCCTCATTTGAGAAAGATATTATTTTACCCATTCCTTAAATATTTCTACATCCATCATTTCAAAATTCTTAAATCTTATATCTTCTGGGATATTTATCATAGATAAGTTATAATTATCTTTTGGACACAAATCATCGACAACCTAGTTCACATTCCCATGGTGGTAATGTATTGAGTAGTCATAAACATGTATTAACTCCAACCATATTCTCTAGGGAATAGTTAATTATTTATGAGTGAATATATACATTAAATGTTTTTGAGAATTATATATGTCATTATTTTTTCTACAAGGATAATGACTCCATATACGTAATAAAAAAATAACCAAAGGGGACTGAAAATTATTGTTTAGTAAATTTTATCATGAATAATCAATTTCGATGAGTCACAAGATATCATAATATATTTATATATGAGAAAATATCCTTGTCCCTTTATAGATAAAATATTATAGATCACAAACCCTTTACCACTACCAAGTAATGTAAGAACCAATTTTATTACTAACATTCTCTTCAGTTCCTTGAAATTTTCCTCGCGTTCAGGTTTCCAAAGGAACATACCTCCATTATTTGTTAACACGACGAGTCGATTATTCATCCATGATAAACTCTCAATATTTTGACTAAAATATCCAACCATTGTGAGAATAATATAGAAATTAGTTATCATGATTGTTGTAGGACAATGATCAATAATGTATTCCTTGGATTGAGCCTCCTATATAACCTACCAAGAGATTATATAACCCAAAAAATTAAACACTGTGTAGCCAAAATTCACACATAGTATTTTTTTCATAAAAAATATCATTTCCTAGAGAGTTATATAATAATCCTTAATTGATCTTGACACTCTTCATTTCTATTTGAATATATATGAGTATCCTCTATATATACTACCACAAATAGATAAAGTTAATCACTAAATAAATTATTCATAAAATCTATAATGATATAAAGAAAAAATATTATGACAAAATAGAATCATTATAAATTTATAGTGTTTGTACCTCATGAAAAATGTTTTTTTGTTATAACCTCCTTCTTCACCATCAATTTATGATATCTAGAATGAAGTTAAATCTTCGAAATGTAATGATATTTGTGTAGTCGATCAAAAAAATTGTCAATATGGGGAAAGGAAACTTATTATTTCTGTTTATCTTGTTATGTTCATGATAATAAATGAATTGTATCACTGATCCTTCATTACTATTAATGAAACTAAAAAATGCACCCAATTGTGACATAAATGGTTAAACAAATCACTTGTCAAGATTTTCTTGGAGATTTTCCCTATATTATTAATATTCAATTCAAACCATTTTATTTGGATTCTTTGAAATAGGGCAGAACCAAAAATTAATTCATTTGAAAACTTAACATCATGATTTAGAGTATGACTATAAACTCTTCTTTAAATTCAGTGACAAACACCTATATAATTCAATTTTTTTAATATTGAGTATTTTCCTTTCCATATGATATACACAATGATTTTGAATAGGAATCAAGACCCATAAATGGTTTTTATTTCCATATAATGTTAATATTCATTATCACTATAATAGATGATCATAGTTTAGTTTATAATATCGAAGACAACTTCTATTTTTTAAAAATGTTGTGAGAATTATGAAGAGAAATCCCATATATTCATAAGATAACATCAAATTTATCCATAGAGAGAATAAAAAGATTTATAGGATGAATATTGGAATAAAAATCAGTTGGTGTAGAATCATATACTTGTGATATAGTCATTTTATCATTTGGGTTTTTCACGGCCCATTTAGCATCATATCATTGAGGTGTAATTTTGAGACCTTTAGATAATTATTTAGATATAAAATATTATATATATCTTGAATAAAAAATACATTATTAGTTCTATAAAGGATGGTAATTTTACATTTAACCATGTTATTATCATTCACATTTTTAGTAATTGTGATCACATGATTTATCACATTAACTATGTGATTAATTTTTTTATACAAAAATTATATGTATGCCTTTTTGAAAATAAAATACATTGGATTTTGACACATATATTTTAATTATTACTAGGATATCTATTTATATATTCTTCATTGAGAGGATATTATATTGGATTTAAAATAAAAAATAGTAATATAATTATTAAATATATCCATTAAAATATTCCATTTTGTGATGTATGATGTCTATAAGATATTCCCAAGGATCAGAATTAGGGAACCAAGCATAAACTAAGGCTTTGCAAGTAGAAAATGGAAATTTAGTACATGAATATATTTAAGGTCGTGAATGCAATTAATGATGTGAACACATGATGTGGAAAATATTAAAATGGATGAGGCCCTCATGAATTCAATATTTTACATATATATTCATAACCTAAACCTACCTAGACCTACCTATTTTCAAGATGTTATGTTATAAATTGACTGGAGACTTACCATTAGGACAAGTAACACTGTGCAACACCCTAGATTGACTTGGATATCATTAAATACCACATTAATGGTGAATTAAATAAAACCTAAGTATTTTTAATGGTTATAAATAATAAACAATGTAATTTTTTCTTAGATGGATATAGATATCAAATAAAAGGAATGAGTTATTTTACTAGTGTAGGGTCCTGAACTATTACTATTTTTATTTAATTTTTTATGTTATCATTTCTCATTAATCCATACCACTTAATACCTCTTATTTAGGAATAGGGGTAACTAAAACCATGATTTTTTGGTGATATAGATAACAAGGATATGTTTTGGGGAATTTAGACCATATTTTGTTCATGTTGGACTTCTATAATAAATTTGTTTTCTTTAAAATAAATTTCATTTCATTTCTCATAACCATTGGTAAAAAATTTGGAAATATTATTCTAAAATTCTTATCTAATTACCCTAAATTATTACATGCACATTTAATAATATAGGGAAATTCGGTTTAAAAATTTTATCCATGGAAACTTTATTCAAAAATCCCCTAATGTATTTTACAATAGGAAAATGGGATTTCCATGTTAAAGAGGGGATACCTATTCCATTGGATATCCCTTTCCTCAAAATTGACATGCATATTGAATAAATAAATTTATTTCTAAATCCATTTTTTCCATAACCCTAAAACATAAAGAAAATATCATTCCTTTCAACAATATTTTCTAAAAAGCAATCATGCATCACTCTCTTTACTTTATTCTTCCAAAATATAACCCATAAAAAATATTCTTTTAGAGACTTTTTTAATCCATTAATAAATCAATACACCTTAATTTAATGTTTTATTATAACATTAGAAGTATACCAAAAATGTATTGTATAATTTTACTCATAGGTACTAGTATATTCAGAATCAATTTCCATTAGCTCAATGAATTACATCCCCAGTTTCATATCAATAGTATGAGGAACCTTATAAATGAAAATTAATCTCATAAACACAATACACTCTAAGGAATTAATATCTTTCTATTTCCTCAAGTTAATTAAAGGATTCCACCATTGATCTTCTTCATCTTCTAAATTATAATAGGAAAAAAAAATTCATGATAGAAATATTATAGAATAAGGAATATATTTTTAGTGGTACATCTCCATTTATCAGTACCTAGTGAATATGTGTACCCATAAAAAGGATTTGGATGTTTCATCATGAAGGAACCAACAAAATATTTTCCCAATATTTTTCATTTGTAAGATCAACATGATTCATATCGAGATAAAATTATTTTTATGTATATAGTCAATATTTTTCATTCTCACTACCATAAATTTTTTTATGAGTTGGACAATAATTTCATTTTCCATAACATTCGGTTTGAATATGACTCCATTAGGTTCCAATAATTTAATAAAACCATAAATCATATTACTATAAATAATAATCATAGTGGGAAGCCATATAATCATGAAATATAATTTATAATATTTCTAAATAATAACACCTTTTTAATATATGAAACCTTAGTTTTAACTTATTTAATTTAGAATCATCATATTTTTAAAACATTAATTATTGTACTTAATTAAAATGGGAATTAACCCAAGCATATCCCTTTTGTATTTCGAAGTAGGTGAAATTTAAGGGGGACAGTCCAAATAGATAAGAATGATATTGATGATATAATCAACTAACTATTTTATGGTTATTTCCCCTAGATGAATCTTTTAAAAAACCATGTCCACTTGTAGTATATAAGCATGGTTTTTTCTTATGAAAATTACTCTCCATTGTTTACCATAAAATAAGGAATTTTTCATATATGTAAGATTTTACAAATGGTTTTTACTCAATTTTTTTCATCCTAGTTTCCAAATGAAACTATTAATTTCTATGATACCAATCATAGTTACCCATAATTTTCATTTAATAACAATCACATATTATTAGATGAATCTTCAAAACATATCATTATGATCCATCAAAAAATCATATAGGTATATTATTTTTATAATGATGGATACTTAAAAAATAGTTCATAAGTGTACTAAATTTTATCTCAATAAGTCCATCATAATTATCACCCTTATTAGACACATCATACATAATACCAGTCTTCATTACCTCAAGAAAGGGAAAAAAGAATAGGCGATCTTTGATTCTTTGTAAGGGTAAAAATGGGTGATATCAAAGATTATGTGATCATAACATGAGAAAAAGGGTGTTGAAAAATGAACATAAATTTTTAATACCATAATCTACATATCCTAGATCTATCTCTTATATCATGGAATAAATATTGGAAATTCATAATACCTAAATCATAAAGGAATCAAATAATTTGAATCATGAAAATATAAAATCAATATAAGAAATTATTTTTTGACATATATATGAGAATAAAAAATAATTTACATAGTATTCAAAGAGTACAACATGCACTATCATAGCTGATTGTGTTCACACCAAAAATTATAATATTAGTTATGGTATCCTAGGATTATAATAATGGAAAGTGTCCCTTACTGAGTTGGTTCACACCTAATAACATTATTTATTATCTCATGAGATATCTATCATTACCCAATCCATTGGAGGTATATATAATTTTCCCCCACCCATAATATAATGAATGTAATATATATGTGTGTTATAAGATAATAAATAATTCATTATATCATATCCCATGAAAAGAAAACAACTTTCAGATAAATTGCACCATTTCATCATAGAATAACCTATTGAAATGTAATTTGTATCATAACATAATTTACCCATGGAAAATAAATGGGTTTCATAATATCATCCTCAGATAATAATTATCATATGTTTTCCAAATAATGAATTTTTGGTGTATCACTTCATCATATCCCCAAAAAATCATTAGTAATGTTAAAATATTTCATCTTAAATGAAAATACACTTAAAAGATATCTAGAATATTTCTTGAGGGAAAAAATTTTAATTTGGATATCACTAAATCAATATCTTTAAATATCCAAAAATTATTAAGGAATAATTTTAATTTGGAATAAATATTTAAAAAGTGTAATGTAATCTTTAAATAATTGAGTATTTATGACGCTGTTAAGTTCTACTTTTTTTTCCAAATTAAAACAAATATTCCATTCACATTTTCAGAAAAAAGTAAAAAGTACCTCATTTGGAAAGCAGTAAGATATTTTCATTATACCCATTTTTTAACATTTCAATCTTGGATAAAAGACTATTTAAAAAATAGAAGAAACTTTTAACATTCTTGAAATAATTTTAGTGAAAATATGTACATGGAATAAAAATGATATTTGATAGAAGTGAGAAATAAATTTTACTTTCTTTTAAAACAGTATTTAAGCCTATTTAGTTATTAATGTGAGGAAAATGAAATTAAAAAATATATTCCCTTGAAATAACAAAGTTATATGAAATTTAATGATATACTTTAGATGGAAATATTTAATTTTCAACATCAGAAGCATGATCAAAGAGAATTATTATAAATAATATGATTGTAACATAAATCTCTTTCGTCACGTTACACTTTATACAAGAGCACCATATCCTTATGTATAATAAATTTAATCTTATTATAATAATATAAAATAATAATTTTCATACTCATAATATAATGTATTATCACATCACTACTTTTCGACAACCATTTATTAATAATTCCTTATCAAAATCGTCACTTCAATTGTTAAATATTTCATTTTTCTTGAGAATAGCAACTCAGTTGTTCCTAGACTTGTACATTGATATGGTTAAATAATATAAAAATGCTACTAATTATTTAAACATAATATATATCAATTATATATATATATATTAATATTCTTCCATATAATTTAGAGTGAGAAAAATTATTTACACCAAACAAAGTGATGGTAAGACATATGTACATGTGAACGTTGTTTTCACTTTTCAATGGATGGACTGAAAGAATGATAAAATTAACTCACATTTAATTAGTTACTATTGTATCATATATATCATATATACTCATTATTTATATCATTATTCCCTTCTATGTAATGTTGAATCTAAACAGAATCATGTCACTTCTCGGTGGTGGTAGTCCATACGTACTCTTGAGCAAAAATATCGTTTTCTATTTGATTTGGATGTAATTACATAGGTATGATTTTATAATTATAGATTAATAATTATTTAATAAATTTAATTTATATAAATTATAAATATATTAATAAAAATCAATAAAATATTGTTTCGGAAAATGAATTTTATCACTATGTTGAGAAGATATTCTCCACGTACGCATGAGCGATACTTTTAATTGTTATTTGATTGAATAGAGGTAAATACTAGTGGTTCTATAATCATAATATAATTTTAGTATATTTTGGATAATTAATTTATTATTATATTCTTAATACCATAGATATAAAGGATATATAAGAATAAATATATTGAAATAGGTCTGGTAAAAAGATTGCCTCTCCTTTTGTCGGCCTGCAATAAATTATTTCTTAAGGAACATTGGAATGGTCTCTTAAAAAGATGATCACTTATAAGTAATGGATAAGGATTTTAATAAGATAATTGGTTAGTTTTTGGTTAAATTAAAAGGCTCAAATAGTTGTAAATAAGAGAAATGAGGGGTTTCATTTTATTAAATGAGGTTATGACACACTTGGAATTAAAAAGAATAAAACATAATGAACTTATTCTTGTGAAAAATTCTTTAAAATTGTAGATAATAGATTTGGGGTTATTATAATGTATATGTATATATTTGAAAAATAATTTTTATAGGTTTTTTAGAAAACATCCCCTTATCATTTAGTTTAACCTTTGGTAATCCTATTTATACCTTAACCATAAGCACCAAATTTATTGGTTTTACTATTCATTATGACCAAAAATAAAATTTACCTCATGAAAAATTTTGGAAATGAATATTACATATATGAAATCCATTTAAAAAAATTCAATATCTAAAATTGAATGAAATTACATTTAAAATAAAATAAAAAACCCTTAGAAAAAATTATTTTCCATAAAATATGATTTCTTAAGTACAAAAACTTGTTAAATAAAAATTTTGATAAAATTAATTCTAATAAACATAATTAACTTTTTTATAATCAAAAAATTTTAGTTTTAAAACAATTTTAAAAAAATTAATTTTTTTTATTATTTTAACAACAATATAGATTTAAAAAAAAATAAGTACTTTAATTATTCATCAAAAAATTAATAATTTTAGGAAATTCAAACAAAATTAACTCTAATATGATATAGATATGTTAATTTAAGAAATTAAGTTAATTTTTTCAAATTAATTTACTAAAATTGAAAATAATTTATTATATTATTTTCTCACAATAAACTATTTCTTAGGAAAAATGTATTTCTCAAAACTAAAATTACATTTTTAGAAAATGAGTACTTATGTATTTTTTATATCTAAAAAATTTATTCTTAATTTTTTTTTATTCCTATCCATATCACCAACTTATTGTCTAGGATAAAACTGTAAACTATATTAGGGTATATTTAAACATAGTTTTGTGTTAATCATAAGATACTAATGAAATTAAATCTATTTAAAGAGAGAAGTATACTAAAATTACTGGGTGAAATAATTTATTTGTAACCATCACATTTATAATGGTTTATAATATCCTTAGATTCAAATATTCTGTTATTTTATTTAATGTATTTGATTTATATCAGTTAGTGATTTATTTCTTCCTTGGGATTTAACTAATTGGACAGGGATGGTATTGAATGTTTTTATAGAGATTTATATGATGAATTCCCATAATATTTTATGGTGGTATTTTACATGACCAATTCCCCAAGTGTCTTTTGGTTAAATAGGAACATATAAAAAAACTATTACAAAAATTGTTTTTATTAAATTATGTTCCATTAAGCAAATTATAATGTGTTTCCATTATAAATTTTGAATGAAATTTAATCTAAAAACCCCTCTATTAAGAAACCTAATATATCATTATCATGATAATAATTTATTTATTTATTCAATGAAATATGATAGCAAAAAAATAGAAATAAAACCAGAACAAGATGATAAGGAGGATTGTAATAGTGCAGTCTGAGGGCATCTATTCTAACAATATTCTCCCTCACAAGCCTCAATGAGCTTATTCTTTGGAAGAAGGTAAAACTAGAACCTTGGTCAGCCATGGCAGCAAGATTATCCACAACCTTGTTTCTGTTGTGCCAAGTGACAAAAAACAAGAGTATTTTGGTTGAGAAGGCTTCTGCCCTTTCAGAAAATATAGGATTGCAGTCATGAGGTAGTACCTGAGCCATGAAAAGAGTTTAGAAAAATAATGGAATATATTTCAACATCTATGACAACTATATTCCTCTTATGAAATTAGTTTAAACTAGGCGTAATTTCCCCAGCTTGAGCCTGAAGGGAATGTTCCCAATATAAATTAGATATAAAGGCTAGAATCATAGATCCCCTAGAGTCAGAAACAACCCCCTTACCCACATGTCGCCTAATATGCAATATCCATCCATGTTCAACATGAGACCCATGATGGGAGGATGCCATGAAATCAAATTTCCCTAGGAATCATTGCAAATGGTTGGGTTGGGAAGAGCACTCACATGGAACAGTCTTGGATTTCGGGTGTCTTGCAACATCCAAAATACCATAACCATATCAATGACCAGGTTAATTGTCATAGTAATATGATACTTCCCCGTTGAACGAAATACTTTATATTGATACCCATATCATGCCTTCCAGATACACCAATTATCAGTGTTAAACACAATTGCATCTGCCAACACCCCTGGACCTATATTGACTGCACTATGAAACCGTCATTAAAAAAAGGATTTATCGAGGAACTCTTAAGAAGAGAAGTTAGTAATGTCACCAAATAATTCCCATATTTAACATGCCAAAACAATTTTGGAAAAGCTAATATTTATCACATATTTGTATCAAATGGCCTCATTTATGGTTGTTTTTGGCTGTTGAGAGAACCCTAGTTTTTAGATTCTTGTGATATGTCATATAAAAGAAAAGTGGGGTTAAGGTTATTATCACTTATGTAATTATGATGATTAAAACTACTATAGTTGTTCATGAGCTGACTTCTATGCGGTAGATAAGGATTAAAGGTAAATATCATTTTGTAAGTTCGAGATAGATTTAGGTGTAGTGGAAAGTGGGATGCAACCTATTGTGCCATCAGTCATGAAGTGATCTCAAGGTTTTGTAATTCCATCATGTATCAAGGTTTCCTGTGGGTTTATTCCTGAACTAACAATAGGTTTTTTAGTTAAAATTTAAACTTATATATGTATTGGACCTCTGATAATGTGTTTGGGAAGATAATTTTGATTACGATGGCTAGGTGTCATGTGGTGTGTCAGGCCTTTGGTAAGAAGTTGGATTTGGCATGTTAGATTACCAATGTTTGGAAATGGAAGTAGTTTTTCTTACCATAAGCAGTGGTTTTTCTGATGAATGATCATAAGTTCTTGGCGTTGGAGCCTAAAAATATTTAGAATGCAACTAAAAATAGTGGTGATTTAGAGATCGTGGTGATTAATAGATCCTATGAGAGGGTATCACATGGTATATTAACTATTTTAGATGAGTGAGGATAAGGTACATGATTGAACATCTTTTATCGATTCATGAAGGGTGTTATTGTTTTTTTGTAAAAGGCATGACTCTATCTTGGATATTTTATAATGTGTGTATATAGAGTGCTTCTGTTTTGGTTCTAAGGATAATTAGAAAGGGATATAATTATTTTTATTTCAGACCATAATGTTTTCAGATAAAATTTTCCAAAAGATGGTCAGTTTTGACTATTGGTACGAAGGTATAGGGTTGATGGAGCATTGTTAGGCACATTCTATTTTGGGTGGTTCCTAGGTATCATCATATCATGTGGTGATCCAAGGCACAGTGTCATCCTTGATTTTGGAAAGTAGTAGAAATGAAACTCCTAGATTGATTAAAATGTATTTCTTGAGGAGTATAGGACATGGTTAGGTACATCATACCATTCCTAGTAATTTTTGAATATTCTGATAGTGAATTGGGTTGGGATACCAAATGATACAATAGTGTAAAACCATTACTCTCGAACGAGAATGGGTATAACATGCTATGTGTGAGTAGTGTTGTGGAGTCATCAGCTAGTGATGAATGAAGCATGGTCCATGATTTTTTGGACTTACTCTAATGAAGTGATCATAATGACACTATTGTAGTTTGGAGTGATGTATATATGATGGGCATGCGAACTATATGATGGAAATGTCATGCAATTGTGAAACTGATCATGGGGAATTCATGGTGGCATTAAAATACAGATAAACGCTTGTTGCAGTTAATTCATTGATCTCTCTGGGATTATTAAAAAGGAAATATTATGTGTTAGTGAATCATGAATGTTCATTGGCTTCATAAACATGGATGAATTTAAGTGATATGAGATTTATTAGTTTAAAGGTGTATCTGTGCGTATGGTAGTACATGATAATGGTTTTCATAGTTAATGGAATCACCATGGTACCACACCAATATTCTGGTCTAGGATTTGGAGAGCATGTTTGGATTATTAAAGGATGAATATAGGAATTAAAGTATCATAATTGTGTAATTTGGTAACACGTCGGTAGTTATCGTAGATAATTTTCAACACGAGTTAGTTTAAGAAGTGTTAACTAGTATTCACATGTGGAATTGTATATATTAACTTTGAAAGCACATCCAGTGTTTTATTTTGGAGATTACATACTCATTTTTAGAATCAAGGAGGGGTTTTCAAGGAAAATCCATTATATTTCTAGTTTTTTCGATGAAGAATATTTTGGGGCCATCCTAGTTTGGTTTTCAAAATGAGGATATAAAACAATATTTAAAATTTATTCTAATTTATTTTTGGTTATGGAGATTTGGGAACCATGTCAAGAACATCATTAGACCATGGATATTCTATTTTAATAGTAAATTATAGATGAGAAGGAACCAACACATTAGAATTGGTATTTAGAAATAAATTATTATTTTGGGGAGAAACATATGAACAATGGATAATTTAAAAATGGAACTATAATTCTTTAGGATTGATGGGCCCTGTTAAGTGATATCTTGATATTTCAATAAATATGGTTAGAATTAGTTTGAGTTTTGGTGTATGTTCATGTTGAATTATTGGTTCTACCTTGGTTATGTTGTAGGAATTTCAAAATGGAACAACATAGTTTGAATTTTAATAGTTCATAAATGTGGGTCTGAAGATTTTTTTCACCATAGAATGTGTTTCATTCACTTTTCCACAGAATTCCTGGTTGGATTTCTATTTTCAGGGACACTTCTCCATAATGGGGTATAAGTGGAAAAACCCCTCTCTCTAAGAGTAGGCATTGTATTTCCATGATCGATTAATAAAATGTTTTGATGCATCAAAATTAAATTTTTGTGTCTCATACAATAATACCTGGTGTATTTACCATCTCAAGAAGTTTATATCACTTTTAGAGCATCGATTTGACTAGTCTTAGAGACCAAATGGACTTATGTATGAAATGTTATGCCACTCAGAAGATAGATAAATTTTACTAGAGGATCTACACTGAAGAGATATGTAGAGGACATACATGGAGGACCTGTGCGATAGTATAATTCCTAAACACCTATGCCGAAGAGATACACGGAGGACCTACATAGAGGACTTGAATGACAGTATAATTTCCACACACCTACATAGAAGAGCTACATAGAGGACCTACGCGGAGGACTTTTGTAGAAAAACTCCCTTCGACCAGCCCGCTTCTTGCCTATAAATAGTACCCTTGGGATCCTCATTTCAAGGGTGGAAAAAAGTTAGAAGGACTCCCAATGATCCCATTTCATATATCCTTTTCCGATGTTCTAAAGAACTCTCAAGTAATTCTCCGAAACATGAGATAATATAGAATTAAAATAGAAAAAGTGTTTTGAAGTCCCATCAGGATCAAGAATACTTGGAGCTAAGTGGAGCACCAGCGCGGAGATCCAGCGTGGAGAACCTACGTGAATCACCTACGCGAAGCACCGGTGCCGCACACCTGTGCGGATCACCTATGAAGAGTACATGGTAGAGTCACCTTGGTAGGGAAATTGCGCAGCCCCACTGGTTGATACCATGGGGATTAGGCCCCCTCACCCCCATTCAGGATCACTTATGTACTGCGGTCCTAGTCCTTTGGGGAGGTACCTTCACTTATGTCACTCACCCCATGAAAATTAGAGAGTTGCACCGTGTAGTTTTGCGGGTCGGGTCACCCACATTTTCCATTGCACCCTTTCTGTGGCCCAAATTCCAGCTTTAGAATACCATGATTTGAGACACTCCATCACACTCAATTAAGTTCCTTGACTTGACTTACTTCTATTTCTTCCTTTCAAATGTTATGAGTTTGGACTCTCTTTATGGATTCCTTGAGTACCTTGAATCGATAGGCTCCTCAAACCTCATCACCTGACTCCTTTTCCATGTTAAATATTAATTCTATATCCTCCTTTAGAGTAAGACAAAATTAAACCTCAATGGCCTCTCCCACTTAGGTAAGTCCCTAATCTTCTAAGAGTTGGGAAACATGACCTCCAATGTCATCCCACATTAAAGGGTTCATTGCTCTGCTCCCTCTTCCACGGTCGCCTCAACCTCATCCACCCTCACTGCTATATTCCCATCCTCTTCCATCAATGGATAAGGGAAAGTGTGCATGTTCCTTTGTTGAATCTTTGACATCCTCTTATTTTTCACACTGAGCATGACTCACATGGGCTTATAGATATTTCATGATCACAAAATTTCTACAAACACCTCACCACAATGAACTATGAGAACTCTAATTCCCACCATATTATAGTTACATAGGAAGCCTTACTAAGGACCAATATACATCTCATTTCATCCATAAATGGGCTTATGAGTAAGCCCTAAATTGAACCTCCAAATCTCCAAGGCATACTTTTCCAAAAGTAAGACCAAACTCATTTATCTCAGAAGACAATACTCTTCTATGAAACTCATTGAACTACATGGGCCTTGATTCCCATCCAAATGGAATACATAAGAAGACTCTTTGAGGTTAAGCCCTAACACTTAAAATCAACCGTGTTCTTCTTGGGCCATATTCCTTACAAAGGACTAATCCAACATTGAATGTCATATCTTTTCTAGGATTATTGTGATGCTTAGGCCTATGTTGTACACCAATCATTGACTAACTATCTTTCGCTTAGATGTCCTTAACACATGATATTAAACTATATTTCTAGGTCCTTATCACACAACCATAAATGGTATGATGTTACCCATTAAGTGGCAACAATCTATGATGGTTCTGATTCCTTTCACAAGGATACGTAGGTAGCCCATTTGTTGGTATGATCCCGACATAAAAACAAACCTTCGTCTACCTGGGTGATAATAAATTCTTGAGAGCCCCACATAGTGTCATTAAAACTATCTCTATCATAAATATGGTTAAAAAATATCTAAATAATATTTGAGAGGATACCATTGATGTAGAACCTTGAATAAATATGTACGTCTCCATTAATGAAGAACCTCAAATACATACAGATGATTCTAAATATCACCCATGCTAATAATTTATTGAAAATTCAAGTGGAAACCTACATTATACTTGGTTAATTAATAAGGATTCATGAAAATATCTCAAATATATAAGAGAGTCCCAAAGAAGGTAATAATTCCCCAAAAAAGTTGTGATGAGTCTGATATCCCATCCTTACTACCAATGCATGTTCTTAAGTATCGTAAGTTCAAACTTAACGAATGCCTGCCATTGGAAAGCAGATCCCTTTGGATAAAGAACTATTGGATGTTTCTGGTTCCATAAATAAATACAATGGAAACCACCTAGATGTAGTGATTCCTAATCAAAACACACATTTCATGGGATGAAAAAACAGAAATGGTGAACCCGACGTAAATCCTTAACTAAGTAAATAGTGTTACCTATTTGTAAGGCCCCTATCAATTGATAAAGGAAGGACATAAAAAGGAATCAATCACTCATGTATCCATCTATAAAGATATTTCTTTAATGGAGTTAATTTTTTAAAATTATTCTCAGAACTCCCTTTACTCCAAATGGATTCCTTCAAGTTTTCAACTGTGAATTCCCCAGCCGCGTCTCAAGATGGATCCTCATCCACTGGAATGATGTCATCAACAAATTGGAATCTTCAACACTGGGTCTCCAATGTAATAGTATGGGAATACCATCAACACGATATTATCCCAACTTTGGAGGTTTCCCAAAATTCTCTCTAAGTTAACTACAACACTCAATCATATGGTTAGTGATGACTGATGGTTAAGAAGCAGACAGTACCAACACCCATATTCAATCATTTTGGGTCCTTATCCCTAGAACACAACAACCGGTTCCACATATACTATAGGGAGGTAGATTAATAGGTCACTCATGGCCTCAACTCCAAGATGCAGGGGTCCATCCTGAGGGATCCTACCAACAATTTTTGTTAGCAGAATCACATGGCGGTAAACCCCCAACATGATGGGGGTGTTGCCCTCAGTTGTCTGGCCCATGTCCCTTAGAACCAGGCGCATAAGAAGAACTACCAAGGACACCATCTGGACAATAGGGGACATGTTATTATCTTTTCCCACTCCAGATAAGTCCATCAACTGAACATGATGGAAAACAACGAACGAGCACATACACCTGTCCGTCCAAAAGTTGCTGGCCCTCAGAATCATATGGAATAAACCTTCCAATACAACTAGTTAGACCTGGTGGGATAATGTGAATAGGGACATACACCCATATACAAACTATCAGCCAGTCAGCAGGCTCATCCAATTGCATTCAAGGAATCCCACCAATAAAATATAGTGTCAACTTGTAACCATGAATATACACCAGACTACACTCACCAATTCTGCCAATAGTATCATCTATCCATCCAACGGTCCTAAGTCCTTCAAATATGTTTATTTATTAGATAGATCCCCCTTTTAAGGGAAGAAGGGGGGAACCCAAAAGACATCAAGGACTTAGAAAAATCACACCTGAAGGAAAAAAGGAGTAACACCAGACTGACAACCGGAGCTGCCCCTCCCCAGCATTTATCATGTTGAAGTTCGTCATTGTTGCAAAGATAATCGGCTAGCAAGTGTCCCGTGTCAAAGGAAATGCCTGATCTGATGGCTAACGCCACACCCTCTCAAATAACTGAATCCAAAAAGCACTACAACGGTGAACCTCTAACTCTGAATCATCATCTAGAGCATGTTCCTGTGATCGAGTCCTGCTGCATTAACATCCCACCTTCAATATCAAATCAAAATAACAAAAAACTTCCATAGATCACAAAAGGATTCCTTCAGACATAAAAACATTTACCAAATCATCATCATCAAACACATCTAGCAACATAGATTACCATAAATGACCCATCTAACTTCAATAATACATCTGAAATATAACCAAAATCACTAGGAGAAGCTCATGAAGACAAAATCAAAAACCATAAGATCTGCACCAGATACCAGAGCCACTTCTAGAAAACAACTCTGTCACCATCCATGAGAAATCCCCAACCATCCAAAAAAGCAACAGTCGCACATGGGAATCAGAGATAGTGAGGAGTAGCATGGAACCTACAGCAACGACGATGCCACAAAAACCTTCCAAACCTGCAAAAACCAAATAGATGCTCCCCCCTCCGATCCGAACTGTATACGACGCTGGGCCACACTGGAGGACGAATTAAGGAGCGAACTGAATCCTTCACCCATTCGTGACGACTCCAGTCCAGGAAGATACAATGATGAGTCTCTCTGGAGTCAAATTTGGAGCATCTAAGTCGATGCCGATCCATGCCACCGCCATGACAACCCATAGAAGAGGCACAAATCCACATCGATTGGTTCTAGAGGAGGGGAAGAGGTGATTCTTTGAATGGAAACCCTAGCCTCGCACAAGAGGAAGGTATTCGCTGCTCCGAGGATCTAGTATCAAAAGGAAGGTGCCAGTAGTATCATCTAGAATCATTAAAATAGGTCCATTAACTATGATTGGTGTAAAAAAAAACTAGTAGGAACATACACTATCCAACATCCATCAACCCTTCCAACAGTCTCGTTTGACAGCACCTAAAAAAGTCAGTTGAAAATCTCCGATGTCAAATTTGTGGCAGACTCAATTATCTACCTCCATACGTGAGTACTATTAGTATCTACTAATAGGAAAGAGAAGATAAGAGTAGGAACATACACCTACTACAGATATAGAATGGATGTATATTCTCATTCTATCCTTTGAAGTCGCCATAAATATTTTAGCATTGGTGAAAGGGAAGACACAAATTCCTTTCTATATTCTAGAGGCATGCCAGAATAACATAATAGTAACTTAATCAATACCAAGGGAACATACACATAATTTTTTCCCCACCCCTAGGATGACTCATCAACATGTAATACTATAGAATATACATACCTCTGTTCCAATCCAGGAGGTTATGGGGCATATTCCACTATATCCTATGAACAAATGGACCAGGAACATACACTCTTTCCAATTGGAGATAATCATCCCATTCTGATTACCACTCTAAGGAAGAAACATTCACATTCCCATGATAACAACTTACCCCAACAAGTGGTCCCAACTACTTGTAAAATAAAATCAAAGAAGAAGTCTATCCAAACATAGTTGGAAAATCAAGAGCCAATATACGATTTGGATCCTCTTAATGATGGATTTATTAAATACCTCATATATTTATCTATTGAAACTCAAGATCCTACCCTCCCATTACCAAATTATGGGATTTTTAGAAGTAATTATGAAGTTCCCCATCAGATTCTTCATCGTGAAGGCTTTCTTCATAAAAATTCCGCCAATATAGAGATCTAATATATGGATGAAATCCACAAAAAACCTCCATGTGTCCAGAAGACCAAGGAGAAAGAGGATTTATACCTTTATATAATCTACCATGGTGGTCCTCCCCATGATGAAATGTTTTAAGAATATTCTCACTACAATAGTGTTTCTTATTGTCAAGATATATCTCTAATTGAAAATTTAGTAATGAAAACACCCTCTTATCATGAGGAACATGCAAACATAAGGTCAAAAATTTCTTATGACTTATCACATATAGGTGAAGTACTTTGTCAACAATAAAACATCTTAATAGGATGATCATTATTTGAACCTATCTTGAGTCATGTATCTTTTAATATAGCACAGGAAAAAGATATTGATTCTATTATTTGTAATAAAAAAATTGATAAGCATCCACTTTGGTCGAACCATGTAGAGAATCCACTAGAAAAAGACGATGAATATATGTTTAATATGAGGAAACAATTCGCTAAAGGTGAAATACCAGTCATGTTATGGTCTTGGGAAGACAATCAATACAACATTTCAGAATTAATGGTAGAGGATTGAATTCATCATATCAGCCTGAACATTTGGAAAACTCTTCATCATCTGAAAGTAAAATTATTACCATTTGATTAATATTAAATGCAAGAAAATGTAATATGTGGGTTTCAACAAAAAATTTACATGGCATCCATCTCAATTTTCTGACATCCAATGGTTGAGAATAATAAGGGATCCCTTCAGCGTCCCTGCCTCGATGCACTAAAGAGATTGTCCCAGTTAATTTGTGATACCCAATCTAGTGTTCGTATCATATGATGGGGTGTGCATAGATCATTTCATTTCACTATGCTCCAAAATCAGAACAACCCACCAAAAGTGGTCTCATGCAATATTATTTCCCATTGCTGGCTACGATCAACAGATTTTGTGTGTAAGAATATATATTCTCATGAAGAGGCCTCAAATAGCTCTCATCAATGTCTGGCCCAAAAGAAAAAAGGTTTTTGAGTAACTTTTGCATCAATCATCTAAGAACATTAAGTAGGATTCCCACATAGAGGATTTCAGCCATCAGATAGCACAAATTTCTGAAATAGCATATCGGTCTTCCAAAACAAGAGATTTAAATTGTGGTCAAATAATAAACCTATCCAATGTTTGGACTGAAATTTGAAAAATCAAAAGAGCAGCTATGCGAATCTCAATTATATCAGTTCAAGAGCAAACCCAGACTGCAGGGATAGGGGCATGTTTAATTCATCCATCAAATTAAATAAATAAATTTCTATGGTTTGAAGAAGAAGGACAAGAACATCCCTAGACTGTAGTGCTAGGTGATTTTTCACATCTACAATCCCCTCCTTAATAGAAATCAGTTTTCTCCCAATTAGGTAAGAAGCCACAAAGTGATCACATAACTAAACTATCCAAGGATTTCCTTTAGATTACTATCCATCAAACAGTTCCTGAGAATTTAGCATATAGAAGTTCAAATTCTCTTGGAAGATACAGAAGGAGATGATCTTACAAAGATGCCGACAGAATGCCACCAATACATTGTACGTCAGTGAATGTCATTAATTATATTAGGGAAGATTATCCAAAAAATAAATCAAGTTCATGGGAGTCAAAAGATGAAGTTCTTATCCATAATATGGTATACAATAAATCAAGTTAAGGAGGTGTACATACCCAAAATCAGAGTCTTTCCCATAATCTAGGTATTCCTTCAAATAACAAACCCCAAACCCTTCGAAAGTAATACAATAAGAGAAAGGTAAAGGTCATATCATGTATCACTTTTCTATTAGATAAGTTCAATATCTTTCACTTGATGAAATATTTTCCCATCAAGAATGGGAGATGAAGGATTTAAAAAGGCTCAATGTAGAGTTACATAAAAGGAGCATTTTTTTCTAGACATGCTCCCCAAGAAGATTTACCATTTTCCCTTCCTCTAAAAACACCTTAGCAAAGTAGATTTGTTTCAACTACAGATGCAGATATTGAATTCAATACATTGGGTACACAGCTAGGGTGGGATCAAACACATATTTATTGGCCCATCCCCATGGGTTATCCAATAAAAATACCATTAGCAATACCACTAATGGTTTTTGTAGTCATCGCACCGATTCAAGCTCCAACTGTTGTACCTGTATAGGTCCCAACTCATCCAGATATTCCCAAAATTCTTATGAACAAAATTGATGCATTAACAACCCAATTGGTAGCTATGGAAGAAATATGTTCACCAGTATAGCTAGAAAATAATGATTACCCCAAAACAGGTGAATCTGATCACTCCCCCACCAAACATTGTGAATACTAAATTTCTAATCATTAAAGGTTAGGGAGATCCAGAGTATCACATAAAACATTTTTTTTCTCATTATGATTCAATGATGGGGACCCCTCAACAACAAGAATCAGTAATTATCAGATGCTTTGAGAAATAATTACATGGGATAGCTTTTGTATGGTATACTATTTTGAAGTCATGATCAATTACGGGCTAGTATGATCTCTGTCAGAAATTCAATCTCCAATCCAGCTCAACATTACTAAATACAATAGTTTTTGATCTTACAAATTGAAAACCAAAATATAATGAAAGAGTTTCATATTTCATTGCTCAATGTAAAGGATTAACAAAATATTAAAATTTATCACTCCCCCAAGAAGATTTGTTTCCATTTTTTGTGGAAAATCTACATGATGAGTTATACACACCACTAATCCCTATGAAATACACAAGAGGGTTTTGAGATGATGCTTCAATCTACCATCAAGTGGAGGATTCCATTTCTAAAACTAAATCTAAATCTTGTGTAATTCCATAAGCTCTAGTAAGGGGAACTGGGAATGCCGAGGCTGATATAGTCGTACTCATACCAAAACCTATACCTGGTTCTACTTCAAAACATTTATAATACCGAAGGGCCCCACCTTCTAAGCATCAGCCGCAACGACTGCCTCATCAAGATGATCAAAATGATAAAATGAAGGGATTGTTTTAGTATTTAAAGAAAAAAGTTTTTTTTTTCATTTTGAAATGAATAGGTTCCTGGTTACTACATTTCCGATTTGGAGAACAATTTGGTTTAGTTTCCAAGGGTGAAGAAACCAAATAAAGAAGGAGATGAAGATCTCCCAAATTATTGTCCCTTTTATGAAATGTTGGGATATCCCATTCATGAGTGTTTGGTTTTCGAAGACCTCCAGTAAAAAATGGTAAACTCTATAAAAGTTAAACTGAAATGTTCATCAGCCCTAGTAGCATGTGTTACTACTACTAATCCAGTGATAGAAGGAAAATGGCTAGAAGTAAAAAGAAAAAATGCTCAGAAATATGATAATCGGATGATCGGGAAAATTATTAGTCAGACTGTTGTCATTCTATGAACACAGTTTGAACAACTGGTTGTGTCTTCTTCCACATCCGCCACAACAAATCCATCTTCAACAAAATACTAGTCCTCTAAAGTTTAAACCTTAAATACGCGATGTGATAAAAAAATAATGATAAGTCATAAGAGGATGAACTCATGTCAAGGCCAACATTGTCCTTGACATTGGAATATTTTATTCCATATGTTTAAAAATCACAGGCACCACCCTGCCAAATGGTACAACCAAAACTGACCTCTCAAGAAGAATATTCATTAGATGAAGAATTGATCTTTGCTTCTATTAACGTTATCCACTTAATGGATCCCTATGAAAATGACGATTCTTGTTATGAGGACATTTAATTATCTGTACCTAATTGGGGAACTAGAGGAAGAATCCAAGGTTGAGGATACTAGGGAATACATGGATATTCTAGAAGCCACTATTTTAATTCTACCCCTTCTCAATCCGTATATGCAGTGAAAACTCATGGGAGATCCCTTCAGTAGGCTCATCAAGAACAAGGGAATTCTCCCACACAAGACTAGATCAGTCTTGAAATGATTATCTTGGAGGACTGATTACAGGTTAAACCATAATTATATAAGAATTTAGATAGACCTAGTCAATCTAATCTACTAAAAGATGAAGTATTTACGGCTTCTGTCCCGACATAGGGTACATTTACATCAAGAGCATCAACATCCAAGGAAACTAAAAACCGTATCTTCATGCTGGAAAACACAAACCTCTGGACCAAATGTATTATGTTTTGAAATAACTATCCCTAGTATCATTCAATTTTTCCATATTGGATGCCTTAAAACTGTCAAAAGGTCTTTAAAAAGCACTTATTGAGGCCTTTTTATGTCCTGAAGAGTTTGAAACTAAATTTGATACCGATAAGGTTAATTGTATAGAGAATGATTCTACATAGTGTCATGTGGTCATATATTTTAAGGATGAAGATGAAGATGATGTTTGTAAATGGACACATCAGGCCCTTGTATCTATCTGTCAAGGTTACTGATACTGACATCTGACTATACTTCATCACTAATGGCTTAGTAGTCACCCTTATTCCCATCCGTACACTTTTTCTAATTGGTATCACTAAATCAGACTTCTCTCCTTAAAATTTTATACTAAATGGTTATAAAAGGAAGGAAAACAAGAAACTTTAGGTGATATTTCACTCAAAAATTAGTTTAGGGATCTTGTATCTAATTCAAACTTCATGGTTGTCCATTAGTACACAACTTTCAACATTTTTCTTGGAAGGCTATGGCTATATAAACAAGAAACCATTCCTTTTTTCATACCACCAATGTCTCATGTATTTATTCAATGGAAAAATTGGTACGTTGTATGGTGACAAGTCTAAGTAAAAAACATGTGAATATCATTATATTGATGCAGAATTCTATCTCACAAATGGAACAAGGTCCACGAAAAAAGAGGAAAAAAATCAATGATCTGAATGTCCTAGAAAAGATCCCAACTAACCCATTCAAACATCATATCATATATTCTATTTTTCCCATCAATTAAATTGAATCGATCGATCAAAATTTAAGAACTCATCCAGTGAATTCCATAATGTCAATTGTGGAAATCGAGCCTGACAGTATGAGATAAATTGTTGATTTACCATGCAGTGGGGAAATTATACTTAGAGATGTCTTTATTTCATCTAATGAACATCAAAAAATATTTTTTCCTTAATTAGGATAGAAGAAGTTGTCTCAATACTATAGGAAGAAAATGATATTGATCCCCAAACCATTATCTCCTCTTCAATGCTACAAGAAGACCCTTCATCATCAATAGGGTCAGAAATGGTTGCCTCTTCTTCAAGATGTTCAAATACTTATTACTCCCCTAGCTCTGAATGTTATGGTACATCACTTACTCTAGAAGTAGAAATATAAAAAGGGAAACGTAATGGAGAATAATAATAATATCTCATGATTTCTCTTCCAATAGTTTAGGAAGAAATATCTACCAGTGTGGATGATCTCAGAGAAATAAATCTGGGAACAAAAGAAGATCCACGCCCCAGTCTAATTAGTGCAGCCATGATTTTTGAAGAGAAAGAGATATATACATTATTTATAAAGAAACATTGAGATATATTTTCTTGAATCCATACCCAAATTTTAGGCTTTAATCCTGATGTATCCACCCATTTATTTGGTTTTTCTAGAAAGACATCAACTATTCAAGCTGCCAGCATGAAGAGCACACCCAACTCATGCCTAAAAAATTGAAGCTGATGTTGACTAGATTATTAAGGCTAACATTGTTAGGGAGGTAAAATATCCCAAACAACTATCCATAATTTTACCAGTGAAAAATAATAATGGGAAAATCAGAGATTGCATTATTTTCATATATCTTAATCAGTATTGTCCCAAAGATGACTTTCTAGTTTTGGTCACATACCTTTTAATTGATGAAACAATTGGCTATGATGATCTCTCTTTTAGAGATGGCTATTCTGGGTACAATCAAATCTGAATGGCCCTAGAGGATGAGGATTCTACAAATTTTAGAGCCCCTCAAGGTGTGTATTGCTATCGGGTAATTCCTTTTGTCTTAAAGAATGTAGGTTCAACGTATCAACTTTCCTTGCACCATATCTTCAAACCCTTCTTAGGGAAATCTGTCGAATGTTATGTAGATGATATGGTAGTTTAATACAAAAAATATTTTGATCATCTGACTGATATGGAGACCATATTCAACAAACCTCGACAACATAATTTGTAGATGAATCCCTTAAAATGTGATTTCGTGAAAACCTTAGGAAATGTCCTCAACTTCGTTGTATGCCATCATGGCATCGAAGTGGATCCTGAGAAGATAAGAAAAATCCTAGGAATTTCATCTCCTCAAAATTTGAAATAATTAAGAGGAATTCAAGGATACTTGGCCTATATTCAGCCCTTTATCATCAATTTGGCAGGAAAGTGTTTACCCTTCACCATATTAATGAGGAAATAAGTCACCTATTAATGGACCAAAGACTACCAATATAAATTTAATACCCTCAGAAAATATCTCTTCATTCCACTGGTATTAATGCCACGTGTTGATGGAAAGCCACTTATTCCTTATGTGAATGATTTAGAGAGATCATTAGGTTCTTTCCATTCCCAAAAGAATGATGTTGGGAGTGAAAATAGACTTTACTATCTTAGTCGAACTATGCATGACCCATAGAATTGATATTCAAGTATTGAGAAGTGTTTCCTGGCATTAATGGCTGTAGTTGAAAAATTAAGGCACTACCTACAACATCACGAGGTCCAATTGGTATCTCACAATAACCCACTAATTTTTTTCCTCAATCGTCCTATACTTATAAGATGTTTGGCATGGTGGGATGTTATTTTGCAACAGTTCGATATCTAGTTTGTGCCATAGAAAGAAATAAATGGCCAATATTTGGTAGACTTCCATGCTGAACACTAATCTGTAGAAGGTAAATCATTGTATACTAAAATTCCTCACGAAGAAATGTTCTTTATTCAATATAATCCCAAAATGCATAAAATATACATTGATGGTCTTCTAGAAGCTTTACGAGGAAGGGAATGGAAAACCCAAAACACAACAATGTTGGATTAAGAATTGTATTTATCTTCCCAAAAAAGGTAGTGTTTCCATATTCATTTTGTTGTCAAAAGGAAGTACCAACAACAAGGAATAATATTAAGCTCTCATTGCAGGATTGGAATTGGAACTCTAGGTATAAGTGAACCTCTTTAAAGTGAAATGTGGTTCAGAGTTGGTAGTTAAACAGATCAATACGGATTATTCTATCTAAAAAGAATAGTTAATCACTTTTTGTGATTATTTAAGAGTGTTAATGGATGAATTTTCCTCAGAGCCAACATTTTTATATGTCCCACGATCACAAAATTCCCAATCTGATGCATTGGTTAATGGAGCCACAACCCAAGAAGATCAAAATCAGGAGGATACAATTATCTATATTTCCCATTGTCATATGTTTTCACATTTCTTTCAAAATATAATTGAGGAAACAAATTTAATTAGAACTATTTAAGATCCATATCTTCATACCATGGGATGGATGACAACTATCATGGAATACGTTCAAAATGGAGTACTTATAAAAGATACAATTGAAATAGAACAGATCTAATGGTGAGTATCCAATTTCACTCTTTATGATAGTCCATATAACTAGAATATCCTCTAAAAATGAGGCTTCCATGGAATCATCTTCGAGTGTATTAACAGATAAGAAACTACAATTGTCATGAATGAAGTACATGTAGGAGGTTATGGTGCTCACTAGTTTGGGCAATGGCATTCTAATAAAATCTAATGGCTTGGATACTTTTTTCCTTCTATAATGCATGATTGAATAGATTTCACCAAGAAATGTCATCCCTATCATGTTAATGCCAAATTAATTCATCAACCCCCATAGTTTCTACACACAAATAAATACTATTGGCCATTTTCCACATGGGGAATGGATGTAGCAAGAATTTATCCTCCAACTATGGCTAAGCAGTTTACATTTATTCTTATAGGTACTGATTTATTCTCTAAATGGGAGAGGAAAATACCTCTCAATGAAGTCAGAACCAAAATCATTGTTAGATTTGTAAACACTAATATCATTATGAAATTTTTGTCCCTCATACTATATTGATGGATAACAACACCAATTTTTGTTCTGTTGAGGTAAATATGTTATATCAGGAGCACAATATAAAATCCAACCATTCATCTCACTATCACGCAGTTGCCAATCGATAGATATAATCTTTCAACAAAACTCAATCAAATATACTCCATAATATGGTGTATAAAGATATAAAATATTTTCCTGCTGAACTTTTGTATACATTATGGAATTATTATACTACTACCCAGACTACCACCCAGGGAACTCCATATTCGTTTGTGTATAGAAAAAAAGAAATTTTTCCAATTTAAATTTAATTTAATTCACTCCGAGTCGAAATTTGTTATCATTTTTTAATAGATGTACAGTCCCAAAAAAGATTTGATGGGATAGAACCAGTAGACGAATATAGATTTCATACTTTGCATCATTTGGAAGTATATAAGAATAGAATACAATAAGATTTTAACAATAAAGTCCACATCTTATCATTTCTCCAAGGAGAATTGGTATTGGTCATATAGACTCTGATGATACTAGGAAAGATGCCTCCAAAACATGAGACAACGTGGGAAGGAACTGACCCAGTACATAATGTCTACTCTAATAGATATTGTACCTTGTTTTCAATAGATGGAGAACTTATTACAACTCCAATTAATGAAAGATTATTGAAGAAGTACTTTTTGTAATTTCACACCCAATGTCCTCACTGTAGGACTTAAAACTGCACTGTACAATATCCTCACTACATGACTTAAAACTGCATAGTACTATGTCATTGTTTCATGAATCTCAAATGTACAACACAATGTCCTAGTTTCAATAAAATAAACTTTATAACAATCGCAAATTTCTATGATGCACGACGATAAAATGTGTAGCATCTTTGTCCTTGTCGCAAGGCGTTAAAATTAATGAAATCCTTTTTCCTCACAAAACGACATTAATTTTTATGATTAATGTATTATTTATTTTGATGTTAAGAGATTCCTTGCGCAAGCATAACTTACATCATTGTTTCTCCTTAGTGGAACATGAGTTCCATTTCACCCTATACTTGAATCAGATCTGCATAGAGACCTCATTTCATGAACTACGGGTGGATTGATTCTTATTTTCAATGGGATACATAAGGACACATACATCTCTAATCATGGTCCTATCCGAAAGCATAAAAAAATATTTCCCTTTTATCCTTCTATATATGAAATACATACATACATACATATTACTATTTTTGGATAAAATGATTTATCTTTATACCATTTTGTGTCTTAATTTTAGCCATTCATCCAGAATGTTTTAAATTCCTCATCTCTCACATCAAACTCAATTGATGTGGGAAATGATTATTTCAACTACTACATCTTACTTGATTCTCATTTTCTATGGGATACGTAGAGATACCTAGATCTCCAATCTTGGGCCCAACCACCACCACAAAACCCCCTTTATTCCCTATGTATGAAATAAACCGTTATAGGGAATGTTCAAGGAACTACATATGGCTTGATTCTTATCCCATTGAGATATGTAGTGAAAACAAGGACTTATCTCATAGTCCCATCCATGATATAAATTTTTATCTCTCTTCCACATATAATTAACAATCTATGTGGGAGTCCTAATGTTGGGTCCTCTTCTTAGAGAGACCACTAAAGAAATAAGAAATGTTCCCATTTTACATAATTGTTAGATCTAATTAAGGGACTCCAAACTCATGACCAATATTGATTAAAATATTTCTATTGTGCATTGAGCATTTCCCCTTTTCGTATTACACACTATTAATATTGAATATCTTTAGATCTTCACAATCTTATGGTTTTTGGGGGAATAGTTTCTGATAACTGAGAACTCTTTTGTCTTACTATTCAGTATGTGTCCCTTAGTGGCCTTACACAATTTTCATACATAACAGGCCTATCAGTCAAAAGATTCCACTACTTGGAAATGTTGTATATTCCCTAGTTATACCTACAGAATAAAACCCCCATAACGGGTTTGTGAAATATTGGTAACATATATCTTGGTTAAAAATTCTTTTTTTCTCATTAAAAAATTAATGACAATATGCAAGAAAGTGTATCATAAAGTAGCCATTCAAGTATATTTTTTCTATTACATTTTTATTGATCTGAAATTCATCAAGACCATGGTATACACATTTCTTTTTCCATGTGTTCAAAGAAATATGAAATAAACATGTATTAGTTGACCACATATCATCTACCATTTCCATTTTTAGTCCTAATCGTATGACATAAAACTATAGATTCCATAATTCCTATGATTGGGTCAGACATTCGTAAAAACATTATTCCTCTGATTCTTTGAAAATCAAGATTGTAGATACTCTTTCTGTATTCCAGTACACTTCTACATAAACTGGACTTTGTGTTGTAGAAAATATGGATCTCCATAAACTTTTTTTCAGATTTTAGCAATAGAATGTCAAACTTCTGAGAGCTCTTTTTCCTAACTATGCAGTACGTGCCCCTAGGTGGCCTTGCATAAGTTTCCTACATAACGGGTCTGTCAGTCAATAGATGACACTATTTGGCTATGCAGCATATTCCCTAGCCGGACCTACATAATACAACCCCATTATGGGTTCATCAAATAATGGTAACATCGATCATAGGAATGAATTCCTCTAATATCCTTATCCATTATCCCATTTCATTCTTCGGATCCAGAAATTCCCAAATCACATTTTACAATTCTTTCTTTCCATTCATGAAATTGGTAGTTTGTTTACAAACACATTATCATGAAATTAGAGAGTCCAAAACCTCTGCTCTAAGCTAAAGACCTTAAATTAAATCCACCCAATGTCCTCACTACATAACTTAATGCTTCATAGTATAATTTCATCACTATATGACATTAAAAATTCATATCCTAATATCAAAAATCCCCCTTTCTGAATTTTTTTAACCATTCCTCATACTAAAAATTTCTATACAAGTGGTTTCCCCATTCATGACCAATTTTGGCACAGATGTCCCTTAACTATTAAAACATCTTTCTTAAAAAAACCAACAACTATGGTCTTGAGTCACCCAAATCTTATTTTACCTTTTCTATCATTAATAAAATTTTAAATTCCCTAGAACTCGTTTTTCTTACTATGAAGTACGTTCCCCTAGGTGTCCTTACATATGTTTTCTACATAACAAGCATGTCATAAAAAGATACCACTATTAGGCTATACAGCATATGCCTAATTTGTTCAACATTATACATTCCCTATAAATGGTTCATCAAATAATGATAACTACATCCTTGGAAAGGACCCTATTTATATTTATAAAAGTTTTAGATTTGCTGACCCTAAAATTCAAGACTCATGATCACCCTTGGATGTATTTAATGAATATTATAGAAATTCCTAGCCACTGAGCCTTGTTTGGGATCTAATTTCAAATTTATGTTCAAATTTATTTGACATTAAACACTAGTCTTTTTAATCCAACATGCATGATTTAAAGTGCCTATAACAAGAGATGTGGTACTCACCAGATTGAAAACCCACAATGGGAACTTTGAAAAAATGTGGAGTATCAGCTTACTAGACCTTCATTTTGAATGGTTTAGGAAATATTGTTTGATAAAAAGTCAAAATACAAAAGGTTTTTAGGGTTGTCCATATAACCATAGAAATATTCAAACTATGCTCGCTAGGTCTCATACCTTATGAAAAAATTAGAGCATACTTAAAAACATTACGTATCTCCAAAACATACAAAATTATTATCGAATGCACCAAAGTTCCATAATATTACCTTATAATCAAATTATTTTCATTCTGAACAAATCGAATTCTAAGGGGGGAATTTATTGTCACCATAAAATGTGTTTCTTGTACTTTTCCAAAAAATTCATGGCTGGATTTCCATTTTTTGAATGAAATCTCCAAAATGTAGGATAAGTGGAAAGACCCCCCCACTCAAGGAGTAGGTATTGGATTTCCAAGATCATGGATAAAAAGGTGTTTAGGAATTAAAATTTGATTTTTTAATTTTATTCGAGAAGACATGGTGTATTTACAATATTAATAAGTATATATTTCTTTTAG